>CM053399.1:119359427-119445957 GCA_028644305.1 Xerus rutilus
ACTCGGCCATGCTTTATTGGAAGGTGAGCCCTCGGACCATCTCCCCGTCCATCAGAGCAGGTCGGGAGAAATGGCACTGGATCTTTTGTGCACAGAGAATTTCAAGAAAACCCGGTCAGGAAGGGGAGGGCTTGGGTACAGGAAGAGAAGGCCATAGTCCTTCCTGATGGGTCAGGAAAACTCGCTGATTGACAGGAGGTGTGTCCACTAGTGACGTCACATCTGGCTTGCAGCTCCACTGACCAGCTTCCTTATTTGGGCATCTTGGACCCTGACCAAACCTGACAGAAAATATGTTTTTCTCAGAAAGCCTTGTTTTCAAAGATGATTTTACATTTAACATTTTATTTCATGGATAATCTAAAACATAAGTTTAATTATAAGTAGATTGTCAGGATGACCACCTCGCTTAAACCTCACTGCTACATAATTATGAGATTCATTTGGTATTTATGTTTATGATCTGGTTCATGTTAGAACTTCTGATTTCCTTAAAAAACTGATTTTTTAATAATGAGGAATATTCTTCTACAAATTTATTGTTTCCATTTCTTTTTTAGCATACAGTCACATTATATTTACTAGCCCCCCCCCCTTACATTTGGATGTGGTCAGATGACTGAGTTCTGGAAAATAAAATATGGGGAGAAGTTATGTGTGCTGTCAGCCCTTTATGTGCATTTGTAACAGAATACCTGAGACCGGGCAATTTATAAAGAAAAAAGATTCTTTCTTTCTTTGGTACCTGGGATTGAACTTCAGGGGTACTCGACCACTGAGCCACATCCCCAGCCCTATTTTGCATTTTATTTAGAGACAGGGTCTCAGTGAATTGCTCAGCACTTCGCCGTTGCTGAGGCTGCTTTGACCTCACGATTCTCCTGTCTCAGCCTCCCAAAGTGCTGGGATTACAGGGGTGTGCCGCTGTGCCCGTCTGAGATTTATTTCTTATAGTTCTGGAGGCTAGGAAGTTCAAAGTCTATGGGCCTGCATCTAGTGAAGACCTTTATACTGTGTCATTCCATGGTAGAAAGCAGAAGACTAAGAGAGTATGAGAGAGAGAGAGGCAAAGAAAGAAACTCTCATTTATAATAAACCTACTCCTAAGATATCAACATTAATGCCCTCATGATCTAAACACTTCTTGAAGATCCTACTTCTCAATGCTCTTGCATTGAGAATTAAGGCTGGGGATATAGCTTCCTGGTAGAGCACTTGCCTAGCATATATGACCTCCTAGGTTTGATCCCTAGCACCACCTAAAAAAAATTTGGGGCTTGGATGTGGCTCAATGGTAGAGTGCTTGCCTAGCATGCACAAGGCCTTGGATTTCATCCTCAACACGGCAATAATAATAATAATAATAATATTGTTATTGTTATATATTTTGAAAGAGTTGGTGATGTAGCTCCGTGGTAGACCACTTACATATGTGAAGCCCTGGGTTCAATCCTCAGTAACAAACAAACAAACAAATATTGTGAATTAGTTTTCCAACACATAAATTTTGGGAGATACAATCAAACTATAATATGTGTCATTTCTAGAGCTGGATCATAAAACCTCTACCATGTCACCCCCATCCCTTCCCAATCACCACATACAATTCTCAAGCTGTTTCCCCTTGTGCCAGCTGAATGGAAAGTCCTCTGAGGACTAAAGACAGGAGAAGCCACCAAATAGAAGTAGACTGGTCCTAAAAGGACAATACAAAAGGTTCTGACCAGACTATCATGAGTGATATGTGAGCTTTATTGGGTTTAGCTATCAAAAATTCAGGACTTTACTGTTACAGCAGCTAGCACTATCCTTATTACTGTACAAAGCTTTGTAAAAGTGAAAAGTAGACAGGAAATCGAACCATCACGGAGCATAGCAGTATTATTAGACTTGATAAACCCAAGAGAATCTGCTTTTTGAGGTACTATCAGTACCAGTTTGTAATAGGCCAAGAATAATTATTTTGAATGGTAGTTAACATAAAATGAGAAAGGTTCAGTTTCACCTTCTGTTGACAATTTAATCACTCTTTAATGTCAGATTCCAAAAACAAAAAAGCAAAATGCTTACTTTTTTCTCAAGTAAATACAATGATTTACAGAGTTATAAATGATACCTCATTTCTCACTGCCTTGAAGCTATTAATAACTACTGAACATTACCTTTATATGAACGCTCACTTGCTGTGGACTCTGAACATCTACTGTAATGATGTTTACATCTTTAATACCTTTTGGTATCTTTTAAGTGTGAGCAATTTAGTTTCAGCAAAACAACATCATCTGTCAAGTTAATGCTCTTACTTAAATTTCATTGATTTTATAATTTGTGTACTTTTTAGTTGCAATTTATTTGCACTTTATGCTGATTTAAGAAGTATGAGATAAAATAGGGAAGATATTTTGCATTTACTTAAGCCTTTTATAATAAAACAACTTATGTCAACACTGAGAATCTACATGAATTGTTCTTCTTAAAAGGATTTGCACTTGAGGAACACTGGACTAGATTAATTCTAAAGTCTAAGTTTATACTAACATGGAAGCAGTCTAAACCAAGAATTAGGAGGAGGAATTTTGCAATCAAGCCCCTCTCAGCTCGTGCCTCAAGTCTGTTGCCTATTGTATATGTGGTTTGGGGCCAGTTGCTTGACCTCCTCCAACTGTTACTTAACTAAAAAGTTAGAGCAGTGATTTTTTAAATGAACTTTTAAAATTTGTTCTAATTAGTTACATATGACAGTAGAATGCATTTTGATACAAAAATGGAATATAACTTCCCATTCTTCTGGTTGTACATGATGTAGAGTTACCACAGGTCATGTAATTGTATATGTACATAGAGTGATAATGTCAGATTCATTCTACTATCCTACCTGTAGGAGCATCTTCATACCTTCCCACCCCTCCCTTCCATCCTTCCCCATTCTATGCTAATAGACTGTGCTCTTGCCAAAGAGCACCCCTTTGTTTCTGACCTTTGGATCTGATTGGTCCAAGAGTGCATTTAAACTTCTGTAGTTTCTAGAATAAACTGGTGTTTTTTGCTTCTGCTCGCCCTGGCTGTATCCTCTTTTGTCCCGGGTATTTCTGCATCTTGCTGGGGCAAAGCAAATTTTTACCTACACCCCGGGGCCTGGGGAGATTGGCCCCGCGGATCGCCACTGTCCAGAGAGACCACTTTTCGTCTAGCCTGGGGACCCCTTCTCCGTCTCTCTTGGACTCAAACTCCTCGAGAAGCCACGTGGCCTTTCCCCTCCCTCTTATCAAAGCGACACTTACCTACCCCCATACTCCCTCCCCTCCCTTCATTCCCCTCTGCCTAATCCACAGTAACTATTCTTCCCTAGTCACCCCCTACACACACCTCTTATTGTGAATTAGCATCTGCATATCAGAGAAAACATTTGGCCTTTGGTTCTTTGGGACTGGTTTATTTCCCTTAGCATGATATTCTCCAGTTCATCTATTCACTGGCAAATGCCATAAATTTCATTCTTCTTTAATTCTTCTTTGATATTCCATTGTGTATGTATACTACAGTTTCTTTATCTATTCACATGTTGAAGGGAACCTAGGTTGGATCCATAGTTTAGCTATTGTGAATTGAGCTGCTATAAACATTGATGTGGCTGCATCACTGTAGTATGCTAATTTTAAGTCTTTTGGGTATAAACCAAGGATTGGGATAACTGGGTCAAATGGTGGTTCCATTCCAAGTTTTCTGAGGAACCTCCATACTTCTTTCAAGAGTGGTTGCACCCATCTGCAGTCCCGCCAGCAATATATGAATGAACCTTTTTCTCATATCATCACCAACATTTATCATTGCTTGTATTCTTGATAATTGCCATTCTGACTGGAGTGAAATAGAATCTCAGTGTAGCTTTGATTTGTATTTTTCTAATTGCTAGAGATGTTGAACATTTTTTCATATATTTGTTAATCGATAGAACAGTGATTTCTGCCCTTACCATTATGTTGTTTGGTTTAGCCTTGGCACGTGAGGAGTGGTAGCTGCTTCTCTCACCTGCTGAATGCTCACTGACATTCTTCCTCATTCCCTAGCAGCCCAGCCTGATGGAATTTTGATTAACATTTGCACAAGTTTCTGATTTTGTTAAATTAATATCCCATTCAAGATCAATCATTTCCTCAAGAGAATTACTTGTATTTTTAAAAATTATGGTATTTTTTAAAGGATAATTTGGTCATCTTAATAATCAATAAATAATACATAGTTCCTACATATAAAAGAAGATTTAGATAAATCTCATTTTGAAAATATATTAGCCTAACTCCTTATATTTCTTTGATGTGAATATAAAAAATGAATGTTCTTTCTTATACATTACGTTGTAATACAGAATTTTTATTAAATCTGGCTGGCCTCCCACATAACTAGCTCAAGTTTTATAAGTCACATAAATTAAGAAATCAATGTTCAGAAGTCATTTTTGCTGTGGGATGCTTGAGTAGTTTTCATTGAATTGATACTCTGTTAATACTCTGGTAATGGGCTAACTCATACCCTTTTACTGTGGGTTCACAATGTAACCTGTGCACCACAGAAAAGAAATCTTTTTATCATTAAATTGAAACTAATCAGAGACTTTTAGACACAGTGGGTTGTCTCAGCTGGGCCAGGCAATATTTTAAAGAAGGGGTTTCTATAGTCACAAGGAGGTATCAAAAAGAAAGAAGGTGGAAAATAGAGAAATAAACTGTCCCTCAGAATAGTATGGAACCCTAGAGCGCTTGTCTATCTAGAATATTCAGCTTTTACATTCTAGGGACAGCAGGTACTCCTTCTCCGACTTTTGGACTATTCATGCATAACTTCTTATGGACAGCCTAAACGTCCAGAAGCCCAGTCCCCCTAGGAGCTCATAGTGAATAGCCATGGGCATGAATAAAAGGCCTCCTGTCTGACAAATGTTGTCAAGGAGTGAAAAGAGCACTTTCTTTTGGAAAAGTGTGTTCCTGGCCATTAGAATGCACAGAACTGATCAACTGAGGACATTTTGACTTTTCATTGAAGAGGCTAAGTGGTGGTCATGCTGTGCCACAATTGGATTTGGCTACATTGGAAACCAACCCCAAGAACTGGCTTCTAGCTTCTTGCATTTTACTCCACAGCAATCCGAAGCAAACAACAGAAGGATTTTTATATTATGTTATATTCTTCAACTTCAGGAAGCTTCAGCTAGAGTCTCAGGTGTGCCAGGGTTAATAGAGAATGTTTGGATAGTCAGGAAGTAGTAGAGTTGTTATCAGTTATCATTAGCAGGACTTTGGAGTCAAAAGTGCATCTCTGTTTAAACCCTGGCTCTGATGCTAGAAGCTCAGTCATCTTGGATAAATTACTTAACTTTTCACTGACTATTTCCTCATTTATTAAATATGGATGAAAATGTCTATGTGTTTTGGTTTTTTTTTTTTTTGAGAATAAATGCAGTAACAAGAAAGAGGTAAACATGGTGGGTATTGAATAATTACTCATTTTCCCCTTCCTATCCTGCCTTCTCCATCACCCTCTTCCCCATCCCCCCCCCTCCTGTTCCTTCTATTCCTTCCCTCTTTGTCCATATAAAGCTGGCAAGTTTTAGGTCAATTCATTCATCAACTTCTGGATACCGGGCACCCTACTAAGTGTGTGATCCACACAGTGAAAAAGCCAAAGTCTAGAAAAGGAGATTTTTGTGTAAACAAATGAAGTGTAATGATCTATTGATCTCCTAGTGTTGGGTTACAACTTAATAGGAAAACTTAAATTGTGCAATATTTCCTTCAGTAAGGGCTCAAAAGTAAGACATGAGTTTGCAGGGCTAAGCTTTCTCTTCTCTCTTAAGAATACTTTGCTTTACAATATCTACTTTTAGTAATGCGAAATCTAGATTATCTGAGAAGGTAAGTGCTCTGAAATTTGAGGGGGAGGGGAGCAGCCTAATTCTGGGAAAAGTTGGACTCCCCAAGACTATGAGGGTGATGAGCACCTGCTTTCTCCTCTCATGCAGCACCCTGAAGGTGGATGCCTAGAGACTCCATACTGAATATCATCCTGGGAAGCCACAGCCTTGTCTCAGGAGCTGAGAGGGACAGAGAGGGAGTGTGTGTGGTGCAGAGAAACTGCCTACCTCTAATGGATCAGGAGCATCACAGGAACCACCACCATGGGCTTGTCTCACCCTGCAGATGGAGCGAGCAGGGAGTTTTGTATGGGGCACAGGGAGGAAAGAGGGGATGAAGGTTTTGAAAAACAAGTGATACTATATGTTACACCAATGCTGGTTAGGGAAGACTAGGAAGGACAAGAAAAAATTAATTAGATTGAGAAAAATTCAGAAATCCGACATCATGAATCCAACAGTTATGAAACAACTCACACCATTCTCAGATACATTCTCATCCAATGTATTAAACACTGCGCTGGTAGCATGCTCAAAGTATGATGGAAACCTATGAAATTTCTATCCAGCAATTTCCTGTGGTTTAATCTAATACTGTGGTTGCTCAAAGGAGGACATGATCAAGGCAGATGGAAACCTTGTGGCCCAGTGGATCAAGTCTGGTTTTGTTTTTAACCTACAATGTTTTGGGGAAAAATTAAAACTCTAAATGTGTTAAATTTTGAGATTTCCTGTGAAATACTGACTCCCGGCTTCTCTGGAAGAGACAGAATATTTGGAAATGAAAGGCCCATGTTCTGATATGGCAAAATTTTGCTGAAGCCCAGTAGTGAACACCTCACTTTAGCACATGTTCTCCAGCTGGCCAGTCTCCACAACTCCTTATTGTCTCTAAAACTGAGTGGCGTCAGCAATGTCACTCCAGGTATCTGACAAAGTCCAAACTTGAGGAGAACTCGGCAAGGCCTGTGCTCCTGAACAAGCCTCAGGCTACTTCTCTTGAGAACAATAATAATGCTGGGAATAATTACCTGGGAAAATAAACAATTGACCCTTTTGAGAAATTCTATAAAACAAAAAAGGATTTATGAATATATAACCAAGTGTACACAATTATGTCCTGACTTGCCTTACAAAAACAAAACTAATTCTACTGAAATAGCTAAGGCAAACAGGGAGTTCATGGAAAGGCTTCATTTACAAGAATTAAGGACTCCATTTTTAACTTCCGCACCTAAACCAAAAACTTTAAGATTACTCAAAAATAGAAATCCCATAAGGGAGTGGTTCCTAAAATCCAGGGACTACCATATGTGCCTTACAAAATTGGAGGACAATTATGGTTCTCCCCTAGAGGAGCTGAAGTAAACAAGATGACTTTTCCACCCCACACTGACCCTCCTTTACCCTATACTGGAATTTATGATGAAAATGGCAGATGTGTGGTAAATACTAACGGTAAATGGGTTGATGTACAAAGCTTGCCCTTTCTTAAGAGACTGGGACGATTTCATCCCTGGTGTTTGAAAAACAAGAAAAATAGAAATGACCTAATCAAGCAGCTAAATAGATATTATAGGAAATTACCTTGCAGACATTGCCTAAGAGAATATGAATAAAAATTAAACCTACCACTTGATAGACATAGTGGGAGACAAAAAATAGAATTCTGTACTTTTTCTTCTTTATTTAGCATGATAACCTTTACTTATGCAGACACCCTGTCTCTCACCTTTGTATAACTTTAAGATTGTATAAGGTCAATAGAGTTATGAGGAAATTGTGTAGGACGCCAATAGGAAAAGTGAAAGAGCATGTACGAAAATGAAATTCTTTGTAATAGAGTAAACATAGCAACAGAGCTGATGTCCTAGATGATTCATGAAAATACAATGTTCTGGACTTCCTCGTGGAAAGATATAAAAAATTTTTTAAAAAAGTAAACCTCATGGTCACTCGAGAGAGAGACCTTCTGATACAGTAATTGAGTTCGTCTCGTCTTTCCATTGTGCCGACTCTACACCTCCTTTAGGACCCCTGGACCCACTGGGGCTGGACCTCGGCAACTGAGGTCACGGAGCAGCAGCACTTTTTTTTCCTTACACATGGCCCACCTCATTCACTCACTTGTCTCTGGTAGGTACTTGCATCTGTAACTCCTGAAGCTATCAATGAGAGCTCCTGAAGTGGACACTGCAAGCAAAGTGAAAAGATGCTCCGAAAAGAAGGCGTGGATGCTTGATGGTGTCTTTCATGGCAAAGGGAACCTGGAGTGGGTAAGAAAAGACAACTGAGGATGACACCAGGGAGGAAAGAGGCGGCTAGACGTGAAGAGCACGGTGTGTGATGCTGGGGAGTTTGGCTGTTGGGCAAGGTTATTGGAGCAATCAGAAGTTTTGAAGCAGAAAAATGAAACTGTAATTTTTTTTTATTTTTTATTTTTTTGGTACTGGAGCTTGAACTCAGGGGCACTCAATCACTGAGCCGCATCCCCAGCCCTATTTTGTGTTTTATGTAGAGACAGGGTCTCACTGGGTTGCTTAGTGCCTCGCCGTTGCTGAGGCTGGCTTTGAACTTGCGATTCTCCAGGCTCAGCCTCCCTAAGTGCTGGGATTACAGGCTGTGTCTGTAATTTAGACACATTACTCTGTCGGTAGCCAGGCAGATGGAAAGGAGCAGGAAGAGGGTGGAAGCAGGGAAGCCAACTTGGAGGTTCTTGTTATACTCTTGTTCCAAAGGCAATGAGGATCTGGACTACTGGGCTTTCTTTTTTTTCTTTCTTTTAAATAACAGGCAAGCCATATATTCTGCCCACTTTTGCAGCTTCTCTTCCTTATTTTTATTATTTATTTATTTATTTATTGGTACTGGGGATTGTACTCAGGGGCACTTGACCACTAAGCCACATCCCCAGCCCTATTTTGTGTTTTACTTATTGACACGGTCTCACTGAGTTGCTTAGCGCCTCGCCATTGCTGAGCACATGTGGATAATATCTGTTATCCTCCAATACCCCTTTTTACCCCAAAACACTTAAGAAATTTTATTGAAATGATAAAATACAAAAACATTAGATTCTTGTTTTAAAGTAAAAATGACAGCATCTTCCAGAAGTTTCCTAGTACTGCACCAAAAACAATACCACATTCCAGATTCAAAAGACCAAATGAGCCCACTGGCAAATTTTGCCATGGTTCTAAGCCCTACCTTAGTTATTTTTCTAAATTTTACATTGTACCTGGTTTAAGAATAAGTAGCATTTTAAATAACTCATTATTTGTGAGAACTAGACTTTCTTCAAGACACACATACACACACCCTACTCAAACCCAGAGAAAATATACATTTGTTCATTAAAGCTCACTTGCTTAGATTACTTTTTTCTCTTCACACATTAGCATCTTGAGCCAATGTTTGATCCATCCTGCAAAAATTGTACAAAATGAAAAGATCTGTTAATTCCCTAGGGAAACCTTAAGGTAAAGCAAAAGCCTTATGCTATAAAACAAAAATAAGATGTATTTTTATTTATTACTTGTTACTACTTTGGTCATTGCCACATGAGATAGAGCAGCTGAAGGCATTGTATGCTTGTAAGGTCAAAGCTAGGAGAATTACAAGGACTTTTATTTGTTCATTCAACAAATATTTATCAGGAATTTACTATTGCTGGGTTTTCTAGGCTTTGGGGATGTACCAGTAAATAAAAGTCTCACATTGCACATTCACCCAGAATCCTGGTAATGTTAAGCAGAAGGGATATTAGTGTCATTAATAAGACATTATTGTAAATTCAATATTCTGTACTTATAGCTCAAAGCTTTCTAATTGATATAAAAATCTTTTTATGTTATTACTACTATTAAGAGGTTAATGAAGCATCTAAACTAAGCATAAACTGGTATTGACAGCTTCCTTGAATCCCCAACCTCAGAGATTAATTTGCATCTGTCACTCTACCCACAGGACTTAACACTTCTATTCACCCACCATGCTCACAAAAAAGACAGAGTGCTTCTGCAAGGTGATATGGGCCAGAGAAAAGAAAGATGTGGAAAAGAAGGATAGAAAAGTGTCTTTTATCCACTCCGACCCTTGGGAACTGCCTATAGAGAAACAGCTTTATAAATGAAAGCTGAAGTATTATGATAAGAAACTTAGAAGACACAATAACACATACACATTAGCACTGTGGCGCTTGGTAAAGAAAGGAAGTAGGAGTAGTGAGAGTAGACATCCTCATCGGGACAAGACTCTATTAGGGCACTTGTATTCAAGCCAGAAGAGAGACAGCTCTGACAGAAAGTGTCAGACAGACTTGAATAAAGGCAACGGTGTACGGCTTTCATGACCTCTGTAGGGTAGCCGTGGGGTTTAGTTGCACCTGTGTTCTTTTTCATCCTGGGTCTTCATGCATCACATCTCACTACCATCTTAAGTGTCCACGTAGGCTGGTGCATCTTACTATTTTAATAAGGTAAAAGCAATCATGATTGCTCCAATGACTGTTCTACTCATGTGATATGTGTTTGTCCCTCATCATCTTGGATTTGCCTCTTATCATCAAGTAAGACACTATTGTAAAGTCAATATTCTGTACTTGTAGCCCAAAGCTTTCTAATTGACATAAAAGGCTTTTTATATTATTACTACTATTAAGAGGTTAATGAAGCATCTAAACTAAGCATAAACTGGTATTTACAGCTTCCTCAAATCCCCAATCTCAGAGTCCCTCATATTACTTTCAGAACAGGGCAGATTACACATAGTCTCAAAAGCTGAGCTGATTTCTTAGTCTCCCATCCGAAGGTGTGTTATTCTAATGTGTAGCCCTGGAGAGCGGTCCACTTTATTTAACCCCTAAGTTTCTGTATGTCTGTTAACCCTAAGGCTGAGAGCTAGTTGGACTGTCTATTCCCTTTTGAGAGATTTTATTTCTTTGGTCCTATTCTTCAAGGAGGGAGGTCCCCGACTGCCTCAGGTTTAGATTAGCCTGTGAGGGTGGAGATTACAGGCATGCACCACCACTCTCGGCTTATGTTTTTCATTTCTATGCTTTTTGCATTCCAACTAACATAAATGTTACACCTCGTAATCTCAGCTCACTCTGTCAACCCCAAATTAAACACATTAATAAAAACTCACCACAAATACTCCTAAGTCTCTTGAAATGATTTCAATTAAATAAGACTGGCTTTAAAGGCATTAAAATGTACTGACATAGAAAGGAAAAAGATGTCTTTTCACTTAATTGTTAAAATCCCCCCATTTATATCCTGCCCACATAATTCTCCACTAATAATAGCCTATGTCACTCAGTGTCAGCAAAGAATACCAAATGCTGTAATCCACATATGTGTTATTTTGTTGCACATGCCTGCAAACTATAATTAGCAGATATCTTCATCAAACATCAAGTCTAACATTTTTGAGAGTTTTTTTTCCTTGTTTACAGAAAATTCAGGAGAAGAAAGCACTTGAAAAACATTTTTTAAAAGGCAAAAAGAAAATTAAACCCCGTTCTATCTTATGTCACGATTTGACTTTGAATCTATCATCATACTTGCTCATCCTTTTAAAATGATGTCTGAAAAGGTGTGACTTCAAGCATAGAATATACCCATCCTAATACAAACATCAAGGAAAACGTCAAAGAAGATGACAGCAAATGAGGGTCACATTGGAAGTCTCTGAAAAAGAACTCGTTGGATTTAAAGTGTGAAAATAATTGGGGACTCTAGAAGTCACTTTGTTACTGTTGAATGTGGAAACACAACTGTAAGGGTTAATAAAAATTATAGCACCTCCATTCTGTAGTGATTAAACAGACTGAGGTGAATCTATTGGTACTAAGTTAGAAATACATGTATGAGAAAATCGAGGTGCCAACAATATGAATTGCATGATTTCACATTTGCAAAAGTACGATTTTCAGTGCATAGAAATATGTGTAGATAGAGATTGATACCCATATTTGTATATTTGTAAATGCTTGAGAGAAATGTCTAAAAAGATAAATACCAGAAACATTTTAGGGACCTGTTATTAGTCAGTTTTTCATCACTATGACCAAAATACATAATAAGAACAACTTAGAGGATGAAAAGTTTATTTGGGCTCACAGGTTCAGAAGCCTCTACCCATGCTTGGCTGATTCCATTGCTCTGGGCTTGAGATAAGACAAAATATCCATGGCAGAAGAGTATGGCAGAGGAAAGCTGCTCAGCTTATGGATTCTGGGATGACCTACTGCCTCCAGCTGGGTTCAACCTCCCAGGGGTCCATTCAGTCCATCAGCCACTGATGAGGTCAGAACCTTCATGATCTAATCATTTTCCCAGAGCCCCACTCTGAGCACATGAGAGTTTGGAGGACAGGCAAGATCCAAACCATAACAAGCCCTGAGTCACATCCATTCAACCCATCTCTAATTCAGTCACAGCTGTGGAAGATAGTTCCACACAAACTCTGACTCATGGTGATGTTCTCCCACCATAAAAGCATAGCTGTGGTCTTTTCAAATTCTGCCTTGAGAGCTTCTCAAGTGGGCCCACTTATCCTTGTAAACAAGAGCCATTTAGGACAAGTGAATGAATGGCCCCATGTACAACACTCAGCAAACAGGGAATAAGCTGCTGCAACCTTTCAATGGTTGATTCTAGGAATCAGTTTGTATACTTTTTTGTGGTGATGATGGTGGTGGTAAAAAATACACCACACTGAGACAGGAGAATCACAAGTTTGAACCCAGCTTCAGCAACGGCAAGGTGCTAAGCAATTCAGTGAGACCCTGTCTCTAAATAAAACACAGATGGGGCTGGGGATGTGGCTCAGTGGTCAAGTACCCCTGAGTTCAATCCCTGGTACAAAAAAAAAAATACACCACACAATTTACTATTGTAATCATTTTTAAGTATAAAATCCAGTAGTATTAAATACATTCACAATGCCATACAATCATCACCACTACACATATCCAGAACTTCATCATCCCCAACATGAACTCTATGTTAATATTGATCTACCCCATTCTCCCTTGTCCTCAGTCCCTGGGAATTTTCATTCTCCTTCATTTTCTTACAAATTGGACCAATCTAGGTAACTCATATTAGTGGAATCATTCAATATTTGTCCTTTTGTCTCTGGTGTAAGGCAGAATGCTATAGTTTAAAATGTACCCTGAAGTCCCACCTGTTAAAGATAGGTAGTGGAGCTTCTAGGAAATGGTACCTCCTGGGAGGATGTTAGGTCACTGAGGCAAAGCCTTCAAAGGGGATTGTTGGATCCCAGTTGTTTCCTTTCTTTGCTTGCTGGCTGCCATAAGCTGAGCAGCTTCCTCCACAATATGCCCTCACCATGATGTAATGCCTAACACTGGCCCAAAAGCAATGGGCCAACCCACCAAAGACTGAAACCTCCAAAACTGTGAGGTAAAATAAACCTTTGCCTCTTTATAAGTTGACTATGTCAGGTATTTTGTTACAGTAGCAGAAAACTAACACATTTATTTTTCTTCAAGTGTTCAAGTGTTTCAAGGTTTGTTGTAACATATACAAGTATTTTATTCCTTGTAATATACAAGTAATATTATTCCTAAGGCTGCATAATATTTTATTATGTGAAGGATGGTAGAAAGGAACAGACATTTTTACCCTATATACATGTATGATTACACTATTGGAGTAACTGAATCACGTTCAGCTAGAGAAATGAGAAGTTGTACTCCATTTGTGTACTATATGTCAAAATGCATTCTACTGTAAAATTAATTAACTAATTAATTTTAAAATTTTTCATTATGTGTATATACCACTTTTGTATATGCATTTATCTGTTGTTGGACATTTGGACTGATTCCACCTTTAAACTATTATGAATAAAACTGTTATGAACATTGGTGTACAAGTACCTACTCAAGTCCCTGCTTTAGGGTATACACCTAGGAGTGGAAATGCTGGATCATATGGTAATTTAGTTTAACTTTTTGGGGGGCAATCAAATTGTATGCTTATAGGTTCTAATAGAATCAAACCTCAGAATCTCAATAATATGTTCATACATAGGTATCTCCTTTCCTGCCTCTCTCCCTCTCCTTCTCTCTCTCTGTTTCTCTCTCTCTCTCTCTGTCTCTCTCTCTCCCTCCGTCTCTCTCTCTCTCTCCTTCCTATGATTCCCCATGTAGCTTAACTGCACCTAAGACCTCCAAGTTTTTGTTTTGGGCTCTTCTTTTGGGGGGAACCCAAGCTAGGACAACACCCACTTGTATGGGTGATTACCCCTGGGAGTTAGGATTGGAAAGGGGGAGATATTTGCTTTTTAAACTATTGTATATAATTATATCATTTTTGTCTCCTCAAGTTTTTATGATCACAAAGAAGTCACAAAGTGCATTGTTACTCTATTCTGGTAGAACACACGTGAATGGCTGCTCCCAAACAATACAAATCATAGATCATTCTTATAGCTTTATGCTCTTAGAATAAGTTATATGACTTAAAGATTGATTCGTTTTTTTAATTCTTGATCTGAGATGATGCTGTTCTCCTTAAGGCTGGATCCTTGAGGGCTCTTTCCTAACTCACATCAAACTTTTAGTTTTAATTACCCTTATAACAACCCACTTTGCAGGTTAGTAAAGTGAAGCATAGTTTCACTATTTGCAACAGGTATAAATAAGGAGACAGAAGCACTAAAAGGTTAAGTGACTTGCCCCGTGGACACTCAGATAAGTGACAGAGGGCTTTGGGGTTGACATTCTTCAACACTATTTTCTATGGTTTCTTGGGAAGAGTGTTTAGTTCTGTGAACACCCTAGACTGTCCCTGGTCTTTTTCTGGAATTCTTGTTTTCTGCTTTTCTGGCAGGAAAATGTCTACTCTTCCTTTGGAATCAACATGGGAAGTAAAGACTTCCTGGCTACCCCAGGTAGATCTCTGTGCTATCTTCCCTACTTCCAGGGCTGTCTACTGTCATTGACAATAGTCATTTCATACTGCTTCTGTTTCTTTCCATGCTTGTCTCAATTGTCATAAGAATGGAAAAGAGGAGCTTATTCAAAATACAGATTCCCCAGTCACTCTCCACAGTTTTAACCCTTTGAGAACGACTGCCCTACGCCAGGAATTGGCAAAATTTTCAGGGTCAGATAGTAAATAGTTTAGGCTTTACGGACCATGTGGTCTTTTTCATAATGACTCAACTTTGCTGTTTAGCAGGAAATCAATCATAGATAATACACAAATGAGTAAGGATGGCTGTGTCCTACCATGATTTGGATGTGGGGTGTCCCCCAAAAGCTCACGTGTGAGACAATGTAAGAAGGTTCAGAGGAGAACCGATTGGGTTGTGAGAGTCTTAACCCAATCAGTGAATGGATCCTTGATGGGATTAACTGAGTGGTAACTGGAGGCAGGTCCAGTATGGCTGGAGGAAGTGGTTTATTGGGGGCGTGGCTATGGAGTATATATTTTGTATCTGGAGAGTGGAGTCTCTTTTCTGTTCACCATGATGTGAGCTGCTTCCCTCCACCACTCTCTCCTGCCATGATGTTCAGTCTCACCTTGAGCAGGAGAAATGGAGCCCACCTTCTATGGACTAAAACCTCTGAAACCATGAGCCCTCAAATAAACTCTTCCTCCTCTCTAATTGTGCTGGTTAGGTCCTTTAGTCACAGTAGCAAAAAAGCTGACTAAAACATGTCCCAATAAAACTTCATGGATATTAAAATTTGAATTTCATATCATTTTCTTGGATCCTGAAATGCTGTTCTTTCAATTATTTTTCCAAGAATTTAATAATAAAAACCTCCTTAAATTTTTTTTAAAAACTCCTTTAATTAAGAGGCCTTATAAAAAGAGGGAGTGGCTTAAATTTTGTCCAGTAAGCCATAGTCTACTGATACTTGTCCTAGATTATAAGCTTATATGAAGTATTGTATACTTAGTATTTATTTGTTAAGAAAATGAATTAATGAATAAGTAAAAATAATGAAAATAATTATAAACTGAATTCATTTATTCCTTATAATATAGTATTTTCACCTTTAAAAAATATCTTTATTATTTATTTATTTATTTATTTTTACTCTCGCAACTCTTTAATCTCTTGAGGTCTGATTGCTCACCAGGAAAATAAACTGTTAGGCAAGAATCAGTGAGTGGTTTCAAACTATGTTCCATTAACCCTAGGGGTTCCCACACAGGATTCAGTGTAAAGGGTGAGGGATGGAGATGGTAGCATTTGTGGGTGTCAGTGTTCCCTCATACTCACATCAACCAAAACAGTTTTATATTATCTCTTCTATATATTTGGTTTCCAAGACAGAATGATTTGAAAGAAAAGGATTTTTTTCTCTCATTTTATTTTGTTCTGGAACTATTATCTGTGTAATTAGTATAATTAGAATGAATAAGGAATAAAAATTACAAAGGAAGTATCTAAGTTATTGTTTGCTGCAGATGTGGTTGTATATCTGGTAAACTCAGGAAAATAAACTGAAAAAAATATTACAAACAATAAGAAAAATCAGTAAAATGCATGAAATTATTTTTTCTGTATTGAGAAACAATCAATTACAACAATTAAAAATATATATACCAAGGGGTAAACTGAACAACAAAAATACAAAATTTATGTGAAAAAAACTTTCTAATATTACTTGAAATCAAAGATTCAACATCACAAAGTATTTTTTCTATTATTTTACTCATTAATGTCACCAGAACTTTTTTATTCTTTTTTGCATGAAACAAGCAAATTCTGAATTGCATTGGAAAAATAAGCAAGCCAGAATAGCTGGGGAAATTTGGACAAATTTTAAATGAATAATTCTGATGAATTAAATGAAAATCTGATTAACAATAAAGGTAAATGAACCTTATGTTGCATTTTAGAATACATATAAATCTATGTGTAATTAACCAATTTGGCAGTGGTACCTGAAAAGACAGATCAGTGGAACAGAATAAACAGTCCAGAAATAGACTGAGATACATATGGAAATTGAGAATACGATAAAGGTGGCATTTTAATTTGGAGTAGAAAAAGATGGGCTATTCAATAAATTATGATGTTGCAACTGATTAGCCATCTGGCAAAAGAAAAATTGGATTTCTTCCTTATTTCTAATAACAAAATAAATCCCAGACAGATAAAAAAAAATAAGCCTAAAAATGAAAATATAAATGTACTAGAAGAAAACAGAATTTTCTATATCGGAGTAGGCAAGCCTTTTCTTAGCAAGAATTAAAATTTATGCTATATATTAAGGAGTTGACTAACACACCTCAAACAGGTAAATTGCACATATCAGCATAGAAGTAAAAAGGACTAAATTAAGCTGAAAGTCAAGGGACAAACCCAGGGAAAATGCTTGTAGCACATTTGACAGAAAAGAAGATAATTTTCTTTATATATGAGATCAAATCAATAAGAAAATGTACATTTCAATGGATAAAGGATCAAATAACAAACAGAATTCATGGAACAAAAATTACAAAGGGCTCTTGAAAGGGTTAAGATGATAATTATATGTAAAATGGCATAGAAACAATGTTTCACTACCAGAGAAGCAAAAAATAAAATATTTACAGCATACCATAAGGCTAGAATGTTGGGAAATGGGCAATATCACATATATTTGGAGGAGGTATATAGTATGGAACCTTCTGGAGGCAATTTGATAATAGCTGTGAAAATTTAAACACGCTGAACCCCTCTGGAAATATATCCCACAGATTTGTTTGCACATGTGAGCAAACTTAGAATGATAACCATCCTATCATATTTATAGTACGAAATGCTGAAACATAATTAAATGTCATTAGTAGGATTTTAGCTATGGTGAATCACGTTAGTGGGAAATTGCAGGCATTGAAAACAAATAAGATAAATCTATATCAACAGATATGGAATGATCTTCTAAACATTCTATATAGAAAAATCAAGCAAGAAATGGTGAAGTATAACTTGGAGGCTTTTAGATACTTAGGGAAAAATAGGAATGAATATAATGTGTACACATGTACATGTATATTTATACAGAACATCTCTTTAAGGTCACACTGAAAATCTGGCAACAGTGGCTGCCTAGAAGCTGGGCTCAAGTCAGTGATTTGTTCCGCATTATTCACTCTGCACTTATTCCTTTATGGAACCCACATTTTAGCTAATTCCATGACCACCTACAATAGAAATTATTTCCCAGCTTTCTTGACAAACAGGTGTGGCTAGTTGTGAGTCCTTAAAATAGGGCATATGCCTTTCTCCTCCCACTATTCTTCCTACTGGCCAGATTGTGGAGCTGATTCTTGGAGTAAGAGAGGAAACTCACATTCTGACAATGTCAGCCTTGGGCTTTGTTTTCGTGGGAGAGAAATCAATGTCTGTGTTGTTTAAATTAATCTGCAGGGGTTTGTAATATTCATAGTTAAAGCAGGACAGGGAACAGACTCCTGTTACTGAGTCCATGACAGAACATAGAAGGTTCTGTGAAATTCTTCCTAGAGAACTGTTTCTTTTTTCTCAAGCTCCTCTGAAGTTGGGGGCATCTTCATCCTCCAAGTTTATCACAGTTTCAGGATACATTATTCATTGAAAAAACCTAAAAGCCCACATGATAGACCAAATACTTTCTTTCCAGAGTGTTCTGGTTGAGAGACTATGGAAAGAAGAGGTGGAGGGGGTGTGCAGTGGGCAAAGAAAGGAGAGGACTCCATCTCTGTTGGATTCTTCCTAATTACAAATATTCTGAGGCTGAGGCTGAGGCTTTCATGCCATCATAAATTAAGTTGCTTTTTGCTGGATCAGTTCTTAGCTGGAGTCATTCCAATGCCCTGCTAGGAGAAGCAGCTATTTTGTTTAATTTAGGATGTGCTGACAAGACTGCCAAACATCAACAAGAACCCAGAAACATTCTCAAACAGAAGGCATGATGCACAACGACCATGTCAAGTCTCTCGGCTTTCAGCTTTGATTTATGGGCGTGGTTTTAAGAGAATCAAAGGAAATTTGGGAACACTGACCTAGTATGTGAGGGCACAGGACCCCCTTCCTCTTTCCTAGTGGGTTAGATACTAGGAAATGAATGAATTCTTTTTTTTTTTTTTAGAATGAATTCTTTTCATATTCTTCTTATATGCTACTGGTCTTCAATCATAGCTGAACAATAGAATCACTCTGAGGGACTTTTATTTAACATAAATTCTCAGACTCCATATCTTAAAAATTCTGATTCAACAAATCTGTTAGTCTTGACTTCCATAGTTTTTTAGAAAGTTGCTCTGGTAGCTGGGCATGGTGATACACTCCTGTAATCACAGTGAATAGGGAGACTGAGACAGGAGAATCTTCGCAACTTAGCAAGACCCTTGGCAACTTAGAAAGACTCTGTCTCAAAATAAAAAATAAAAAGGGCTGGGAATGTGGCTCAGTGGTAAAGCACCCCTGGGTTCAATTTCCAGTACCAAAAATAAAAGTTGCTCTGGTGATTTGGAGAGCTGAACCCTGGAGATTCAATTCAGTTTGGGAGAGTAAGGTACTAGTGATTAAAACCAGGTGTGCTTTACCATAGAGCTACATCCCCCCGTCCTTTTTACTTTTTATTTTGACACAGTGTCTCGCTAAGTTGCTAAGGATCTTGCTAAGTTTCTGAGGCTGGCCTTGAACTTGGTGTCCTCCTGCCTCAGCCTCCCAAGTGGCTGTGATTACAGGTGTGCCCCACTGTGCCCACTGATTCAATATTTTTAAATGGCCATTCTATGTTAATACATGATGAGGCACAAGGTGGTATGCGGTTTGGTCTCTTGGCTATGGGGTAAGATGCTCTATATATCTCTAGTATTTCCTTGTCCACAAACTCAGAAACAATCCGCTCCCTTCATTTTTTCTTTTGCTTTTTTTCCCCAAGTTAAGCACGACATTATCATTCCTCTTGGACTTCTGTTCTTGTATTGTCTAAGAAGACTTACTCAAATTAAAGAGAGATGGTAGAAAACAATCGGTAAGTAGAAAAAGAGGATTTACCATCAATGCAGTAAGTGTCATGGCTTCTTGCTGTTGGGTGGGGTCATTGATGTCCATCAGCCTCTGACGTTCAGGAGACAGCACTTGTCTGCAGCAGCTAGGATACTCTTGCTGAACTAGACACAGAGTGAAGCTGCTTGCACATGCCCTACTCTTTGAAGTCTGGAGACAATGCTCATTTTATTCCATGCCAGTGGAGGGGCTTCAAGGACCATCTACCTGGGGCAGTAGGGAGGGATTGTGACCTGTAGAAAATCTGAAATAAATACAGGTGATTAGAAGTTGTCTGTTGTTATCAGCACAAGCTGTTGATTCTAAACACCATCAAATACTCCTCTCTGGTGGAAAAAAATCTTTTTTTGGTGTAAGTTTCTAAAAACCAGTGGTTCTCAAAGTGGGGACCTGGATCAACAGCACCAGCAGTACCTGGGAACCTGATAGAAAGCGAGATTCCTGGGCCCTACCCAGACCAACTGAGTCAGAGCCTTGGTGGAATGGGGGTGCACTCAGCAATTTTTTTAATGAGCCCCCTCATTGATTCTGATGTGCACTAAAGTTTGAGAATCACTGTTCCAGACAAATGCTGTGGTTACTATTGAACTTCAGTGATTATATGTAAGCATCAAATGAGCACATTGTTCTTACTATTCCTTTCATAAACATTGTGTTCTACGTGGACTTTCTTTTAGAGAATGCCCAGCATAGGCCAACACAAGTGCATATATTCATTTCAAAACTAAGTTCCTGGGCTGGGTATATATATATAGCTCAGTTGGTAGAGTGCTTGCCTCTCATGCACAAGGCCCTGGGTTCAATCCCCAGCACCACAAGAAAAAGAAAAGAAAGAAAGAAAAAGACAAAGTTCCTAAGCATCTGGAACTATTCCAACTTGCTTTGGGGCAGCGCACATCTCAGGAACTATGTATTCAAAATAAATAGCAAATATTGCCTCACACACAATCACTGTGGTTATTAAAATGAAAAAATCAAACTTAAGTTACTTCAACTTTGGCTATTCCATTTGAATCCTTGTTTTTTTATATGTATTTAAAATGTAAAACAGTAAAAATGTGTGAACTGTGATGGACAGTATTTTTTCTTTGGCAAGCCCAAATTTTAGTTTATATGTAACATATATTTATTTTATTTTATTCTTTTATGGAAAATAATTTTATCATTGTTATGGTTTGGACATGAGTTGTCTCCTAAAAGCTCCTATGCTAATATGCAGAAATGTTCCAAGGTGAAATGACTGGATTGTGAGAGCTAAAGCCTAATCAGTCCATCCTAGATTGAATGGACTAATTAAGTAGTAACCAGAGGCAAGTGGGGCATGGCTGGAACAGGAAGGTCATTGGAGGTGTCCCCTGGAAGGGTCCATCTTCCTTGTACCCCTGTCCCTGCTTCCCTCTCTCCTCCTTGGCCCCACCCTGGGGCAGGAAGCTTCTCTTCTCTGGGTCTTCCCCCATGATGTGCTGCTTCACCTTGGGTCCAAAGCAATGGAGTCAGCCCACCATGGACTGAACCTCTGAAACCATGAGCCCCAAAGCTTTTCCTCCTCTAAGTTATTCTTGCTGGGTATTTTGGTCACAGAGAAGCAAAGCTAACTAAAAAAATCATATAGAGGAGAGGATTGTTTAAAAAAAAAGATTCTCTCTGGGTAGGTACAGTGCTATTTATTCTCATGGCTTGCCATTGTTTCTCAAATCACAGCCTGCCTTGGTGGCAGGGTTCCAGAAGCTTCCAACAGTAGCTCTCTGGTGTGTCTAAACAACTCCTCCTTAGTCCCTGCCTAGGCCACCAATTTAGACTTCCTTCTCCTCAAGATAATAAAACTATGTTTTCCCTTGGCAAATTACCTAGCTTAGAGATATCTCAGTTTATCACAGAAGGTTTCCCTAATCCCAGTGAACCTGAATGAAAAGACATTTCTTTTCTCTCATATCTTCCAGAAAATTCTTCATATGCAAATTAAGCCACTTCCCTACCTCTTCCAAGTGACTAGCACTACATACCAGTATTTGAACAATATTTGCTCTCCCACATTTTTAAATAAAGAGCCTATATTTGCATAACTGAAAAAGACCACTGTATGATTCCTCAAATGTCTAGAGGATTCTGCCCAAGACATGGGAAATGCAGGATTTCCAAGAACTTCCACTCAATAGTTATCCAGTGAATCTTCACCTTCCAGGTATTATGTACTATATAGATGGTGCATATGTGTTGTTGTGGATTGAATTGAATTAGTGTCCCCCAAAAAAGATACATTTAAGTCCCAGCCCTCAGTACCTGTGCATGTGACCAGACTTAGATATATAGGATCTTTGCACATATGATCAAGTTAAGATGAGATGCTGGATTAACGTGGGACCTAATTCAATGTCTGGCTTCCTTTTAAGAAGAGAGAACTGTGAACACAGACATGGAAGGAAGCCATGTGAAGAAGGGCAAAGCTTGAATAAAGCAGCTGCAAGCCAAGGAATGCCATGCATTGCTGACAACAGCCAGCAGCAAATACCCCCCTTGGGGGCTTTCAGAGAGAGGATGGGCCTGCCAAGTCCTCATTTCAAACTTATAACTTCCAGAGCTGCAGTAAAATAATTTTGTTCTCTTAAGCTACCCAATTTGTAGTAATTTGTTATGGCAGATCTAAGAAACTAAGACACAGGTTAAATAAGAGCTTTCAAAAACCAGCAATAAACAATATCTATTAAGTGAGTGGTAAAGACACTAATATGCTCTGTCACCTTGAAGGAAGTCTAATGCTGTTCAGAAGGTGATATGTGCAAATTCACATGTAAACTAAAGACTGACAGAACCAAATTTTGATTTGCTTGATTAGAACATCAAATAAACCTGGGAAATGTGTATTTTTTTTTAATATTTTATTTTTATGTGGTGCTGAGGATCGAACCCAGTGCCTCCCGCGTGCTAGGCGAGCACGCAACCACTGCGCCATAACTCCATCCCCAGAAATGTGTATTTTTATACCTCTTCTTCCATAAAGAGTATCTTTTTTTAAAATATCTTTTTAGTTGTTAATGGACCTTTATTTTATTCATTTATTATTTATAGGTGGTGCTGAGGATCGAACCCAGTGCCTCACGCATGCTAGGCAAGCGCTCTACCACTGAGCCACACCCCAGCCCCCATAGAGAGTATCTTTGATCACATCAATCATGAAGGGAATTCCTCTAAGTCAGCCTAATGGTCATATCAAACATTTTTCTAGCCAGTTTTCTCAAAGAAAAAGTACTGATATTTTCTGGTACGCATTAAAAGAAACAGATATTAACAACATCATAAGGGCATGATCCTTGAAAGAAAAAAAATGATAAGCTAGACTTCATTAAAATTAAAATGTTTTTCTCTATTAAGAGCAAAGCTAGAATCCTCACAATCCCTGACTTCGACACTTACTATAAGGCTATCATGACCAAACATCATGGCTCTGGCATAAAAACAAACACATAGATCACGGGAACAGAACAGAGAATCCTGAAATAAATCCGCATGTTACAGGTGTTTTAGTCAGCTTTTTCACCTCTGTGATGAAAAGAACTGACACAAACAAGTTTAGAGGAGGAAAAGTTTATTTGGGAGTTCACTGTTTCAGAGGTTCCATTACTCTTGGCCTGAGGTGAGTCAGAACAATGTGGTGGAAGGGTGTGGTGGAGAAAGCAGCTCAGGACAGGACACCAGAAAGCAAAGAGAGGGAGAAATTCCAGACCAGTGACAAAATATATACCCCAAAGGCATGCCCCCAATGCAGTGGCCTCCAGCTACACCCTACCTGCCTACATTTACCACCCAGTTAATCCCTATCAGGGAATTAATGCGCTGATTAGGTTAAGGCTCTTTTAACCCAATCATTTCACCTCTAAATGTTCTTGCATTGTGTTACACATGAGCTTTGGGGACTCTTCATATCTAAACCATAACAACAGCCAACTGACTTCTGACAATGACATCAAGAATATACATTGAAGTGAAGTCCCTTCAATAAATGGTGCTGGGAGAACCAGATATCCATATGCACGAGAAAGAAACCACACCTGTATCTCTCAACATTCATAAAAATCAATTCAAAATGGATCAAAGACTTAAATGTAAGACCTGAAACTATAAAATTACTAGGAGAAAACATGCATGGAAATGCTTCAGAACATTGGTCAGAGCAAAGATATTTTTGGATACAACCCCAAGAGTACAAGCACCAAAAACAAAAATTGACAAATGGATTACATCAAACTAAAAAAACTCTGCATAGCAAAAGAAATAATCAATAAAGTGAAGCAATAATGTACAGAATGGGCAAAAATATTTGCAAACACTTCATCTGAAAAGGAATTGATTGCCATAATATCTAAGAACTGAAGCAACTCAACAGAAAAAAATTAAAAGTGGATGAATGACCTGAATAAAAATTTCTCAAAAAAAAAGATGCATCTATGGCCATGTATGTGGAAAAATGCTCACTGTAACGAATCAATAAGGAAATGCAAATCAAGACTATGAGATATCATCTCACCCTAGTCAGAATGACTATTAGCAAAGAGGCAAAAACTAAAAAAATGCTTGTCTCAGATTTATGGATACTAAAATTTGAATTTCATATGATTTTCTTGGAGGAGAGCCCTCTTACACTGCTGGTGGGAACAAAAACTAGTGCAGCTATTATGAAAATTAGTATGGAGGATCCACAAAAATCTATAGAATTACCATATGATCTAGCAATCATACTACTGGCTATTATATATCCAAAGGAAAGGAAATCAGTGTGTCAGACATCTGTGCTTATATCTATTAGATTATTCACATTAGCTAAGATATGAAATCAACCCAGGTGTCCATCAATAGATAAATGGATAACAACAATGTGATAGAAATACACACACATGCATGCATGCATGCAGTGGGATACTACTCAGCCCTAATAAAGAATAAAATTCTGTCATTTACAGCAACATGGATGGAACTGGAAAACATTATATTAAGTGAAATGATCCAGACACAGAAAGACAAACACCCTATGTTCTGGATTACATGTGAAACTAAAAAGTTGTTCTTAAAGAAGAAGAGAATAGAATAGTGATTACCAAAGCCTGGAAAGAATGCAAGGGCAAAGGGAGATGGACAGAGGATGGTTAATGGGTACAGAGGTGCAGGTGGATAGGAGCAGTAACTTAATGGTAGACAGCAGAGTAGGATAACTATGGTTAACAACAATTAATTGACGATTTCAAAATTGCTAATGGAGAGGATTTTAAATGTACCCGACACAAGGAAATAATATATGACTGAGGTGATAGATATGCCAATCACCCTGATCTGATCAGTACACATTCTATACATGTATTGAAATGTCATATTATACCCATTAAATACATACAATTAATATGTATCAATTAAAAATAAAAATGAACTTCACTTATATATTTATCTATTTTTGCTGTACTGGGGATTGAACTCAGGGGTGCTCAATCACTGAGCTATATCCCTATCTTTTTAGTCAGCTTTTTTGCTGCTATGACTAACGGACCTGACCAGCACAATTACAGAGAGGAAGTTTATTTGAAGGCTCATAGTTTCAGAGGTCTTAGTCCACAGAAGGCAGGCTCCATTCCTTGGGGCTTTAGGTGGTGCTGAACATGGAAAGGATGGCGGAGGGAAGCCGCTCACATCATGATGACCAGGAGGCAGAGACTCCACTTGCCAGATACAAATATATACCCCAAAGCCACGCCCCTATTCTTGTTTCCTCCAGCCACACCCTACCCCTTCAGTTACCACTCAGTTAATCCCTATCAGGGGATTAAATCACTGATTGGGTTAAGACTACAACAACCCCATCACCTCTCCTTTGAACATTCTTACATTGTCTCACACGTGAGCTTTTGGGGGACACCTCACCTCCAAAACATAACACTATCCCTTTTTTATTTTGAGACAGGGTCTTGCTAAGTTGCTAGGGCTTGTCTTGAACTTGCCTCAGCCTCCCAGGTTGCTGGGATTACAAGTGTGTGCCACTGAACTTGGCTAAAAATAAAATTCAGAAGTCACAAAAAACAGCCAGGTGTGGTGGTGCATGCCTATAATCCCAGCAGCTGGGGAGGTTAAGACAGGAAGATTGCAAGTTCAAAACCTGCCTTAGCAACTTAGTGAGGCCCTAAGCAACTCAGAGAGACCCTGTCTCCAAATAAAATACAAAAAGGGCTGCGAATGTGACTCAGTAGTGTGGGGGCGTGCCACAAGATGGCGCCGAGCAGTCAGCTCAGTACTGACCACGCTGCCCTGAGAAGCCACCTCCCCGCACTCTTATTGGCTGACCTCTGCTCCCATACTGCTTTAGCCCAGTGACCCTATACTGTTTTCAAGTGGACAGCCTATTCCGATTCTTTAGCTTGGAAACCAGATACCACTGATCCCTCCTCCTATATAAGCCTGTGAACCCCCTCAATAAAGCGGTACTTGCTTAAGACGAGTCCCCCTGGCTCATGGTGAATTGACCAGGCGGCCTTCCTCTCTCAGTTCGACCCCCACCGGAGACACTCATCGTGCTTCTCCCTCACTCGCTGGCCGAAAAGGGAGTGTGGCACTCAGCTGGGTTCGTCTCCCCCCCCACACAAGTAGTTGAGTGCCCCAGGGTTCCATCCCCAGTAAGCCCCCCAAAAAAGTTACAAAAATAAAAATAATTTTAAAAGAGCCAGGCATAGTGGTGCACACCTGTAATCTCAGAGGCTCTTGATGCTGAGGCAAGGGGATCAAAGTTCAAAGCCAATCTCAGCAATCTAGCAATACTTTGTCTCAAAATAAAAATAAAAGGCTCTGAGCAATTTAGTGAGACTTTGTCTCAAATAAAAAATTTAAAAAGAGGCTAGGGATGTGGCTTAGTGGTTGAACACCTCTGAGTTCAATCTCTGATACTAAATGATGATGATTATTAATAATAATAATAATAATAATAATAATAAAATTTAAAAAGCGAATGAAGAGATGAGTCACAGACTAGGAGAAAAAACTGTACAAGATATATCTGGTAAAGAACTATTATCTAAAATATACGGATAACTTTGAAGACTCAACAATAAGAAAACAACTCAATGACAAATGGACAAAAGACCTTAACAGACATTTACCAAAGAAGCTATATTGATGCTGAATAAACATGCAAAAAGATGTTCAGAATTATATGTCATCAGGAAAATGCAAATTAAAACAGTGAGATGCCACTACACACCTACTAGAACAGCAAAAATCAGAACTCTGACACCACCAAATGCTGGTGAGGATGTGGAGCAATGGGAGCATCCCTCCTTGCTGCTGGCAATGCAAATGGTGCGGTGACTTTGGAAGACGATTTGGTGATTTCTTACAAACTCAACACACTCTAAGCAGGTCAGTAAAAATATCAGTGGTTGCCAGGGATTCGGCAGGAGGACAGAGCACAGAGGATTTTTAGGGCAGTGAAACCATTTTGTGATGATGGATACCAATCATCATACATGTGCCCAAACCCACAGAACAAACAACCAGAGGGAACTGTGGACTGTGGGTGATGACGAGGTATTGATATGGGTTCATCACTTATAACAAAAGTACCGCTCTGATGGGGAATGTTGGGGGCAGGATCATAGGAGATATCTCTATGCCTTCCCAATTTTGCCATGAATCTGGAACTGCTTTTAAAATATATATATTTAAAATAAATAACATTAACTTCTCTATACATTCTTTTTTTTTTTTTTCAATTTTTGTGTATTTTATTTCCTACAGGACTGCTTCACAAGGCACACTGGTTATGCATACTGTAGTACGACTTCTGGTGATTGGTCAGATAATAACTGGGGGGCAAAAGTCACTGTACAAAAAGTAGAACAAGTATGCAGTTGTTCAGGGGAAAATGTAAACTACAGATGTGCTAATTTTATTCTTTTAAAATGAAACTAAATTGATAGCGATTTCTCTAGGCATTCTTTTTTTTTTTTTTTGGTACTGGACATTGAACTCAGGAGCACTCGACCACTGAGCCACCTCCCCAGCCCTATTTTATGTTTTTATGTAGAGACAGGGTCTCACTGAGTTGCTTAGTGCCTCACCGTTGCTGAGGCTGGCTTTGAACTCACGATTCTCTTGTTTCAGCCTCCCTAAGTGCTGGGATTACAGGCTTGCACCACCGCGCCCAGCTTCTCTAGACATTCTTATGGCCTGAATTCCAGGACATGCTCTTATATCAGTTATCTATCACTGCATAACAAGCCATCCCAAAACAGCATCTTAAAGCAATGGTTTATTATTTCTTATGATTCTTTGGAACAAGAATTTGGGCAGGGTTCTCTTGAGCAGTTCTTTTGATCTATGGGGTCACTGACAATTGTATTCAGCAGGAGCTGAGCTGGGTTCAAAGATGTGTATTTTCATTGATTATTATAAAAATTAATTCATTAAGAAATCATTTTGAGGTGTTGGGGATTGAACCAAGGGCCTTGTTCATGCTAGGCAAGTACTCTAAGACTGAGCTACACTTCCAATATCATATATATGAATAAATTTATATATATGAATAAATATTTACTTGTATTTACCTAAAGTGTTTGTATATTATTAATATTTTAAAGAGCAATGGAACTTTTTTTCTTTTTGCTGTGCTGAGGGTTAAACTCATGGTCCCACACATGCAAAGCATGTATCCTACCGGTGAGCTACACTGCCAGCCCTGAAACCATTTTTTAAATGATTATGTGTATTCTTTAGAAAACTTGGAATGGAACCACCATTTAACCCAGTTATCCTACTCCTCAATTTATACCCAAAGAACTTACAATCAGCATACTACAGTGACACAACCACATCCATGTTTAGAGCAGGTCAGTTCACAACAGCCAAGCTATGGAACCATCCTAGGTGCCCTTCAACAGGTGATGGATAAAGAAAATGTAGTATATATACACAACGTAGTATTACTCAGCCATAAAGAAGAATGAAGTTATGGCATTTGCCAGTAAATGGATGAACTGGAGAATATCATGCCAAGTGAAATAAGCCAATTCCAAAAAACAAAGGCATAAAATTCTCTCTGATATGTGAATGCTAACTCACAATGCAAGAGGGTGCAGAGGGAAAGAATTAGAAGTTCATTGGGTTAGACAAAGGAGACTGACGGAAGGCAGGAGGGATGGGAATGGGAAAGACAGTAGAATGAATCAGACATAACTTTCCTTTGTTCATATATGAATACATGACCAGTGTTGCTCCACATCACATACAGCCTCAAGAATGAGAAGTTATACTCCATGTATGCATAATATGTCAAAATACACTCTACTGCCATGTATATCTAAAAAGGACAAATTAAAAAATGAAAAAAAATAATGATTACTTGTAACAGATGGGAAGGAACATGGTAGAGGGTATAGCTGTAGAACCAAAAATTCTCTAAATACACCTTGTATATTGGTTCGGCTTTAGAACTATCAAAATATATTATGTGAAATAAAAACAAAATTAAATAATAACAGTAACCTCTGAATTTGAAAACAATAGAAAAAATAAACCTTGATATATATTTAACTGGTACAATAATCAAGGAGAGAGACATTATTAAAAAGGGGGGCTTAAAAAAACAGTAACTGTGGATTCCTAGGGTTGTACATTACAGATATATCCTAAAGATTAAAAGAGCTGCAAAAAAAAAAATAAATAATTTTCAGGAATCATTTGGTGGTGGTAGTTCCCATATTGTTATTTATGGCCATGTACATTGTATGGGAAAAATCAAATGTCTAATTAAGCTGGTGTCATAGAGTAGTGAGATCTTTTGTGTATATGATTGCTAGGAGATACAGATGTATAACTAATGAGGTTAAATAATAACCAAGTCATAACTTGGCATTGAAAGTATACATATGTATTTATGATATATTTTATCTTAAAAAACATAATCAAATATGCCCTAATTCTAACCACTAAAAAGACAAAAAAATCAACAACTAACCCTATAGCAATGAGTATACCTAGTGTCCAGATTTCAATCTCTGAATATTTCCCTCTTAGAGCACCCAAGACCTCTGGGAAAATGGTGACTTCTGGGTCTAAGGCAGCAAATGCAAAGACTGGCTGGAACATCTTGTTATTCAAAAAATCAAGGAAGCTATTAAGACAGCAAGGCTGTGTCAAAAGTACTGAGGAGCCAACCTAAATAATCTCTGAGCTGTGCTAGAATAAGAAACTTGAGCATCAATAAGTAAAGTAACTTCAAAGGATCAAAGTACTTCAAAGATGCCTAAAATCATGATTTTATAATTATACTAAAAATAAAACAGTTGGTTGTGTTTGGAAGATATCAGAAAAACATCTATTTGAAATCTGATGAAGGCAAAGAATTATTTCAGTCCAATAGCAAACTGTGGACCTTATATGGATTACAATTGAAAAACACTGTAATAAATACGTTTTAAATAGAATAATTAGTTCAATGTGGATGTTTATATGATGGTATTGATAGATTATTATAAATAATGTGATGATAATGGAGTGGTGGGCATGTTAAAAAAAGTATTTTATAAAGAGACATATATTGGAATATTTACAAAAGAAATGATCTGATATTCAGGATTTACATCAAAATAATCTCAGTGAGGGGGAAGTTGAAGACATATAGAGGAAAAGAGCTTAACCATGTATTGATAATACTCAAAGCTGAGTGATGAAGACATCATGTTCATTATACTGTGATTTCTTTTATATGTTCATAATTTCCTAAAATGAAAAGTTTAAACATCAATATTTATTAAGGAGTGGGATGAAACCCAATTGGTAGAATAAAAGAATTCTATAACCTCTTTCAACTACATCATCTTCTCCTTAAATTATCAGTCTTTTTGCTGGAGAGGTCTTACACATCTTGGTACACTTCTGTCTTAGCATGGTGACTGGCATATAGTAGTTACTCAATAAATATTTACTGAGCCAGGTATGATGGCACACACCTGTAATCCCAGCCACTGAGAAGGCTGAGGCAGGAGGATCACGAGTTCAAAGCCAACCTTAGCAACTCAGCAAGCCCCTAAGCAACTCTGAGAGACCTTGTCTCAAAATAAAATATAAATAAGGACTGAGGATGTGAATCAGTAGTTATGTGCTCCTGGGTTCAATCCCCAGTACCAAATAAATAAATAAATAAATCAAATGCTATTTGATACTAATTTGATAATAGTATCAAATACTATTACTCTTGGCAAATGTGCTAGACACCTAAAAATTTAAAAGGCTTCTGATTTTGTTCAGAATTGTTGGCCATAAAATAATGCTAGACAATCATTATTGAGTAAGACTGGCTATAATCCTAATTAAATATCATACCATCTAGATATTCCCGTACCAAGTCCATCCCCCCAAGCTCGGTACCAAGCCTCAGTCATTAACTTCTGCTCAAGTATCCTTTCTCCCATGTGCCTCTCAAAAATAAGTGAAATCTTAGTATCTTCTCTCTTCTTGCTTTGACTTTGCCCAAATGCTAATTTTCAGAAAATTCTGCTTTCTAATTCACTGTATTTGAGTACTGCCTAGTACTTGGTGGTTAGTGGGAGATAAGAGGAAAATCCAGCAAAAATTACCTGGGAAGTAAAACCTAAGTACCAAATGATTAAGCTATTTATGTGCTTCTAGAATTTTAAAAGAAAACTTTGACATCACTTTTACAACCTGGAAATGTTTGTCTAAGTTCCTTAGTTTGATAGGCATATGCAATGGGATGCTGACCATCTAAATTTAGAAAGAAAGAAAAAATTCACATACGGCAAGAATGATTTGAGTTTCCATCTACCCAAAGCTGAATCCCACTAATATGGAATAACTTATAAGAAATGGCATAACAGAGGTTTTATAATGGCATCTCCTGTGTGCCTGAAGGCCTCTGCCCATAGCAACAAATAGGTCTGCAGAATGGAGAAAGTGATAGACCATCACTGAAAATTTAATTGATCTGGTGACTTCTAGATGCCAAAAATATTGGGAAACCAAGCAGTTCTCTTTCCAAGATACTCTTGGCCACTAAATAGATGTTCTTGTAGAAGACATCTGCTTGTAGGTGATGACTGAGAAACGAGATAAGAATATATCATAAATCTTCTGTCCCCAGTTCCCTACTTTGCCAGCCATTACTAGTACATGTGGGTGTTAATTTGGTAGCTGTCCCAGATTTCAGGAAAGCAAGAGATGGCTTTCAGTTAAAAATGGTAACTTGAGGATGCACTTAACTACCATTTATTCCATCCAAATTTTCTTTTGAAATAACCTATAGATGTTATAAACGGGGAACCTCTATAGCAATCAATGCTGGTCAATGAAAAAAGAAGGAATCTTTGCAAAAATACCATAAAGATGGAACCATGAAGAAAAGGTCCATCACTTCAGGTTTCTATGTAGTCTGGAAATTAAATGAGAAAAAGACCTCAGCAAAATCTGACTCTACCCTTCAGTGTGGTAGGAAGTGCTGGAGGTAACAGTGGGTAAGGGGCACATGAGTGGGCCCTGCCTCTAGGTAGTGCCCTGCATGCTACAGCTACAAGGAACAGGGATCTTGGGGGTCTTCCCAGATACCTTACAGTGACCATAAGCACAGAACCAGGAAACCAGCAAAGAGGCTGATGATAACCCTCTCTAAATGAAGAGAATTCTGCCAGAAAAACAACAGGACAGCTGCCACTACAAATTTTCAAAAGGAACTCTTGGGCCCAGGGAACATACCCTTGTTTTCTTCCTTCTGCTCTTAGGCTACTGGATTTCTGAACTTAAAAATCAAAAATAAATAAACTGAAATGTTTTCCCCTTTTCTTTTTCTTGGTTGGCCTGGATCTCCAAATCCACTCAGTCTCTCAAAGAATTTAAACAGCTAATATTGGACAAGTCCCGCCCCTCTCCCTGTTTAATTCAGTAAATGATTAGAAATAAGATAGCACAAGTAAAAAAGGCACCAATCTGAGTGAGGATCTTCAACATTTCTATATGATCTTCAAATATTCTTATATGAAATTTTAGAAATTCTTTGATTTGTTGAGGAGATTTTACATATTAGACGTTAGAATATGTAGTCATCAAACAGGAGAAAATCTGAAATAAGAAAAGACAGAAGAGCAGAAAACCTGATTGTCAAGTTTCAAACAAATTGATGAATTAGAAACCAAGCCCAAAGTAATCATCCTAAAATTTAGGGCCAAAAAGATAAAGAAATAAAGAGTAAAAACAGACGGTTTTAAGTTAAAAGAACAGAGAAGAGTTATGGAGAATAAATCTAGGTGATCTAATAAATGTATTATAAAACTGTCAAATTAGTTTAAAAGAGATAATTATATAACATTAGTCTACTGTAGAACATGAAAATATTTGGTAAATTAAACCTAAGAGCTAGATTGTAAAATGACTGAACATACAGAAAAATTATTAGAAAGCCTGAACATTTAAAAAATAATTTTAAAAAGCAAAATTACCAATCTATAACCACAGATTTGATGGACAAATTTGTATTATTTACTTAAAAATCCTTTGTGTATGTATATCACCTTTTGTTTATCCATTCATCTGTTGTCAGGAGCCTAGATTGATTCTATAGCTTGGCTATTGTGAATTGTGCTGCTATAAATATTACTGTGGCTTCATCTCTATGGTATGCTGGTTTTAGATCTTTTGGATATATACCAAGGAGTGGGATAGTTGGGTCATATGTTGGTTTCATTGATAGTTTTTTGAGGAATCTCCAATACTTCTTTCCAGAGTGGTTGCACTAATTTGAAATCCAACTAACAATGTATGAGCGTACCTTTTTCCCCACGTCTAACCAACATTTACTAATATTTGTGTCCTTTTTATTTGGCTTTTTTTTGTCCTAGTTATACATGACAGTAGAATGCCTTTTGACACATCATACATAAATGGAGTACAACTTCTTGCTCTTCTTGTTGTACACAATGTAGAATCATACCTGTTGTGTAATCATATATGCACATAGGGTAAATAATGTCTGATTCATTCTACTGTCCTTCCTACCCCCATATGCCCTCCCCTCCCTTCACACCCCTCTGGCTAAAGTACCTCTATTCCTCCCTAGCCTCCCTCTACCCTTTATTGTGAATTAACATCTGAAATCAGAGAAAATATCTAGCTTTTGGTTCTTTGGGATTGGGTTATTTCACTTAGCATAATATTCTCCAGCTCCATCCATTTACCAGCAAATGCCATAATTTCATTCTTCTTTAAGGCTGAGTAATATTCCATTGTGTATATATACCACATTTTCTTCTGTTGAAGGGCAACAAGGTTGGTTCCAACACAAAACTCAACTCAAAGTGAATCAAGGACGTAGGCACTAGAACAGAGACCCTACACCTAATAGAAGAAAAAGTAGGCCCAAATCTCCACCATGTCAGCTTAAGAACTGACTTCCCTAACAAGACTCCTACAGTGCAAGAAGTAAATCAAGAATCAATAAATGGGATGGACTCAAAATAAAAAGCTTCTTCTCAGCAAAGAAAACAATAATGTGAAGAGAGATTCTATAGAATGGGAAAAAATCTTTACCACATACACCTCAGATAGAGCATTAATCTCTAGGATAAAGAACTAAAAAATACCAAAAACCCCAAATAACCCAATCAATAAATGGGCAAAGGAACTGAACAGACAGTTCACAGAAGAAGAAATACAGTTGATCAACAAATAAATGAAAAAATGTTCAACATCTCTAGCAATTAGAAAAATGCAAATCAAAACAACACTGAGATTTCATTTTACTCCAGTCAGAATGGCAATCATCAAGAATACAAGCAACAATAAATGCTGACAAAGATGTGGGGAAAAAGATTCACTCATACATTGCTGGTGGGACTGCAAATTGATGTAACCACTATGGAAAGCAGTATGGAGATTCCTCAGAAAACTTGGAATGGAACCACTATTTGACCCAGTTATCTCACTCTTTGGTTTATACCCAAAAAACTTAAAATCAGCATACTATAGTGATGCAGCCATTAGTATTTGTGTTCTTTATAATTATCCTCTGACTGGAGTCAGATAAAATATCAATGCAGTTTTGAAAGAAGTATGAAATTATGGGACTTGCAAGTAAATGGATAGAACTGGAGACTATCATACCACGTGAAATAAGCCAGACCCAGAAAGTCAATGAAAACAGAACAGAGAAAGAGAGATGGGAGGAGGGATGGGAAAAGAGAAGAATGTAGAAGGAATCTGACCAAACTTTCCCATGTATATATATATGAACATATACAGTGAATCTCACCCTCATGTATATCCACAAGGCACTAATTTTAAAAAGAAAACTATAAATAAAAGAAAAATCAGTAGCGAGAAGGGAAGGGGCAAAGGAAAGAGGAAGTACTGGGACTGAATTAGAGAAAATTATATTCCATGCTTGTGTAACTATGTTAAATTGAACCCTAATGTTATATATAACTAAGAACTAATAAAAGAAAAAATCCTTTGCTTACATCTAATAACATATTTGAAATTCATAGAGGAAAATATAAATTATAAATGTACATATAAGTAAGTATAAGATATTAAACTTTAAAAGTAGGGAAAGCTTGAATATTTAATTTTTACAAGAGAAGTTTAAAAACAACTAAAGCAACTTGCCCAAAATCACACCTTTTGTTAAGAGACAGAACATGAATTTGAAATTTTATAGCATCTATAAAAAAAAAATGGAAAGCTTCCCAATTTATTTTAAAAATTTCCATAATGCTGGGAGCAAACCTGACCCAAATAGCAAATAGACACACTACACACACCACCACCACCATGCAGATTCATTTCACTTCATAAAGCTGGAGATATCAGGGGGAAAAAATAGCAGAAAATCAAATAAATACTAAAATTAAATATTAATTCACTGTGACAATGTTCATTTCAGTAATGCAAGGATCAGTTGATCTTAGAAAAATCTGTAAAGTTACATGTCATATCAATATATCAAAGGAAAAAACTCATGATAATTTGGATAGTTTTATATATCTATGAAAGACAGTCGATATAGATCATCACTTTTCTGATGAAAATTCTTAAATACATTTTCTTAATTTGGTTAAGACTTTTTTTTCTTTTCTTTTTGTTTTTTTTTGTTCAGAAACATAGTCATCCCTAGGCTCAATCTCCAGCATCTCAAAGGCAAACAAAACAAACAAAAAGCCACAGTGGAACAGATATATTTCCATTAAAATTTGGAATATTTAATATTCTCAGTATTCTCACTAAAGCAGTAAGATTAAAAGATGAGTAAAGGGCTAGGGGTGTGGCTCAGTGATAGAGTACCAGCCTAGCATGCAGGAGGCCCTGGGTTTGATATTTAGCACCTCAAAAAAAAAGTTACACATTTTTTGCAAACATTAAACTGGCACATTTTAATCCTCCTCTCCCCCAAATTTAACTTACATTTCTTTACAGTCTCTCTTATGAGATGTCAGTCCCGTGAAGGACACAAAAAACAGCTGCTACATAATTTTGGCTAAGTTCTTATGGCTCCCATTTAACACAGTAAGAATTATTCCTATGAATATACCTATGAATTTATTCCTATTGATCAAAGCAGAGTCCCTCCACTGGGGTAGATTGCAGAAAATGTTAATGATCATCATTATCGTTTAACCATAGATCTTAAATACTGTTAAAGGGTAATACAATATTGGGGAAGTCAAAAGTCCACATGTTTTTTTTCTGCCTGGGGTTAGCAGTTGGGACACTAAAGGGAGAAAGGAGTGTTGTGACCACATGGTAATTCCAGAGTTTACTCCAGGGTTTGTCATGTAAAGGAACATGGTAATATGATTGAGAAATGAGGAAGTTCAAGAACGAGAGGAAGCTGTGCAGAAAGCTCTGTACCAGCATGCATAAAGTTAAAAGACAGATGGACAGAGATTAATAGAGCTTCCACAATATTTTATCAAATTGAATCATTTTCAGTTGAAAGATATAATAAAAAGAGTTCTAAAGACACATTCCAATTTCAGAGAAGTATAATATTCAAAAAAATGCAAAAATTAAAATCAACCAAATAGCATAGCTCTTTTAGAATATCACATGATGTCTTATTCATCTTAGCAGCCCTTAAATCAGCACTTGCATGTGATGAGTAATAATGTTTATTTCTAATGTAATAATGTTTATTTCTTCAATAAACATTGAAGAAAAAGGAAGGGAGAAAGTGAAGAAGGACAGAAAGGGAGAGAAGGGAGCCTTGACTTGTCTGCATTTCAGTGCAGTCCTGAAAACTATACATAACCTAATCTCCCTTCCAATCTTTTAAATCCTAAATTTCAGTTCATATTCTTAACTATTTCTGCTCTAGTGAACTCAGCTATAATCATTAGTTCTTCCCCCAAGAGACTTCAGCTTCCCCCATTACCTTAAATCATTTGAGATCCTACATGCATTCCCCCTGCTTCCAATTTGGCACTTTCTATTGTCCAAAGCATGGTTTAAAATTTTTTTGCTGACATTTTTCTGGGGTCAATTATGACATGTGGAAAACAGAAGAAAACTTGGCCACAGGGAAGGCATCCAAGAGTAGACTAACTTGACCTGAGGCTTGAAACATAAAAGGACTATGTGAGACAGCGAAGCAAGACAGGTAGAGACAGAGCAGGTTCCCAAATAAATTCAGCATGCTGTTGACAACTCAGTGCTAAAAACAAGATGCAAACCTGTGACTGCTCAAAGATATAGCTTTTCATAATTTTTACATTATAATTTGTATTTCATGTCCATGAATGCACAATATGTTTTCTTCTTACAGCAGGGCTATTATTAGTCAAGATTTCTGAAGACAGAGCCTAGGTGATTGAAGAGGGGCATATTTAACTCGATTGTCTTAGCTAAATACAGCATTGGTTGCCCTGACCCAATAGACTTGCAAATATTACCTCTCCTGGAAAACAGAGCCAGAGTCTGATTTTCCTCCTACCTTGCTGGTTTCTCCTTCTTGATCCCTTTGTTTCCTAGATCTCCTCTTTCTGAATAAACCCTCTTTCCTTCCTTATATTTTATTTTTTTATTTAATTTTGAAATTTTGAAATACTGAAATACTGGGTTAACTTAAAAGAATATGCGTATATGAGATTTTGGCAAAGAATGGAACATGAATACTCAAAAGCCCATAATTGAAATAATTCATATTTAATGCAATATTCTACAAATTAAAATGAATATGAAAAGTCCATAATGAACAAAATATGACCTTTCACATAAAGATAGTGTTAGGTAGTAGTAATGAGCGAGTGGAATGTGAACCAGTAACACACCAGGGTCACGGTATTTCTTTCAGTAGCCTTTAATGAACAATCAAGTAACTTGTATGTGAGAGAGAGCTGGCCTGGGCGCATCCACAGTACATAATATGCAACAAATATCAGGTTTGTCAATCATATGGCCTTGGCCATAGTTCCATCTTGTAACAAGTTCCGCATTCCTGTGAATATAGTCACACCCTACACACCCTATACACCCTATAGACCTTGGAGGACAAAGGACCTCTTAGCATATATAAAGAGGGACCTGAGCTCAATAAGCGCGCTCTTGCCTTGTTCTCTTGTGTGTGTGTGTGTGTGAGTGATTTTTCATCCGCGGCTCCCTCGCCAACTCGGTTTCCCTTTGTGCTGGCGCAGGCGCTGGCAACTTGTAGAAAAATAACAGCTGTACTAACCCTGAAAATAAACATGTGGAAACAAAAGGAGCCAATTATGAAATATGTCAGGAAGGAAAGGTCACTGGGCTAACTTCTGACAGGGTCTACTGGGGTCATTGTTAAGTTAGGATTTATGCCCATAGGTTTCTCAATATTTTTCAAAAGGAGAATTTTATTAATAGCACTAAGATGGTTAATAATTAATCATTAATTAATTTGTTCAATTAATTAATTAATTAATATTATTTTATTAATAGCACTAAGATGAAGACTGTCAGCTCATTGGCCCCAGCACCAGAATTAACATATAATTGACTTGTACATGAAGCCCAATGGCATGGCTGCCATAACAGTTCTAGAGAGGACAACTGGGATCAAAACTCCCCACCTGATGTGAGGGAGGAGTTGAATGTCTGATTGGTGAAGACTGCACAAAGTGGACTCCAGTTCTCCTGACAAACATCCAACAACAATACATTTGGAAGCAGCATTGTTTCCTTTGTCATTCTCTGCTTGGAGATGGCGTGCTCTCTTTCTCGAGAGCGTTCTTTGCTTGAGCCTTACTTTAGTTTCGCTTGCAATAATTTCCTTGCTTGGCCTTTTGTGTGTGACTTTAAATTTTCATTCATCGGGACTCAAAAACTGAGGTTTGGAGCTTTAGCTTGCCTGTGACAACAGGACCTGACCTTGTACTTTTCCATCCCTCACTGGCCTCATCCTAACCCCCAGAGTTGATTTCTATATAATTTTATTTACAAGAACAGATGACTGGCCCAAGGGCTGTGATTTTTTTTTAAATACAGCGTTAAAAATATGGATGATTTGTCTCAGTTACTGAGTTTGTTGATGCATCCTTAAATTTTGCACCGAAAGTGAGCGCCTCACTTACCTCTGCCTAGTCTCATCCCTGCTCATTGCCTGGTTTATGATTTCACAAATGTCTCTGGGCTTTGCTTGTTTGTAAACTTTATGAAATAAATTGTTAACTTCATAAAACTTGAATGCATTCTTCAAGGATGTATTTTTTTCCTTGTCTTCATATTTGATTCCGAGTCCTCCAGGTTTCTGTGAGCAGCTGCAGTTCATTTGTCCTCGTGATCCTACAGTGCTCCCTTGTACGACTAAGTCATTATTTATCCATGCTCCTACCAACAGATAATGGTTGTTAGCTACTTGCTAGCCATGACAGGCCCTGCTTCTGTGAACATTCTGTCATCTATCAATAGATCGAGAGGTTCTCTAGGACCCCTGGGAAGAGAATTGCTGAGTCACAGGTGTGTGCAAGTTGATACTTATGAAATAATGCCATCTTGTTACCAAAATACTTGTGTATCACCTCCCAGAGTTTCTGTTGCTCCTGAGGCCCAACAAATACAACTATTGCTAACCTAATGGGTTGAAAGAGATGTCTCAGTGATGTTTTAATTGGTATTTCCATAGCTAATTAAAGCATGTTTTCATAGGCTTGAGTATTTCTATTTTCTCTTCCAAAATGCATGCTGATGACAAAATAAAGAAAGGAGGACTGTAAGCTCCTATGAGGCCTGATGGACATAGAACATGGCATAGTAGTCATATTCTCCCAGATTCCGAATTCTCATTATCTAGTTAATCTCAGCTTTCAGTCATTTCAACTGAGTTTCTTATCGATGTGCTGATGCATGTGCATAGATATGTGCTGTGCAGTAATAACTTTGAGAATGCTTGTTCCTGCTTATCACTGTATCTTTCCTGGAATTTATAACATAAGTGACCAACAACCAATCAACACAATCTCTGCTTTTCTTGTTGACCAATGCCATTGCAGCAACCAGTGTGCTTAATCTACTTCTTGCTTGTAAGGAGCATATGTCATAGACATGTCTGGACATGCTGGGACTCACTAAGTTGCTGGCCATAAGAAGCAGCAGCCATCAACATGCTTAGTCATGCCTGCTTGCAATTGATAAGAGTCTGTAAGGGGCACTAGCCATAGGCATGTTTGTAATGACTGGTTACAATTGATAGGGAGCACATCTCCATGGACATGTGCAAAGAACATGTCCAGTTGTAATTACATCATCTCACTGGACATAACCAATGGACATTGAATTTCACTGGGTGTAACCAATCACCAGCTTACACCACCAACTTGGAACTGTATTTAAACTTCTTGTCCTGCCACATTGGAGGCTTTGCTCCAAGGACATTCAGTGGTCTAGCCACCTTGCCATCGGTACCTGGATCAACTCTACCATTCCCTGACATCCAGCCGTCATCTGAAGAGAACCACCAGACAAAGACAATGTCTGCTCTTTGGCTAAGAGAAGTCTTGGGGTACCAGAGGTATTTTAGGGTGTGTGGTTGCCCTAGGATTATGTGAATTGCTTGTAGTGTTTAGTTGCCCTAGAATAGTGTGACTTCTTTATAGTGTTTAGTGTGCATTGACTGCTATTTGGGGTGTTCCAGCACACCCAACACTTTTTGCACTGTTTATATTTGATGATTGATGTGATCTGATCGAATATATGCTTGCATTTAAAGACAATATGCCTCCAAGTAATTATTAATAGAACCACTGGCAACATTGCTCCTTTTGTCTATAAACCTAAAGCCCTCATCTGCCATTTTGCCCCCTTAACCTGGGCAATGAGAATATGTGTTTAAGTGATCATTCTCACTGTTAACTTCAATAAACTCCATTCGTTACAAACTCTTGTGTGAGATTCTGTGTTTTAGATTGACAATGCTCATGTATTTTGCCCAATTTTATATTAGAATATGTAACATTGCATAATATGTAGGTCCCTTGTCTTAAGTCTCACCTCTCATTCTTCTTGTCTTATACTCTGGGCTATGAGCACAATGGCTTTCTCTCAACTTTTGAGAACTAAAAATGCTTCTTTGCCTTGTCAAGTACAATTTCCCCTCAACATCCATGAAGGACTGGTTCCAGGACCCCACAGATATCAAAATCTGAGGATGCTCAAGCCATTTATATAAAATGACATGCTGGGGCTGGGATTGTAGCTCAGCAGTAGAGCGTTTGCCTCGCATGCGTGAGGCCCTGGGTTCGATCCTCAGCACCACATACAAAGCAATTAAATAAAGATATTGTGTCCATCAACAACTAAAAAAAAAATTTAAAAAAAAAAAATGACATGCTGTTAATATATAACCTATACATATCCTCCTGTATATTTAAATCATCTCTAGATTACATATGTATCTAATACAATACACATGCTATGTAAATTGTTATACTGTGTTGTTTAGGAAATAATGACAAGGAAAAAAGTCTGTACATGTTCAGTACAGGTAAAATTTTTTAAAATATTTTCTATCCGTGGTTGATGGGAATCCACAGATGCAGAACCCATAGATATGGAGGACTGACTGTACTTCTACAAGCTATATATCCTACCTGAAGCCCTTCTACCCTAAGGCCTCTTCATCCCTTGTAGTTAAGCTTACAATCACTTCCTCAGTCTTTCCTGATTCCCCAAAATAAACTAGAACCCTCCACCATTTAATTGTTCATTTTAATTTCCAACATTTTTTCCTACCAATACTCATGAGTTATTTTTTTCTGTTAAAACTTTTTAAATTTTATTTTAAAATTTATGTTCACTAAAACTTACTTTTTGATGTACAGTTCTATGAGATTTGACAAATAGATAGTCATGTAACTCCTACCACAAACAGGACACAGAAATTTAATCATTCCCCCCAAAGTTCCTTGCAACATCTTTTTGTAGTCCTTCTTTCCTCTCACCTTCAACCCCTTGCAATCACTATATTTCTGCCTTTTCTAGAATTTCACTGAAATGGTATGAAAGAATAAGGATTTGGAGTACAGCTCCCGTCATTTGACAGCACAACTGAGATCCTTCTATGCTGTTTGTACATCAACAATTCGTTACTTCATACTGTTGAGTAGTAGTGTTCCTTTCTATGGACATATCATGGCTTATTTATCCATTGCACAAAGGGATCTTCTTTTCCACTGTAGAGCAACTATAAATAACAGTTTAAACACTTATGTACAAGTTTTTTTATTGTAAAAATTTTAATTTCTAAACAAGTAAATATCAGTCTCCATAACCCACTGAAGCAAAAAACATATGAAGACCTTTCTTTTTTAAAAAATTTATTTATTCTAATTAGGTATACATGACAGCAAGATGTATTTTGATTCATTGTACATAAATGGAGCACAACTTTTCATTTCTCTGGTTTTTCACAATATAGAGTTACACCATATGTGCAGTCATACATGTACATAGGGCATTGTTGTCCATCTCATTCCACCATCTTTCCTGCCCACTCCCTCCTCCCCTTTGACCAAAGTTTCTCCATTCTTCCCATGTCCCCTCCCACATTATTGATCAGCATCCAGTTATCAGAGAGAATGTTCAGCCTTTGGGTTTTGGGGATTGCCTTACTTCACTTAGCATGATATTTTCCAACTCCATTCATTTAACTGCAAATGCCATAATTTTATTCTTTTTTAATGCTGAGTAACATTCCATTGTGTATATATACCACAGTTTCTTTATCCATTCATCTATTGAAGGGCATGTAGGTTGGTTCCACAGTTTAGCTATTGTGAATTGAGTTGCTATAAACATTGGAGTGGCTGTGTCACTGTAGTATGCTGTTTTTAAGTCCTTGAGGTAAAGACCAAGGAGTGGGATAGCTGGGTCAAATGGTGGCTCCATTCCAAGTTTTCTAAAGAATCTTCATACTGCTTTCCACATTGGTTGCACCAATTTTAAGTCCCACCAGCAATATATGAGTGTGCCTTTTCCCCCACATCCTCGCCAACACTTATTGTTGTTTGTATTCTTTTTTTTTTTTTTTTTTATTTTTTAGTCGTAGGTGGACAGAATATCTTTATTTTATTTATATGTGGTGCTGAGGATCGAACCCAGTGCCTCACGCATGCTAGACGAGCACGCTACCACTGAGCTATAACCCCAGCCCCTTGTTTGTATTCTTGATCACTATCATTCTGACTGGAGAATGAGATAAAATCTCATTGTAGTTTTGAGTTGCATTTCTCTAATTGCTAGAGATGTTGAATATTTTTCATATGTTTGTTGATCGATTACATATCTTCTGAGAAGTGTCTGTTCAGCTCCTTGGCCCATTTATTGATTGGGTTGTTTGTTTTTTTGGTGTTAAGTTTTTTAAATTCTTTATATATCCTGGAGATCAGTGCTCTATCTGATGTGCATGTGGTAAAAATTTGTTCCCAGAATATAGGCCTTACTTTCACCTCATTGATTGTTTCTTTGTTGAGAAGAAGCTTTTTAGTTTGAATCCATCCCATTTATTGATTTTTTATTTTATTTCTTACACTTTAGGAGTCTTGTTAAGGAAGTCAGGGCCTACTTTTTCCCCAATTGAGCACAGAGTCTATGGTTTAATTCCTATGTCCTTGATCTACCTTGAGTTGAGTTTTGTGCATGGAGAGAGATAGGGGTTTAGTCTCATATTGCTGCATATGGATTTCCAGTTTTCCCAGAACCTTTCTTGAAGAGGCTATCTTTTCTCCAATGTAAGTGTTTGGCACCTTTGTCTAGTACAAGATAACTATATTTATGTGGGTTGTCTCTGTGTCTTCTATTCTGTACCATTGGTCTACATGTCTATTTTGGTGTCAGTACCATGCCATTTTTGTTACTATAGCTTTGTAGTATAGTTTAAGGTCTTGTATTGTGATGCCTCCTGCTTTACTCTTCCTACTGAGTATTGCTTTGGCTATTCTGGGTCTCTTATTTTTCCAAATGAATTTCATGTTTGATTTTCCTATTTCCATAAGGAATGACATTGGGATTTTAATTGGAATCGCATTGAATCTGTATAGCACTTTGGGTAGTATGGCCATCTGACAATATTGATTTTGCCTATCCAAGAGCATGAGAGATCTTTCCATCTTCTAAGATGTTCTTCAATTTCTTTCTTTAGTGTTCTGTAGTTTTCATTGTAGAGGTTTTTCACCTCTTTTGTTAAGATTCTCAAGTCTTGTTTTGTTTTGAGTCTATTGTGAATGGGGTAGTTTTCCTAATTTCTCTTTCAGAGGATTCATCACTGATGTATAGAAAAGCATTTGATTTATGGGTATTGATTTTATATCCTGCTACTTTGCTGAATTCATTTATTAATTCTAGAAGTTTTCTGGTGGAATTTTTTTGGATCCTCTAAGTATAGAATCATGTTGTCAGCAAATAATGATAGTTTGAGTTCTTCTTTTCCTGTTTGTATTCCTTTAATTTCTTTTGTCTGTCTAATTGCTCTGGCTAAAGTTTCAAGGACTATGTTGGGTAAAAGTGGTGAAAGAGGGCATCCTTGTCTTGTTTCTATTTTTAGAAGGAATGCTTCCAATTTTTCTCCATTTAGGACGATTTGGCCTTGGTTTTAGCATAGATAGCTTTTACAATGTTGAGGTATATTCCTACTATCCCTAGTTTTTCTAGTGTCTTGAACATGAAAGGGTGCTGTATTTTGTCAAATGCTTTCTCTGCATCAATTGATAAAAATCATATGATTCTTGTCTTTAAGTCTATTGATGTGATAATTGATTTTCATATGTTGAACCAAACTTGCATCCCTGGAATGAACCCCACTTGATCATGGTGCACTATTTTTTAAATATGTTTTTGTATGTGATTTGCCAAAAGTTTATTGAGAATTTTTGCATCTATGTTGAACAGGGATATTGGTCTGAAATTTTCTTTCTTTGATGTGTCTCTGTCTGATTTTGATATCAGGGTGATACTAGCCTCGTAGAATGAGTTTGGAAGGGTTCCCTCCTTTTCTATTTCATGGAATAATTTGAGGAATGTTTGTATTAATTCTTCTTTGTAGGTCTTGTAGAACTCGGCTGAGAATCTGTCTGGTCCTGGGCTTTTCTTTGTTGGTAGGCTTTTGATGGCATCTTCTATTTCCTTGCTTGAAATTGATCTGTTTAGTCATGTATGTCCTCCTGGTTCAGTTTGGGTAAGTCATATGCCTCTAGAAATTTGTTGGTATCTTTAGGGTTTTCTATTGTACTGAAGTATAACTTTTCAAAATAGCTTCTAATTATACTCTGTATTTCAATAGTGTCTGTCATATTTCCTTTTTCATCACAAATCAGTAATTTGTGTTTTTAAATATTTTTTAGATGTTGATGGATACTTATTTTTATTCATTTATTTATATGTGGTGCTGAGAATCGAAACCAATGCCTCGCACATGCTAGGCAAGCACACTACCACTGAGCCACAACTCCAGCCCACATATCTTAGTAATTTGGATGTTCTCTCTCCTTTTTGTTAGGCATCATCTTTGTTGAGGATTACATTTCAGAGAGGTAGCTTTCGAGTCTTTGAGGGAACACTCCCCAGTTGTAAGATTTATTTAGAATCTTACCTGCCATGAGATGTGACTGAACTGGGCATGGTGGCTGCATAATACACTGAGAGGCTGGTCCTGAGATCTCACAAAGAGCATCATGCCCAAGTTTGGCAAAAAAGCAGTGGACTCTCATGCCTTTGAAGGGTTTTGTGAGCTTGGAAAATGTGCATATCAAAGTTTACCAGTGTACCAGGGAAAGCAAATGACCAAATTATACCATTCTATTGTGTGCATGCACAAAGATGCAACAACAAAACCCACAGCTATGTGCAACTACAATACACAAACACACATACATGCACACACACTCAATATATCATCCATTAATCTTTCCATAATTTTATTGGTGCATTACAATCATCCACAATGGAGGATTTAGCACCACACACTCACATGTGCACACAATATAACAGCACAATCCAGTCAATATTGTGCCCCAGTATTTCCTCTTGCCTTTCCCTCCCCACTCCTCCTGGTCCCTTTGCTCTACTCTCCTGGTCTCATTTTGATTTTCTTGAGACCACTGCCCCAACCTGGCTCCCACCACCATCTCTCTTTTCCTTTTTCCTTTCTAGCTTCTACATTTCAGAGAAAACATATGAGCCTGACCTTCTGAGTTTGGCTTATTCCACTTAACATAATGCTCTCATGTTCCATCCACTTTCCTGCAAATGATATAATTTCATTCTTCCTTATGGACCAATAAAACTCTATTGTGTATATATATCACATTTCTTTATTCATCTGTTGATGGACACCAAGCCTGATTCCAAAATTTGGCTATTGTGAATTGTGCTGCTATAACCCATGTTCAAGTTTTTGAATAAAGATATATTTTTATTTTTATTGGATCAATGCATAAGAATGAGATATATAACTTACATGGTTATGTATGTTTATTCTTATCCAGAAATTACCAAACACTTTTCCAAGGAGTATGTACCATTTTTCATTCCCACTAATAATGAATGAGAATTCCAGGAGATTTGTGTCTTCTCCATTACTTGGTATTGTTGGATTTTGTTTTTTATTTCAGCCATTCTAACAGGAATATGTTGATATCTATGATTTCAATTTACATTTCTCTAATGACTAATGATGTTGAGCATCTCTTCATGGACTTATTTGCCCTTTTTTATCATTTTTGAGAAAATGTTTGTTCAGATCCTTTGCCCATTTTCTTAAAAAATTGGGCTGCTGATTTTCGTATCACTGAGTTTTGAGAATTGTTTGTATTTTCTGAATACAAGTTCTTCCTCAGACATATCATTTTCAAATATTTTCTTTTGTCATCTCATTTGATTTTTATAATTGTCTTTTGGGAAGCAAAAGTTTTTTGTTTTGATGATGTCCAATTTATCAGAGGGGTTTTCATTGTTGTTGTTTTGTTTTCCCTTTATGATTCATACCTTTGTGTGTAAGAACTTTTTGTTTGAGTCATAATCTCAAAAATTATCCTATATTATCTTCTGGAAGAGTATAGTTTTATGTTTTATATTTATCTCCATGATATACTCTTAGTTAATTTTTTAAATGAAGTGTTAGGTGAAAATTAAGGTGTGTGATATTTTGTTTCCTTTTGTTTTGTTTTGTTTTGACGTGGATAGATAATCATTTCAGCACCCTGTGTTAAAGAAACTATCTTTTCAAGAAAATTATGCTTGTCAAATGTCTATTGATCATATGTGACATTTGCTTTCATTATGGTGAGAGAATCTACTTCATATGACATACTACTTTTACATTTTTAAGGTTTGCTTTATAAATTATTATAAGTTTGTCTTCATGAATGTCCCATGTGTGCTAGAAAAGAATTCCATGGCTTTTGCATCTTTGCTGGTTTTCTGCTTACTTGTTTAATAGATCACTAAGAGGCTGCATCTGTCAGCGCTACCATTTCAGAGGTTGCTGTAGGGATTACAATATATGCACCTTTCTCAGTCTATTTAGAGCTAATATTCTGCCACCTCAAATAAACTGTAAATTCCTTTCAACCACTTTTGCTCCTTCATATTCCCCTTTTTGTTACAGTCGTCATTTGTACTACACTGAACTCCACAACACAATGTCATACATTTTCCTTCAACTATCTCAGGCATTTTAAAGAACTTCCGAAAAGAAAGTCTTTCTATTTATCCAAATAATTGACATTTTTGTTGCTCTTCTTTAATATTTGAAACCCCAAGCTCTCCCAGGTGTCACGTCCTTCCAGCCCAAAAAACTCTACACTTCAGTTTCTTTTAGAATAGGTTTGACAGTGAAACATTCTGTTTTTCTTCACCTGAAAATTCATTATTTTGCCTATGAAGGATATTTCCTTTTGCTGGATGTAGAATTCAGGGTGGATAATTCTTTCTCAGTACTTTAATTATGTTGTTTTCCCTGTCTTCTTCTTACTTTTAATGGTTTTCTGATAAGAAATTCATAATCGTTTGAATCATTTTTTTGAGGTGTTTTTTCCTTTTCTTTTTGTATTCTGTTAAATAAAACTAATGATTCACTAGGCGTGTTGGCACATGCCTGTAATCTCAGCAACATAGGAGGCTGAAGCAGGAGAATCCCAAGTTTGAGGCCAGCCTAAGCAACTTAGCAAGACTCTGTATCAAAATAAAAAATAAAAAGGACTGGGGTCGTAGCTCAGCAGTAAAGCACCCCTGGGTTCAATCCCTATTCCAAAAAAAAAAAAAAGAATAAAACTAAGTACTTAGGCTAGGTTTGTGGCTCAGTGGTAGAGTGCTTGCCTAGCACGTGTGAGCCATTGCACTTAGCACCACATAAAAGAAATAATTAAAATGAAGTTCTTTTTTGGGGGGAGGGTACCAGCGATTAAACTCAAGGGCACTCAACCACTGAGCCACATCCTTAGCCCTGTTTTGTGTTTTATTTAGAGACAGGGTCTCACTGAGTTGCTTAGCACCTTGCCCTTGCTGAGGCTGGCTTTTAACTAGCGATCCTCCTATCTCAGCCTCCCGAGCTGCTGGGATTACAGGCCTGCATCACCTTGCCTGGCTAAAATAAAGTTCTTTATAAAAACTAAATACTTAATTTTATTAAGAGTTTGTCAATTTTTTTAGTATTTCTAAGAACCATTTGATCCATTTGGACCATTTGATCTATTCCTATTCCCTCTTTTCTATTATATTTAAACTGACTGTAGCTATTTCTTCTTCTCATTTCCTTTTATTTTTCCCCCTCCACTGGTTTGTACCTTATTTATATTCTATTAATCACTGGAATATAAGTAGATACTTAGCTGAATGGAATATAAAGTTAGTCTTTAACCTCTTCATGTAAAAAAACAAATATTTTGGAACGTTTGACTGCCGTCATCTGCTGCTGCTGCTTATGCAATATGACCCTATATCTTACTTGTTTGGTAATTAACTTCATCACTTAAGCACAATTAGGGTTTTGTATCATCAATATATGTTTATATATTCCTATATGCTTATCTTAATCTTTTCTCATTATTTTGTCTGGCATCTCAAATCATCTTTCAGGATCATTTCCTTCTTCTGTATCTTTTAGAAATTGTTTTGGACAAAGGGTATTTTATTTATTTGGGGGTTTTTTTGTGTGGGAGAGGGTAAAGTCCTTTTTTTTAACTGAAATGTCTTTATAATTAATCTTCATCCTTGAAAGATGGATTTTCTGAGTGAACATTCTAGGTCACCAATTGTACTATCTCAGCACTTTGAAGATACTATTCTGCATCTTCTGAGTCCCTCCCATGAGTCAGGGGTCTTGTCATCAGTGGCATTGACATTATTTTGTTTGTGACATGTATTTTTTCTCTGGCTACTTTAAAACTCTTATTTCTTTTTTTCTTTTTCTTTTTTTGGTACTGGAGATTGAACTCAGGGACACTCAACCACTGAGCCACATCCCCAGCCCTATTTTGTGTTTTATGTAGAGACAGGGTCTCACTGAGTTACTTAGCACCTCACCATTGCTGAGGCTGGCTTTGAACTCGCGATTCTCCTGTCTCAGCCTCCCTAAGTTCTGGGATTACAGGTGTGCACCACCATGCCCAGCTAAAACTCTTACATCTGTAAGATGAATCTGAATAATCTAGACCTTTATCAAGTTGCCAATCATTAACTCTTAAGAATTTGTTCTTCACACTCCATTATCTTCTTTTATAACTCTACTATCTGTCATTTCCTCTTGCTCCATCCCTTCATCTGTCACATTTTCCCAGGTCTTTGTGTTTCTAAGCAGCTGTTATTCCATGTTCCTATGCAAACTGCCTCTTACTTCAACTTACCTTTTACTTCACCAATTCTTACTTCAGCTTGATTTATCTGCTCTTTAGTCCTTCCACTATCTTTTAAACTTTATTTCTCTGTCTAGAAGATAAGCTCAGGAAGTCTAACAAAGTTACTTTTGTCTGCTGCAATAAACCCAACACCTGGAGAGTGTCTGTCACATAGCAGATGTTCAATGAATACTTGTTGGCAGATTCTTACACTTTTTATTCCTATGAATTCCATTTACCTGTTTCCCAGTCTGTTTTCTTAGTGTGGTGATCTCTTACTTCTTTTTCAAATTTTATTTCTTCCTTTAATCTTCAGCACTAACATTTTATTTTGTATTCTGTATCCAGCAATTCCAGATCTGAAGAGTTTACCGTTATAGTTCTTTGTTGTTTTGGCTAGCCCTTGTTCAAGTAGCTTGTTTCCTTGTGTATTTTAAGTTTACTTGGATTTTATTTCTAGGAATTCTTTGAGGCCTAAAATGAAGGAGTGGTGTATCAAGGAAGATTTGTATTGGTTTTATTCTGTGCCTGAGAATCTCTCTATTTCAAGCTACAATTCTTAGCTTATGTTCCTGAGGACCACAAAAATAATCTCACTTATGGCAAATTCATAAAAGGAATTTTTAGAAGACAGTGTTTTTCTTTAACTTCTATTTATCACCTTAGCCAATGATGCTATCTTCTGAGGGATGAATTGTTTCTCTCTCTCTCTCTCTCTTTTTTTTTTTTTTTTGTGATGGTAGTGGTACTGGGGATGCACTATCACTGTGCTACATTACCTATTCTTTTTATTCTTTATTTTGAGAGAGGGTTTCACCAAGTTGCCCAGGCTGGCCTCAAATTCCCTATCCTCCTGCCTCAGCCAGCTAGGATTATAGATCTGTACTACTGGATCCGCCTTGGGTTTTCTCTTTCTAGTTTCCTTTTTACATAAGAACATAGTCCTTCTAGGTCTTGCATTTACATGAAGTGGTCTATAATAAATCAGTGTCTTATGCTGACCCAACACTTTGCTTTCAATACCTCTTGTGCCTCAAACATCTAGGCCACCCATATCCAGTGTCTTTAATATATGCAGAGGACCCAGGCTTTGTTTCAAGTATTATTCTTCTCAGGTCACCATAACAGTAGAATGTGGTGGCTTAAACAACACAAAGTCATTTTCTCATAGTTGTGGAAACAGTCCAAGATCAAGGTTCTTGCCGATTCTATTTCTGGTGAGGGTTTTCTTCCTGGCCTCTCACCATGTCCTCACATGGTCTTTGCTCAGAACATGAATGGGAAGGTTAGCACAGAACAAACTCTCTGGTGTCCCTTCTTATGAAGAAATTAATTGTATCACCTCAGGGACTCATTCTGATGACTTCATTTAATTTTAATTGCTCCTTTAAAGTCCCCTCCTCAAATAGGGCCACATGGAGGTTAAAGCTTCAACTTATGAATTGGGGGAGACTCAAACATTCAGTCTATAACATTTACCTCCGGGTTCTCCTGTTCTTTTTTCTTTTTAATTAATTATTTATTTTACAGTAGAATGCATTTTGACATATTACACACAAATGGGAGCACAATTTCTCATTCCTCTGGCTGTGTATGATCCCGAGTCATTCCAGTAGTATAATCATACATGTATATAGGGTGAATGTCTGTCTCATTCCACTGACCTTTCCATCCCCACAACCCCACCCCTCCACTCACTTCCCTCTACGCAAACCAAAGTTTCTTCGTTCTTCCCTATCCCCCCACCCCACTATGGAGTAGCATTCACTTTTCAGAAAAAACACTTGGCTTTTGGGTTTTTGGAATTGGCTTATTTCACTTAGCCTGATATTGTCTAGCTCCATCCATTTACCTGCCAATGCCATAATTTCATTGTTCTTTAGGGCTAATATTCCATTGTGTATAGGTACCACATTTTCTTTAGCTATTCATCTGCTGAAGGGCATCTAGGTTGATTCCATAGTTTAGCTATTGTGAATTGAGATGCTATATACATTAATGTGGCTGCGTCACTGCAGTATGCTGATTTTAAGTCCTTTGGATATAAACCCAGGAGTGGGATAGCTGGGTCAAATGGTGGATCCATTCCAATTGTTCTGAGGTATCTCCATACTGCTTTTCAGATTGGTTGCACCAATTTGCAGTCCTACCAGCAATGTATGAATGTGCCTTTTTCTCTACATCCTCACCAACACTTCTTATTGCTTGCATTCTTGATAATTGCCATTCTGACTGGAAAGATGAAATCTTAGAGTAGTTTTGATTTGCATTTCTCTAATTACTAGACATGTTGAACATTTTTTCAAATGTTTGTTGATTGATTGTATTTCTTCTTCCATGAATTGTCTGTTCAGTTCCTTAGCCTATGTATTTATTGGGTTATTTCATATTTTTTGGTGTTAAATTTTTTGAGTTCTTTATATATCTTGGAGATTAGTGCTGTCTGAGGTGTGTGTGGTATTTTTTTCCCATTCTGTAGGCTCTCTCATCACATTAGTGATTGTTTCCTTTGCTGAGAAGAAGCTTTTTAGTTTGAATCCATCCCATTTATTAATTCTTGATTTTACTTCTTGCACTATAGGAGTCTTGTTTAGGAAGTCAGGTCCTAAGCCAACATGATGAAGATCTGGGCCTACTTTTTTTCTTCTATTAGGCTCAAAGTCTCTGTTCTAGTGATCCACTTTGAGTTGATTTTTGTGCAGGGTGAGATAGAGGTTTAATTTTCATTTTGCTACATATGAATTTCCAGTTTTCCCAGCACCATTTGTTGAATAGGCTATATTTTCTCCAATTCATGTTTTTGTCCCCTTTTTCTAGTATGAGATAACTGTATTTATGTGGGTTTGTCTCTGTGTCTTCTATTTTGTACCATTAGTCTACATGTCTATTTTGGCACCAGTACTATGCCATTTTTGTTACTATTGCTCTGTAGTATAGTTTAAGGTCTGGTGTTGTGATGCCTCCTGCTTCACTTTTCATACTAAAGACTGCCTTGGCTATTCTGGGTCTCTTATTTTTCCAAATGAATTTCATAATTGCTTTTTCTAGTTCTATGAAGAATGTCATTGGGATGTAAGGTTGATTCAACATATGGAAATCAATAAACGTAATTCATCATGTCAACAGACTTAAAGACAAGAATCAGCCAAGCACAGTGGTGCAAGCACGCCTGTAATCCCAGCACTTTGGGAGGCCGAGACAGGAGAATCGCAAGTTCAAAGCCAGCCTCAGCAATGGCAAGAGGCTAAGCAACTCAGTAAGACCCTGTCTCTAAATAAAACACAAAATAGGGCTGGGGATGTGGCTCAGTGGTCTAGTACCCCTGAGTTCAATCTCTAATACCAAAAAAAAAAAAAGACAAGAATCATATGATATCTCAATAGATGTTGAGAAAGCATTTGACAAAATACAGCACCTCTTCATGTTCAAAACACTAGAAAAACTAGGGATAATAGGAACATACATCAACATTGTAAAAGCTATCTATGTTAAGTCCAAGGCCAACATCATTCTAAATAGGGAAAAATTAAAAGCATTCTCTCTAAAAATGGGAATAAGACAGGGATGCCCTCTTTTACTACGTCTATTAACCATAATCCTTGAAAGTCTAGCCAGAGCACTCAGACAGACAAAAGAAATTAAAGGGATACGCGTGGGAAAAGAACTCAAACTATCACTATTTGCTGATGACATGATTCTATATTTAGAAGATCCAAAAAATTACATGAGAAAACTTCTAGAACTAATAAATGAATTCTGCAAAGTAGCAAACATATAAAATCAATACCTATAAATCAAATGCATTTCTTTTTTATTTTCTTGGTACCAGGGATTGATCTTAGGGATACTCTACCACTGAACCACATCACCAGCCCCGTTTTGTGTTTTATTTAGAGACAGGGTCTTACTGAGTTGCTTAGTTCCTCGCCATTGCTGAGGCTGGCTTTGAACTTGTGATTCTCCTGTCTCAGCCTCCCAAAGTGCTGGGATTATAGGCATGCGCCTCCGCGCCTGGCTATGTTGAGTCTATCTTAATGGCATAGCTCACTCATGACACCATCCCTCCTGGTTTCCCTTCATCGACATCTCAATCCCTTGCGTGTGCTGTCCATTTCCTGTTGTATTAGTTTGCTAAGACTGCCATAACAAAAGCATTACAAATCTGGTGATATAAACAATAAAAACTTATCATCACAAAGTTCTGAAAGCTAGATGTCCGAGGAGAAGGAATCAGCAGGGGTTCCTTCCAGAGGTCACTAAGGGGGAATTTGTCCCATGCCTCTCTTCCATTTCTGTGGTTATGCTGGCAATTGTCTGCACACCTTCATCTCCAACATGCCATTCTTCCTGAGTGTAGTGTCCAAATTGATCCTGTTTATAAGGTCACCTGTTATATTGGATTAGAGCCTACCCCCAGTGACTTCATCAGCAAGGACCCTATTTTGAAATAAGTTCATATTATTCTGAGGTGTGGGGAGTTAGGATTTCTTTTTTCTTCGTCTTTTCTTTTTTCTTTTCCCCCAGTACTGGGGATTAAATTCAGGAGTGCTGTATGACTGAGCCATACCCCCAGCCCTTTTTATTTTGAGATAGAGTCTCACTAAATTGCCCAGGCTGGTTTTGAACTTGTCATCCTGGCCTCAGCCTCATGAGTTGCCAGGATTACATGTATGAGCCACTACACATGTGTTAGCAAGGAGGTTACATAAATTTCATGTAAATTTGGTGGTGGGGGAGAAAGGCACAATCACACCAGGATACCTGCTGGGACTTGATGGATATTTCTTGTCCACCATCACTCTATATTACATTTCCATGTGTTATTTTTATAGCACTAGTCATTATTTGATATTATTTGATTTGTTTATGTGTGCAAATATTTACTTTGATATTCTCTCTCAAAAGAATATATGCTTCATAAAGACAAGCTATTGCTTACTTTGTTTTTTTGCTGAACTTATATAGTAACTGATATATAGTAGAAGATGAATAAATACTTATCAAATAATGTATGAATGGCAATATCTGAAATTTGCCTTAATATCCTAAATTTCTCTAGTCTTTAGTGATTATGGTACATAGAATATAATACTCATATGATAATGTAACATATCTGTTATTCACACCAAAAGTTCAGACTCTTTATGTATATTTTAGAAGGTAGTATTGGGAAGAATGCGAATGTTTTGTTAGTTTTTCATCTTAGATCTACCATTGATTCATGTATCATATTGTGAAAATTTTGTGATCTTCTGGACCTGATTTCTTTAAATGGAAATAAAAATCTTTTTTATTCCTAATATCAGAAGGCTTGTTAAAAGCAATTATGGAGCCAAACATGCTTCATAAAGTGTGAAGTGAGAAATAAGTGTAAACTGTCATCATCATTATGATGATTATGGTTATTACTGGAACACTATTTGGATCAAACTTGTTCTTTTTCTCCTCACTACTACCAGTGCCAGGGATCAAACCCAGGGCCATGTGCATGCTAAGTAAGTACTTTATCACCAAGCCATAACCTAGCCCTTGAATTTTAGATAGATAGATATACATAGATATAGATATATGATATAAAATTATAATGATAACTATACATGTGATATAGATATGATATATATTATATATGATTTTTATGAGATGAGGTCTTGCTATATTATTGTATATATTGCTATATGTATATCTTGCTATGTATTCTGGCTGTACTCAAACTTGTGATCCTCTTGCTTCAGCCTCTGGAGAGCTGCTGCAATTACAGGCATGTGCTATGATACCTAGTTTAGAATATGTTTTCAATAATATTAAGGTGCACTAAAAGTGGGGCTGGAGTTGTGGCTCAGTGGTAGAATGCTTGCCTGGCATGTGTGAGGCCCTGGGTTTAATCCTCAGCACCCCATATAAATAAATGAATGAATTTTTAAAAAAGAGTGACTCTTTAAAAAAATAAAAGATGCACTAAAAGCAAAAAATAAATAAATGATTGGTTAGACAACTAAATTTTGGAAAGATCAGTTTAAAATAAAATTCTTTACCTCGTTTGTTTTGGGTTGTTTTTCAGCTCTGGGGATAGAATCCAGGGGCATTTTACCAGTAAGCTACATCCCCACATCCTTTTTTCATTGTTTTGAGACAAGTTCTAGCTAAGATGATGAAACTGTTCTCAGAATTGCAATCCTCCTGCCTCAGCCTCCCAAATCACTGGAATTATAGGTGTATGCTACCACACCCAGCTAAGACTTAGATATTTTAATATTCCAAAGTACACTAAGTTTTCCATTAGTAAATATCATGTACTGCTTTTTCCAAATTTACCAACCTGTGCAATATTTTTAATTCAAAGTATCTCAAAGGATTAGGGGTTGAGAAATGATGAATTGAGGACTTCAGTCTAAACCAGAAAAATCAAAGTCACCAATAAAAGTAGACTTTCTTTTCTCTTTTTCAGTACTAGGTATTGAACTCAGGGGTGTGCTACCACTGAGCTACATCCCCAGCTCTTTTTATTTTTTTATGTAGAGACAGGGTCTCACAAAATTGCCAAGGTGGTCCTGAACTTGCGATCCTCCTACTCCTACAGGTGTGCATCACCACACCCAATAAAATATGGTAGACTTTTCCAACAAAACTAGAAAGAGAGCTGGACATGGTAGCACATGTCTATAATCCTGGCAAATCAGGAGGCTGAAGCAGGAAGATTGTAAACTCAAGGCCAGTCTGAGCAAGTTAGGGAGATCCTTCCTCCAAATAAAAAATAAAACAGGATGGGGATGCAACTCAGTGGTAGAGCACCCTGGTTTCAATCCCCCGTACTGTGGACAAACAAAAGCAGGAATTTTCAGGTCTAGATGTAGTCAGGTTTGTTGGCAATGTTTTCTAGCTTAAAAGCCACATAACTCAGCATTAGTAGGCAGAAAATAAGATAACAATGATTCTACAGGTAAATCACTCCTCTTGCAATAAGTATTAAAGGGCTTTTGAATTCTGCTCTTACCCTCCTGGGCATAAAATTAAATTATGTCCCTTCATACTTTTCTATATCACAGTATCTATAAGAAAACAGAGGAACGTTTCCACAGTGTGACACTAAGGGGAACTCCACACCGTTGCACCTGCGGGTGCACAGTGACAAGCCGACTCACTCTTGCTAGGAATGAGAAAGCAAGGTTCCTAGGTTACAAAATGCTGTTTTCTGTACTGAGGACATCTCGCCTAGCTGTGATGTCAGAATTCCTCATTCTGCTCACTAACAACAGTTTATGAGCAGATAGAACCACAAAATACTATAATCCAGGGCTGGGTATATAGCTCAGTTGGTAGAGTGCTTTCCTCACATGCATAAGGCCCTGAGTTCAATCCCTAGGACCAGAAAAAAAAAAAAAAAAGAATACTATAATCCAGAACCCTTATTATAGAGGATGATGGAGTGAAAAATTAAGATTGCTACCAGGCGCAGTGGTGCACGCCAGTAATCCCAGCACTTTGGGAGGCTGAGATAGGAGAATCGTGAGTTCAAAGCCAGCCTCAGCAAAAGTGAGGCGCTAAGCAACTCAGTGAGACCCTGTCTCTACATAAAACACAAAATAGGGCTGGGGATGTGGCTCAGTGATTAAGTACCCCTGAGTTCAATGCCCCATATCAAAAAAAAAAAAAAAGATTTCCAAAGATCTTTGTAATCTCAGAGATGAGCATCCAGGAAGGCAGGGTGTCCTGAGGGCCTGGAAAGAGAGACCTCTCCTAAGGTGCTCTTGCATCTCCAACTCTGAAAACTCAACCCCGAGCCAGCAAGGGTTTCAAGATTTCATTGGAAAAGTCACATCCTAGAGACCAGCTACTTCTATCTTCTAACTGCAAACCAATACAAGTGCCCATAGAAAAACTAGAGTATGCTCTTCTCCATCCTTAAACCCTACCTGGAATCGCAGCCTGCACTAGCCACGAAGAGTCGACCCAATCTAGTGCCCATCCTCCTCTCTCAATGTCACCTCTTTCTCATACTCTCATCCTCATACTACTCTGGAATCCTCCCCCACCTCCCATCTTCTTTCCATCAGAAGTATCTTATTTATTTGGCAAACACCTGTACTATGCCAGACATCCTGCAGAATGTGGGAAATACCAAGATGGCATTTCTTCATTCAAGGAGTTAAGATTCTGGTGAGAGAGAAATTATAGAGCTAATTTTACAAAGGGTGAAAACGATAGGTAGAGATTAGCACTAAGCTGCTCCCTCACACAAAGACCTTTAAGGTTAAATATTCTGTCCTTGGCATCTCCCATCTGTTTTCTCTTTGTCACCCTTGTGCTTCTGCTTCCATTTTAACCTTTATCGTCTCTTAACTGAGCTACTACAACACCTTCCAACCATATGGAGTTAACTATAATTCACTTAGTGATTTCTTTGTGTTTGGGTACTTACACTATATTTTTATTAGTGTTTGACTGTTCCTTAGAATAAATTCATAGAAGTGGAATTACTGGAACAGAGACTTTAACCTTGTATAAATGTTTTGATTTTTGTTTTGTGTTTGTGTTTTTGTTTGTTTTACACTGAGAGTTGAATCCAGGGATTTGCCTCTCAGCTGAATCCCCAGCCCTATTTATTTTTCATTTTCAGACAGGGTCTCTCTAAGTTGCCCAAGCTGGTCTCAAACTTGTGATTCTCTTGCCTCACCCTCCCAAGTGACTGGGATTACAGGTGTACACCACTGTGACCTGCTTCTATAACCCTTCTTGATACATCCTGGCAAACTATTTCCTAGAAAAGTGATGTCAATTAGAGCTGTCGGGGTTCCCCCAGCCAGGTAACAATCTCCCCCTCGGCCTGCGGGCGGGAGGAGCTCCCCGGGAGTCCCCAACAAGCACGGACTGAGAAAGGTAAAGCCGCCCCCCATGAAATCACCACGCACCAGGGAGTCTCTTCTCAAGCAAGAACTGATTTATTGAGGGGAGATTGCAGGTTTATATAAGGGAGGAGGTCCAGTGGTGTCCTGTTTCTAAGCTAAGAATGTGGAAGGGGGCTGTCCACGTGTAATGGTATAGATTCATTTAGGTTAGGGCCATGCACTGTCCACGAGCAGGGAACAGAGGTCAGCCAATAAGGTGAGGTGACGTGACTCGCTAAGGGCAGCGTGGTTAGCACTGAGCTGGCTGCTCGGCGCCATCTTGTGGCACGCCCCCACAAGAGCTACAGTGTGGTATACTAATTTCTAAATCCCTAGTGCTTATTGCAGTGTCTAAACCATAACAAGCCCTTAATTAATATTTCTTTCTCTTCTATTTTTTTCTTGAAGTTTTCCTTTTGTGCAAATACCTTTATTATAAGCTTATCTTTGGCCCTAATGAGCCACAGCTAGAAACTTTCCTCAATGAAGGTGATATTATCTAATTAGTCAATCAACAAACTTATGTTCATGTAAATATAAATTCTTAGGTATTAATCATGGGGTTACATATATTATCTGTATTTCCTTTCCTATATAAATAAGCTATTTTCATATTTTACATATATACGTGTATGGAATAAAATATATATATTATATATATGTGTATATATATGTATATATATATATATATATATAAAAAATATCTGTTTTAGAAAGCAAAAAAAACAACATGGAACCAAGTGTACTGGTGCACACTTGTGATCCCAGCGAATCAGGAAGCTCAGACAGGAAGATTGCAAGTTTGAGGCCAGCTTCAGCAACTTAGTGAGGTCCTCAGCAACTTAGCAAGACCCTTTCTCAAAATAAAAAATAAAAAGGGCTGGGGATGTGGCTCAGTTATAATGCACCTCAGAGTTTAATCCCTAGTATCAAAAAAGAAGAAAAGAAGGAAGGAGAGAGGGAAGGGAGGGAGGGAGGGAGGAAGGAAAGAATCCAACATACCAATAATGTGATTATTTGGGGATAAGACAACAGGTTTGGTGGGAACGTGGTCAAGGAGATTTTAACATTCCTAATGTTTTCAATATGTTCTGAGAAATTGTATTAATTTTGAAAAAGCAGCCTACTATAATGATGCAGCCCCTTCAATGTTTTTAGCAGCACAGTTCACACTAACTAAATTATGGAATCAAGCCAGATGCCCATCAATAGATGAATGGAGGGCTAGGATTGTAGCTCAGTGGTAGAGTGCTTGCCTTGCATGAATGAGGTACTGGGTTCGATCCTCAGCACAACATAAAAATAAATAAATAAAATAAAGATATTGTGTCCATCTACAACTAAAAAATACTTTAAAAAATAGATGAAGGGATTAAGAAATTGTGGTGTATATATGCACAATGGAGTTTTACTCAGTCATAAAGAAGAATAGAATTATGGCATTTGCTGGTAAATGGATGGAAATAGAGAACATCATGCTAAGTGAAATAAGCTAGACTCAGAAACTCAAAGGTTGAATGTTTTCTTTCATGCAGAAGCTATAGTAAAATAAAGGACAGGAGGAGGGAAGTATTGGATAACATAAAGATATAGGGAAGATCAGTAATGTAGGAGAAGGAGATGGAGATAGAGAGGCAGAGTGGAGGGATGGGTAAGGAGAGGCAATGCAGAATGAATTCTCTAAAAAGCATGTTATGTGTTGGGCATAGTAGCGCACGCTTTGTAATCCCAGAGGCTCGGGAGGCTGAGACAGGAGGATCGTGAGTTCAAAGCCAGCCTCAGCAAAAGTGAGGCGCTAAGCAACTCAGTGAGACCCTGACTATACATAAAACACAAAATAGGGCTGGGGATGTGGCTCAGTGTTCAAGTGCCCCTGAGTTCAAGCCCTGGTACCACACACACACGCACACACACAAAAATAATGTTATGTATATAAATATGCCATAGGGAATTTCATCTTTATGCATAAGTTAAAATAATCAATCAAATATAAATAAATAGATGAGCAAAAAGGAGTCTAGCAGGGTAAAAGAAGCAGAATGGGGGAGGGGAGCAAGAGTAGGAAGGAAAAGGGGGTTATTGTGAACTGAAGTTAAATTCCATGCATATATTAGTTTGTTGGTGTGAATCAAACTTCTATATATAAATACAAAGCTCTGATAAGAAAAAAGAAAAGAAAATGTATTCATTTTGAATTATACATTAATTTAGAAAGAAACATTTTTTTAATCAAAGTACTTTTTATATGCACCAAGTTCTACTCTGAGGATTATATGATTTTTTTAAAAAAAAATCAAGATCAGAGCCAGGCGTGGTGGTGCACGCCTGTAATCCCAGTACTTTGGGCGGCTGAGGATGGAGAATTGCGAGTTGAAAGCCAGCCTCAGCAAGGGCGAGGCACTAAGCAACTCAGTGAGACCCTGTCTCTACATAAAACACAAAATAGTGAGTTCAATCCCCGGTACTAAAAAAAAAATCAAGACCAGGGTTGTGGGTCTAGCTTAGTGATAGAACACATGATCATCCTCAGCATCAGGAGAAAAAGAAAATCAAGAACAAGTAGTTTACATAATGGACAGTATGCCCACATGAGTATGTATACCTATACTAACAGCACAGGGAACAAGAAATCTTTAGCCGAATTTATAGTTTGTTGACTGCCTTAGCCTTATTAGTTATTTCATGAGTAAGGAATGCTCAAGTGAAAAGTCCTCCTGTCTGTTTCCCTGGGTAATTTTTACCGTTAAACCATTTGGAATCCTGTGGGCCAGGCACTAGCTGTTGATTTCAGTTATAACAGACTTCATTCTGTTAAAGGCTTTACTCGTCAACCTCTTAAAGAAGTTCAATAAAACTCCCACAAGACCTTCACATCGGTAGGTTGTTAACAACTTCAGTGCAGTATTTTAGCAAATCCAACAGTTCCCTTCCCCACACTTTAATATTAACTATTGTTAACTATCATGATTATGATTATTATGATTTTTTTCCTTATGCACATGATCTTTTGCAATAAAAGCATTAGTTTGTGAAGAAGCTTAAATGAATATTTTCCCTTTGGTCAAAGGTTAGAAGAATTTCTAACAGGATGTTACTTTAGGAACATCATCTATCTCCCTTCATATTTTTGTATTAAACAATTGTAATTCAAGGAGACAATGAAGGGAAGATGTGACCTTTGGTAATAAGAAGACATTTAAACTTAAAATATTCTGGAATTAGAAGTTTTGTGGTGAATTTTTTTTTACAAAGACAAATGGTTTATTTTTCCTTCTGCACAAAATAAATTTACATATGTTTTCTTACGTATGTTTTCTTAGTGAAATGAATGAAATTTAGCCAGTTGTTTCCTTTAGCCAGTTGTTTCCTTTTTAAAAATGCTAATGTAAATGTGTGACTATATTACTTCCCCAGGAAAGGTTTAACGGTGGGACGTGTCTTTTCTTCCATCTTGCTTTTGGCTGCAAATCTAAGAATGACAAGGATCATCCTTGCTGGTGTTTTCACCTCATTCTGCCTCTTGGGTGGTAAGTTGTTAAGAAAGTATAAATCAAAAGGAAAGAAAATAAGAAATAGCAGAACTATAATATAGCTAAGTGGAGGGTGGCCCCAGATGAGGTAATTTGAAAAATACTAACATAGGAACATCTCTTGCTCCTTCTTCCAAACCTACTATTTTTTTTTTTTTTTTTTTTTGGTACCAGGGATTGAACTCAGGGGCACTCGACCACTGAGCCACATCCTCAGCCCTATTTTGTATTTTATTTAGAGACAGGGTCTCACTGAGTTGCTTAGCACCTCACCACTGCTGAGGCTGGCTTTGAACTTGCGATTCTCCTGTCTCGGCCTCCCTAAGTGCCGGGATTACAAACGTGTACCACCATGCCCAGCCTCAAACCTACTCTTGTGTTAACCATCTTCTAACTCTTAAAAGACCACCCTGTTAACCTCTGGGTGCTTATAACAAGGCCTGAGTAAGCACTCGGCTAATAATAATGGGAGCTAAAATTTATTGAGCATTTACTGTATTCCAGGTTCTGTCTTAAACATTAATTTGTATGAATTCACTTAATCCTCATGACAGCTATTTTCCCCATTTTATAGAGGAGAAAATTGAGTTGATAGATACTAGTATTACAGATTATTATAGTTATTGCTAAATTATAACACACATACCAAACTAGTCTGGTATTTTATAAATACAACCAAGTGAGAGAACTAATTGGAACAAAAGAAGCATAGCCAGGACCTCCAAGCTCTTTTCCTGTTCAAAGTGCTCATTTCCACAAACTCCACCATTCCTTCATTTACAAAAGATCCACTGAAGGAGTTACAGGGAATTTTCGATTCCTTTTACAGAATTCCTAAAGTACCTCAAACTAGGTAGATGTTCAGAAATGTAATGTCTCCAAACAGGGGTGCTCCAGCCCACGTGGGATTCTTCCTCCTCTCAGTGAAGTGGTAAGATGGCAAGGAGCACAGACGCTCTACACTGCACCGAGAAGTAAACAAAGTCTCTTAGAAGAAGACGGAGGAAGGAGCAAGCAAGGCTGGCTTCTACAGCATGATGTACATAGGAGTCACCTGGATTGCTTATTAAAGTGGAGAGTTGGATTCAGTAGGTCTCAGGGACAGCCTGAGATCCCGAGATTCTGCATCTCCAACAAGTTTCCAAATGTGGCTGAAGCTGCTGGTATCAAGACCACACTTCAGTAGGAAGAATCTAAAAGGCACTCCAGAATAAATAAAACTTTAATTTTGAGACTTAGAGACATTTGGTATCAAATACTGGGATCAACAATTCAAATGCCCCAACTATTTGGCATATAACATAAATGGGGGAAGCCAGCTAGCTACAACCCAAGAGGAAAGGCTCTGTCTAAAAAAAGGCAGTAGGCTGGGGATACAGCTCAGTTGGTAGAGTGCTTGTTTTGCATAGACAAGACCCTGGGTTCAATCCCCAGCACCACAAATAAATAGATAAAAAATAGGGGCAGTGAAAAATCACAAGAAAATAGGTGAAAAAAATCAAATAGGAAAAAAAGTCACAAGAAAACATCTTCTGTACACTAAATATCATGAAAAGTGGATTCATGGATTGTGTTAATTTTGCTGGACAAAAAGGAAGATGTGAGAGCAAAAGAAGAAAATTCAGTATAAAGAGAAATTTTGTTGTTAGTACTTCTGCTTCTCAGAACTGATCATGAAATGAAGAGTATGTTTAAAAAGTCACCATCATCATGATCTATAACATATTTTTAAATAACTATATATTTGTGACTTATATATGACTATATATATACATATATATGACTCTCTATATATAACAGATGTATACAACTTATAATAGTTATATATGACATAAATAATTATGCATATGTATATATACACACAATTTTGGATATTCCTCCACTAATAAAGTCATACATAGAATAGCTAGAAGAACTAATCATGTAAGGAAAGTATTCATCTTACATCTAATCTAAAGCATTAATCTTAGGTGCCAAATTGGAACATTGCCATGTAGTAGACATGTTAATAAAATCAGCAGTAAACTTTTAGATAAAAGGAGACTGGAAGAAAGGAAAGGGGAATCTAAGAACATATTTAAGTATTCAAGTAGCTACAGAATTACAGTCGACAAAAAGCCCTAGCAGTCAAGGTATCATCTTCATTTGCAATGAAGGACATCAGGGCCAAGGTTTTAGGAGGAAGAAGGCTATGGACCTTGGGAATGGGAAATCAGAAGGCAGGACAATTTGAGAGGGAGAGACTAAACCTGGAACAGTCTCATCCAGTATAGGGGGCCTCAGGCAAGGTGGGAGGCAGGGGGTGATTAAGTATCACATAAGTACTCCATCTTGGGGCCTCCTAGCACCAAAGGTTTATGTAATGTGGCAGGTTTCTAAGGGCAAGTTGTGAGATTGAGTGATCATAAATCCAGAAGAAATCTCATTTGGGTGACTTGAAGAAGCAGCAGAGCCAGTGATCCAGTAGTCAATAGACCCTGATTCAGGAGGAGCCAAGGTCTCCATCAGGAAGAGGTGATCAGGTCTGGTATACACAAAAGGTGGGCAGGCTGAGGGGTAGCTCATTGGCAGAGCTGTTGGCTAGCATGCAAGAGAGCCTGGGTTCTATCCTCAACACTAGAACAAAGAGGAAAAAAGAGTCAGTATTTTTGCCAGGCGTGATGGTGCATGCCTGTAATCCCACCAGCAGCTTGGGAGGCTGAGGCAGAAGGATCACAAATTCAAAGCCAGTCTCAGCAACTTAGTGAGGCCCGAAGCAACCAAGATCTTGCCTCAAAACAAAACAAAACAAAAGGGCTGGGGATGTGGCACAATAGTTAAATGCCCCTGGGTTTAAAAAAAAATGATGAGCAATTTTAGGGACATCGTGAGCTAGAAGAAAATCCAAGAACAAGGGCTTGGATTTCAACAAGCCCCCTGTCTCTGCCACTTAAGCAAAACATTAAGACCTCAGTTTTCTTTTATGTGAAATGAGGGCAACTATGGTACCTGGCCAAAAGGTATCAAAGTTGGGTAAATAATTGGGCTAATGCATGTAAATTGCTTAGCAGACCCCTCAGCATAAACTCCATTGTTAAAAAAATACTTACTGATGAATCATTGATTAAAGATTGAAAGTCTATCATGATCAACTAAAGAAAGAATGTGAAATTTTCTAAGTGCCCTTAGATGAGGTTGAATCTAAGAGTAGTCAACAGAAGTTAATAAGTCTCATCATTCTGTTTTCTATTAAAAGTTAACTCCAAAGCTGGGCGCAGTGGCACATGCCTGTAATCCCAGCGCTTAGGGAGGCTGAGACAGGAGAATCGCGAGTTCAAAGCCAGCCTCAGCAATGGTGAGACGCTAAACAACTCAGTGAGACTCTGTCTCTAAAACACAAAATAGGGCTGCAGATGTGGCTCAGTGGTTGAGTAACCCTGAGTTCAATCCCTGGTACCAAAAAAAAAGTTAACTCCAATATGGGAGAGGGAGATATAAAATACATTGTACAATATGTCTAGTAAACTCTTTTTGGAGGGCTATCAGTGGATGGGTGGTGGTCATTATATATTTAAAAGATGGAAATTGTAAACACTAGGTTAAATTTTGGCTCAATTACGGAAGAATCTTTTAACAATCTGAGCTATTTTTGATGGTGTTGAACTCTCCATCACTGACCAAGGATCCCTGCAAGAGTTTTGGTTTCTTGGGGCATTTTGGAGGGTTTTTTTTGGGGGGGGAGTACCAGAGATTGAACTCAGGGGTACTTGACCACTAAGCCATATCCCCAGCCTATTTTGTAATTTATTTAGAGACAAGGTATCACTGAGTTGCTTAGCACCTCGCTTTTGCTGAGGCTAGCTTCGAACTAGTGATCCTCCTGTCTCAGCCTCCCGAGCTGCTGAGATTGCAGGCATGCACCAGTGTGCCCGGCTCCTTTTCATGAATTCTAACTCAAGTCTATGGGGGTCTTGGAAATCTGTTTATATTATTTTAACCATTTAAATAAATCTGATGCCTATTAGAATTATGAAACCAATATTCTAGATAATATCTTTACAATCTTACTTGCGTTTCCTAAGTTCCAGAATCTCAGGACTTGATCTACATAACCAAATAAGTAACATATTTGAGCCACTAACTTTGAGTATCAAAGATAACCAATAAGTAAACATTAATCAAGTAATAAATATTCATGAAGAATCCATTATGTATTATATGCTACCTTAGGCATTGAAATGGAGTGCTAACAGCAAATATGTAGGTGAAATTCTCTGATGAAATAACTTTGGTTTGATTTAATGAAGCACTAAAAAACTGAATAAATTTTAACCAAGTCATTTAAACCACTAGTTCTCATTTCTGATTATTATCAGTTCAGGGTGCTTTCAACTCATTTATATAGCATATGCTTTAAATTTTCCCATTAAATTATTAAAATGATTTTAATTTATGTGAGTTTTTGAAAATGTTTTAATATTGCTTACTTTTTAAAGTTGAAAATCACTTCTTTATTTTTCCCTCTTCCTCCTCTCCTCCTTTCTCTTTTTTCTCTCTGGTCTCCAGCACTATTTTCCCGTTATTTTTTCATCTCTGGAATCCAACCTGAGGGAAGTATGATTTGTAAGTCATGCAATCTCTCAATACCCTTCCATGGATGTCTTTTGGACTTTGGAACCTGCAGAACAAAACCTGGTCAGTATTGTTTAAAAGAGAGTCACATTAAAGGTAAGTCTTTTTTTTCTATTTTTTAATATTTTATATTTTTGTTAGAACATTATAATTGTACATGGTAGTTGGGTTCATTTTGACAAAATCATACATGCAAGAAATTTGATTTCAATCTCCATTCCCTTTTTCCTTTTCCTCATTTCCCTCCCCCTTTTCTCCTTCCTCTGTTCTACTGGTCTTCCTTTTGCTCCTTTGTTTTTGATTGGTATTTTCTACATATACATATAGATGAAATTCCCTTTGATATATTTATAAATGCATATAATAGGATTTTTGTTAAATTCATTCCATATTTCCTCCCCTTTCCTTCCTTCCTCCCTCCCTCTCATTCTCCTTCTTCTATTCCATTGATCTTCTGTATGTCTTCATATATCTGATCCCTGCCTCCATGGCCTTCTTTCCCTTATTTTACTCTAGCTTCAATATATGAAAGAAAACATTTGACTCTTGATTTTCTGAGTCAGGCTTATTTCACTTAGCATGATGTTCTCCATTTCCATCCACATACTGACAAATGCCATTATTTCATTCTTGATAACTGAGTAAAACTCCTTTGTGTATATATACCACATTTTATTGAACAGTTCATATATTGACAGGCATATTGACTGATTCCATAATTTAACTATTGTGAATTGTGCTGTTGTAAACATTCAAGTGGTTGTATTGCTATAGTGTGCTGATTTTAGTTCTTTTGGATAAATAGCAAGAAGTGGGATAGCTGGGTCATATGGTGGTTCCATTCCTAGCTTTTTGAAGAATCTCCACACTGCTTTCCAGAGTGGTTGCACTAATTTGTAGTTCTACCAACAATATATGAGTGTACCTTTTTCTCCACACCCTCACCAGCATTTATTATTTGTGTTCTTGATTATTATTATTGTGTTATTGCCATTCTGACTGGAGTGAGATGAAATCTTAGTGTAGTTTGATTTGTGTTTCCCTGATTGCTAGAGATGTTGAACAGTTTTTCATGTTTTTTGGCCATTTGTGTTTATTCCTTTTGAGAAATTTCTGTTTATTTCTTCTAATTTGTTGATTGTGTTTTTAGTTTGCTATTGTTATTTGGTTTTGGATTTTTCTTTCTTTCTTTTTTTTTTTTGACACTGAGTTTTTTGAGTTCTTCTATATTCTGGATTTAAAAAAATTTGTAGTTGTAGATGGACAGAATGCCTTTATTTTATTTGTTTATTTTTATGTGGTGCTAAGGATGGAACCTAGTGCCTCATACATGCTAAGCAAGCACTCTGCCACTGAGCTACAGCCCCATATTCTGGATATTAATCCCCTATTGGAGGAGCAAGTGGCAAAGATTGATCCGAGCCCATGGCATTATTCGGAGGTAGTGGAAACTTCAGGAGGTGGGGCCAGGTGGGACAATGTTAAGTCATTGTAGGGGAGTTTGCCCTTGAAAGGGATATTGGGATCCCAGCCCTTTCATCTTCCTTTTTTGCTTCCTGGCCACCATGAAGTAAATGAGTTCCTCTGTCATGTTCTCCAACTAAGATTGTACTACCTCACCACAGGCTCAAAAGCAACCGACCATGTATTGAAACCACCATAATAATAATCCAAAATAAACCTTTTCTCCTTAAAAGTTGACTGTTTAAGGTATTTTGTCACAGTGGCAGAAAACTGACTAACACAGATGTGTTTTCCCCTTCCTTTTTCCCTGAGTAAAACTGGGAGATGATTATCAGCAAGCTTCCAAACAGCTAACACTTCAGAAATTTCTACACAGTCAATCACAATTACATGGCTTTTATAATCTGAGTTGGAAAGCTGTTTTGTTTTACAATTTCAAGACCTGAGTATTGCAATGTACCCAACCTAAAATAGTTTAAGTGGGAGTGTTGAAAGGCAAGATGACGAAATGAACCATTCCCAGTGGTATGGACACTAGATTTGTATATCTTGATAAACCTAGAGTTTTTCTTTTGTTTTGCTTTATTTGCTTATTTTTAATCTGTTAATTAGCTGAAGTATCTGAGACCAGGTGAGTTGTAATCTCAAGCTGTTCCCCTGCCTCTACCTCTTTTCTTTCCTTTAGGTGGCATTCAATGGTATTCCACTAAAGGCTGCACAGAGAGCTCAGCACAGTGCTTCAAGAGAACCGTGTCTGCTTATGAAATTCACTCTACTCACTGCTGCTCTCATTCTATGTGTAATTTCTGAGGAAGTGGCCCTTACCCAAGCTTGACTGATCAGACTCCAAACCTGACCTGATTTTCACAAGATGGCGGCTACCATCAGTTGAGAATCCTTTGAAAATCTCAATCTGTACAGGTCACCCAGCTTATGATCTGAAATGGATTTGAGCATTCAGAATGCCCAATTTCTCGCCTACCACCTCCCACTCATCTCAGAAACATCCCTTTCAACACCATCTCCCCCCTCTCTTCCTTCTGCTTAATTCCTCTTCCTGCCAATGGTCATGTCAAGGCTACAAAGAGGTGAAAATGTTGGTGATTTTTCAAGTCCAACTATGCACATCATCTCTAGTTAATTTCCCTAAATATTCCCAGACTGCAGAATACATTAACAAATTAATTGTATTACAAAATACCAAATGAACTGAGAGTGTTCATTTGGTTTCCAAAACAAACTGCATCATCCCCTTGGAGTGATTTACAGTATAGAAGAAACAGACTTAACAAATATCACAGGAAAAATCAGCTGTAAATCAACAAACCAGACCTGTAGGAACTATAAACCCAAATGGCAAAGAACTGAGACAGGTGGAGGGGGGCACTTCTTTCTCCCATCTGCATCAGGATTTGTATAAATTCTGGGTTTCCATACCTTAACCATGCCCAAGTGCTTTATCTAATATTGATGATTACACAGTCCTAGTTAAGCAAAGGGATATATTCTTAATTCATAAAGAATTTTAAAGGGGCTCAGGGTACAATGGTGCACACCTGTAATCCCAGCTACCTGGGAGACTGAGGCAGGAGGAGCACACATTTAAGACCAGCCTCAGCAATTTAGTGAAGCCCTAAGCAACTGAGGCTGTCTCAAAACAAAAAAATGAAAAGGACAGGGGACGTAGCTCTGTGGGTAAGTATTTGCCTGACAGGAGGCCCTGGGTTTAGTCCTTTGTACCACCAAAAATAAAAAAGTTAAAGTTGTATTTATCTGTATTTTCAGCAGTTTAAAACTCCAAAAGGTATATATCAATAAATCTGTCTCTTTTTCTCAGGACTTAGGACAACATCTGACCCCTATGCTTTTCTATTAACTTTGAGGAAACAAGCATTAAAAAGAAAAGAAAAAAGCTAGACTTTTCCCTCCATACTCATTTCAGGTCTATTCCTTAGGCATATTTCTGAACCTCAGAAAGAAATGTCTTCATCCTTTGTTTCGATCCAGCTTTGGCCCTATTATGTCAGCCCCGTTGGTAAACAGTAGTTGCCTTAGATCAGTAAATTTCTTGGAAATTTTACTTTTGTTTTTCTTGTTTTTTTTTAAATGTGACATTATTAACCCCATATCACATGGCAGGGGGTATGGCAAGATCACATAGTGACTAAGACTAGAGCCTAATTCCCAATCAAGGGGATGTCATGAGAAACAGGAAGTAGGAGCACATCTCTTATTCACTAACTAGCTGTTGACCTTGACAGATTGTATCAGACTCTCTGCACCTCAGGTAAACGCGAAGAGAGTTGGATCACACAGTATCTTAGATACTCTTGATTCCTTTTTTTTTTTTTTTTTTTGGTACTAGAGATTGAACTCAGGGATATGAGACCACTGAGCCACATCCCTAGTCCTATTTTGTGTTTATGTGGAGACAGGGTTTCACTGAGTTGCTTAGCGTCTCACCGTTGCTGAGGCTGGCTGCCTTTGAACTCGTGATTCTCCTGTCTCAGCCTCCCAAAATGCGGGGATTACAGGCGTGCGCCACCGCGCCTAGCTGATACCATTGATTCTGACGTTTTGTGACTTGACATTAATTCTACTTTGTTGTTTTCTTATATTAAAAATAAAACAGGGGACAGGTATGGTGATGCATGCCTTTAATCTCAGCAACTTGGGAGGCTGAAGCAGGAGGAGAAGTTTGAGGCCAGCCTCAACAATTTAGTGAGACTCTGCCTCAAAATTTAAAAATAGAAAAAAATAGAAAGGGCTGAGGATGTAGCTCAGTGGCAAGACACCCATGGATTTACTCCCCTGTACCAAAAATAAATAAAATGGGTGAACATAGCTCCAAGGTAGGCCCTGGTTTGACAATTGATGCTCACCCAGCTCTATGTAATCCAGGAAACAGGGAGGATAATTGCAAGCCATGACAGGAATGACCATTGTGGAAGCTGGTGACCCAAAAGTAACCATGGAAACAAAGCTAAGTTTCACAGCTTTGCTATGGGAGGCTGAATTCTGGCCCCCAAAGATGTCTACATTGTAATCCCTGCAATCTGCATTCATTTCCTTTCTTGACAAAAAGGTCTTTTAGATATGCTTAAAGATGGTCAGATCAGGAGATTACCTAGATTACATGAAGAGGCCCAATTGCATTACAACCATCTTCATAAGAGGAAGGCAGGAGGGTCCAGGAGAGATGTGGCGATGAAAGCAGAGGCCACAGATTTGAAGACTTTTCTCTGCTTCCAGTGAAGATGGATGAAAGAAGGTCACAAGCCAAGGAAACTGGATAGCCTCTAGAATTTTGGAAAGGTAAAGGGACAGTCTCTCCCCTAGAGCCTCCAGCGGGATGCAGCCCTGCTGATACGTTTTCCACTTCTGATCTCCAGAACTAGAGGATCATAAATTTGCTTCCTTTTAATGTACCCTCACAGCAGCCATGGGAAATGGATACACTTGGTACACAGAAGATAACATGGCATGTCCCCTCCCCTAAGGCAGCTCCATCCAATCCTTGGATCATGTGGGATTTGATCTGAAGAGGCACCCCAGTATCACATTGTCTTCCTTCCTTCTCTTGGTTCTCATGGGTTCTCAGTCATAATTTCCCCCGACACACACAGATGGACTACAGACAGCCAGTCACACCTTCTCTGCTGACACCTCCCACTCAAGCCTCTATCCATTCAGGGTTTCTTCCACTAAGAAGTTTATTCTTTCCCAGTCCTTCACACCTAGAGACAAAGTGATACCAGATTAGCCCGAATGCAATCTATAAGACATCAGACCGAGGGGCCGACGGATGGAGGATATCCCTTGATCCTCTGAGTACTAGCTTGGCTGCCTCGTTGATTACATTTTTTTTTCTGCAACTGAAATAGAAACCTCATGCTTCTTAATGCAATTCAAAGTCTCTGTGGTTGGTAAATTGGGGGCAGATGGAGAATGTGACAGGGTAGAGACTGAAATTATTTTCTCAGCGAAGGAGGTATATAACATTTTTCCTAGTGGCACTCAATTGTAAGATCTTCTGAACTTCCAGAGGGCATTCTTTTTATAATGGAGATAACCATTGCTGCTTTTCCCCACTGTATGGAGGAGGAGTCCTAAGCCCCTGTAGGACAGGAAACTCGGGGGATATGCCATGTGACTCTCACCAATACCATCTCCTGAGAGAGTCCCATGGGTGAGCAAGAAGCTGAGCCTCTGGGGTGCTGCTGCCCTGACTCCTCAGCATATGCTTTAAGTCTCTGAGAAATGAGACTCGGGAATATTTGAAGGAAGCACAAGAACAAAGAAAGAGAAAGAAATAGGATGGTTGATGATCAGCTCCTTTCTGTGGACAGAAAGGCATGTCCACATTCCATCCTAGCCATAACTTCCTGACATGAGGACATTTTACTTTCTCATTCCCATACATAAAGTCAATAGTCTGCCACTAAAAGGTACTATGAGCCAGATGCAGTGACGCACGCCTGTAATCCCAGCACTTAGGGAGGCTGAGACAGGAGAATCACGAGTTCAAGCCAGCCTCAGCAATGGCGAGGTGCTAAGCAACTCAGTGAGACCCTGTCTCTACATAAAACACAAAATAGGGCTGGGGATGTGGCTCAGTGGTCGAGTGCCCCTGAGTTCAATCCCCGTACCAAAAAATAAAAAAATAAAAATAAAAGGTGCTATGTACAGTAGAAATGTCCAGGCAGAGCTGGAACTAGCAATTTTGGTTGCCAGGGCAAGCATAAAACAAGCCCTCAAATCAACTTTGTAATTCATTTCTCAGCTCGCATATGACTGCTATTGATAATACTCTCCATCTGGTAGCTTCCTATTTTAACTAATTATTCTTGCTAACTAGGTGTTAAACTTATGATACACCATACATGTGTATTTTGGTTCAATTTTTGTTGCTATAACAAAACAGTGCTGGGTTAATTTATAAAAGGTCTATTTAACTCCTGTTGTGGAGGCTGATCACCACCAAGATCAGTTGGTCATATTAGGGGATGTGAATGACATCACACAACAGGAGTACATGCAAGACACATGGGATATCTTCACTTTATAACTACCTGCTCTTAGCCAGGCGCGGTGGCGCACACCTATAATCTCAGCACTTTAGGAGGCTGAGACAGGAAAATCTCAAGTTCAAAGCTAGCCTCAGCAAAGGCAAGGCACTAAGCAACTCAGTGAGACCCTGTCTCTAAATAAACACAAAATAGGGCTGGGAATGTGGCTTAGTGGTTGAGTACCCCTGAGTTCAATCCCTGGTACTGAAAAAAAAAACAAATAATAACTACCATCTCTTGCAGTAACTAATCCATTCCTGCAAGAACTAGCCTCTCCTGTAAGATGGCCTTTAATCTCTTCTAAAGGTTGTGTCCCCATGACCTAATTGCTTGCCACCATGCCCTGTCTCTTAACGATTCTACCACCTCTCAGTACCATTACATTCTGAACCAATCCTCCAGCACATGATCTTTGAGGGATAAAACATTTCAAATCAGAAAAATGTGCTATTGAATTAACTGAATACTAGTTTTAAAACCTGGCATACTGTGTGTACATTTCAGAGTGCTAGGGCAAAAGTATATTAGGTTGTTACAGCTCTGATTATGGAGACAGAAGAGAGAAAGAAAAAGTGGACTACAAGCCGGGTGCTGTGGTGCAAGCCTGTAATCCCAGCACTTAGGGAGGCTGAGACAGGAGAATTGCAAGTTCAAAGCCAGCCTCAGCAACGGCGAGGCACTAAGCAACTCAGTGAGACCCTGTCTCTACATAAAACACAAAATAGGGCTGGGGATGTGGCTCAGTGGTCCAGTGCCCTTGAGTTCAATCTCCAGTACCAAAAAAAAAAAAAATGGGCTACAGTGGTAGAAATTGGAAGCACATAGGACTCATTAATTCAATAAATATTTAAGGAGCAACTCTTATGTGTCAGGTACTATGGAGGAGATGAGGATACAATAGTGAATAATTTAGACGTTCATGCAGCTCCTGGTATGACGAATGAGACTGCAAAAAGCATTATGCTAAGTGAAGTAAGCCAATCCCAAAAAACCAAATGCCGAATGGTCTTTCTGATTAGTGGATGCTGATGAATAAGGGAGGTGGGAAGGGGAAACATAAGAGAAATAGAGAAACACTGGATGCGACATGGGGGAGGCGGGGGGCAGGAAAGGGGAATGGGTATAGTAAAGATGGTTGATAAAAAATATATATAAATATAAATATATATATATATATATATACTGTTCATTGAAAGTGCATATAAGTGTTTAATATGAAGAATTTAATCTGCTTATAATTTTGTGCAAAGTTAGAAAAATTATGATTATAACAATTTTTTTCTATTTGCCTCAACAAATGTTTTACAGCTTCTGAAAATTTGTTTTTTTCTGTTATGTTTGATAACATGTATTAAAATGCAATTTTTGAGAAAAAATAAAAAAAATAAAAATTAAAAAAAAATTGTCATTTGTGATGAAATAAATCTGTGCCCTAAATAAGTACAGGGTAATATTTGGGATTCAAAGGGGAGGTAAAAACCCCAGTGTTTGAAGCCAGGTGCAGTGGCGCATGCTTGTAATCCCAGCACTTTGGGAGGCTGAGACAGTAGAATCGTGAGTTCAAAGCAGCCTCAGCAATGGCAAGGTGCTAAGCAACTCAGTGAGACCCTGTCTCTACATAAAACACAAAATAGGGATAAGGATGTGGCTCAGTGGTCAAGTGTCCCTGAGTTCAATCCTTGGTACCAAAAAAAAAAACAAAAACAAACAAACAAACAAACAAACAAAAAACCCAGTGTTGGAAACAGGAGGGTCTCAAAGGAATTGGTATAATAAACCAAATCTAAATTAACGTTTAAATCAATAGACTTTGAAGAAAGCAGATTATTTACCATAGTATAGGTGAGTCTTAGTCAATCAGTTAAACTGCGTTACTTTTAAGAAACATATTTAGTTACTTAATAGAAAAAAGATGGGAAGAAGAAATTCTGCCACTAGGCTGCCTTCAGACTCAACCTGTAACTCCAACCTGCCATGAACTAATTCCTTAAAATAAATCTCTCTCTACATATGCAGATGGCCCCTGACTTATGATGGCTCCACTTATAATCTTTCAGCTTCACGGAGTTGTAAAAGTGGGCCTGGTGCAGTGGTGCACGCCTGTAATCCCAGAGGTTCGGGAGGCTGAAGCAGGAGGATCACAAGTTCAAAGCCAGCCTCAGCAAAGGGAAGGCACTAAGCAACTCTGTGAGATGCTTTATCTAAATAAAATACAAATAGGCTGGGGATGTGGCTCAGTGGTCAAGTGCCCCTGAGTTCAATCTCTAGTACCAAAAAAAAAGTGTATGAAAATGTATCCACACAACAATTCTGGCTTTCACTTTCAGTACATATTCAATAAATTACATGGAAGAGTCAACACTTTCATAAAATGGGCTTATGTTAGATGATTTGCCCCACTATAGATGTTAACCCAAGTGTGCAGAGCATTTTTAAGGTATCCAATGCTGAGGTATCATGTCCAGTAGGTTAGGTGCATTATATGCATTTTGACTTTGAATCTTTTCAGCTTATGATGAACTTATCAGGCTATAACCTAAAATATCTGTACACATGCTGTGGTTCTGTTTCTCTGAAGAACCCATGAATACAGATTCTAAATAGAATGATTGCCCATGCCAGGGCCTTTGAGAAAACCTGGTTCTTGCCACACTGAGCAGGGACAAACAAAGCAAAGTCTTAAAGCAGGCCAAGGAATCTGACTTCATCTAAAAGTTGTGATAGCCTACTGTGTGGTCTGTCATGCACCTCTCCACCTTTTTCTGGGGATAATGTGACACTTTTCTGGGAACCAATCCTGCCAATTTCAACCAAAGGACTTCCATCAAAATCTATTTCTAACACTAAAGGAAGAAATTGAAGAAGACCTTAGAAGATAGAATGATCTCCCATGCTCTTGGATAGGCAGAATCAATATTATTAAAATGGCCATACTTCCCAAACCTCTATACAGATTCAGTGTGATTCCAATTAAAATCCCAACATTATTCTTTATAGAAATAGAAAACGCAATCATGAAATTCATTTGGAAAAATAAGAAACCCAGAATAGCCAAAACAATCCTTAACAAGACCGAAGCAGGAGGCATCACAATATCAGACTTTAAATTGTATTAGAAAGCTATAATAACAAAAATAGCATGGTATTGGCACCAAAATAGACATGTAGATCAATGGCATAGAACAGAAGACACAGAGACAAATACACATAAATACAGCTATCTCATACTAGACAAAGATGCCAAAAACATACACTGGAGAAAAGATAGCCTCTTCAACAAATGGTGCTGGGAAAACTAGAAATCCATATGCAGCAAATGAAACTAAACCCCTATCTCTCACCATGCACAAAACTCAACTCAAAGTGGATCAAGGACCTGGGAATTAGACCAGAGACCCTGTGCCTAATTGAGGAGAAAGTAGACCCAAATCTTCATCATGTTGGATGAGGTCCTGACTTCCTTAACAAGACTCCTAAAGCGCAAGAAATAAAAGCAAGAATCAATAAATGGGATGGGTTCAAACTAAAAAGCTTCTTCTCAGCAAAAGAAACAATCAATGAGGTGAAGAGAGAACCTCAATTCTGGGAACAAATTTTTGCCACACGCACATCAGATAGAGCACAGATCTCCAGGATATATAAAGAACTCAAAAACCTTAACACCAAAAAAACAAACAACCCAATCAATAAATGGGCCAAGGAGCTGAACAGAAACTTCTCAGAAGAAGATATACAACTGATCAACAAATATATGAAAAAATGTTCAACATCTCTAGCAGTTAGAGAAATGCAAATCAAAACTATTCTAAGATTTCATCTTACTCCAGTCAGAATGGCAGTTATCAAGAATACAAACAAGTGTTAGCGAGGATGTGGAGGAAAAGGCACACTCATACATTGCTGGTGGTACTTAAAATTGGTGCAACCAATCTGGAATGCAGTATGGAAATTCCTTAGAAAACTTGGAATGGAACCACCATTTGAACCAGTTATCCCACTCCTCAGTCTATACCCAAAACAGCATACTATAGTGACACAGCAGCTGGGAGCGGTGGATCAAGCCTGTAATCCCAGCACTTAGGGAGGCTGAGACAGGAGAATCGCGAGTTCAAAGCCAGCCTCAGCAATGGCGAGGTGCTAAGCAACTCAGTGAGACCCTGTCTCTACATAAAACACAAAAAAATAGGGCTGGGGATGTGGCTCAGTGGTCTAGTATCCCTGAGTTCAATCCCCAGTACCAAAAAAAAAAAAAAATTATAGTGACACAGCCACTTCAATGTTTATAGCAGCTCAATTCACAATAGCTAAACTGTGGAACCAACCTAGATGCCCTTCAATAGATGATGGATAAAGAAACTGTGGTATATATACACAATGGAATATAAATCAGCATTAAGACAATAAAATTATGGCATTTGCAGGTAAATAGATGGAGTTGGAGAACATCATGCTAAGTGAAGTAAGCCAATCCCAAAAAACAAAACACCGAATGTTCTCTCTGATAAGTGGATGCTGATCCATAATGTGGGGGCGGGGTAGATGGGAAAAATGGATAAAGTTTGGTCAAAGGGGAGGGGAGGGAAGGGATGGGACATGGGGGCAGGAAAGATGGTGGAATGTGATGGACAACAATGCCCTAGGTTCATGTATGACTGCACATATGGTGTAACTTATATTGTGTACAAGCAGAGAAATGAAAAGTTGTGCTCCATTTGTGTACAATGAATGAAAACACATTCTGATGTCATGTAAACCTAATTAGAATAAAATATATAAAAAGAGATCTGTTTCTATTACTCCATCATTGAACATTGTTGCTTCTGGGGCAAATGATCCAACACAAGCCAACTAGAGTTCTCACCTGGGATTTTTAAACTAAACTTGAATGAAAGGCAGGGAGAATGATCCATCACCTGCACAATAGAATAGAAGACCTAGAATTAATGAGCCACTGTGTTTCCCACATGCGTAAAACATGGATCTGCAGGAGCAAGAATAAAGTCAAAGCCAGGCATGGTGGCGCAAGCCTGTAATCCCAGCACTTAGGGAGGCTGAGACAGGAGAATCGCGAGTTCAAAGCCAGCCTCAGCAATGGCGAGGTGCTAAGCAACTCAGTGAGACCTTGTCTCTAAAAAACACAAAATAGGGCTGGGGATGTGGCTCAGTGGTCAAGTGCCCCTGAATTCAATCCCTGGTACCAAAAATAATCATAATAATAAAGTCGATAACATAGAATAACATGAGTTGCAGGGGGCGGGTGGGCAGAGAACCTTGGCAGCATTTGAATACCTCATTCCATTTGTTCCTGAAGTCCAACTGCATGCCAGCTCACTCCATAATTTAGTTACCAGTGCATCCTTAGATTCTTATGCTCTAATATTCCACATTTGGCTGAGCAAGCTGGGTTTCTGTTGCTTGAGACCAAGGGCCCAGACTAATACAGAACCTCACTGGAAGGTCTAAGAAGGGCAGTGGATGAACAGACTTGTGTTTTAAAAAGGTCATGATGACTTCAGTTTGGAAAATGGTTGAAAGTGGAAGAAAAGAGAGCATTTAAGCTTTTGCAGCAAGTCAGATAAGAGATCACAGTGACTAATAATAGGAAAGTGGTAGTAGTGGGCATCTAAGAATAAGATATACTTCTTGTATGTACTGTGTGTAGGAATCCTGCTGTAGGCACCAGGAACACAACAATGAACAAGTTCTTGCTTTCAGAGATCTTACATTATTTTGGAAGAATGAGACACCTAATAATATATAACCCAATTCCCAAAAGCAAATCATATGAATGAGTTAAGGTGATGGTGGGTGCTCTGTTTCAGATGGGATGGATACAGCAAGGCATCTCTGAGCAGAGACCTGGGAGGAATAACCACTTAAACCATATCCAAGGTGGATGCTGAGAGCCTCAGAGACCTTCAGTTTTCTTTGAACATAGTGAGTTTGAGATGCTGATTAGATGCCCATTTAAAGATAATTAATATGAGACAGAATTGACAAATGTGAAATTCACAGGAGATATCTTGCTGGAGAGTCATTAGCAAGCCTATGCTTTTAAATGCATTTGAACTGTATGAAACCACCTAAGTAATATGAATTTAAGGACAAAGGGCTTAGGACTAAGCCCTGGGGCCCTGCAAAATTTAGAAGTAGAAAAGAAGAGAAGGATTTTTCTGGCATCTTTACTGGAGAGATCCACTAAATAGAGTCTACAAGAGATGTTAAAAGAGCATTTCTAGCTAGGCTCAGTGGTGCACACTGGTAATTCCAGCAATTAGGGAGGCAGAGGCAGGATTGCAAGTCCAAAACCAGCCTCAGCAACTTAGCAAGGCCCTAAGCAACTTAGTGAGGCACTGTCTCAAACTAAAAAATAAAAAGGGCTGGTGATGTGGCTCAGCATTTAAGTGCCTCTGTGTTTAATCCCCAGTACCAAAGGGAGAGACAGACACATAGAGAAAAAGAGAGAGTGCACCTTTCCACAGAAGCTGTCACCCAGAAACTAAGGTAGCTTGTAGGAAAAGATGGTTGGAAATAAGAATGGAGTCCAGCTTGTTCAATTTTAGTACCTGTCAGAATGGTGCTAAGCATTTGGGTGTATAAGTTTGAAGCTCATCAGGAATGTCTTCGCTGGAGTTTGTAGTAGATAGGTACAGGAATGAGGTCAGTATGAAGAGTGAAGAGAGAGGACACCAGGGCAGAACTTTTGGAAGGACATATAGTCATCTCTCAGTATTTGAGCAATTGGTTCCAGGACTCCCATGGATAAAATCTAAGGATGGGGGACTGGGATTGTGGCTCACTGGTAGAGTGCTTGCCTCGCATGCATGGGGCACTGGGTTCAATCCTCAGCACCACATAAAAATAAATAAAGATATTGTGTCCATCTGCAACTAAAAAAAAATATTTATAAAAAAAAAATCCAAGGATAGGGCTGGGATTGTGGTTCAGTGGTAGAGCACTTGCCTCGCATGTGTGAAGCACTGGGTTCGATCCTTAGCACTGCATATAAATAAATGAATAAAATAAAAGGCCATCAACAACTAAAAAAAATTAAAAAAAAATCCAAGGATACTCAAGACCCTTATATAAAGTGACACAGTATTTGCATATAGCCTGCACATATCCTCCCATATACTTTAAATCGTCTCTAGATTACTTTTAATATCTAATAGCATGTAAATATTATGTAAGTTGTGGTTATACTGTCTTTCTTACAGAATAATGACAAGGATAAATGTCTGCATATGTACAGTACAGACAATATTTTTTAAAATATTATCATTTCATGATGTGGGAACCCAAGGACATAGAGGGCTATATTTTGAATGGAGTGGGCAAAAAATGAGAAATATAAGATAGGTATAGCGGCGCACGACTGTGATCCCAGTGACTCAGGAGGCTGAGTCAGGAGGATCACAAGTTCAAGGCCAGCCTCAGCAATATTTTTTTTTTTTGGTATCAGGGATTGAACTCAGGGGTACTCAACCACTGAGCCACATCTCCAGCCCTATTTTTGTGTTTTATGTAGAGACAGGGTCTCACTGAGTTGTTAGCGCCTCACCGTTGCTGAGGCTGGCTTTGAACTCATGATCCTCCTGTCTCAGCCTCCCAAAGTGCTAGGATTACAAGTGTGAGCCACCGCGCCCAGCTCAGCCTCAGAAATTTAATGAGAGCCTATCTCAAAATTAAAAAGACTAGGAAGGTAATCTCAGTGGTAAAGAGCCCCTAGTTTAAACACCAGTAGAAACAAAGAGAGAAAGAAATCTGTAAAGGGTCAAGGTAAAGTCCAGATTATTGAAAAAAAAGGAGCATACATTGAGACTTGGCATATGTAAAGATGCAAAGATACTGTGCTTCAACCCTGAAACTAAGTTGAGAAAGACCTTTGCTATGAGATTCTGATCAGAGGCCTTGAAGCTAAAACAAAACCAAAACCAAAACAGGGATGGAAGTTTAGTTCCACCATTTTTAAACGTGCATTTGCCTGAAAAACTAGCTCTCGGTGTTTAGAACACCTGTTAAACTTTTTGGGGTTAGATAGTGGCCTGTAAGGAGCCTCCCCTGTAGCCAGGCCTTTAGGCCATCCTGGGGCCTCCTCACTGTGCAACGTGCTGAGTGCCTCTGCCATCTGGTGGTCAATCATGGTAAATGCACCCAATGGTCCAACCTGATGATCGCCCTGGCAACTTGCCTGGACCCATCAAGCCAGGATGCTCTAATTATTATCTCTTTAGATCCCTGTGTCCCACACCAAATTAGGCAGAAGTAACAGCCTGGACTTATCAGAATGCATGCCAAATGGTCTTTGTGGAAAGTAATGAATCAAAAGCTGTAATAGTGCCAGTGGAGGTTTGAAGACTAACAGAGAGGACAAAGTGCAAAATTTATGATGAAAAAGGAAGGGGAAGATGATTCTTGGGGTCTAGTGAATTTTATTGGCTCAGTAAAATCTGTAACTCTTAAATTTTAAAAAAATCAGAAATTCAGGGCTGGAGTTGTGGCTCAGTGGTAGAGCGCTTGCCTTGCACACGTGAGGCACTGGGTTTGGTCCTCAGCACCACATAAAAAATAAATAAAGATATTGTGTCCATCTACTACTAAAAACAATATTTTTTAAAAAATCAGAAATTTTTTTTTTTTTTACGATGTTGGTTACCTAACCTAAGGTATAACATGCTAGGCAAGTGTTCTAACAACCCAACAAAACACCCAGCCCTGAAACTTGGGAATTCTATGTGCACTGTTGATGACATAACTGGATTCAATACTAACCACACAACTGACCAGTCTTGGCAAGTGACCTAACTTCTCTGATCAACATCATTGTGATTATAATATTTAGTCTGGTTGGGGTTTTTGGAGGGTTTTGGTTTGGTTTTTTGTTTTTGTTTTGGTAAATGGGGTTGAACCCAGGGGTGCTCTACCACTGAGCTGCATCCCCAACTCTTTTTATTTTTTGAGACAGGTCTTGCTAAATTGCTGAAGCTGGTTTCAATTTGTAATAGGAGGATTAGCCTCAGCCTCCTAAATCTCTGAGATTATATGTGTGAGCCAGCCACCACACCCAGCTGTGTTGTTGTTCTGAAAATTGAATTAAATGCCTTATGCAAAACACCAGCCCCAGTGAGTAGCAGACAGTAAATGCTCAATCATTGGTGGTTCTTATTAATGTTACAAAGATGATTCAAAGTGTCTAAATTTGGGCTGAGGATGTGGCTCAATGATACAGCACTTTCCTAGCACCCAAGAGGCCCTGGGTTTTAGCCCTAGCACCACCAAAAAACAGCATCTGAATTCTTTTTGCTAAAACTAGGCAAGCACTTACCGTATTATGTATTTATGTAAGAGAGAGCTGCCAAAAATTAGAGGGTGCAGGTTAGATATGCAGAAGAATCTAAAGGAAAAGTTGGACGTGGGCCTTTTTATGTGTGGAGAATCCATCTAAAACCTTTGTGGGCTTATGAAAGACTTCCTCATGGAGAACGCTAACAGGTCACTGTCATGCTGCATGTCCACTAAAGGAAGAACCAAAGGGAGTAAAACCAAGTGTTTTGCCAGTAATTATGCCTAAACCAAAAATACCTCCCAAAAGTTTGTGGATTCCTTTTATGTTTTAATCTTAAAAACATTATATCTTCCCACCCAAAGAGAATAATTCCCAGATGTGAACTGACATAACATGGTCTGGATTGGCACCTCCAAGGAAAAAGTCTAACATAATCAATCTGCCACCAATCAGCTGGACAATGTCCTCCAGAGATTGTACCCCACTGGGGGTTCAGTGACATTCAGCATTGGCAGTGGGTCAGCCTTAGTAAGAGGCAGCCCCTTTTGTTGAGCAAATACAGAGCCTCTATTCCTACCAGCATAACTCCACCATCCGTGAGCCCCTGATCAAACCCTGGGTCCAGGAAGCATTAATGGCTGATAGTCACTGGGTAAGGCAGCTTGCCCACCTGGTTGTTGAGTATTTCCTCTGTAGCAAATGTTTTTTCACACTGCATGCCCACTGATGTTGGTCCATCCTGTTTAGTCCATGCAGGCTACTATGAAAAATCACTATAATGTTGTCTAAACAACAGAAACATTCCTTACAGTTCTAGAAGCTGGGAAGTGAAAGATCAAGGGACCAACAGATTTATATCTAGAGAGGCTTAGTGTTTGGTCCATAGACGAAAGCTTCTTATACAGTAAAAAGGGTCTGGCCAGTTCTCTGAGGTCTCTTATAAGGCAGAGCCTTCATGATCCAGTCAGCTCCCAAAGACCTCCACCTTCTAATATCATTTTGGTGTTTAGGTTTCAACATATGAATCTGGAGACAGGGGAACATTCAGACTATAGCAATGCCCATGTCTCCAATCTTCCAATATTGCTGATTTCACTCCCTTGGCCAAATAATCAAGCCATTCTTCCCTGCCCAGAGGCCTATTTTCATCCATATTGCTGGCTACTTTTCCCATATAAAGTCAGCAACCAAGGATTGTAGCTCTGTCCATGGAGAGTATGTTCTATCACTCTGTCCTTAAGGGTGAATTTTTTTTTAATTGAGGGCTTGTTTTTAATGCAAAGTTATTGTTCTTTTTTCTTTTTTTCACTTTTAGAAATTTACTTGATTATAAATGTATTATTACAAAACACCAATCAAAACAAAAAGCTTGAGTAACAATTAAATCTAAAAAAATACAACTGTATGCAATCTACAGGTGACTCAATCTAAGGACACAGGTAGACTGAAAGCAAAAGAATATAAGAATGTTACATGCAAAAGTCAGCAAAAGAAAGCTGGGGTGGCAAAATTAAGGTATGTGAAGCATTTTGAAACAAAAAATTATATGAGATGAAGTATATTTTAAATTAAAAAAAAAAAACTTTGAAAAGAGGAAAAGTAGCATAGTACATAAAGATAAGAGTAGATACACTTGTAACTTACATCATACTTCCAAAATATAAAAAGGTAAGATGGAGAGAATTGAATAAAGAAACAGAAAGCAACATTTTAATACTGAGACACCAATCTTGAGGGTCAAGTTTGACAGAGACTACACAGAATGAACCAACTATTCATTTTCTCCTTCCTCCAATATACCAAGTCAAACTCACTGGGGATGAAATGCAAGCAGTTTCTTCTTTCTCTCTCAGATCTCTCAGAAGCTGCCATGAGGCCATGTGCATGAACAGAGGAAGAGGTACTAGTGCCACAAAGATGACATACCGTCTGGACCTGCTTGGGTACGATTCCATGAACCATTTTTCATCACACCATGGCTTGTGGCAGTTCTTTATGATGTGATAGTTATGACAATGTCCAGTCCATAATGGACAACTCCCTTCTCACAGTCTGTTATGGTTTGGGTGTGAGGTGTCCCCCAAAGGTCATGTGTGAGACAGTGCAAGAAGGTTCAGAGGAGAAATGGTTGGGTTGTGAGAGTCTTAATCCAATCTGTGAATTAATCCCCTGATAGGGATTAACTGAGTGGTAACTGAAGTGATAGGGTGTGGCTGGAGGAGGTGGAATTGAGGTTTGACTTTGGGGTATAAATTTGTGTCTGGCAAGTGGAGATCTCTCTCTCTCTCTGCCTCTCTTCTTTCTGATCATGATGTGAACCATTTCCTTCTGCTATACACTCACCATGAAGTTGGATGTTCGGCCTCATCTCAAGCCCCAGGGAATGGACCCTGCTATCTATGGTTGGAGACCTCTGAAACCATGAGGCCCTGAATAAATCTTTTCTCCTCTACAATTGTGCCTGTTGCGTCCTTTAGTCACAATAGTGAAAAAGCTGATCAAATCAGTCACTTGATATCTTATGGCCAGGTACTCATCCTCTTCATTGGCCTAATGGTGGATAGCCACCACTGAGCTTTCAATGATTCTGGTGCCCCTCACAAGCACACCAGTTATCACTTTTGTAAAAAGAGTATCTTCTAGGCCCTCTTGGAGAGCGAGGCAGCAGGTGGTTTCTTTGGTCTTATACAATAAATCCATTCTATCATCCCTCTTCTGTGAGCCTGCTCAGACCCTACACACTTCCTTGTTGGTCCTGACCTCTCCCACTTTATTTGCTAAAGGTTATCATCATATTTAAGCTTCAAGGAGTCATCTCAATAGCATAATGGGGCTCAGCTCCACACCGAGACACCTCATTCTGAGTCACACGAAAGAGCACCAGTGTTTTGTTGTTGTTGTTTGTATGCTTTGTTTTGTTTTGGTGCTGGGGATTGAATCCAGACCTGCAGCATGCTAGGCAAGTTTTCTACCACTGAGCCACACCCCAGCCCAATACCACCAGTGTCATTTCACTCTCACTTATCCAGGTTTATTTATTGGTCCTCTACCCTCCCTCTTCTCAGTACTCTGCCATTCCTATACATGCTTTCTTAGTTCCAGATGGTATATATGTTGATTAGATCCTGCAATTATTTTGGTGAATACCTATTTTTACTATAGCAAGTATAAAACCTTTTATCTTGGGTTATATGAGACTTGGCCCAAGTTACTGATCTGAAAGCAATGAGCTGGAAGTTAGGAACAGACATGTCCAATCTCAAAAACAAGAACCTTTCTTTTTTAAATTTAGGCTGTACATTAATTTTTTAAAAATTTTTTTGTACCGGTGATTGAACTCAGGGGCACTCGACCACTGAGCCACATCCCCAGCCCTATTTTGTGTTTTATGTAGAGACAGGGTCTCACTGAGTTGCTTAG
>CM053399.1:119446457-119490676 GCA_028644305.1 Xerus rutilus
AGCAATGAGCTGGAAGTTAGGAACAGACATGTCCAATCTCAAAAACAAGAACCTTTCTTTTTTAAATTTAGGCTGTACATTAATTTTTTAAAAATTTTTTTGTACCGGTGATTGAACTCAGGGGCACTCGACCACTGAGCCACATCCCCAGCCCTATTTTGTGTTTTATGTAGAGACAGGGTCTCACTGAGTTGCTTAGTGCCTCGCCATTGCTGAGGCTGGCTTTGAACTCGCCATTCTCCTGTCTCAGCCTCACAAAGTGTTGGGATTACAGGTGTGTGCCACTGCGCCCGGCTTAATTTAAATTTTTTTTTATTATTGGAGCTTTATGGTTATATACAGTAGTTGGGTTCATCCCAACAAATTCATACATGCATGGACATAGATTTCAGTTCATGATCTTCCTCTTTTTCCCTCCCATTCTACCACCCCTCTCCCATTCTCCTTCCTCTACTAGACTTCCTTTCCCTTGTCAATTAATTTGTTATTTGATTGGTTCTTTTTTTTTTTTTTTTTTTTTGGTACTGGAGATTGAACTCAGGGGCACTCATCCACTGAGCCATATCCCCAGCCCTATTTTGTGTTTTATGTAGAGACAGGGTCTCACTGAGTTGCTTAGCACCTCACCGTTGCTGAGGCTGGCTTTGAACTCGCGATTCTCCTGCCTCAGCCTCCCAAAGTGCTGGGATTACAGGCATGCACCACTGTGCCCAGCTTGATTGATTCTTTATGTAATGTTTTCCTTCCCTTTCCCTTTCCTTTATCTTACTCTAGCTTTTGCATACAAGAGAAAACATTTGATCTTTGAGTTTCTGGGCTTGGCTAATTTCACTTAGCATGATATTCTCCATTTCCACCCATTTACAGAAAATGCCGTAATTTTGTTCTTTTTAATGGCTGAGTAGAACTCATACACACACCACAATTTCTTAATCAATTCATCTAATGATGGGCATCTGGGTTGATTCCATAATTTACCTATTGTGGATCGAAGCACCATCTTTTTTTTTTTTTAATTTTTTTTTTTTTTAGTTGTCAATGGACCTTTTTTTTTTTAATTTATTTATATGTGGTGCTGAGAATCGAACCCAGTGCCTCACACATGCTAGGCAAGCGCTCTACCACTGAGCCATACCCCAGCCCCTGAAGCACCATCTTTTGACACAGCCACCTCAGATGAGGTCTTTTGCAGTCTCCAGGCCATGTGTTCTTTGAAGCCCTGCCACCAGGGCTGCATCTTAGTTCTGATTTTGAGCACAGGCTCTCCTCCAGCTACAGGAGACAAAACTCTCTTTATAGGCTTCCTAGGAAGCGTCCTGGCTTTTATAGCTTCTTTTGAGTTAATAGCTGGCTGACCTACATCTGCACCTTTTCTTCAAAGATTGCAAGGCAGAATTCGAACCAACTCTATCATCTTTATAATTACCGATGCCCCGTTCTACTCAAGGGCTGAGCCTCTGAACAATTCAGTACTTCCCTTTCACTTGCAACTTAACCTAACCTGCCACACTGAGAGCTAGCTAGGGGGGCAGCACCACCTCCCTTACCACCAGCAGGCTCATGAGTGATTACAACAGCTCCAGATGCCCATTCACAGGTCTGCTTTCTAGGGCTAATACAAGAGTTCATCAACAAGATTACACTTCCTGTAAGTGTAGGTGTCTGCCACAAAGCCCAACTGAAATTAAACATCTCAAAGCTCCTTTTCAGCTCTTCTCATAAGACTAGAAAGCCCACCCCACCAAAAGAAAAAAGAAAAAGGCGGGGCTGGGACTGTAGCTCAGTGGTAGAGCGCTCGCCTCGCATGTGTGAGGCCCTGGGTTCTATCCTCAACACCACATACAAAGAAGTAAAATAAAGACATTGTGTCCATGTACAACTTTTAAAAAAAAGGCAATAGGAATGTTAAATGAATATTTAATGAGATTATATATAGACACTAATTTAAGATTTCAATAGGTCTATTATATCTTCACTTTATTGTTCAAAATCTTAATTCTCTTAGCACTGAATTGAGACCTCTGAAGGTTATTCTGTGTGAATTTCATGGGATTAAATGCTACAGTAAAAATCCAACATAAGCCAGGCACAGTGGTGCATGCCTGTAATCCCTGCACTTTGGGAGGCTAAGACTGGAGAATCACAAATTCAAAGCCAGCCTCAGCAATAGTTAAGGCACTTAAGCAACTGAGTGAGACCTTGTCTCTAAATACAATACAAAGTAGGGATGGGGATGTGGCTTAGTGGTCGAGTACCCCTGAGTTTAATCCCCAGTACCAAAAACATGGGGGGGCTGGGGACTGGTTCAGCGGTTAAGTACACCTTGATTCAATCCCCAGTAATTAATTAATTAAGGCTAATGATAAATATGAAAAATATTCATAAAAGAAAGACCTGAAGAATTTGTATATGTATGTGACTATGGAAGGCTCTGTTCAAAGACCAAAGCTACCATATGACTGTCTCTTGGTAGATTTGAAAGGTAGTAAGTATTCAGTGGGTCAAATCATTGGGTAAATATGAAAAAAAAAAAAAAAAAAACCTGTTTGGCAAACTGGTCTGATGCCACAGTCATAGAAACAGTTCCCCCTTGAAGTTCCTGAATCTCCTAATCTCTAGCAGAAGTTACTCTATCCATCCTTTCCTTGTGGGAGAAATTGTAGCTTTATTTAGGCTTTGGAGACCACATTCTTGACCATGGCCTATGAAAGGGTCATACCTCTTAAATCCTATAATGCCCTCTCAGCAAAACTCTGGAGCTTTTCTTTAATCCAGGCATCTCAATGGATTAATATCAAGAACATGTGTGGGGCTGGGATTGTAGCTCAGTGGTAGAGCGCTTGCCTCGCATGCGTGAGGCACTGGGTTCGATCCTCAGCACCACATAAAAATAAATAAAGATGTTGTGTCCATCTTCAACTCAAAAAATATTAAAAAAAAAAAAAAAAAAAGCCGGGCACGGTGTCACAAGCCTGTAATCCCAGCACTTAGGGAGGCTGAGACAGGAGAATCGCAAGTTCAAACCAGCCTCAGCAATGGCGAGGCGCTAAGCAACTCAGTGAAACCCTGTCTCTACATAAAACTCAAAATAGGGCTGAGGATGTGGCTCAGTGGTCGAGCGCCCCTGAGTTCAATCCCCAGTACCAAAAAAAAAAAAAAAAAGAACACATATGTTTCTAATGACCCAGGTTTGAGCATTTGCAGTTGCTAGAGACTGGCTGTTCAGTCCAGTTTAAGAGATGGTTCTGCCTTGGAGACCCTAAGAGGCAGTAGAACTCAAAGCAGACATGGATTTGGGCAGTAGGCACACTGGATTTGATTCTCAGCTCAGTGAACAACACTGATGAGTATACTTCCTGCATTTCTTTTAGCTATTGCAAGAAGAGGCTAACAATGGTATTATTTCAGGACTAAAACGTAAATGTTTATTTAGACCTCCTGTACACATCGTTCACTCAAAAAATAACATCATATTATGGGGTTGGAAGTGTGGGCTCTAAAATTCCCTATTGTGTGTTTTATGTAGAGACAGAGTCTCACTGAGCTGCTTAGCACCTCGCCATTGCTGAGGCTGGCTTTGAACTCGCAATTCTCCTGTCTCAGCCTCCCTAAGTGCTGGGATTACAGGCTTGTGCCATCAGGCCCGGCTTAAAATTCTTAATACTTACTGGTTATAAAACATTGCTCAAGCCAGGCACAGTGGCACACGCTTGTAATCCCAGCAGCTGGGAAGGAGAAGACAAAGCCAGTCTCAGCAAAAGCAAGGCGCTAAGCAACTCAGTGAGACCCTGTCTCTAAATAAAATAAAAAATAGGGGGCTGGGATGTGGCTTAGTGGTAGAGCGCTTGCCTAGCATGCATGAGGCACTGGGTTCGATTCTCAGCACCACATATAAATAAATGAATAAAATAAAGATCCATTGACAACTAAAAAATATTTAAAAAATAAAAAAATTTAAAAAATAAAAAATAGGGCTCAGGTTGTGGCTCAGTGGTAGAGTGCTTGCCTAGTATGTGTGAGACACTGGGTTCGATCCTCAGCACCACATAAAAATCAATAAAGGTATTGTGTTCATCTACAACTAAAAAAATTTTTAAAAAACATTCCTATTTCAGAAATTTTGTCTTTTCCTTTACCTGCAATCTTCTTTTAAAGACAGTTTTGGTTTTGTTTTTGATTTTGTTTTTCTGGTTGGCAGTTTGCTTGGTTGGTTTATAAAACATTTAGAATAGTGTCTGGCCCAGTGAGTGCTCCCTACGATTGAGCTATTGCAATAATCACTATTATTTCTTTACCCCAGCTATAGTTTGAATACAGCATTGTTTAAATTAGGTTCCTCTCAGAAAGTGAAGTGAAAATTTAATCGTCATTATGAGATGTTAAGAGCTGGGAACAGGGGAAATCTTTAAGAGGCAATAATAAGCCAGGCACGGTGGCACATGCCTATAATTCCAACACTTTACGAGGTGGAGACAGGAGGATCACGAGTTCAAAGCCAGCCTCAGCAATAGTGAGGTGCTAAGCAACTCAGTGAGACCCTGTCTCTAAATAAAAAATACAAAATAGGGCTGAGCATGTGGCTCAGTGGTTGAGTACCCCTGAGTTTAATCCCCAGTACCAAAAAAAAAAAGAGGCAATCATGAGGGCTCTGCCCTAATGAATGGATTAATCCATTCATATGATTAATGAAATAATGGATCATTGGGTTTATGGGTTATCTCAAGAGTGGTCTGCTATAAAAGCCATTTTGGCCTAGGTGTCTTATATACTCTGTCCCTCTGTGTGTAATATCATGTGCCACCTTGAGATTCTACCTGTGCCACCAGGCATGACCCCTCAGACCTTGGGCCAGACTGTGAGCCAAATAAACCTCTTTTTTTTAAATAACTTGCCGAATCTGTGGTGCTGTGTTTTGTTTCTGTTTTTGTGTTTGGGTACCAGGGATTAAACTCAGGGGCACTCGAACACTGAGCCACATCCCCAGCCCTATTTGTATTTTATTTACAGACAGAATCTCACTGAATTGCTTAGCACCCCGCTTTTGCTGAAGCTGGCTTTGAACTCTCGATTCTCCTGCCTTAGCCTCCCAAACTGCTGGGATCACTGGCATGCACCACTTCACCAAGCCCGAATTATGTTATTAACAACAGAAAATGGAGCGGGGCACAGTGGCGCAAGTCTGTAATCCCAGCACTTAGGCTGAAACAGGAGAATCGCGAGTTCAAAGCCAGCCTCAGCAATGGCAAGGCGCTAAGCAACTCAGTGAGACCCTGTCTCTACATAAAACACAAAATAGGGCTGGGGATGTGGCTCAGTGGTCAAGTACCCCTGAGTTCAATCCCCGGTACCAAAAAAAAAAACAACCAGAAAATGGACTCAGACAATCCCCAAGGCTAACTGAACTGCATGTGCTTGTCCACTAAGAAATACATCTTTTTAGGACACGTGTATACACATCAAGTCTTTTATCAAGTACTTAGGATATTCATAAATAAAATGCAGGACCCCACCTCCCACTCTTGCCATTAATCTAACTCTGTGCCACTGTGGGTGGGACACTAGCGAGACTGTGCTGTGGTTCTCATAAAATTACTCTGAAAAGAAAGACAACAATATGGGAGGTGTCTGGTATGTGAACCCAGGCAGAATATGCCTTTGAAAAGAAAGTCTTTCCTAGACTACATTATGCACTTAACTGGTTAATAATGTTGATGACATTTTTTAGTGAAGATACTTGCCTTTGCCCCAAAGTCACCTACAAACTGAATTCATTTTGGACACTAGAAATATTGTCAATGGCACAGATGAAAAGATTCAAAGCAGTAATGAGCTGCTTTCAATTCAGTCCCCTTCCTAGATATGGTGATTGACTCGCCTATCTGGGACAGGTGCAGCGTGGGGTTGGCTTCTACTCTTACAGAGTCTATGCCAAGATCTCTTGATTTAGGGTCAGTTCCACTCAGTGGTTTCTAGATGTTGGTCCCCACCAGTCTTCCTAGCCTCAAGGCTATTGTACCAGTTCTTCCTTCCTTTTGCCAGGGACAGACTCTTTCCCAATGTCCATATACTTGCTCCTTCTTACTGCCCACGGCTTGGCTCAAATGTTAACTCCTCAACCAGGTCCTCCCACTGGGAAGTAAATTCCTAGAGTGCAAGAACCTGCCTGTCTCATCTATCCTTATAGTCTCCCACTGCAAGACAATGCCTACCCCACAGTAGGTGCTCAATAAGTATCTATTTATTGAATGGCATATAATTTCAGAGTTTTTTGTTAGTGTCTTTGTGTTCACAATTCTGTGTTGCAATGATCTCTACTATCAGCCGGGCATGGTGGCACACGTCTGTAATCCCAGAGGCTCAGGAGACTGAGACAGGAGAATCGCTAGTTCAAAGCCAGCCTCAGCAACTTAGTCACACACTAAGCAACTCAGTGAGACCCTATATCTAAATAAAATGCAAAATAGGGCTGGGGATGCAGCTCAGTGGTTGAGTGCCCTTGAGTTCAATCCCCGGTACAAAAAAGAAAGGGAGAGACGGAGACAGAGAGAGAGAGAGGGCTCTACTATGTCAATTATCTGTTTAGCTTTAATATAAAAGCATTGACTTCAGAGTAGACTAGACCTTAGTTTTAATATTAACATTGACATCTCGCTTTCTATGACCTTTAGGAAATTATTTAAGCCCTGCTTGCCTCTGACCTCTGATTCCTCTTTTCTTTTTTTTTTTTTTTTTTTTGGTACTGGAGATTGAACTCAGGGGCACTCGACCACTGAGCCACATCCCTACCCCTATTTTGTGTTTTATGTAGACAGGGTCTCACTGAGTTGCTTAGCGCCTCGCTATTGCTGAGGCTGGCTTTGAACTCGCAATTCTCCTGTCTCAGCCTCCCTAAGTGCTGGGATTACAGGCTTGTGCCACGGCACCCAGCTGATTCCTCATTTTAATTTTACAAATAACATCTTCCTAACAGGCTTATTTAAAAATTAAAGCCAGGTGCAGTGGCTCACACCTGTAATCCCAGTGACTCAAGAGGCTGTAGCAGTAAGATTGCAAGTTAGAGGCCAGCCTCAGCATTAACAAGACCCTGTCTCAAAATAAAAATAAAAAGGAGCCAGGCATTGTGGCACACGCCTATAATTCCAGCACTTAGGGAGGCTGAGACAGGAGAATCACGAGTTCAAAGCCAGCCTCAGCAACAGCAAGCAACTCAGTGAAACCTTGTCTCTAAATAAAAGACAAAATAGGGCTGGGGATGTGGCTTAGTGGTTGAGTGCCCCGAGTTCAATCCCTGGTATAAAATAAATAAATAAATAAATAAATAAATAAATAAATAAATAAATAAATAAATAAATAAAATAAAATAAAAAGGGCTGGACATGTAACTCTGTGGCAAAATATACCTGGGTTTGATCTCCAGCACCAAAAAAAAAAAAAAAAAAAAAAAAAAAAAAAAAAATCAAATAGGCTACTATATATAAAAGGCTTGATGAAAGTCTTGGCACATGTTAAGTTCTCAACCAATACAACCATTCAAGTGATAATAAAATATGAGCATTATTATTTGTGCCTTTTTTTAAATCATGCGTGTACTTTGCCCTAGGAACAGTGTGATTTAGCAAACTTGAAACATGCTTATTAAGTAATCACTCTGAATCTTAAAGGGCAAGTGGACTTTTGAGAGGCTAGTGATGAATATGCCAGGGCACTTCACATTGAAAGGAATTTGGTGAAGGAAGAGAAGTTCCTAGAACAAACAGCAAATAGTTCCACATAACCAGACCATGAGCCATAGTCATCCATTTATTCATTTGGAAAACATTTTTCAAATCATCTCTAATTATGGGCACCGTGCTAAAGACTAGCCTCTGCCCTTAAGGAGCTCAGTGTAGACAAAGGGCATAGCTGTGGGGAGACACTTTGCATGGGCTGCTGCTGTTGCATGGACACAGGTGGGAGGAAGTGAGAAGAACTGCGAAGGGGAACTGGGCCCTGCTGCAGAGGTACTGAGGGCAAGGCTGACAAGAGTGTTCCATGCCCACCCTCTGGGGGGTTTGAATCCAGGAGTGATCTGGACACTAGAACCAGAAAAGGTGAATAGACCAGTAAGTATTCATGTAAGAAAACACTCATATTCACCCATTTCAAAGCCTGGACTATTATAAAGATATCAGCAATATCTCTTAATTAAATAAGGTTGCAGCTTCCAAAGTTGAACATGGTAGAAGTCTCTTTGCACGGAAAGGGACAGAGGGGCTTAGAAACTCCGACTCCCTGGACACATGCTGCTCCTTCTCTGTGGTTGCTGTGACCACATGGCCTCCAGAGGGCGCTGCTCCCCTTAGTTATCCGGATCAAGCCCGCATCAGAATCCCCTAAGAGACTTGTTAAAACATGCACATCTCTGGGTCGAGTCCAGAGTTCCTGATCCAGCAGATAAGAGTGAGCAATAAGAATTTGCAATACTCACGCATTCCAAGGGGTATGCAGATTTTGCTGACTCTGAGAACACGTTTGGAATACCGCTACTTCGAAGGATCTACGATTCTTCTCAGAAGCATAGGTGAAACAGAGCCAGAATTATATTATTTTGTTTGTTTGATTACTGCTAGGAATTGAGTCCAGGGACACTTTATCACTGAGCTACATTCTTAGTTATTTTTATTTTTTTTATTTTGAGATAAGTTATCGCTAAATTGCTGAGGCTGGACTTGCAATCCTCCTGCCTCATCCTACAGGTGTGTACCACCACTCCCAGCTAAGGCCAAAATTTTAAAGGATACCTTTCTACACACTTATGAGGGTAAGAAATTATATGTAATATAGATTCATAGATACATAGATATTTTTTTGGTACCAGAGATTGAATTCAGGGGTACTCGACCACTGAGCCACATCCCCAGCTCTATTTTGTGTTTTATTTAGAGACAGGGTCTCACGGAGTTGCTTAGCACCTCACCGTTGCTGAGGCTGGCTTTGAACTCGCGATTCTCCTGCCTCAGCCTCCCAAAGTGCTGGGATTACAGGTGTGCACCACCGCACCTGGCTTATAAATAAAAATTTTAAAAGTAGGGACTGGCGGTGTAGCACACCAAAACTAAACAAAAACAACAGAGCTACATTCAGCCATATAACGTATCTTATGCTCTGTAGCTTTAAGTTCTCAGTGCTGAATGGGCGTGGTGGCATACACCTGTAATCCCAGCACTTTGGGAGGCTGAGACAGGAGAATCGTGAGTTCAAAGCCAGCCTCAGCAATGGCAAGGCACTAAGCAACTCAGTGAGACCCTGTCTCTACATAAAACACAAAATAGGGCTGGGGATGTAGCTCAGTGGTCGAGTGCCCCTGAGTTCAATTCCTAGTACCAAAAAAAAAAAGTTCCCAGTGCTGGCTGCCCTCTCTTTCCCAGGCCCTCTCTTCAGGGCAGGTACATCCCTTATAAAGACCAAGAAGTTTTACCCCTTAACAGGAACAAAGGCGATGAGAACATAATGCAGAATGCACAAGAACTGTATAATCTGAAGCAGCGACGTACACATCAAACAGTAGGAAGTTTTAATTTTCTTAACAGTGTCTTATTTATGTTGTAGTTCTAACTACTTCCTAGAGCAGGACTTTGTACATTACGTGTGCCTAATTAATGTCTGAAGTGAACTGAGTTATAGCATACAATGTCTCTTGATGCATAAAAACAATCTACTTTACCAACATTACTCATTTGTTCTCATCTAGCTATATTTATTCAGTGAACTTTGAATCATTTATTATTTTTAACATAGCTACAGCTTCCCAGATAGCACACAGGCCCAATAAATAGAGATTTCTTCTTCCTTATCTCTGCACTGTGTCTTCCTTGGATCATTATCTTGCCAAAGACTGTGAAATACCACTTAGAAACCTGTGCTTAACTGCCAGCCTCATGTTTATTTTAGTTTCAGGGCTTGTCATGACTATATGTTGTTTCTAAAAGAAAACATGTATGCATAAAATTTCTCCCTTCAAGGTGAACAATCAAAAGTTATCCTTGGACACCATCCAGGAGCCTCTTGGGAACTAAATTAAAACTCCCTTCTTGTTTTCACTTCTTATCTTTTTTTCTGTTGTTGTCTGCCCCTCAGAGATGAAGGACCAGTAAATCTCAATCATATTTCCAAAATCCCAAATGATTTCAGAACACAGTCTAAAGCAGGGATAAGAGAACATGGGGATGGATGAGAGCAGATGACAGTCGTGTCCAGACCCCGTGAAGCTTCCCTATGAACATCAGTTGAGATTCCAAATAAAGCAAGGCAGGACAGAGGGTAGAAGGGACTGCAGAGGAGCAATGGGAATTCAGACCAAGTCCCACTGGGGCAGCCATCGGTCCACAAGTCCTCTTTCCTGCCCAGCCCTGTCATGCCTCAAGCAAGAGCCTTGGACTAGTCTTTAAAAAAAATGCCAGAAGGAAACAGGATTTGAAGCAGATCTGGGAGAAAGAGTGAGTTCTATTGAGAACAAGAGCGAATGCATGAGAGCATGCTGGAGAGAGCAGAGAGAGACTTTTCCAGAATGATGAATTGTTTTTGTCATCCAAGTACACACACACACACACACACACACACACACACACACACACACAGATACCTCACAAGTTCCTCATCCTGGAAGTCCAAGACTCTTGGAGCTGACTCACCACCCAAGCCCTAAATAAATTGCTTGACCTACTTCTGAAGAGGATTACTTTCAGCCTGCCACTCAAGAATTATTCCTTTATACATGCAGTAGTCACCCATCCCATCCACCTCAGATGATTGATGAACTAAAGTCATTCTTCTTGACATCAAATTCGTGACATCAACTTCAAGCAGTCATGAGAGCGCCAACAGAATGTTCCAGGATTCTCCACCAGGAGCCAAACCACGGAGAATATTTCCCCATTCCTAGAGAAATGAAAACAAAGAAATCAGAAGAAATAAAAACATGGCAGCTGCTTATAAACACTTATCAAAGTTAATCTTTTCTGATAAAACAATATCTTGAAGAGTTAGGTGTCTTATTTTGAAGACAAGTAATGGAGGGACTTAAGAACGTTCAAACTAATGATTTATGGGTGAAGAAAAAACATTAATATAGGAAAAAATTCATTGGGTCCTCATTTCCAGTGAGTAAAGTCAGTTTTATTTTATATATGAGGAAACTGTGGGTCAGAGAAGGTAGATGATATACCTGTGATCACACAGTTAAGAATCCAGAATGAGGTAGAACCCAGGCCTTCTAACTTTTAGTCTAATATTCTTTTCTTTCTTTCCTTTTTCATTTCTTTTTTTTTTTGGTACTGGAGATGGAACCCAAGGGTATTTTACCACTGACCTACATCTACAGCTCTTTTCACTTTTTATTTTGAAACTGGGCCTTGCTAAATTGCTGAAGCTGACCTTGAGCTTTCAATCCTCCTGCCTCAACCTCCAGATCCACTGGGATCACAGGCATGCCTGGTATAGTCTAATGTTCTTACAAGTACATATAAGCAAAATGTTGGCCCTCAAAAAACTTAAGACAAAGAAATATGGTCAGTACTATCAAAGGTTATGCCAAATTAACCTTCACTTATAGAAAACAAAGAATTATTATACAAAAAAATTAAGGAGGCTTGGATTTTTTTTCCCTTCAAAGATTATATGTAAAGTTGAAAGAAAAATGAGACTTAAAAACTTCAATGCTTAGTTCAAAAACAACCAACCAAAGCAAATACTTGTTTTGGTTTTTGGTTTTTGGTTTTTTGCACTGGGGATTGAACCCAAGGGTGCTTAGCCACTGAGCTACATCCCCAGCCCTTTGTATATTTTATGTAGAGACAGGGTCTCTGGCTGTTTTGCTTAGGACCTCACCAAGCTGCTGAGGCTAGCTTTGAGCTTGCCATCCTCCTGCCTCAGCCTTCTGAGTTGCTAGGATTACAGGCATGCATGGTTAGCAAATCCTTTTTATACTTTAACTACCTCTTACTCTCCCTTCACAGGATGTTTTCTTTATTATGAATCAAAAATAGCCAGACATTGTGGAAAGCTTCAAGTAGGAAAACTAGAGGTGCACACACACAAGGAACACAGAGGAAATAGTTATAACGTAGAAAGCGGAATGGAATATTTTTTAAACTGTCATTTACAAGCCAAAAATTTTTTCACCCATAAAACCAAGAAAGATGCTATTGATAGGGGACAGACAGATGTGAATGGTGGGAACATGAGGATAAGGGAATAATTCTCCAAAAAGGGCCCACTGTGCTGACCTCCCACACTTTCACTTTTAAAAAGCAATTGACCTGCGGCCCTGTCTGGCTAAAGTGAACAGGATATGTTATATTCCTCAGCAAGCTACCTGCTATCTGAAGAAGAAATGTAGGCCCTGAAATGCTGATAAGAAGAACACAAGTTAAGCTGAAGGGGGACTTTTGTGACCCTTATACTAACCAGATCCCAGAACTCAGGAAGATAAGGATAATTCCCCCAATCATAAAAGCTGTAAGGATAGGTTTCAATTAGAACCAGTCAGCATTGGCCAAAGTGACCCAGAATGCACATGATAGTGGCGCTTGAAAGTCTGATGTCATCCTGCTGTCAGTCAAAAGTCAAGAGGTGGACGTGGGCAGGACTCTCTAGAAACTTCCCTAGGACCTCCCAACAAAAGTAGAAGACAGGGGAGGTGTGTTGTCCCTCTTCTCTCTGAGAGAGACTCACTCTCTACCTTGAGAATGTCCCCTTTTTCCCTTTCCCATCTCTTTTAATAAACTCCTGTCTGTTACTCTGAGTGACATGTCTGAAATATTTCTGACAGAGGCAAGAATCGGGGTTTGAAAGGTTGGGGTCTTCACACAGCCTTAGTTTCTCAGAAGCCCCCAGTTCTGTAACACTAGGAAAAGGACACAGAATAACAAAAAGTTCTTAAAAACACAGAGTATGACTAGCATAATTATAATTTCAATTAAGAGCCAGACATGGTGGCACACACCTGTAATCCCAGCAACTCCAGAGGCTGACATAGGAAGATCACAAGTCCAAGGCCAGCTTGGGAAATTTAGGGAACCCCTGTCTCCAAATAAAAAATTAAAAAGGATTGGATTGTAGCTGAATGGTAAAACACTTGTCTGGTATGTGTGAGGCCCTGGATTCAATCCCCAGAACTACCAAAAAATTAAAAATTAAAAAATTAAATTCATGATTAGAAAATAAATAACAGTAAATTTCTCAGAATGGAGAATTATGAGAAACAAAGAGATGAAAATTGGGCAGAAAAAGCAAGAGACTTAGAAGAGAAATTAAAGGTATCTATCAAATGACCAGTAACAATTCCAGAAAAAGTAAGCAGATAAAATGAATAAATAGTAGCCTCAAAAAACAAACACCTGTCAGGCCTAGGGGCACATGCCTGTAATCCCAGTGGGAGGCTAAGGCAGGAGAATTGAAAGTTTGAGGCCAGCCTCAGCAATTTAACAGCCCTAAGCAACTTAGTGAGACTCTGTCTCAAAATAAAACAAAAAGGGCTGGGGATGTGGCTGAGTGGTTAAGTGCTCCTGGGTTCAATCCCCAGTATTAAAAAAAGAAAGAAAGAAAGAAAAAACAAATGCACTGGGGAGGTGGAAAGGGATGGAGATAAGTTTATCAAGCGGTACCAAGGAAAGCCGGGCGCGGTGGTGCAAGCCTGTAATCCCAGCACTTTGGGAGACTGAGACAGGAGAATCACGAGTTCAAAGTCAGCCTCAGCAAGGGTGAGATGCTAAGCAACTCAGTGAGACCCTCTCTCTGCATAAAACACAAAATAGGGCTGGGGATGTGGCTCAGTGGTCGAGTGCCCCTGAGTTCAATCCCTGATAACAAAAAAAAAAAAAAAAAAAAAGAGGTACCAAGGAATAGTTTCATAGAAGTTCCAGTGAGCTACAGCATGGTAGGGTGACTACAGATTGCCCTAATACAATGATAATATACTGTATAACCAAAAAAAAAAAAAAAAAAAATCTGGAAGAAAGGATTTTGAATATTTTCACCATAAAAAATGACAAATGAGCCCAGCTCAATGGCGCACGCCTGTAATCCCTGCACTTTGGGAGGCTGAGACAGGAGAATCGTGAGTTCAAAGCCAGCCTCAGCAAAGGCGAGGCGCTAAGCAACTCAGTGAGACCCTGTCTCTACATAAAACACAAAATAGGGCTGAGGATGTGGCTCAGTGGTTGAGTACCCCTGAGTTCAATACCCAGTACCAAAAACAAAAAATAAACAAACAGAAAAAGACAAACGAAAAAGGCAATAGATACACTTAATCTGGTTTAAACATTACACAATGTATACACATATCAGAATATCACATAGTACCCCATTGATAATGTACAATTTTTATGTGTTTGTGTATCTGCTAAAAAAAATCAATTTAAAGTTAAAAAAAGGAATTAATTAAGAAAATTTGCAAATGGGAGAATATAAGTCTTTGGCTTAGAAGAACTCACCAAGGTTACATTTAAAGAAAAAGACCCATACCTCAGCATATCATGATGAAGTTTTAGAGAAACAAAGTAATGATTCTAAACATTTTAAAAGAGGAAAAACAGGTCATAAGTGAAGGGGGGGATCAAAAGGACATTTAATTCTCAATACCAATAAATGTTAGGGCAATTCAAAATGTTCAGGAACCATACTTGTCAAATCCTATAACAAACTGCAAATCACATGTGAGGATGAAATAAAGATATTTATAGGTAAGCCAGGACTCCAAAATTTTACCTCATCTGCCCTTCCTTAAGAAGCTACAGGAAAGCACGCTTCAGCAAAATAAAGGAATTATAGCAATGACAAAACCAGCCAGCACAAGATGCAGAAAACAGAGAACCTACTTAGGGCAGAAGCAAAAGTAAATCTCAGAACCCATCAGGGGGTCAAGAGCAGTGTTAACCAGCAGCTCCTTTAACATTATAAAATTTAAGAGCCTGCATTGTCCTGCTAAACTGTTCTTTTAATTATTTCTCCATTCCAGCTTTCTTCAGGCAATTATCGCATGCTGAGAATAAAAGCTGAATGAAAACTGCTCCCTCAAACCCTGGCACCAGGAGGATGCTTGCAGGACTGGAAAAACCAGATTTGCAACCTCACACTGTCTGATCCACTTGCATATCTCCACCCCTCCCCTTTTGGTTCTTTGATTTAATCCTAATGCTTCAGTGGATTCGAGAAGGCAGGCTGTTTTCCTGGTTTTGGTCAAACTGTGAATAAATTTGTTTTTCTTTTTATGTTGTTTTTTTCCTTACTCCATATTTCCTTATTCCGAATCCAGCCTGTGCTGGCCCCCAGTACCAGCAGCATGGTGGCTGAACAGAAGGAGATGGAACACATCAGTGGTTAAATATGATCCATATACTCACTAAAACTCTAGAAAAATAAAGACTAAAACTGTTTACCACCAAAGGAACCTCACTAAGGAAACATTAAAAGATATTCCTGAAGATGGAAAATGATCACACAAGACAGAAGGAAAGGTGGAAAGGAGCAGGCTGACATGCTGGTAAATGCAAACAAGAGAGATGGATCATATAAATCAGCATTAAAGAAGTCTAATTCTGCGGGGGAGTGTGGAGAAGCCATCCTTACAAAAGTAATATGTAAGGCAAACGGAGATATTCCAAATTTAGGTAGGAGTAGAGATATTGAATCATTTAGATTTATTAAGTATGTATATTAAGTTTTCAAATAGTTAAATCTTCATACTGTCTTTGAAATAAGGACATTTAAAAGTAGCCAAAGAGCCCTAGAAAAGGAAAAATATTGCCTATCAAAGAATTCCAGCTGATGTATGTAAAAGAAATAAAGAATCAGAAAGTCACTATTTTGCAAAACTTACTGAAAAAAGACAGGTGCAGCCAGGATTACCAAAGGATGTTAAGACCATGGTGGTGGTGGTGGTGAGGGGAAGCTGATAGGGAACTGAATATTTGCAAATTAATAAAATATCACCCTACAGGTTACCTGTGAGTCACAGGGAGAAAAACCAAACATTACAAAGGAGACATTAGGCTTCCCCTTTCCAAATCCTTGATGAGCATTAGCATTACCTTACAGTGAAGCACAAGGATGTCCTGCAGGTATGAGGTGTGAAGTCAACAGCATTCTCAATGTTGCATTCCTGCCCAAAGTGTTTACTCTGAATCTGATCAAGACTTCCTCTCACTCTAACTTACAGGAAACATAGGGCTTAGAAGAGTTCAACAACACTAAAAGGAAGCAATCAGACAGATCTAGAATTTGACTTTCACAAAACATTTGACATGGTCTCCACAACCAGGTGATGTCATAAAAAGAAAAAGAGGGAGAGTACTCCAGATTTAAAGAGGCTGAGAGACATAAAACATAATGGCCAAAACTATGTACAGACCAAGAATAGATCCTAAGCAACTGGATTAAGGCTAAGCAATAGCAAAAGCTATTTGGTAAACAACTACAGAAATTTGAATAGTAATTAGTGATATTAAGGAATTATAGTTAATGTCATTAAATGTCACAACGGTATTGTGAATATGTAGAAATATCCTTATTTTAAAGGGGTCCATTTCAAATTATTTAAAGTAGATACATAGTAATTTCTGTAACTTTTAAATATGTAAGGAAAAATAAGTATATAAAGCAATTATGATAAAATGTTAACATTTGTTAAACAAAGGAGATGTGTATTCATTAAACCAGTGATACTCACTTTAACACGCACAAGAATCAACTAGAGATCTTGTTATGGTAAAGGTTCTGACTCAGTAGGGGTAAGGGGGCAGGGTTGAGATTCCACATTTCTAATCAGGTCTTAGTTACTAAGTCAGGAGCCACATTTTTTATAGGTAAGATATTATAATATTTTATCTGAAACACTTCATTATTTGAAAAAATATTCAGGCTAATCACTAAAGAAATAGAAATCATTATATAATTTCTAAGCAGAAGAAACTAAAAGCCAAAATTTTAAAAATAATTCAGAAGAAAGCAATAATGGAAAAAAAGAAAGAATACAGAAAAAACAAGATGAGAAAAGAAGAATTAGAAATAAAATTGAATATATCAGGAGTCACAAAAGTGCATATATATATAAATAACCTCATCTTACTAGTTAGAAGATAGAGATTATCAGGTTGGAAGATAAAGTTGCTTTGCTTTGTTTTTTTTTCATATCCTGTATACAAGAGATGAAACTAAAACACAAGAACATAGAAAAACTGATAGTAAAAGATTTGAGGGGGATGGCAACGTGGCCTAGTGGTAGAGCACTTACCTAGCATGTGGGAGGCCCTAGGTTCAATCCTCAGTACCACCAAAAAAAAATTTTTTTTGAAAAATAGGTATATGTATTTATATGCAAATACTAACCAATTCGAAAGCTGTTGTGACTATAGCAATATGTGCAAAATATAATTTAAGGCAAAGCTGGGCACGGTGGCACAAGCCTATAATCCTAGTACTTAGGGAGGCTGAGACAGGAGAATCACGAGTTCAAAGCCACCCTCAGCAATGGCAAGGCACTAAGCAACTCAGTGAGACCCTGTCTCTACATAAAACACAAAATAGGGGCTGTGGTTGTGGCTCAGTGGTAGAGCACTTGTCTTGCATGTGTGAGGCCTGGGTTCGATTCTCAGCATTGCATATACATAAATGAATAAAATAAAGGTCCATCAACAACTAAAAAATATTTTAAAAAATAAAAATAAAAAAAATAAAACACAAAATAGGGCTGGGGATGTGGCTCAGTGGTCGAGTACCCCTGAGTTCAATCTCCAGTACCAAAAAAAAAAATATATATATATATATATGTATATATAAAAATATATATATATAATTTAAGGCAAAAACATACCTATTAGGTTAAAGATTATTAGGTTAACAAAAGTTCCCCTACCAAGTTGTGGTGTTCTTATAACATGGAGAACAGTAAGAAGCTCCTAGTCAGAATAACGCTAAATTACAGAGAGATATGCATCATATCTATCAGACCACTTCTATTATGTATAAAACCAAGCAAAACACTAAGATATTTAATATTTTAGGGGTATATATGTATTATATGTACACATCTAAACCGTGCATACTTGTGTATGAAGTATTAGGATGTGCATGTAGCTCAGTGGTAGAGCACTTGCTTAGTAATGTACAATGCCCAGGTTCCATCTCCAGCACCTCAAAGGAAAAAAAAAAGTTCATGAGAATGATAAAATATGAATTGAGCCACTTTAAAAGCTGAATGGGGAGCCAGGCACAGTGGCACATGCTTGTAATTCCAGCACTTTGGAAGACTGAGATAGAAGAATTCTGAGTTCAAAGCCAGCCTCAGCAACGGTGAGGTGTTACCAACTCAGTGAGACCCTGTCTCTAAAATAAAACACAAAATAGGGCTGGGGATGTGGCTCAGTGGTTGGGTATCCCTGAGTTCAATCCCCAGTACCAGAAAAAAAAATGTAATTCGGGGGCCTGGAGTTGTAGCTCAGTGATAAAGCACTTGCCTAGCATGTGTGAGGCACTGGGTTTGATCCTTAGCACTACATAGAAATAAATAAATAAAATAAAGGTATTATGTCTATCTACGACCAAAAAAAAAAGCGGTTCTCTAACCCAAATAATACCGTTTGGGCTGTAGCTGGCTTTACAGATGTATTTTGCTTGGCCTGTAAAGCACTTATTGGAAAGTGTTAAATTAAGAAAAAAGTAAATTTTCAGCTTCACTAAAAAAACAAAATAAAATACTAAAGATGGGGTACTTGGCCCCTCATTCCTGACTGTGACCTGCTGGACCCTGCTGGACCCATCTGTGCTTTTAGGGACTGGAGTTCCCACTACCTGCTTTAGTCTTTTACCTGCCTGGCCCATAAAGTACTTTTATTTTTCTTTTGCCCTAGATTTGGGTTTTCCTGACTTGGGTTTTTGTTTGTTTGTTTTTTCTAGTACTTGCCAAATATATACATTTCTAGGTCTTTGCCTTAAAGATCCTGATTTGGCAGTGTTATGGGTTAAACTGTGTCCCACCAAATTCAATATGTTAAAGTCCTTTAACCCTTAGTTCCTCTGAATGTGACCTGATACAGAGATAGGGTCCTATAGAAGTAATCAGGTTAAAATGAGCTCAGGATGGTGGGACCTAACCTAATAATGACAGATGTTCTTATTTAAAACAAAAAAAAATCAAGCCAGGTGCAGTGGTGCATACATATAATCCTGGCACTTTGGGAGGCTGAGACAGGAGAATCGTGAGTTCAAAGCCAGCCTCAGCAAGGGCGAGGGGCTAAGCAACTCAGTGAGACCTTGTCTCTACATAAAACACAAAATAGGGCTGGGGATATGGCTCAGTGGTTGAGTACCCTTGAGTTCAATCCCTGGTACCAAAACACACACACACACACACACACACACACCAAAAAAAAAAAAAAAAGTCAAATTAGAAGGAGAAAACAGACAAGTATAGAAGAGAGAAACACAGAAGACATCCATTGATAGATCAAGTGAAAAGGCCTAGAAGAGGCCTAGAACAGATCCTTCCCTCACAGCTCTCAGAAGGAACCTAGCTGACAACAGCCTGGTTTTGGACTTCTAGCCTCCAGAATTGTGACGCAATAAACTACTGTTGTTTAAGCCACCAGGTTCTGGATTTTTTTTTTTTTTTTTTTTGGGGTACTGGAGATTGAACTCAGGGGTACTTGACCACTGATCCACATCCCCAGCCCTATTTTGTGTTTTATGTAGAGACAGGGCCTCACTGAGTTGCTCAGCGCCTTGCCATTGTTGAGGCTGGCTTTGAACTCGCAATTCTCCTGTCTCAGCCTCCCAAAGCGCTGGGATTACGGGTGTGTGCCTGTAATTACCACGCCTGGCCTGAGGCTGGCTTTGAACTCACAATTCTCCAGCCTTAGCCTCCCAAAGTGCTGGGATTATAGGTGTGTGCCACCGTGCCCAACTTAGTTATGGTACTATGTTATGGCAGCCCTAGCAAACTAATAGGGTAGGCTTGGTACTAAGTCTGAAAATTTGTACTTTGAGTAATAACATCAACTACCATGGCCACACTTTGCAATGATTGACATTACTCAAGAATTGTATGAAAATACTAATGCCTGGGTCCTAGCTCCAAAGATTCTTTTTTGTTTCTTTTACCGTATTTTTTAATTCTAATTAGGTTTACATGACAACAGAATGCATTTTGATTCATTGTACACAAATGGAGCACAAACTTCATTTCTCTGGTTGTACACAATATAGAGTTACACCATATGTGCAGTCATACATGAACCTAGGGCATTGTTGTTCATCTCATTCCACCATCTTTCCTGTCCCCATGTCTCCTCACCCCTCCCTCCCCTTTGACCAAAGTTTCTCCATTCTTCCTATGTCCCCTCCCACATTATGGATCAGCATCCACTTAGCAGAAAGAACATTTGGCCTTTGGTTTTTTGGGATTGGCTTACTTCGCTTAGCATAGTGTTCTCTAACTCCATCCATTCACCTGCAAATGCCATAATTTTACTCTCTTTTAATGCTGAGTAATATTCCATTGTGTATACATACCACAGTTTCTTTATCCATTCATCTATTGAAGGGCATCTAGGTCTGATAGAATGCAAGGTAGTATCTCTATTTGTATTTGCTAAGAGTTGCTTTGTGGCATAATACATGGTCTATTTTAGAGAAGGATCCATGTACTGCTGAGAAAAAAGTCTATTCACTTGTTGATGGATGAAATATTCTATATATGTCTGTTAATTCTAAATTATTGATTGTATTGTTGAGTTCTATGGTTTCTTTGTTTAGTTTTTGTTTGGAAGTTCTGTCCAGTGGTGAGAGAGGTTTGAAAAAGTCACCCAGTATTATTGTGTTGTAGTCTATATGATTCTCAAAATTGAGAAGGATTTATTTGATATATGTGGATGCTACATTGTTTGAGGCATAGATATTTGATTGTTATGTCTTCTTGATATATGGTTCCCTTAAGCAGTATGAAATATCCTTCTTTATCCCTTCTATTTTTTGCTTGAAGTCTACTTTATCTGATGTGAGAATGGAGACTCTCTGCTTGTTTACACCATCCATTTGAGTGGTATGTTTTTTCTCATCCTTTCACCTCCAGTCTGTAGATTTCTTTTTCTACGAGATGAGTCTCTTGAAGACAACATATTGTTGTCTTCAGTCTGTAGATGTCTTTTTCTATGAGATGAGTCTCTTGAAGACAACATATTGTTGGGTCTTTTTTTAAAATCCAATCTCCCAGTCTATGTCTGTTGATTGATGAGTTTAGGCCATTAATGTTCGGGGTTATTATTGAAATATGGTTTGTATTCCCATTCATTTTGGTTTATTTTTTGTTTTTAACTTGATTTAGTTTCTCCTTTCATTGGCTTTTCCTTTAGTATAGTCCCTCCATTTGCTGGTTGTTATTGTTGTTTTTCATTTCCTCCTCATGAAATATTTTGCCAAGAATGTTCTCTAGTGCAGGCTTTCTCATTGTGAATTCTTTTAACTTTTGTTTATCATGGAAAGTTTTTATTTTATCATCAAATTGGAATCTTAATTTTGCTGGATGTAAGATTCTTGGTTGGCACCCATTTTCTTTTAGAGTTTGGTATATGTTGTTCCAGGATCTCCTGGCTTTGAGGGTCTGGGTTGAGAAATCTGCTGAAATCCAAATTGGTTTACCCTTGTTTATAATTTGTATCTTCTCTCTTGCAGCCTTTAAAATTCTATCCTTATTGTGTATGGTAGGCATTTTCATTATAATGTGCTTTGGTGTGGATCTGTTGTAGTTTTGCACATTTGGTGTTCTGTAAGCCTCTTGTATTTGATTTTCCAGTTTATTCTTCATCTTTGGGAAATTTTCTGATATCATTTCATTGAAGAGATGGTGTATTCCTTTCGTTTGTATCTCTGTGCCTTCCTCTATCCTGATAATTCTTAGATTTGGTCTTTTGATATTATCCCATAGTTCTTGGATGTTTTGTTCATGGTTTCTTGCTATCTTTATTGTGTGTCCAACTTTATTTTCAAGATTATATATTTTGTCTTCATTGTCTGAGGTTCTGTATTCTAAGTTCTCTAGTCTGTTGGTGATGCTTTCTATTGAATTTTTTATTTGGTTTATTATTTCCTTCATTTCTGGGTTTTTATTTAAATGTCTCTATCTCTTTCTTGAAGTAATCTTTTGCTCCCTGTATTTGCTCTCTTATCTCTTTGTTGGACTGATCAATTTTTGCCTGTAATTGCTCTCTTATATTATTCTGTGTTCCACAGATCATTTTAATTATGTACATTTTGAACTCCTCTGACATTTCATACTGTGCTGTCAGTGGACTCTATTATTGTAGCATCTTAGTATTGTAGACATAGAGTTATTAGATCCTAGAAAGTGTGAAAGAGAAATCCAAAAGAAGTTTACTAGTAGTATTAAAGAGAGAAAAAGATTTGAGGATGACAAGTAAGTAGGAAGAAAATGGAGTACAACAAACAAGGAAACATAAAAATTAAGAAAAATAAAATGTAAAAATAGGAGATATGAGACTATATAATACAACTGTAATATACTGATCAGGTATCCCAGCCCTCAGGAGTCTAATGCTTAAAAAATAGTTGGTTTCACAAATGTTGAGTATGTGAGGGCAGAAAAAGCATGAGAGAGGGAAAAGAAGAAAAAAGGGATAATAGAGGGGAAAAAAAAGTCTCAAGATAAATAATAAAGCATTACTTCCCTTCTCATCCAGTAGGTGAGGTTGTCTATTGTTTACTGGTATCTCTACACTCAGGTCCAAAATGGCCATGAAGGAGTCCTAAAATGGAGGTGTCTGCTTTCAGAGACAGGGTGTAGGGCCAGGACGGGCGGTGGTGTTGGATAATGTGTTCGGAGATGCCACTCTGTGGCATGCTGTGTGAAAGTAGAAGGTTGACTCCAGATCCTATCCAGTGTCCCCAAGTGTAGGTGAATGGGGGAGTTCCACGTTGGTAGATGGAGGTCCACATAGGAGCAGCACCCAGGGGTCCTGCGGGAGCCGGGGGTCCCAAGTGGGAGCTTGGGCTAGGGGTCCTGTGTGGGTAGGTGATACGAGGTCCTGTGCGGTGTGTGGGCACTGGAGCATGTTCTGCATGGGCAATAGGCCAGAGTCCTGCAAGAGCAAGTGGCTGGGGTCCTGCACCAGCCAGGATCTGGGGTCCTCTGCACACCCTAAGGACTGGTGACCAGCATAGGCAGCGACTGGAATTCCTGCATAGAGGCAGCTGTTGGGGGTCCACTAATAACTTGCAGAGAAACAATATTTCCACTACTTTAATCCTCAGTCCTGGAGAGACCAGGAATGCAGCGTCCATCTAGGCCACCATCTTGGATCTGCTCTGGCTCCAAAGATTCTGACCTAATTCATCTAGGGTAGGACCTAGCAATGGTATGTTTTGTTTTGTTTTGTTTTCATTTGGTTTGGTTTGATTGAAACAAGTGGTAGTTAACTACTGAGCCATATCCTCAGCCCTTTCCATTTTTTGAGACAAGGTCTTGCTAGTGGCTGAGGCTGCTTCAGCCTTCTGAGTGGCTGGGATTATAAGCATGGACCACCACATGTAGCAGCATCAGTGTGTTTAGTATGTTTCAAAGGTTCTAGGTGGTTCTTTGAGTGGCCATGGTCAAGAACTACCAGTTGGGGATCACTAAAACCCAGATTTCAATAGCAGTTACATTTACTTCACATGTTTTCTTTTTCTTTCTTTCTTTCTTTTTTTTGGTACCAGGGATTGACCTCAGGGGTACTCGACCACTAAGCCACGTCCCCAGCCCTATTTTTTTGTGTTTTATTTAGAGACAGGGTCTCACTGAGCTGCTTAGCTGAGGCTGGCTTTGAGCTCATGATTCTTTTGTCTCAGCCTCCCAAAGTGCTGGGATCACACTTTCTAAATAATTTTAATAGCTACCACTTATTGGAGCCCTTAACAATTTTCTGCAGGTCATGTAGGCTCATAATTGGCATTCTATGCACCAGTGTCTCTCCTTTGCTGTTTGGTCTCCCAACAAAATAGGAGCTAAACCAAATTAACCTTTAAGAATGTATTTTGAATTTACTAATGCCTCTGTCAACACAGCCTGTGAGCTCTGGAACCTCCTACTTCTAACTATAAATAAGTGAATAAATTACATTCTCTTTTTTCTTCTTTAAGGCAGGAAAACATTACCAATTCACTTATATCTATTTCAAAGGAATGAAAAGTAAAAAAGCATTTTAGCATATAAAACAGAGCCAAGATGAGACAATAGTAAGTTGAAGCTCCTGAGTTATTCTTTTTGACATGGTTAATGAAATACAATGGTTTGAGTATCTACTTCTTCTGGTTGTTTGAGATTCATTGTTCTCTGCCATGTCCATCAAATATTATCTGTTAGGTCAGCTCAAGATCCCGTGTCTCTTCTTGCAAGGAGAATGCAGAACCTACAATACGCCTCTGCAGGCTGCGGGAATGAAGCATCAAGCAGCCGGCATGTGCAAAGGAGCAGCCAACAAGATGCTGACATGTAAGCAGCAATGGCACCTCCTACTAACCAGTGGACTTTTCCTGACTTGTCCCGGAAGGACTCTGACCTCAGCAGTATCCCCTGACCAACTCCAGAGAACACAGGACTCCAGATACCTCCTCTTCCTGCCTTAAGCCTTCCCCTTCCTGACCCGGCTCTTCAAATTTTCTGTACTGCAAAACACCTGGTCTATTCTCCCATTCTACTCTGTTGAAATGAGAATTTGCTCAGAAGCGTATTTCCCAATAAAGCCTTACCCAGCGGTTTAATTTGCTTCCTTTTGGTCATCTGGCTTTACATTATCAAAGTAATTTGTTTAAGGATGTTTTATATTCAAATATAATCATATATTTCTCGGAATCTGCACCTTTCAGTTTCTACAAGATTCATTACAAAGGCAGTCATGGTGGTGCACACATTTGATCCCGGTGACTTGGATGTGCTGAGGCAGAAGGATTGCAAGTTCAAGGCCAGCCTGGGAAACTTAGGCCCTGTCTCGAAATAAAAAAAATAAAAAGGGCTAGTGCTGTGACTCAGTAGTAGAAAGTCTCTCAGTTCAATCTGCAGTATCAATCAGTAAAATTTAAGATTCATGGTGTTAAAGAGTTTACTGCTCTTTCTACTCAAGAGCCCTCTGATGTGCCATACCCTCATGTTGCAGAGGGAAACCAACTCCCTGCCCTAATGGAGTCTCTATAGTCTAGTAGGAGATGATGGTCAAACAGAAACTCAAGAAAGAAGAAAATTACAAATTTTGAAGTATTCTATAAAAACAAACAAACAAAAAATAGCTGGGCAGTGGCTCAGGCCTATAATCCCAGCAACTCAGGAGGCTGAGACAGGAGGATTGCAAGTTGGAGGCCATATTCAGCAATTTAGGGAGGCTCTATGTAACTTAGTGAGACTCTGTCTCAAAATAAAAAATAAGCCAGGTGTGGTGGCACACACCTGTAATCCCAGTGGCCCGGGAGGCTAAGGCAACTCAGTGAGACTCTGTTTCTACATAAAACACAAAATAGGGCTGGGGGTGTGGCTCAGTGGTGGAGTACCCCTGAGTTCAATCCCCGGTACCAAAAAAAAAAAAAAAAAAAAAGCCAGCCTCAGCAATGGCAAGGCACTGAGCAACTCAGTGAGACCCTATGTCTACATAAAATATAAAATAGGGCTAGGGATGTGGCTCAGTGGTTGAGTGCCTCTGAGTTCAATCTCTAGTATCAAAAAGAAAGAAAGAAAGAGAGGAACTGGGGCCAGGCACAGTGGTACTGGCACATGCCTTTAATCTTGGGAGGCTGAGGCAGGAGGATCGTGAGTTCAAAGCCAGCTCCAGCAAAAGCAAGGTGCTGAGCAACTCACTGAGGCCCTATCTCTAAATAAAATACAAAATAGGGCTGGAGATGTGGCTCAGTGGTTGAGTGCTCCTTGGCATGACCCCTCCCCGCCAAAAAAAGAAAGAGAGGAACTGGGTGAGCAAAAAGCTGGGGACCAACATCCCAAGGGAAGTTCCTAAAGTAAGAATGAGCTCAGTGTGTTTGAGAGACGGCAAAACTGATGGGGATAAACACCATGAGTGAAGGGAAGGGTCCTTGAGGGTGAAGGTGGAGGCTGAGCAGGCTGTAGCACACACAGGCCTGAGTGCCTTGGCAAAGAATCTGGGGTCTACACCAAGAATAAGGAAAAACAAAGGAAGCGGGCTTAGCAAATGATCCCTTGTCAAACATAAACCTGCAGGTATGTCATAGGTCAGTGGGGAACTGAAGCCCCAAACCTCAGCTCTTGTGTCCCAACAAAAGACAATTTAAAGTCAGACACAAACAATCAAGCAAAAGAATTTTATTATGAGTGAAATTAGAGTAAGGCTCAAAAAACACCCTAGAGAGACAGTGGGTGGTCTCCAAGCAGACAACAGCAAAGGAAACAATGCTCCTTCCAAATTTATTGCTGTTTGTTGGATGTTTGCCTGGAGAACTGGAATCCATTTTCTGCAGTCTTCCCCAATCAGATGTTTATCACCTTTCACCTGGCAGGGGGTGAGGGTGGTTTTACACTAGTTGGTCCTCTCTGCAACTGTCATGCTGGCCATCCTATTCAGGGGGGCTTCATCTACAACTCAATTCTATGGTAATATGGGTGCTGGGGTTGATGACCAGGCAGATTTCATCTTAGCGCACCTGTACTACTAAAGAAATTTCCCTTCTGAAATACATTGAGAAATCTATGGCCATAAAGCCTAACTTTACAATGACCCCAGGAGACCCTGCCAGGAGTTAACTCCATTGATCTTTCCATCTTTAATTGGCTCCCTCAATTCTCAGGGTTAGTAATTCGTTGTTCTACAAATTATTTGATTGTTCATTAAAGGCAATTCAAAGAAATCCCGTGACTCTGTTATGTTATTGGTTCACATTCCACTGCTTATTACTAATTACTACCTAAAAGGAAGAGTGAGATGTCCAGACCTTTCGACAATTTTCACGATTCTGATGCACCTCCAGGTCCAAACCATTGCTCTGGAAGATCACAATCCCAGGGAGATGGCACATTCTCATATTTGCCTCTCTCATAGCTATTGCTGTTTTTTTTAACCCCTGAATATATAACACCTCAATAAACAAACTCTTATTTGTAACGGAAGTGAAGCAGTGGATGTTATTAGCACACTATCTTCTACAAAAGCCAAACAACAATGTATATTACTTCCAGGATTTAGTTTTTTTTTTTTTTTTTTTGGTACCAGGAAATGAACTCAGGAGTGCTCAAGCCACATCCCCAGCCCTATTTTGTGTTTTATGTAGAGACAGGGTCTCACTGAGTTACTTGGTGCCTCACCATTGCTGAGGCTGGCTTTGACCTTGTGATTCTCCTGTCTCAGCCTCCTAAAGTGCTGGGATTACAGGTATGCACCACTGCAGCTGGCTTGAATCCATCCCATTCATTGATTCTTGATTTTATTTCTTGTACTTTAGAGTCTTTTTAAGGAAGTCAGGGCTTAATCCAATGTGATGAAAATTTGGGCCTACTTTTTCCTCAAGTAGGCGCAGAGTCTCTGGTGTAATTCCTAGGTCCTCGATCCACTTTGAGTTGAGTTTTGTGCATGGTGAGAGATAGGGGTTTAGTTTCAATTTGCTGCATATGGATTTCCAGTTTTCCCAGCACCAGTTGTTGAAGAAGCTATTTTTTCTCCAATGTATGTTTTTAGCGCCTTTGTCTAGTATGAGATAACTATATTTATGTGGGTTTCAGACCTTTTTATTTTTCAAAACAGGGTCTCACTAAATTGCTGAAGCGGTCTTTGAACTGGGGATCCTCCTGCCACAGCCTCCTGAGTCACTAGCATTCCAGGCATGCACCAACTCTTTTCCAGTCTTTCTCCTTGCTTTAACTCAGCTCTACACTAATTTTAAAACTCTTTCTAGTTCCAATAATTGCTTCTTCAGCTTTCACTATAAACAATACAACTCCTCCCTAATCTTGCTTTTGCCAGCCCTAGTATGCTTAATCATGCACAAAACTTTGTAGATAGTCTATCTATTAAACTTCCCTCAGCTCCTCCACTTGTGTTTGCCATCTATTTGCTGCTAGGTCCTCGACTGATAGCGATATGGATATTGAGCTGATGGATTTTAAGAACAAAAAGGAGATTTTTCATTGCATACTGCTATATATCTGTTGGTTTCTGAATTATTTAAATCTATGTAACATATTTTTTAAAACTTTAATTTTAAAATAATCATACATTCACAGAAGTTGCCTCGCCATTGGTGAGGCTGGCTTTGAACTCACGATTCTCTTGTCTCAGCCTCCCTAAGTGCTGGAATTACAGGCATGCGCCACCACACCTGGCTGCAACAACTTTTTATTACTGAGTAGTTAGTACTACATGGTATCAATGCACCCATTCGTTTAACCTAACCAGAGGAACATGGGTTGTTTGCAGTTTGGGCTATTATAGATAAAAGTTCTATGAACATTAATGTGATATTTTTTGGTGGACATGAATTTTTATTTCTCTGGGATAAATGCCTTGGAGTCTGCCTCTAGGTCATATGCTAAGTGTGTTTAGTTCTTTAAGAAACTGCCTAAGTATTTTCCCTGAGTAGCTGTATTATTTTATATTCCCACTGGCAATAATGTATTAAGATCCAATTTCTCCACTTCCTTGTCACTATTTTTATTTTTTTATTTTTTGGTATCAGGGATTGAACTCAGGGGTATTTGACCACTGAGCCACATTCCCAGCCCTATTTTGTGTTTTATAGAGAGACAGGGTCTCACTGAGTTGCTTAGCACCTCGCCCTTGCTGAGGATGGCTTTGAACTCACAATCCTCCTGTCTCAGCCTCCCAAAGTGCTGTGATTGTCACCATTTTTATATTAGCTGTTATAATAGATTTATGATAATATCTCATTGTGATTTTCATTTGCCTTTCCTTAATGGCTAATGTCATTTATTTTATTTCTTTTTCTTTTCTTTTTATTTTTGTAGTACCAGGGATAGAACCTAGGGCCTCACATATGCCAGGCAAAAGCTCTACCACTGAGCCACATCTCCAGCCCCTCATTGAATATTTATTATGTGTTTATTGGCCATCAGAATACTTTCTTCAATAAAAGGTTTCTTCATGTCTTTTGCCCATTTTCTAACTGTGTTCTTTGTGTGTGGGTGTGGAGTGGGGGTCCTGGGGATGGAACTAAGGCTTCCCCATGCTAGGCAGGTGTTCTGTCACTGATTCACATCCTCAGCCTGAACATATACTTTTTTAAAGTTTTTGGATTGACTTTGGAACTGTAAGTTTATTTTGTAAGCATGAGGGGAACATAACAAGGTTATTTAAAGATAGCGTGGGTGTATAAATGTAGACACAGGAGACAGAATGAGATTAAGACAAATAATGGCAATGTAGTGTCAAGATATGAACATAAGAGAGAAGAAGGTGGAAGGAGAAGGGCGTAGGGGAAAGAAAAAGGAAGGGAGAGAGGAGAGGAAATAGTACAGGAGCAAAGAGGAAATAGGAATGGACAGAATAGGAATAAAGATGAAGGGAGAAGAGAAGGGGCCACACAGTGATTCTGAGGAGGAAGATGAACTATGTCAAGGTTGAGAACACCCCAGAAAACAAGGCCTTTGCCAGGGCTAGAAAATATATCTAAGATGAATGGCAGGGGAGACTGAAGCTGTCCATGAAGAAGTGTCTGGCATTTTAAAATTGAATCATAAGCTATAAAATGATGAAGACATGGACTCCCTTTAAATGAAATCAGAGGTGACTGATGGAGGTGAAGTTGAAAGGGAACTAGAGTCAAGGGGCATGATCTTTAAGTCCAGTTCTACAGCACACCAAGACTGCTGACCAACTTGTTCATCTGTGACTAGGAAACTGAATCATTTCCTCTTTCAGGAGTCCCCTGCCAGGAAAGACCCTCACTAGGAAACACTTCCCATCTGTTATGGTTTGGATGTGAGGTGTCCCCCAAAAGCTCACGTGTGAGACAATGCAAGAAGGTTCAGAGAAGAAATGATTGGGTTGTAAGAGTCTTGACCCAATCAGTGAATTAATCGCCCGATAGGGATTAACTGAGTGGCAATTGAAGTGGTGGGGTGTGGCTGGAGGAGGTGGGAATTTGAGGATGGCTTTGGGGTATAAATTTGTATCTGGCAAGTGCAGACCTCTCTCAGCTTGCTGATCACCATGTGAGCTGCTTCCCTCTTCCACACTCTTCCTCCATGATGTCTTGCCTCACCTCCAGCCCCGAGGAATGGAGCCGACCTTCTATGGACTACAACCTCTGAAACCGTGAGCCTCCAAATAAACTTTTCCTCCTCTACAATTTTTCTGGTCAGATCTTTTAGTCACAGCAGCAAAAAAAGCTGACTAAAACAACATCTGTAAGGTGTTCCACAAGTAAAAGTTGTGACTGCTGATACTATTTTGACTTTGTGCTTCTCACATTAGAGTTAAGTTTAAATCCTCTGTAAATGATACTGTAATACAACCACAGGACTGCAGAGCATGAGGCAGAAGGAGACATAGAGGCTGCAGTCTGTGATGTAAGAGGCTGCACCCAGGAGCTCAGTGTTTGCCAAAGCCACCTCTCAGCCTTGCTTCTCCTGCCAAGGCAACACTAGGAGGAGGGTGATCGTCCAGCACATGGAGAGACAATTCCTGAGGTGGTCTTCCTGCCTTCTGATTCCCATATCCCACCTTCTATTTCCAATCCAGTCAGACACAACTTAAAGCCACTTTTCCTTTCCAAAGCCATCACCCTCATCAAAATCCTTATTGCTTCACACTAAAACTTTTGCATCAGCCTCCAGCTCAGCAGCTCAGCAGCCTCAGCATTTCCCCTAAACCAGCTTTTCTTGATTTTGCTATCTCAGTCAAGAGATGGCAACATTTGACCTAGTGGTTTAACTATTTCCACTTCTAAGCTTTGAAGTCATCCTTGAATCCTCTTCTTTCTAACCATGGACACATTGTGGGTTTTGTGGGCCATAGGCAACTTTGCTTTTGTGGGTCCTTTCCTTCACTAAAATACACACCAACACACACAAATATGTTTAACAAATGTATAGGTATAAGGCTGAATATAATTGAGAATGGGTTCATTATTATTATACTCATATATGTTTATTATTATACTCATTTTTTTTTCATTTTGAGATCAAATTAGAATTTCATTTATTTATTTTTGGTACTGGGGATTAAACCTAAGGGCATTCTACTGCTGAATTTTACATCTCCAGCCAGCCCTTTTATTTTTTTATTTTGAGGAATTATCTTACTATGTTGCTGAGGCTGACCTTGAACTTCTGATTTTCCTGCCTCTGCCTCTGGAGTTGCTGGAATTACAGGGGTGTGCCACTTCCCCTGGAAAGATTAGAACATTTTTATGAGATCCTGCAAGTATCCTGGGCACTAGGCACAGTGCCCACTGTGCACAGTAGGAAGTCAGGCCTGTTCCTATTCCAGTCCCACTGTTCACTAAGATCCACAGTCTATGGACAAAGTACTAACTTTCTTTCTGAAGTTCATGACCTTTAAGTCTGACTACTGCTTGACATTGCAAGTCTTTTTGACCCTGCTTTCCCCAAAGAATGCTTTTCCTCTGTCTAGCTGGCCTGACCATCGTTCTTGCCACCATTATTAGAGTTGCTTCTCTGATTTTTGAACCTCATTACTCAAACTCTTTACTGTAACTTATATTTGTCATATGAAACCCAATTCAACCTTTAGAGAGAGAGAGAGAGAGAAAACCCATGTGCACAGTAGAGACAGAAGAACATCAAGTAGATTTAGATAAGGATAAGGTTAAATTCCAGCTCTTCACTGAACTAGTTACCTTTCTTCTCTGAGCTAAAGTCTCCTTATTTCTAAAATTGGGATATCAGCCTCTTAGAATTGTCATGAGGATTAAATGAGATAGAGTAGAAAACAAAAAGAACTTGGGACAGTACCTGGCATACAAACATCCTTTCTTTCCCTTCTCACTTTCTCTTAATTATGAGAAGCTTACAGAGATCTGCTTCCCTGTTGCAACTTCTGCACCACAGGCTAATCCAAACCAGGAGTTATTTTCCTGGAATGGGTTATATATACATTAAATATAAATAAAGAGCTTTATTAGGATATTTAAGTGACATATTATATAAATTGCACTTATTTAAAATGTACTATTTGCTGAGTTTTTATATATGTATAAATCCATGAAACTATCACCATGATGAAGATCCAGAAACAGCTGGGGACTGTGGACAGTGCCTATAATCCCAGCTCTTCAGGAGACTGAGGCAGGAGAATTTTGAAGCCATCCTGGGCAACATAGTGAGAGCCTGTCTCAAAATGAAAAATAAAAAGGGCTGAGGATGTGGCTCAGTGGCTCCTGGGTTTAATCCTCAGTACCAGAGGAAAAACAAAAAACAAAAAACCCTGGAAACAACAACAACAACACAACCCTGTCCTACATATTCTATCCAATTCCAATAGAATATCACAGTGATTGGAATACAATGGCACAGGGTAAGCACTTCAAAAATGCCTAGCTCAGGTAAAACTGAGCATTTAATACAGTCACAGCTAACAAAGATTTCTGCCCTCCTTGAATGATTTCATAGGTAGGCATCAGCAATCCAACCCCTGTTTTGGAAGAACAATGTTTAGGATGAACTCCCTGAAATCAGATGCCTGTGGCTTTAAAGTGATTGCTGAATAATGGATGGTAATTTTCTTTTCCACTGGATTTTTGTGCATTCTGCTAAGTGACTCTGGTTTTCATTTTCCTAACACATTTTTCTTCCCTGAAATGCCCTTCAAACATGCCTTGTTTTAGTAGTAGTTTAATACAATTTGCAGGAATTTATTTCTCTCTGCTACAGACTAATTCTTTTTACCTCACCTTGATTTGTTAGGATGCATTTGACCTCCCGTTACTGACAGGAGAAGGGATGAGATTTTTCTCTGCAAATAATAAAGAACAGGTGGTTTCATTTCTTAGATTTGTTATAAAATTTGAGGAGAAATGAAGAGATAGCAGAGAGTTTCTGGAAGAGATTCACTCACTTGGGTGAGTGAGTGAATTTATTTCTATGGAATGTGGGCTGTGGACACAGGCAAATATTCAAAACAATCTAAGGCTTTAGATAAGAGACCATGGGCGCTGGTAGTGTAGCTCAGTGGGAGAACAATTGCCCAGAATGCATAAGCCCTGGGATTGAACCTCAGAACTACAGAAAAAAATAGCATGCCATAGCCGGGTGCCGCAGCGCATGCCTGTAATCCTAGCACTTTGGGAAGCTGAGACAGGAGAATCGCGAGTTCAAAGCCAACCTCAGCAAAGGCAAGGCACTAAGTAACTCAAGGAGACCCTGTCTCTACATAAAACACAAAATAGGGCCGCAGATGTGGCTCAGTGGTTGAGTGCCACTGAGTTCAATCCCTGATACAAAAAAATAAAAAATAAAAATAGCATGCCACTACTCTTTTAACTTGGGACCATAGATATTGATATAGACACTTTATATTTAATATAACATGAAATCAAATTGCTGTGTTCATCTCAAAGTTACCACAGATGTTTTACCCACACACACACATACACACACACACACACACACACACTATAGTCTACCAAGTGACAGTGGGCTGGTCTGCTAGTTATTCTCCTTGAGGATTATATTTCCATTTTTGTAAATATTTATTACTGTAACATATATAAAGTAAAAATTTAAGAGTATAGCTAAGTATATGTGTGTATGTATAGTATATATATGAGCACATATATGTGCATCACTACCATCAGTTCAAGTAGAAAATTTTTCACTTTAGATGGTTCCCTTATGCTATCTTCTAACTATTGATACTCCACCTACAATGGTAATCACTATTCTGAATCTGACCTCACTTACCATAATAGTTTTACCTGTTTTCTTTCTTTCTTCCTTTTTCTTTTTGGTACTGGGGATTGAAACCAGGGATGTTTTGCCACTGAGCTACATTTCTACTCCTTTGCATTTTTAAATTTTGAGATAGGGTCTAACTAAGTTGATGAGGGTCTCCCTAAATTGCTAAGTCTGGCCTCAAAGTTGTAATTCCCTTCTGCCTCAGCCTCCCAAATCACTGGGCTTACCACTGTGCCAGCCTGCCTATTTTTTCATTTAAAAGAAACCATACAAGCCAGACATGGTGGCATATGCATGTAATCCCAGTGACTCAGGAGCTGAAGCAGGAGGTTTGCAAGTTTGAAGTCAGCCTGGGCAACCTAATAAAGCCGTGTCTCAAATTTTCAAAAAAGGGGTGGAGATGTAGCTCAGAGGTAGAGCAGTTGCTTAGTATGCGCCAGGCTCTGGGATTATCCCCAGTATCACAAAAACAAATTAATTAATTAATAATAAATATAAAAAGAACCATACAACCTCCCCCTCCCCCCTTGCTGGCAAGGGAACCCAGGACTTTGCTCATGTTAAGCAAGCACTCTACTGTTAGGGAACAGAGATGCGAATGGTGGGAACAGGAAGTTAGGAGAATAATTCTATAAAATGGCCCACTGTGCTGACCCCTACATGCTTTCTTTTCCAAGAAGCAATTTTACCTACAAACCTGCCTGGCTCAAGTGGAAAGGATATGTCACATTCCTCAGTAAACTACCTACTGACAGCAGGCCCAAGATAATGTGAATGGGAGGAAACCAGAAGATTTTTGTGACCAGATCCTAAAACTCTGGAAGATAAGGATAGTTCTTTCTAACCATAAAAATCTGTAAGAATTTTACTGTTAAGAATCCAAATTAAGCCGGGCGCAATGGCACAAGCCTATAATTCCAGCACTTAGGGAGTCTGAGACAAGGGTATCACGAGTTCAAAGGCAGCCTCAGCAATGGCGAGGTGCTAAGCAACTCAGTGAGACCCTGTCTCTACATAAAACACAAAATAGGGCTGGGGATGTGGCTCAGGGGTCGAGTGCCCCTGAGTTCAATCTCCAGTACCAAAAAAAAAAAATCCAAATTAAGCTGGGTGTGGCAACACATGCCTGTAATCCCAGCACTTTGGCAGGCTGAGACAGGAGAATTGAGAGTTCAAAGCCAGCCTCAGCAATGGTGAGGCATTAAGCAACTCAGTAAGACCCTGCCTCTAAATAAAATACAAAATAGGGCTGGGTATGTGGCTCAGTGGTCAGAGTGCCCCTGAGTTCAATCCCCAGTACCAAAAAAAGAAAGTAGACCTGGGTGGGACTCTCTGGAAACTTCTCTGGGATCTCCCAGAAAACTGTCCCTCTCCTCTCTGAGATGACCCACTCTCTCCCTTGAGAGTGTCCTCTTCTCCTTTTTCTATCTCTTCAATAAACTCATTCCTGTTACTCAATGACATGTCTAAAATCTGACTTGATCGCAAGAATTGGGATTTGAAGAGGGGTCTTCATATTGCTTTGGTTTCTTTTAAGACTCCAGCCCCATAACACTACCACTGGGTACATCCCCAGCTTGTATCCAATTTTTGGTTTATCGTTATATTGTGTTATTCAGCGGTGTCATTGTGTGCTAAACCAGTTTCTTTTTATTGCTAAGTTTCTTTTTATTGTCTATTTCATTTTATCATTTAAATTTCTTTGAACAAATTTAACAAAGTGCAAGTGAATATTTAACAAATTGCACTCAGATATAAATCACTGAATATCTTCTTACCAAAAACACATTCTCCTCCTGTGCATCTTCAAAGGCAGTTTTGAAAATGTCTATTCTTCTCTATTATAGCAACACCTAGTGGCTTAAGCAGGATACAGGCCTGCCTGAAGGTGTGCATTTACAATTTGGAACACTTTGACTCGTTTTAGAAGACCTCAGAGAGCATCTAGACATTATGTTAGAACTAACACTATCTGGACCCCACCTAAAATCATTTAAATCAGGATCTTTGAAGAGTGGGTCCAAGATTGGTAGTTTATAAAATCTACCCACATGATTTTAATGTGCAGCCAAGGCTAAGTACTACTAATCTGGACGAGTGGTTCGTTTGTCCAACATCAGATTCACCTGGAGGGCTCCTTCAAAGGCAGATCACTGGGCTCCACCCTGGAGTGTTTCAGCAGGCCTGGGGCAGAGCCCAAGAATCCGTGAGTCTAACAAGTTCCCAGTGATGCTGATGCAGCTCTTCTGGGAAGCACTTCATGAGAACCACTGATCTAGACCAACTCTATTATTTTATATACGAAAAGATTGCAGGCAGACAGTTGAAGTAATTTGTTGGAGTCTCCGAGTAAGTTAGTGACAAAGTTATAATTAGAACAGAGGCCTCACAATCACTTTCTTCTCATCTGATAGATTCAAAACTGGATATTGCTGAGTGTTATGTCATCTGAAGCTGTGTTAACTGAGCACTTTGCCCCAAGAAAAACAGACAAAACAAGGAAATGTTCAAAGGGCTGGGTGAGGTAACTTTTCTATGTATCTACTTGCAAAAACATAAGCACCTGGAGGATGTAGAAGCAGATCATCATACACACTAGAACCAAGATTTGAGAATATCAGGGACAGGAAACGAGGGCTGTTCCTTTGGGTAGCCTAAATGCTAATCCCTGCTCATGAATGGGTACATCTGCTCTAGCATTTGTCTCTTTCAGTCACTCTCCAAAGACTTGGCCACTGCAAGCTATCTAGCCCACATGGACACAAGTCACCCGGTCAGGAAACACCTTGGCCAATAGTCAGTCTCTTCCAGATCTTTCTCATACCCCAGGATTTATGTTGTCTTATTGTCTTGCTCTATGGCCCCTAAACCTCTCACGCTTGCCTCTTAAGACAGGATTTCCCCCAAATATGGCTGCCTTTTCCCTGAGAGCTGGGACCCACACCTGATATTTAGATAACTCTGTGCCTGTGGGTCTGTAGTACAGTGGCTGTGGGCTGGGTGTGAGCTCATCCTCCCAGCTGTGCAGTATGACATAATGCATGGACAGCATGGACCTTGTCTGGCTGAGCCATTGTGGCCTGCCCTAGTTGATCCCTAAAGTGGATCAACATGTATCACCTGGCAGGAGAGCTTTCCCTATGGGGCTGGAGATTCTGTATTTTAAATTCACATCACAGGTGACTCTAATGTAGATCTGTTACCTTTGGGATGTCTAGTCCTAAACAAACAATTGCGTCTGGAACAAAGAATTGAGCAAGACACACAGAAGAAACAGATAGAACACAGATTTATTAAAGGTGAAGATAGCACTCTGTTAGGTAGAATGGAGCAGGCCAAGTCAGAGAGAGAGGCTCAAGGCCCCAAAGTCTGGAAATTAGGGTCTTACATCCTGAACTGTGGGGGGTTCTCTTCCCTGAAAGGACCTGATTGAAGACCTTACCCCATTTTCTCCCATTGGTTAGCTTATAGTACCTGATTAGAATATTTTCCAATCTCCCCTCATTGGCTACTTTAGAAAACCTAATTAGAATACTGCCCACTTTACTTCCATTGGCTATTTCAAGCTTTGAACCTGTGGCAGGAGTTATGGTGATGTCTTCAGTGGCGGGAATTATCACGGTAATGGAGTTTATTGTAAACAGGGACAGGACCACATCTTGTCCTCCAGCAGCTAATCTTTCTAATACCCTGTCTCCACCATTTTGGTGTCCCTAAACTCTTCCCTAACAGATCCAGGTCTGGGGACCACTGCCAATATCATGTAGGGCATTTAATGAGTAATCATTTGCCTATTAGTTGCAAGTTTCCTTGGTGGTGGTGGTGGTGGGGTGTTTCATGGTATTACAATTTCCATAATGTCTATACTTCAGGGAAATATAGAAAATGTTTTCAACTCAGGATTTAAGCAGGAACTGATTTATTCTATCAAATGAGAATAGAGATAAATGAAACTGTGTCAGCCAGACTGCAAATGCAAAACATTCACATATATTTTTAAAGTTTTCTATAGAAAATAACTGATGTAGACTCATTCTTTTTTTGGGGGGGGGTACTAGGGATTGAACTCAGGGGTACTCAACCACTGAGCCACATCCCCAGCACCCCAGCCCTATTTTTTGTTTCTTATTTAGAGACAGGGTCTCATGGAAGTACTTAGCCTCGCCATTGCTGAGGCTGGCTTTGAACTTGCCATTCTCTTGTCTCAGCCTCCCAAAGTGCTAGGATTACAGGTATGTGCCACCACGCCCGGCCAGACTCATTCTTTAATAAGTATATAAGCAGAATTAGGGATTGAGCCAGTCCAGTGGAAAACAATGCCAGCTTGGGGTAAAAAAAACAAAAATGAAAAACAAAACCGGGATCTAGATAGGCCAAAATAAGCCTTGCAACTACAATGGGTTACATCACCATTTTCTTAGGAAGATTCAGAATCTGATATCGGAATTCACATTTTCACTGTGTTGTCTGCTTTATATTATAGTTTCTATGGTTGAAGTTAGGTTTAGTTATTGTTTCCTTCATGTAGTCTCTGGTTAAACCACTCACTCCAGGTATGTTTACAGACAGATACACATGCACACATGCACGCACGCACACACTCAATTCTTGGCATCCCCCTTTGATTAAAAGATAATGAAAGCCATTTCTTTACATTCTCAGAGGATGTCACTCTACTTTCCTCCCCAGAATCATGTATCATGTTGGATATCCCCACAATATATCCACCATAGAAGTAAACAAAAATATATATATTTATATTTATATATTCGGTACTAGGGATTGAGCCCAGGGGCCCTTTACCACTGAGCTACATCCCTAGTCCTTATTGTACTCTGAGACAGTGTCTCACTAAGTTGCTGAGACTGGCCTTGAACTTGAGATCCTCCTGAATCACTGAGACTATAGGCATGCACCATCATGTCCAGCTAGAAGTAACAAAATTTATTAAATGTTCATACTTAAATAAATGAACTTATCTATCATGGCAATGTGTTAGATTATATGTGTTGTCTGTCTTTGACTAAAAATCTTTTTTTTTCCTAACCTCTCACTACTGGGGGTGGAACCCAGGGCCTCACACATGCTAGGAGCCCTATCATTGAGTTACATCTCCAGCCCCTAAAAATCTTCTTGAACAATCAAAACTGGGCTTACAAGGCTGAGACAGGAGGATTGAAATTTGAAGGCCAGCCTCAGCAATTTAGCAAGGCCCTAAGCAACTTAGACCCTGTCTCAAAATAAAAAATAAAAAGGGCTGGAGATGTGGCTCAGTGGTTGTGTCCCTGGGTCCAATTCCTGCAACATACAAAAACCCCCAAAGCAAAAAACTCCACACAAAAATGGGTTTGCATGTTGTGGTTGCTCTAGAATTTTTTGTAAACCATGCAGTGTATCTTGACAAGCAGCAGGGGATATAGTCTGTCAGGTTCCATGTGAAAAACTTTTTTTGGTATTAGGGATTCAACACAGGGGTGCTTTAGCACTGAACTACATCCCTAGTCCCTTTTATTTTTTATTTTGAGACAGGGTCTGAGTTGCTCAGGGCCTTGCTGAGGCTGGCCTCAAATTTGGAATCCTCCTGCCTCAGTCTTCTGAGTTTCTGGGATTATAGGAGTAAGCCATCATGCCTGGCTGCGAAGACTTTTTTTTTTGTGGTGCTGGGGATTGAACCCAGGGGCCTTGTGCACTCCACTAACTGAGCTATATCCCCTGCCCTGTGAAGACATTTTTAATTGATATATAACAAGACACAGACTGGCAGAAAATACTTCCAGGTCATATCTGATGAAGGATTTGTGTCTAGAATATCTATAAACAATTATTGCAACTTGCTAAGAAAACAACTCAGTTTTATAAATGGGCAAAATGTCTGAATGCACATTTCACTGAAAAAGATACATGACTGGATGGTAGGCACATGGAAATATGCTAAGTCAACACTATGAGAAAATAGAAATATACAAGTTAAAACCACAATGAGACTTCGCATACCCACGAGAATGGCAAAAACCAAAATGAAGTGGCAGTTATAAGTGTTAATAAGGTTCCACTTCTTTGTGTGGAACCATTGCAGAGCTGGTATGATGTATGATAAATTGATATAATTTATATAATCCAGCATCTTATTCTCCAGGAGATACACTTAGAAAACACATCCACTCAAAGATTTTATATGCAAACGTTCACAGAAGTATTTTCATGATAGCTCAATGTGGAAAAAAAACCATATTTGAGAAGGTAAACAAAATTAATATGTCCATTCAATGTAATGCTATTCATAAAAAAATATAAAAAGGAGTAATGAATTATTGGTACATACTATAACAGATGTGCCTCAAACATGTAAGTTAGGTGAAAGATGCAGACATATTATTTCATTTAGTTTTTGGTTTTTTGGTACTGGGGATTGAACACGGGGGCACTCAGCCAGTAAGCCACATCCTCAGCCCTATTTTATATTTTATTTAAAGACAGGGTCTGAGTTGCTTAGTGACTCGCTTTTGCTGAGGCTAGCTGTGAACTTGCGATCCTCCTGCCTCCAACTCCTGAACTGCTGGGATTACAGGCGTGTGCCACTGCGCCTGGCTATATTATTTCATGTATATATGAAATTCATTATAGCTTTCTATGTTTTCAATGTATATGTTATATTTTCTCTTATTCTTGGTACTTTTCAAGTCCTTAACAGAGTTTTGTTTTGTTTGGTACCGGGAATTGAACTCAGGGGTACTTGACCACTGAGCCACATCCCCAGCCTTATTTTGTGTTTTATGTAGAGACAGGGTCTCACTGAGTTGCTTAGCGCCTCATCGTTGCTGAGGCTGGCTTTGAACTTGCTGTTCTCCTGTCTCAGCCTCCCAAAGTGCTGGGATTATAGGCGTGCACCACTGCGCCCAGTGAGTTTTTTTTAAATTGGTGCATTATAGTTACATATAATAGTGGGATTCATTGTTACATTCATGTACACACACGATATGACAGGAAAAATTTATAGACATAAAAAGGAGATTCATTGCCTGAGGCTAGGGATTAGGGACGAGGAATCACAACAAATGGCTATGAGGAATCCTTCTGGGGTGATGTTCTAAAACTGCACTGTGGTAAGAATTACACAATTCTGTAAATTTGCCAAATCACTAAATTATACACTTAAAATGTGTAAATCTTACACCATGTGAATTATACCTCAATAAACATTTAAAACACATAGAGACACACATTGTAGAAAAAGCTTTTTACGGCACTTTACAGAATTTACAGCATAATTAAGACTGGTATTTTTTTATCAATGGCTTCAAACCTTTCCACAGAGTCCCCCCCCCCGCCTCTTTTTTTTTTTTTTTGGTAATTTTTTTGGGATTAAACTCAGGAGCACCCTACCACTGAGTCACATCCCCAGCCCTATTTTGTGTTTTATTTAGAGACAGGGTCTCACTGAATTGCTTAACAAGCTCAAGGTTGCTGAGGCAGGCTTTGAACTTGTGATTCTCCTGTCTCAGCCTCCCAAAGTGCTAGGATTATAGGAGTGCGCCACCACGCCTGGCCACAGTCCCTTTTTAATAGTAAAAACAGTCACCGTCCTAAAACAGTTGAATTGAACCTTAAATATAAGTTGAGGGAATACATAATTTTGGGAATGCTGTGAACCCAGAAAAATTATTTTAATTGAATTTGCACTTAACCCATCACAACTACTACATGTAATACTATACAGACATGTGATATTTAGTCAGTCTGTTAACAGTGCTAAGTGCATGTGTGGAGGCACCAGAAGTGGCCCCTAAGTTTAAACCCTCCTCAAAAGTTTTTTCCTCCTTAAGGCAGTATTTAACAAAGAAAAGCAAAATTACTACTTTAATCCCATCATGCTTTAAATCATCTCTCTAGTCAGTTTACAGCTGGGAAAAATATGACTTAGTTTTTGGACTATAGCTATGTCTTATGTTTGGGCTAAATGTACTTGATGAGAGGATTGTAGAAAAAGAGGATACCTATCACTGGAAAAATACAGAAAGCTTGACTGGTCGGATGTTTGTCAAAATATATTCATTAAGCTGTTTTGTGGATTCCTGTTTTGTCTCCTTTCTGTCCCCCAGGGTCCATTTCAGTGGTACCTGGCCAGGTCACACCATGTCTACTCAGCCGACTTCCTATGACCCTGCAGAGACAGCGTGCCCCTTGCATGTTTTCCTTCTGATGGGATATTGGTTTTCTGTAGGATATCCTCTCAAAGTTTATGAACAGTAATGCAACATCATTAAGTATTTCCAACACTTCCAATTGAGGACTTCCCACACATAAATCAATCACTTACCAGAATCTGAAATGTACATATTGCCACTAAATGAATCCCAATTTGTTTCCAAATTATTTATAAGAAATGCTTGTTTCAAGGCTGAGACAGGAGAATCGCGAGTTCAAAGCCAGCCTCGGCAATGGCGAGGCGCTAAGCAACTCAGTGAGACCCTGTCTCTACATAAAACACAAAATAGGGCTGGGGATGTGGTTCAGTGGTCGAGTACCCCTGAGTTCCATCCCCAGTACCAAAAAAAAAAAAGAAATGCTTGTTTCAGGGGCTGAGGTTGTGACTCAGTGGCAGAGCGATTGCCTCACATGTGTGAGGCACTGGGTTCAATCCTCAGCACCACATAAAAATAAATAAACAAAATAAAGACACTGTGTCCATGTATAACTAAAAAATATTTTTTTAAAAAAATTCTTGTTTCAGGGGCTGGGATTGTAGTTCAGCGGTAGAGCGCTTGCCTCACATGTGTGAGGCCCTGGGTTCGATCCTCAGCACCATGTACAAAGCAATAAAATAAAGACATTGTATCCATCTACAACTAAAAAAATATTAAAAAAAAAAAATGCTTGTTTCAGTAAGTCTTGTTTTTGTCACCGTTCACTGGCAGCGACTCACACTGCACCTGTCTGTGTCAGCTGGAGGCCACAAGTGTTGTGAAGGCAACAAACACTTTTAACTCACTTTTAAGCAGTGTGTAACTAACTGTTCAGTTACACTTCCAACTAGTGTGCTCAGTATGCTTTTGGATGAAGTAAATAAATATACTATTCCCCTCTGTGTTTCCAGACTTTCTGGGCACTCTATACTGTATTAATTATACTTTTTTCCACAGTAACAACTGGACCTATTACAATAGAGTACTTTGCCAGGAAACATAATGAGTATACTGCTGGAAAGTAAATATAACAGCTTAAAAAAAAATTTATCTTATGTTTCCTGACTTGGCGGACATGTTGTAATATCCTCTGCTGAGGGACGTCAATGTTGTCCTATAGTAGCACATCTTTTCTAACCTCAGCTGGTCCTGGCAATTTCCCCAGGGCCAATTCATTTCCTGTATTATTTAGGTCATTGTTCCCATGCGCCCATGATTTTTCTTAATAATGGTAAAAGAAATAAACAACTCTAACAGATTAAAGAAATACATTCCACAATTACATAAATAAAAGGTGAAATAGAAAAAATAATACTAATGCAAAATTTGTTAAATATTCAAATTTATGAATTAAAGTTCAGCATAATAGACTGATTTTCTATTTACTTTCAGTTTTTAGTTCACTGTGTAATTTTTTTTGTTTTGTTTTGTTTTTGGTACTGGGGATTGAACTCAAGGGTACTCAACCACTGAGCCATATCCCCAGCCCTATTTTGTGTTTTATGTAGAGACAGGGTCTCACTGAGTTGCTTAGCGCCTCGCCATTGCTGAGGCTGGCTTTGAACTCGTGATTCTCCTGTCTCAGCCTCCCTAAATGCTGGGATTACAGGCTTGAGCCACCACACCCGGCTTCACTGTGTAGTTTTAAAATACATATATATGTATATGTGTATGTATATATCTATGTAAATCTCTCCCCCCCCTTTCTATATATGTATATACTATGTATATAGTATATATATATATATATTCTCTCTCTATATATATATAGTATATACTCTCTCTCTCTCTCTCTCTATATATATATATATATATATACACACACACACATACACACACACACACACACACACACACGGGAGAGAACTGAACCTAGGAGTACTTTACCACTTGGCTACATCTCCAGTTGTTTTTGTTTTGTTTTGTTTTTTTGTACTAGGGATTGAACTCTGGGGTACTCGACCCCTGAGTCACATCCCCAGCCCTATTTTGTGTTTTATTTAGAGACAGGGTCTCACTGAGTTGCTTAGCGCCTTGCCATTGCTGAGGCTGGCTTTGAACTTGTGATTCTCCTGTCTCAGGCTCCCAAAGTGCTACGCCACTACGCCTGGCTTCCAGTTATTTTT
>CM053399.1:119491176-119504200 GCA_028644305.1 Xerus rutilus
AAAGTGCATATAAAGGTGTTTAATATGAAGAATGTAATCTGCTTATAATTTTGTGCAAAGTTAGAAAAATTATGATTGTAACAATTTTTTTCTATTTGCCTCAACAAATGTTTTCAGTGAACAGTGTGTACAGCTTCTGAAAATTTGCTTTTTTTCTGTTATGTTTGATAACATGTATTAAAATGCAACTTTTGAGAAATAAAAAAAAAGGAAATGAAAAAAAAATAAAACAAAACAAAAAAAAAAAAAAAACAAATCAGGGGCTGGAGTTGTGGCTCAGCGGTTGAGCACTTGCCTCACATGTGTGAGGCACTGGGTTCAATCCTCAGCACCACATAAGATAAAATAAAGGTATTGTGTTCATCTACAACTAAAAAAATATTTAAAAGAAAAAACAAAACAAAGGCCAGGTGTGGTGGTGCACACATGTAATCCCAGGAGCTCGGAGGCTGAGGCAGGATGGAAAGTTCAAGGCCAGCTTCAGCAACCAAGCAAAGCCCTAACCAATCTAGCAAGATCCTGTCTCAAAATTTTATAAAAAGGCTTGAGACGTGTCTCAGTGGTTAAGTGCACCTGGGTTCAATTTTTTAAAAAAAGGAACAAAAAGCACAACATTTTTCTTAGTATTAAATAAAATGCAGCTATTGATATATGTCACTAGGTGATGCACTGAGGAAGTATATGCATTCACATGGGAAAGAATTCATGATAATCCAATCATAATTTAGTTGGCTCTTTAATCACAAAAGTTAAATAAATTTATATATAAAAGAGAAGAAAATAAATTTATATATAAAAAGGAGAGCCACATAAGTTAATGAAGAGAGAAACTTCTGTGATACTAGCAGCTTAGAATATTGAGACTTTCAAATCATGGACATGGTATCTCTTGAGGACTTTTTATTTATTCCTAGGTAACATTTTTTGATGCAACTGAGATGTTATCTGTGTTTTTACTTTTTTTAGCATAAAATATTTTAAATTGATACTACACCCTTACAAAGTTCAGTATATCTTTTTAAAAATAACATTATTACATTTAACAAAAGTTATTTCTTAGCAATATCTATTACAAAAAATCACAAATAAATATAAAAAGGGTTACTATTAATTTGGAAATATAAATTAACAATAACACAAGGATATATTGTACACATATCAAATTGGCATAAATTTAAAATTTTGATACTAAGCATCAGAAAGGATGCAGAACACAGAAACAGTAATATGTTGCTGAGGGGAGGGAGGATAACTGTACCTCTGGAAAAACAGCTTCATGCTATACAGTAAAACTGAAGATGCAGATACCTGATTTCTTTTACCATTGATATAGAACTAACAGAAATGCACATATGTACCAAGAGACACATATAACAGTGCTCAAACCAATATTGCTTACAATAGGAAGAATATGAGTTAACGTAAATGTCTTAACATTAGAAAGGATAAAGAAACTATGCTATGTAATTCCATAGAATAATATAAAATGAACAAATTATAACTTTTGTAACAAGAATCAATCTTCCAAATTTTTTAAAAATGAAAAAAGAGGTACAAAATAATATGCATAGTGCAAGTCTGTTCACATAAAGTTCAAAATCAAATGCTTCCTTAGCACTTATTTTCAAATGGTTCTATAAATTAAAAAAAAATATCCACTTATGGAGGTATAAAGAAAACATGGTAAAATGCTAACATTTGGAATCTGGTGAAGACTCTACAACAAGGGTCCATTGTACTACTCTGCTACTTTTCTGTAAGTTTGAGATGTTTTAAAATAAAAAGATAGGGGCTGGGGCTGTAGCGCAGTGGTAGAGCGCTTGCCTAACATACATGAGGCACTGGGTTCGATCCTCAGTACCACGTATAAATAATAAATGAATAAAATAAAGATCCATCAATATCTAAAAAAAATATTTAAAAAAAATAAATAAAATAAAATAGAAAGATAGGAAAATTTAAAAACCAGACAAAGTGAATTTTTATTGCTTAGGAGTAGTAAAATGATAAAGAAAATAATTATCAAAATTCAGGTTAGTGCCATCTCTGGGAAGAAGGATGAACTTGTGATGAGGAGCTTCCTGGGGAGTTTCTGGTCCCAGCAGTTTCTTCATCCAGGTGTAAGTGTAAAACTCTCTTTTACAACTATTTAGTAAACTGTACATACAAATTCTATGCATTTTTCCTGGATGTATATTTCACAAGAGGAAAAAGGTAAAACAGTGTGAAGAGGTATATAAAAGTACTTTCAAAGGAAAATTGCTATACATTTTTAAAACATTGTAAAAAAAATAAACTGCTATTGCTTTACAATAAGCAAATATAAGTAAGGGAGCTTTTGTCAAGTGTCCTGTTTACTAATTTTTAATGCTAGTTATAATAACATCATCTTATTTTTACATAAGATAGTTCTTATATAATCACCAATTCTGAGTCTTGTTTATTTTGATAACATACATTTTTGTATTTAGGTAATAACATTCGTTTAAGTAATTCTCATGAACTGCAGCAGGATACCTCAATATGTGTTTTGGCAGATAATATAGTATGTGCAACCTAAAAATTTTGTTATAAGAAAACTCTGGATGAAGTTTGATAATTAGCCAGGCGCAGTGGTGCAAGCCTGTAATCCCAGCACTTAGGGAGGCTGAGACAGGAGAATCCTAAGTTCAAAGCCAACCTCAGCAATGGCGAGGTGCTAAGCAACTCAGTGAGACCCTGTCTCTACATAAAACACAAAATAGGGCTGGGGATGTGGTTCAGTGGTCGAGTGCCCCTGAGTTCAATCTCCAGTACTAAAAAAAAAAAAGAAAGAAAGAAAAAGAAAAAGAAAGTCTGATAATCATTCAAACATTGTACACAATTTATGTTGTTCATGTATATATTTTATATATTTTGTATAGTTTTTTCTGATTTCCTCATTAGGATTTCACAATACTTTTTGTGAGACTCTCAAAGGCAAAAGTTGGTCAAAATTTCACATACTTTAACATTAGTCATTAATCCACTTGATTATTATCTGTATCATCTAAATAGATATCAAAATCTAAGTCAGCATCACTTTCTTCATGGCTTTTGCAGTTTCTTGTAGGGTTGTAATTTTCATTACTTTCAGTATTTTCTTTCTTTTCTGGATCTTTATTAAACCTAAAAATGGAAGAAAAAAAATTCTAATTATTTCCCAACCATGCAAGTTGAAGAAATCTTCACTACATTTAACAAAGAAGCTTAATAAAATAAGTACAGGGAACAAATTCTTTAAAACTAATTTAGGATTCCACTAATTATAATACTATTGTAATAGAATAGGCTCTAAGAAATTAATAAAAGGTATCCATGAAAGGAAAGTTGTTACATAATGAGCAATTCTTTTGCAATAAATGTGAACCTCGTGGCTACATACCTGATGTTCCTAAAAATACAAAGTATCACTTTTATTGTAATAATAGAAAAATTTAACAAAATAGCAACTCTTTTCCTATAGATAGAAAAATGTCTACATTAGTGCAATAGGTTGTAACTTCAGAAAATAGTTACTGAATATCTAATTAAAAGAAAGTTTAAGCCAGGCACAGTGGCACAAGCCTGTAATCCCAGCATTTAGGGAGGCTGAGATAGGAGAATCATGAGTTCAAAAGCCAACCTCAGCAATGGCAAGGCGCTAAGCAACCCAGTGAGACCTTGTCTCTACATAAAACACAAAATAGGGCTGGGGATGTGAGTCAGTGGTCGAGTACCCCTGAGTTCAATCTCCAGTATCAAAAAAAAAAAAAAAGAAAGAAAGAAAGAAAGTTTAGCTGGGCAAGGTGGCGCATGCCTATAATTCCAGTGGCACAAGAGGCTGAGGCAGGAGAATCTCGAGTTCAAAGCCAGCCTCAGCAAAAAGCGAGGCACTAAGCAACTCAGTGAGACCTTGTCTCTAAATAAAATACAAAATTGGGCTGGGAATGTGGCTCAGTGGTCAATTAAGTGCCCCTGAGTTCAATCCCCAATACCTGCCCCCCACACCCAAAAAAGAAAGTTCATATATCAATTACTAGGAATAAAATCTAAATGTGAAGGAAATACTCACGGAATAACAATGTCTTCTTTCTTTCCACATTTTGCACAAACTTCAAGTTCAGAGGCACATGGTCTACACATTATATGGTAAGAATCCTTCACTGTCTTTTGTAAACATTTAACACTAAAAGTGGAAGGGAAAAATCAAATATTGACTTTTACTAATTAAGAGTTAGTTGATGAAGCTGGGCCACGGTAGCGCAAGCCTGTAATCCCAGCACTTAGGGAGGCTGAGACAGGAGAATCACGAGTTCAAAGCCAGCCTCAGCAATGGCGAGGCACTAAGCAACTCAGTGAGACCCTGTCTCTATATAAAACACAAAACAGGGCTGGGGATGTGGCTCAGTAATGGAGTGCCCCTGAGTTCAATCTCCAGTACCAAAAAAACAAAAACAAAAACAAAAAAAAGAGTTAGTTGATGAACTAAGAGGGTGTAGCTAAATGTATGGATGAGAAGTCTCAAAATCAAAACTCTTACATTTCAATCTCAGATATTTATTTCCTGTCATTTTTAAATTACACATGCAGCATTTCCAGATAATTATAGCTGCAGAATAGTACTTGATGTTTAGCTACTTTCTTAAAGCTTTTTAAGTGTTACTAAAACATGTCAGAACAAAATCAATATGCAAAATCAATTGTACTTCTATACACTACCAACAAACAATTCAAAAAAGAATCAGGAATAAATTCAACGAAAGAAGTATAAGACCATTAAACTAAACATTACTACAAAACATCACTGAAAGAAACTGAAGACCTAATATCCGGAAAGATTCCTGTATTTATGGATTAGAGTACTTAATATAGATAAGAAGGTAATACTTCCCTAACTAACCTACAGACTCAATGCAATCTCTATAAAAATTCTGGCTGGCTTTTCTTTTCTTTCAGAAATTGGCAGGATGATCCTACAGTTCATACAGGGATACCTTATTTTACTGTGCTTCATTTTTTTGTGCTTTACAGATACTGTTACTTACAAATTCAAAGTTTGTAGCAACCCTGGGTCAAGCAAGTCTATTGGCATGTTTTTCCAATAGTACATGTTCACATAGTGTCTCTGTGTCACATTTTGGTAATTTCCATAATGTTTCAAACTTTTTCATTATAATTATATTTGGTGTGGTGATCTGATGTAACGATTGTAATTGTATGGGGATGCCAACCACAGTACCAATATAAAACAACAAATTTAATTGATAAATATTGTGTATGTTTTGACTTCTCCACTAACTAGCTGTTCCCTGTCTCTCCTCTCCTCAGACCTTCTAACTCCCTGAGACTCAAGAGTACTGAAATTAGGCCAATTAAGAACCCAAAAATGTCCTCTGTTCAAGTAAAAAGAAAACTCACAGCTCTCTTCCTTTAAATCAAAAGCTAGAAATGAGTAAGGCTTTCTTAGTGAGCAAGACATGGAAATGGAAAGCTAAACTGATTGAAAGCTAGGCCTCTTATTCCAGTTAGCCAAGTTATGAATGTAAAGAACAAATTCTTGAAGGAAATTAAGACTAATATTCCAGTGAACACTGGAATAAGAAAGTGAATCAGCCTTATTGCTCTTGTAGAAAAAGTTTGAGTGGTCTGGATAGAAGATCAAATTAGCCACAACACTCCCTCAAACCCAAACCTAATCCACAGCAAGGCCCTGACTTGCTTCAATTCTACGACAGCTGAAAGAGGCGAGGAAACTGCAAAAGAAGTTTGAAGCTAGCAGAAGCTGGTTCTTGAGGTTTAAGGAAAGAAGACATCTCCCTACCATAAAAGTTCAAGGGGCAGTGGCAAGTGCTGATGCAGAAGCCATACCAAGTTATGCAGAATATCCAGCAAAAATAATTGACTATAGAAGCTATAAAAAACACCAGATTTTCTTTCTTTCTTCCTTCTGGGACACTTAATCACTGAGCCACAGCCATGGTCCTTTTTATTTTTTATTTAGAGACAGGGTCTCTGGCTGTTTTGCTCAGGGCCTCACTAAGTTGCTGAAGCTGGCTTGTAACTGTGATCCTCCTGCCTTAGCCTAGTGTTGTTGGGATTGTAGGATGCACCCTCACTGTGCCTGAACAGACTGTCAATGTAAACAAAATAGCCTCATACTGGAAAATGCCATCCATGACTTTCATAGCTAAAGAGAAGAGAAGTCAGTATGGGGCTTCAGAGCTTCAGAGGACAGGCTGACTCTCATTTTAGGGGCTAATGCAGCCAGTGACTTTAAGTTGAGGTCAATGCTCATTTACCATTCCAAAAATCCTAGATCCCTGAAGAATTATACTAAATCTACTCTGCCTGTGCTCTATAAATGGCACTAGAAAGCCTGGTGACAGCACAACTGTTTATAACCATGTTACGACATGGTTACTGAATATTTTAGGCCTACTATTGAGACCCATGGCTCATCAACATTGCACCTTATCACTCAAGAATGTTGATAGAGGTATAAAGGAGACTTTTGTTGTTTTCATGCCTGCTAACAAACACAGTATCCATTCTGTGGCCCATGCAAGAAGGAAACATTTTAACTTTCAACCCTTATCATTAAAGAAATACATTTCATAAGGCTACAGCTGCCATAGATGGTGATTCCTCTGATGGATCTAGGCAAAGTAAATTGAAAACCTGGAGAGGAGTTATCATTTTAGATGCCATTAAGAACATGGTTTATTGAAGTTCAAAATATTGACATTAATAGCGGTATGGAAGAAGTTGACTATAACCCTTATGAACACTCTGAGGAGTTTAAATGGAAGAAGTAACTGCAGATGTGGTAGAAACAGCAAGAGAATTAGAACTTCACAATGTGACTGAACTGTTGCAATCTCATGATAAAACTTTAATGGATGAGAAGCTGCTTCTAACAGATGAACAAATAAACTGGTTTCTTGAGATGGAAACTATTCCTGGTGAAGATGCTATGAATATTGTGAAAATGAAAACCAAGAATTTAGAGTGTCACATAAACTTAGGTGATAAAGTAGTTCTAGGGTATGAGAGGGCTAACTCCAATTTTGAAAGAAGTTTACCTGTGGATAAAATGCTATCAAACAGCATTGCATGCTTTAGAGAAATCTTCTGTGAAAGCAGTAGTCAGTCAATGCAGCAAACTTCCTTGTCTTAAGAAACTGGCCCAGCTGCTCTAACCTTCTGCTCTACTCATCACGACTGGTCAGAAAACATCAACATTAAGAGAAGACCCTCCACCAGCAAAAAGATTATGAGTTGCTGAAGGCTCATGTGATCATTAGGATTTTTTTATGCAAAGAAGTATTTTTTTATTGGTTCTTTTTAGTTATACATGGCAGCAGAGTTCATTTTGATAAAATTATATATGCATGTAATATATCTTATTCTAATCAGGGCCCCCGTCTTGTGAATGTACATGATCATGGGATTCACTGTGGTGTATTCATATATGTACACAGGAAAGTTATGTCAGATTATTCCCATTCTTTCCTATTCCTATACCCCTTCCCTACTCTTCATTCCTCTTTGTCTAATCCAATGAAATTCTACTCCCCCCTCCCTATTGTGGGTTAGTTTCCACATATCAAAGAAAACATTTGCCCTTTGGTTTTTTGGGATTAGCTTATTTCACTTAGCATAATAGTCTCCAGATCAACCCATTTACCAGCAAATGTCATAAAGTCTTCTTTCTTTCTTTTTTTTTTTTTTGTGTGTGTATAGGGGATTGAACTCAGGGGTACTCGACCACTGAGCCACATCGCCAGCCCTATTTTGTGTTTTATGTAGAGACAGGGTCTCACTGAGTTCCTTAGCGTCTCGCCATTGCTCAGGCTGGCTTTGAACTTAGGATTGTCCTGTCTCAGCCTCTCAAAGTGCTGGGATTACAGGCATGTGCCACCATGCCTGGCTAAGTCTTATTTCTTTATAGATAAGTAATACTCTATTGTGTACATATACACAACACAATTTCATTATCCATTCATCTGTTGATAAGCATCTAAGTTAGCTCCATAGCTTAATATTGTGAATTGTGCCACTATAAAAACATTGATGTGGCTGTGTCACTGTAGTATGCTGATTTTTTTTTTTTTTTTGGTACTGGGGATTGAACTCAGGGGCACTCAACCACTGAGCCACCTCCCCAGCCCTATTTTGTGTTTTATGTAGAGACAGGGTCTCACTGAGTTGCTTAGCGCCTCGCCATTGCTGAGGCTGGCTTTGAACTTATGATTCTCCTGTCTCAGCCTCCCTAAGTGCTGGGATTACAGGCTTGAGCCACCACGCCCGACTTAGTATGCTGATTTTAACTTGTTTGGAGTTAAATACACTGAGAAGTGGGATAATTGGGTGAAATGGTGGTTCCATTAAGAAATGCTTTTTAATTAAAGTATGTACATTGTTTTTCCAGACATAATGGTATTGTACACTTAGCAGACTATAATATATAGTATAAGCATAACTTTTACTGAAAAATCAAAAAATTTGTGTGACTCATTTTATGGTAGTATTTGCTTTGTTGTAGTAGAAAGGAATTGAACCCACAATATCTCCTAGGCACCCAAAGAAATACCAGATGCTCAAGAGAGCCAAAACAATATTGAAAAGGAAATATAAAATGGGAGGATTCACATTCCCAGGTTTCAAAACACACTACAAACGCACAGTAAACCAGATTGTGTAATACTGGCAAAGGATAGATACATACATCAATAAAATAGAGTTCAGTCTTGAAATAAACTCTCACATTTTGATCAAATGGTTTTTGACTAGAATGCCAAGATAACACAATAGGGGAAGAACAGTCTTTTCAACATTTTTTTTTTTTTTGGTACTGGAGATTGAACCCTGCCTGGGCCACATCCCCAGCCCTTTAGTGTTTTATGTAGAAACAGGGTCTCACTGAGTTGCTTAGCACCTCACCATTGCTGAGGCTGCCTTTGAACTCGCGATTCTCCTATCTCAGCCTCCCTAAGTGCTGGGATTACAGGCTTGTGCCACCGTGCCCGGCTCTTTTCAACAAATTTTGCTGGGCCAAGTGGATCTCCAGGTGCAAAAGAATGAAGTTTGCCTCCACACTCTGCTATTTCACACAAATTAATTTAAAATGGGTCAAAGGCCTAAATATAAGAGCTAAACATATAAACTCTTAGGAATAAAAGTAAAGTCTAGAAGAAAATCAAGGAGCAATTCTTTGCAAACTTGAGTCAGGCAAAGTAGAGACCTTGTCTCTACATAAACACAAAATAAGGCTGGGGAATGTGGCTCAGTGGTCAAGTACCTCTTGAGTTCAATCCCCGGTACCAAAAAAAGAAGATAAAAATTTTCCCTCTTTAAATGACACTAGGTATCTCCTAGTGATCTCCCACTTGACTCCATGAATTTGAGATCAGCCGGGGCAATACAGCCAGACTCCATCTCAAAAAACAAACAGAAGACAAAAGATACCATAAAACAATGAAAAAACAAACAAAACAAGCCAGAGATTGGCAGAAAATATGTGCAAAACACAGATTTGATTTGTATCCATAATTATACAAAGAATTTTTGAAACTCAGTAATAAGAAAAGATAAAACATGATTTAAGGTCTTAACAGAAACTCAACAAAGAAAGGTGTGAAATGAACACATTAAAAGATGCTTATCTTCACTGGTCATCAAGGAAATATAAATTAAAATCACAATGAGATATAGCTATTCATTTGTGACTAAAATAAAATAAAGGGAAAACCGAAACAAAAAGCAAAACTTGACAATCCTTAGTGCTGACCAGGAGGCAGAACTAGAACTCCCACTCCCTGTTGGTGAGAATGTAAAAGGTATAGCCACCTGGGAAAACAGTTCAGAATACGCATACCCTTAATATACAACCCAGCAATCTCACTGCTAAATATTTACTCAAGAAAAATAAAATTAAGTTCATACAAAATCCAGTACATGAATGTTATGATATGATATACAATTGCTAAAATCTAAACATCCCTCCACTGATGAGTAAATGAACAATCTGTATTATACCCTTACAATAGAACACTACTCAGCAATAACATGGATTTATGCACAATTCATTCACACAATGTGGATGAATCTCAAATCATTATGTTAAGCTAAAGAAGCCATACTCAAAACTCTACATACTATATGATTCTAAACACAGGACATTCAGAAAAGGTAAAAATATAGGGAAGTAAAATAGTAGTGCTTGCCAGGTAGTGAGCAGGAGTCTATATAAAGTTGTATGGACAAAGGTCTTGGGTAATGGAAATACTTTATATACATATATTTTTATTAGAACATTACAGTTATACATGGAGTAAGGTTCATTGTGCCAAATTCATGAACTTGATTTATTCTGTTTTAGTTCCTGCTTTTTCTCCCCAGTTTTCTCTCCTCCTCCCTATTCTCTTCCTCCACTCTACTGATCTTCCTTTCATTCATTTATTTATTTTTGATTGTAGAATTCCCTTTGGTTATTTACATATGCACATAGCATGATTTTGTTAAATTATCCCATAGGAAATGTTTTATATTTTGATTGCGATGTTCTTATAACTGTATACATTACAGGTGTGTGTGTGTGTGTGTATTTATACATATATAAAAAACACTAGTTAAAATTCAAACTGTGTACTACAAAGGGTGAATTCTGCTGTACATAAATTACACTTCAAGAGCCCCAACTATAAAAAATAAATTAAAATTTAAAAGCAAACCTCTTTGACATATGATTTAAATGAAAATAATTATTAAAATGTCTGTGTTGAATTATTTTGATATACTTGTGTTTTAGTGTTCCAAAAAGTTTTACTTAGTTACTCTGCAATAAAAAATAGATTAACAGGGGCTGGGGCTATGGCTCAGCGGTTGAGCGCTTGCCTCGCATACGTGAGGCACTGGGTTCGATCCTCAGCACCACATAAAATAAATAAAGATATTGTGTTCATCTACAACTAAAAACAAAATATTAAAAAAAAAATAGATTAACAATTTCTAAACCATAAGAATGAACATGGAATAAAGTTCTAGTAATTCAAATGGATCAGAAAAATCTTCACAATGCTTTTTGGCTTCAATATTTTTAAAGTTTTTAAATAATGTTAAAATCTCTATGGTTAGGTTCATCTGAGGCTTCAAAGGAAATCAGAATATGGTTTCATACCAGGGATCCCTGGGGAAAACAAATCCTAAAGTATATAAATTGCTAACTTAAGGATAAAATTGCATTCACAGCACTGTAGGTATTAAAATTTACATGTAAAAAAGGTTTAAAATGGCTAACTTGTTTTGGAGGCTAGAGACAAAGGTCCTAGCCCATGTACTCCCAGGAATGGTGACTCCCTAATAATCCAAACACTTGCATAGCTTATTAAAATGTAGATTCCTGGGCTCCCTGAATTATTTAGGTAACTAGAATCTTGAGAATGAGTCCCAAGAATCTGTTTGATAAACTCTTGAAGAAATTCTTATGCTTACAACCTTTTGAGAAGTCTTGACCTACATCAAAATAATAACTGAAATGGGAGTTTTCCAGTGTTCCTATTGCTGGTCGAGAGTATAATAGCCAATTCTGAGAAAATAATGAATGCTATTGCTGAAAGCAACTATGCTCTTCTCAGATTTAAACTCCTTCTGAGGATCATTTGTATTTTGTTAGGATAGTAGCTCTGACTATAAATATACATATCTCACAGTTAAGCAAATATGCACTTAAATTGACATTTTTTCCTTTTTTATAAATGTGACATGTTTGTGAAAATATGAATTGTAAAATTTTTAGCATTTTACAACTTTCTATTCTTCTTTTCATAAAAGTGGCACGTTGGTATGTCTTCTCTTTCAAAACTTTAGATCCAGGATTTATACGAAGAGTACAGTGAGAGGCTGTCTACACATGTAACTGAATGCTATGTATTCTCTTGCTTAGTGCAAAGCCAATGAGCACAACCAGAAGAAAAAAGCATGAAGGGAGGTTTGTTTCTTGCAGCAAGTAAGGAAAGCAAAGGAGTTATTTGTGAAGCATTGCTCTCCTATGACAGAGAGAGGGATTTCATTGGGGAACCTATACTTATACATAGGAAAGCACATGGAGGGGCTGGTACCTTCCTGAGCATGCTCAGTTTAAGGTACACGCTCCTGAGCATGTTCAGTTCAAGATTATACATCATATATTCAAAAAGGAAGATGGTAGACACATTTTTTAAGTGTCTCCAAAGAGTCTTAGCTGAAACAAAAAAAGAACAAACTGTGTGTGTGTGTGTGTCTATGTGTAGTGCTGGGGATCCAGGGCTTCTCCCTTGCTCATCAAGTGCTCTAACACTAAGCTATACTCCCAAGCCCATTTTATTTTATTTTTTGGTATCAAGGATTGAACTCAGGGGTACTCAACCCCAGAACCACATCCCCAGCACTATTTTGTGTTTTTTTACAGACACGGTCCCACTGAGTTGCTTAGCGTCTCGCCATTGCTGAGGCTGGCTTTGAACTCAGGATTCTCCTGTCTCAGACTCCCAAAGTGCTGGGATTACAGGCATGCGCTACCACACCAGGGCTCTATTTTATTTGTTTTAATCTTGAGACAGAATCCAGCTAAATTGACCAGAGTGGCTTTGAACTTGCTACCCTCCTCCTTCAGCCTCCTGAATAGCTGGGATTAAAGCCATGTGACACCTTGCCTGGCTGAAAACTTGGAAAGTACTTTAAGTTTTCTAAAGGGACAGCAGTTTTTTTTCCCCTCCTAAGCACAGGAGTTTGCTCTTAAAGGTAGCAGCTTTTGGCTAGCAAAAGTAACAGTTTCTGCGTTATTTTTCCACCTTAATATTATACTTATTTATCCAAAGAATCTTAATCTTAAATGAAAATGGTTTAGATATCATTTTAATAAGAACTATACATTCTAGGTAGTCACAAAACCTATAAAGTGTTGTAAAATACCTTTAAAAATAGCTATAAATTCTTTAATTACTCTGGGATTTTTTTTTTTTCATTATAAAATCCATGAAGGAAG
>CM053399.1:119504300-119616147 GCA_028644305.1 Xerus rutilus
ATTTCGTACCAAAAAAAAAAAAAATCCATGAAGAAATAACTTAATAACTTTATTCATTTATTTTGGGGGGGGGGTACCGGGGATTGAACTCAAGAGCACTTGACCACTGAGCCACATCCCCAGCCCTATTTTGTGTTTTATGTAGAGACAGAGTCTCACTGAGTTGCTTAGCACCTCGCCATTGCTGAGGGTGGCTTTGAACTCGTGATTCTCCTGTCTCAGTCTCTCAGAGTGCAAGAATAACTTTAAATTGACCTAAGAGCTGGGTGCATGGCTCAGTGGTACAGCACTAGAAAACAACACCTACATGTAAGTCTTTCCTATTTTTCCTTGAAAAATGGCTATATTTTGAATATTTATCCAAGAAAACTTCAGAGATGTTAAATAGTAGTTTTGGGGGTTCTTTTGGGGGGAGAGTACTAGGGATTGAACTCAAGGGTACTCGACCACTGAACTACATCCCCAGCCCTATTTTGTGTTTTATTTAGAGACAGGGTCTCACTGAGTTGTTTAGTACCTCACCCTTGTGAAGCTGGATTTGAACTCGTGATTCTCCTGTCTCAGCCTCCCAAAGTGCTGGGATTACAGGCATGCGCCACAGCGCCCAGCTAAATAGTAGTTTTGACTTCATTTCTCTGTGGAATACATTTTCCAGAAACAATCATTTGAATAATCTTGGCCATGCCTATACCACAACTAATAATTTTAGTGGAATATATAGTCAAAGAGAAACACAGATCACTTCTACAAAATGTTTACTGACAAAGGAGATACTAACACATTTTTTATAAATTGTACTGTATTTTTTACAATGAAAAACATAAAGGAAAAATTAAATAAAGCAAATAAATTTTCTATATAAATATATATATGTGCACATATAATATATGTCTTTGTATGTATGGTACTGGGGATTGAACCCAGGACCTTACTCATGCTAGGTGAGCACTCCACCACTCAGCTACCTCCCTAGTCCTGTTCATTATATATTTATGAATGAAAATTAGAGACAGAATTTGAAGTTTTCAATGGACCACCATAAGCATTGGAAAATACAATTTTGAAAATCAAAGAGAAAGAACACCACTTTGGGAAACAAGAGACCAAGATGCTAGCCCAGCTTTGACATGTCCCTGTCATATAATGTTTGAAAGTCACCTTCACTTCTTTGAGTCTCATTCTTTATAATGGGTACTAAAAGTGCTGATACCTTAGTATTAATAACACTGGCAATGAATTATCCCAGTAATCACTATATTCATAAAAGAAAATGTTCTCTGCTACAACTTTTCTGACATTGCCTTCATTTCCTGGTCATTATACTTTAACCTATACCATGATTCAGATGCACTTGTATTCTCACTTATGTGATGACTACGTGCTTTGGTAAACAGTGGTCTGTGGTACTCCACCCTCTTGAGTACAAATAGTAGACTCTCAGTATTGGTAGAGTTTCACAAAGTCACATTTCCTGAAGTGGCTCTAAATCACCTATGCCCAACAGAGGAAGATTCTAACACCATACCATGGGATTACATCATATGCTTACTCATAAAATCTTTTAAAAAATTTTTTAGTTGTTGATAGATCTTTATTGTGTTCATTTATATGTGGTGCTGAGAATCGAACCCAGTGTCTCACACATGCTAGGCAAGCGCTCTCCCACTGAGCCACAAACCCAGCCCCTATTTACAAGGCAACTATTTTTAAGGCAACAATGCCCTATTTTTAAGGCAACAATACTCTCAAATTTCAAATACTCTGAATACACATAGTTATAATTCACTTCCTTATTTCTTTAGATTAGTATTTCAAAGTAAATGGAGAGGTTATACTCTTTCTTATCACAACAGTAGATTGGAAGAGAATTCTCAAGAGTGCAACATATTCACCTATGACCAGGAACAATTTAGGGGAAAAACAAAGACAGAATAAAAATTACTTAGGGTAGACAATTCTAAATCAAAGGTTGCTGCACCAATCAATGTCAACAAGTAATATTAATATACAGGTAAATGACTGATGGAAGTAATGAAAACTCAACTTTTACCTTTAGAAACATAAAAGAAGACCCAAGATCCTAGGCAAGAGTAAAATCAGGGTTTAAAGTCACCATACAATACACTGACATAGAGAGGAACCTATGACTAAAACTTTACTCATGGATATTTTGATACTCCTGGAATGTGGTGACACAACTTTCATATTACTGATTAACCTTCAGAGCATGTCTATTATAAGAAATGCTGGAACTGAAATGCAAAGCCATAAAGGCCAACATATATAGCTTATTTTCACATACTTACTGTTGCATAGAGGGACTGATAAAACTGTAGTACTTAGTATTTTTATAGAAACAAGACTGTAACATATGTTTACTGTAGTCAAAGAACAACAAAAAAGTGATAACCCAGTTTTTAAGGCTAGGAGTCAAGCCACAAATCAAACTTCCAACTCTTACTTTCTCTTCATCATGTGTATATTCAAGGAAGAACAAAACTTTCTTTTGATTGGTAACTTTGATTAATGTTCATGGATCACTAAATAATAGAAAAAAACTAAAAAGAACAATGAATTTACAAGGAACAGGATGTAGAGAGCGCTCATGATTACCTACCTACATTTTCTCCGAGAGGGAACAGGGGATTCTTATTTATTTTCCCTTTTTTTTTTTGTACCAGGAATTGAACTCAGGAGTACTCGACCACTGAGCCACATCCTCAGTCCTATTTTGTGTTTTATGTAGAGGTAGGGTCTCACTGAGTTGCTTAGCGCCTCCCCGTTGCTGATGCTAGCTTTCAACTTGTGATTTTCCTGTCTCAGCCTCCTAAAGTGCTGGGATTATAGGCCTGTACCATTGCGCCTGGCTCTTCTACTCTTAATTTATGTTTTTAATAGACCTATCTCTCTTGTTTTCATTTTATTATTCCTCTGCTGTCTTACATTATGTCCTCTGGGTCCCTTTCCCCTTTTACTTACACCTAGCATTTCTTGTGATCTGCCCAAGAGTTACTGTGCACCCCTCTCTCTTAATAAATGGTAAATTTATTGGTAGCAGAGATTCACCTTGGTATGTTCTATAATATGCAGTGCACTGTCCTGTATATTGAAGATGCTATTTAAAATAATTGCATATTGAACCAAATTTCCTGTCTGTGATTCCTACCAATCTTTTTTGCTCTGAAATTCAGAGCTATGTCTGGGGTAATATCCTTTGCTATTACCCTGGACTCTTACTACAATCTTTTTTTTTAACTTAATAAAACAAATAGATTATAGTAAATAATGTTTCAAATTCAGCTCAGTCTCTTGGTTGTTGTAGGTTAATGGAAACTCGGTTATACAATATGAGATTTTCTAACAGGTAGATTTTAATTTTGTAAGTGAAAATTCTGTTTGGGTTAATTTAAGATACAGAAGTGCTTCAAGCTATGAAGGAAGACTCTGTCAAAACTCTGGGATCTGATACTGAAATGAAAGGGAGTAGTGAGAGATTATGATTAAAAAAAAAAATCTGAGCCAGGCATGGTGGCACACACCTGTAATCCCAGCACTTTGGAAGGCTGAGACCCGGAAAAATCACAAGTTCAAAGCCAGCCTCTGCAATGGCGAGGTGCAAAGCAACAAACGTAAAGCACAAAATAGGACTGGGGATGTGGTTCAGTGGTTGAGTGCCCCTGAGTTCAATCCCCAGTACCCCCTCCCCCCCCCCCGCCAAATAAATCTAGATCCTAATTTTAAATCTGCTGCTTGCTAGCTGAATAGGGCAAGTCATATAAATTTCTAAGGCCACTTCCTCACTGTTCATACTTCCATAGCTCTACAATACATATGGCAGAGCTTTGAAAAAATGTTAAATTCAATAAAATATCTTAATTATGCACTGGTTTAAAATGCAATCTGAAAAGAAAAATTTGTCATTCTCAGCTTAAAGAACAGCTATATGTGACCTCCACAGGCCACAAAGCTCTAAGCAGCTGAGATCTTTTCCTTTCCCTTTACCCTGCTTCCCCAAACTGCATCAGCTTCCTGAAAATTCCCTTAAGAGTTCCTCCAATAATTCTCACAATTCCCATCAACAGAATATAATGTCTAATTTTAGAGGACTTCTTGCATACTGGTTTCTACCTTTTTACACTTAAAATCCAAGTCAGAAATGATACATCATTTCAGAGTCTGAACAGTAAAACTGCATTTCTAAATACCATTAAAGGGGAATGCTCTACAATAGCAGCTATTTCTATACCCAGAGGGCAATCCTTGCTAAAAGTACTTTATTGATCTAAGACATATTCTCTGCAATATCATTCCTAGTCCTTAATTCATGAAGTCACACTGTATTGGTGGAGGAAAGACGCAACTGTGGGGAGGGGGCAGGTGTTGGGGTCCTAGGCTGTTGCCAGCAGATCTTACTATGCATATGAAGAAAGGAGGCAAAGAAGGAAATAAGGGCTAGAAAGAAGATGGGACAAGGAAAAAACTACAGTTAGGTCTTTATTATCTTTAATTCTGCTTGGATTCTGTAAGATGGCATGTACTATTCAACTATCTTCATCCCAACAACCTCTGCCATCAAAAATGTACTTGAATTTTCAAATAAGCTATACAGGTACAAATTTACAAGGAGAGGAACAAGGTGATCACAAAAGTATAATCATTAAATAACCCTTCTGTTGTATTTTAGAACAATATTTTCTTCCTAATCAATTATGTCTTGCAGCAGTAAATAATCAACTTTTCACTGGTCTAGTGAAACTCAGTATTTACTTTTAGTAATGTATTTACTTTGATGAAAATTGTTGAGATCCCATCTGGAGTTTAAACTAGTAAAAACTGAGTAAAATATAATACAACATTTAAAATGCCAATCCTAGTCTCTTAGTCAATAAACTTCATAAAATATAATAAACACATTGCTATTTACTCTCAGTCTAAAATCCTAAATTAATAACAAAAAATGATAGTTGTAACATGTCCTGATATAAATATACTCTTTAAATTCAAAGATGTTTTGAAAAAAATAAGGAAAAATTCTTCATTAAGTAATTCATTTTAAAAACATTCATTTAGTGCCAAGCATGGTGACTCATTTCTCTTGCTCATTTTCTTCCAAATAGTATGATGTTCTTGTTTCTCCTGCATTGAAGAGGCAGGCCTATCTCTCCAACGTATTGGCTTTTCCCACACTATAGTAGACATAAAAAGCTGGCCTTCTCTGGAGACAGAGCTTCAAGGAGTCTCCTGCTGCTACAGATTCACCACTTCTCCACTGGAGGTATTGAAATAGTTAAGATGATTAAGGCTCTTCCCACCCCCACCCCAAATCACTGTTTTATTGGTTTCCGGACCAAAAGAAGGATCTGAGTATAGTTGAGATGAGATGCAAAGATATTAAAAAGGAGAGGAGAATTTATTTGTTCAAAGTAATGAAGTTTAGAGAGATAAGGACTACACTGAGGCACTTAGTGGGAATAAAAACTGAGAATCTATAAGATAAAATTTGTCAACCAGGAAGTACTAAGTTTTCGATGTAAGAACCAAGGGCCTAACTTTAGTCACTAAAAAGATTTAGCTGGGCCTGGTGGTGCACCTCTGTGATCCCAGCTGCATGTAATTCCAGCTACATGAAGATCATGAGGCATGAACAGATCACATGTTCAAGGCCAACCTGAACAAATTTAGCAAGACCCTGTCTCAACAACTAAATTTAAAGAAGGGCTGAGGATAAAGTGTTCTTGGGTTCAATCCTCAGTATTACAATAAAAACAAACAAATAATACAAATAAAAAGATTTAGCAAAAAAAGAAACAGTTTCTAGCTTTTTTCAGTTTTTTTGTAGAAAACTAAAGCAACACGAAACTGTCAGGCCAGACATTACCAGAAAAATGCGGATTTCACAGCAGATTATATCAATTTTTCCATTTTTTCAGTTGAAATATTTTAATGATCAAATCTACTTCCAGTAAGCATTCATCTCACAGCATTTAAATTCTGGGCTTCCCTCTCCCCATTAAGGACAGTTGTTTAAACCTCTTGTGTTCATAGGACTCCTGAGTAAGCTTTTGTTTTATTAAAGAATCCTACAGCTGAAAAGTTTGAAAACAACTGACCTAAGATACAGGACGATTCACACTGGGTGTAGTGGCACAAGCATCTCTAATCCCTCTAATCCCAATCACCTGTGAGGCTGAGACAGTAGGATCAAAAGGCCAGCCTCAGCAACTATGCAAGGCCCTAAGCAACTTAGTGAGACCCTGTATCCAAATAAAAAACAAAAAGGGCTGTGGATATGGCTCTGTGGTAAAGTGCCCCTGGATTCCATCCTCAGTACCCCCCTAAAAAAAGAAAAGAAAAAAGAAAGAAAGAAAATGGTCTCCAGATTCTGTCAAATGCCCCAGAGGGACAGAAAGCTGATACAGGAAACGTAAAGGTTCAACTTTAAACTCAGACCCCAGTATGTATCCTTCATTCATTCATTTGCAGTACTGGGGAATGAACCCAGAGATTCACACATGATAGGCCTGCAGATTTTTTTTTTAAATGGGTGGAAAGAGGAAAAGAAGTAGGCTAGATATTTTAACAGAAATGTGGGTTATTTGTCTACCATATTTCTAAATTAATAGAAAAAAAGGTTGCTTGGTTACCTGAAGCAAAAGGCATTTCAGGATCTGGAAGCAAACCTATCTAATACTTTCCATAGAAACAGATATTAGAAAACAAAGCAGGATGGTGCTCAGCACATGTGGTAACAGCACACAGCAAACAACTTCCATGAAACAAGATAGGTATAAAAATTAATGAAGCATCAGGCTTAGGTTGAAGAGGGGGAAAAGGGCTTTTGGATGAATAGTATAATACTGAAACATCATTATGAAAGAGTAGAAAAACAAGGCTTTGTAATTCGACCAATTTGCATTTGAATCTTTATTCCTTCTACTTTACTTTGTCTTAGGTGAAACATTTAATCTCTTTAATCTCAGGATAAACAAAGAATTTCTTTCTGGCCCAAGATTGATGAAGGGAACAAAATCTTTCAATAACTTATATTTCAAGTACCTGGAAAAAATATAAATACACATTTAAAAAATATTTATCTATTTCTTTGTTTGCATATTTATGCATGCTGGAGATTGAACCTAGGGCCAGGCACATGCTAAGTATACACTCTACCACTGAGCTACACCCTTGGTCCCCATAAATGGTTTTTAAGTATTAAAAACATGATCCCTTCCTCCTTCTCAAAGAGTTATACATATCATTTTATAAGATCTCTTGCTTTTCTAATAATTCAGCTCTATATCCAAGGTTATTTATACTGTTCATAATTGATTTGGGACAAATCAGGAAAAGTAATTTAACAGTTTTAATTAATCTTTGGGTTTCTTTTTCAAAAGTCAAAAACAAGGTGATTGAAAAAATAATTTCATTTAAAATGTTAGACGTGCCCTGAACCACAACTCATACATTTATTAATAATCTTAAAGTCTGAAATCTAATAGTGTTTATACCATTTGGTGCTAAAGAATATCTGGGTCCCACCATAGCAGCCCTTCTACCAGGGAGTAGCAAGTAGCAAGTACTGGCCTTAAGATCAAAAGATCTAAGAAAAAATGAGTGGGGAATCCTGGTAGAGACTGATCTGACGACTTTTTTTTTTTTTTCTGGTACTGGGGATTGAACCCAGGGGCACTGGACCACTCAGCCACATCCCCACTCTTATTTTGTATTTTATTTAGAGACAGGGTCTCACTGAGTTGCTTAGGGCCTCGATTTTGATGAGGCTGGCTTTGAACCTGTGATCCTTCTGCCTCAGCCTCCCAAGCCACTGGGATTACAGGCCTGCGCCACTGTACCCCGGGACTGGCCATGAAAATATTAAGATCATAAGTAATATAGAAAAGAAGGGAAAATCTAAGAGCTGCAAAAGAAGTCTGGAAATTCTACAGCAAGCCATAGCCTCTGGAAAATTAATAACCGATATGATCTTTCACATATTGGCACATTCATAATGAAGACAAACATCTAGGATATATTAAAGATGGGCGATTAGAATACAATTTTTGAGACAGGAATGTTTTAAAATTCTTTCTTTTTTTTTTTGGTACTGGAGATTGAACTCAGGATCACTCGACCACTGAGTCACATCCCCAGCCCTATTTTGTGTTTTATGTAGAGACAGGGTCTCACTGAGTTGCTTAGCACCTCGCCATTGCTGAGGCTGGCTTTGAACTCGCAATTCTCCTGTCTCAGCCTCCCTAAGTGCTGGGATTACAGGCTTGCGCCACCATGCCCGGCTTATTTCCTTTCTTACACAGCACTTGTGTATTAAAATCCTATGAATATGCAAATATTTAATACTTATATTTCCAATTCTTTTAGGAAAAAAATGCCAGTAAGAGAAAATGGAGATTAATGAAATCTTAAAATATCTTTATAGAAAGAATGCCTTGTAGAAAATACTCAGAAAGCTACAAATCTTATATTAGGCCTATTAACTAAAAGTACATGATTTTATTACACAACTAGCATCTAATTGCTATCCAGAGAACACACTTAATTCATTTATGAAACTCTAAAATTGGATATTGCATACATTGCCAAATTTCCCTAATGCTAATTTGGGGCAGTAAGAATAAAATTCATCAGATTTGTTTAAAGGTGTTTGGGTCTGGAAGGAAATGCTGAAAAACAAAACACCAAAAGACAAAAGTGAGAAACTTATAAAGCGTTTTAAAAGAGGGGGTCAACTATATCTGAAATGAATCTAAAAAGTCTGGTCTGAAAGAGTAGTACTAAAAAATAATACATCTAAAAAGTTTGTAACTTTCCATACTAAAGAGAAGCATCTTGTGCACATTTTATTGTCTTTGTTTTTTTGGTACTGGGAATTGAACTCAGGGGCCCTCAACCACTGAGTCACATCCCCAGCCCTATTTTGTGTTTTATGTAAAGACAGGGTCTCACTGAGTTGCTTAGTGCCTTGCCATTGAACTATGAACTGGCTTTGAACTCTTAATTCTCCTGTAGCAGCCTCCCAAAGTGCTGGGATTACAGGTGTACACCACTGCACCCTGCTTCAGTCTTTTAAAAGACCTCCCCACAACTCTTCTTTCCTTCCTTTCGTCCTCTCTCCCTCCCTCTTTCTTTCTTTTTTTTTTTTTTTGGTACTGGGGATTGAACCCAGAGGTGCTTTACCACTGAGCCCCATTCCACAACCCTTTTTTAAATTTTCATTTTGAGGCACAGTGTCACTAATTTGCTTAGGGCCTTGCTAACTTGCTAAGGTTGATCTCAAACTTGGGATCCTCCTACTGTACTTAGCCTCCAGAGCTACTGGGATATCACACCTGACAAAAAAGATCTACAGTGTGCTAAACAAACTTGAAAGGAAATTTTAGCCATTGCAATCAGTCACCTTCAGACAAGTATCAAAAAACTTCATGATAAAATTTCCAATTTTTTTGCATTGTATGATGTTTTTTGGTGTATTTAAAAAATTGAAAGCATTTCAGATGTTTTCTATATTTTTTTATTTTTTATGGTACCAGGGACTGAACTCAGGGGCACTTTATCACTGAACCACATTCCCAGCCCTATTTTGTATTTTATTTAGAGACAGGATCTCACTGAGTTGCTTGGTGCCTCGCTTTTACTGAGGCTGGTTTTGAACTTGCAATCCTTCTGTCTCAGCCTCCCAAGGCACTGGGATTACAGGCGTGTGCGACTGCTCCTGGCTTCAGATGTTTTAGTATCTATTTCATAGAAAGTATAATTCTTTCTTAATTTAATGAATTTTATAGAAAAAATTAAAAATTAAAAAAGCAGCATATCAGGAAAAACAAACCACTCAAATTAAGACATTCAAAGCTATCAAATATGCCCAAGTAAACAAATTATTCCATAGCTTGAGTTTTAGATTCACAGAAATGCTGACATTTTTCAACAAAAATAAACACCAACAGCTATATTACTTATATTTAGACAGACCTTCCAAACTTTAAGTAAAATTTTCTCTCATAAAGTGAGAATACCACCTAGTGCAGTGGCACATACCTATAATATCAGCAACTTGAAAGGCTGAGGCAGGAGGATTTCAAGTTCATGGCCTCAGCAATTTAACATGACACTGTCACAAAGTAAAAAAAAAACTCAGTGGTAAAGCACTCCTGAGTTCAATTCCCAGTATAAAATAAATAAATAAACAAAAATATAAAGAAGGAAAATTTTCAAGGAAGATAAAATTACTGAAGCTGGGCGTGGTGGCCCAAGCCTATAATCCCAGCACTTAGGCTGAGACAGGAGAATTGCGAGTTCAAAGCCAGCCTCAGCAACAGGGAGGCACTAAGCAACTCAGTGAGACCCTGTCTCTACATAAAAACACAAAATAGGGCTGGGGATGTGGATCAGTGGTCAAGTGCCCCTGAGCTAAATCTCCAGTACCAAAAAGAAAAAAAAAACAAACTACTGAATAGTTAAATAAATAAATAATGAGCAAATGTTCTTCCTTTTTTTTTTTTTGTGATCCTCAGCCTCCAGAGTTGCTGGAATTACAGGCATGTGCCACTGTGTCCAGCTTTAGCAAATGTTCTTAATAGCTACTATATAGGTTACCAAATTAAATTCATAATGTAAAAAGAATATGCTAATTTCTAAATTCAAAGTAATTTCAAAAAATTTTATGGGCTGAATCAAAGATTGCATTCCTTTTAAGAACTGGTAAAGATAATCTACAGTTAATGTTATTTTATCAGTGGGAGACTTTTTACAACATAAACTTCTCTGCCTCAACTCACTTTTTATGAACAAGGTTCTATAAAAGTGGTGCATTATTTACTTGTGAAAGAATGGATCAGGGAATATTAATCTACTTTTTCTCATCTTCACAAACCAAGATTCAACATGCATGCAAGACAATGCTACAAGAGAGAATAAAATTTAAAAAAAAAAAACAAGAGTTTTTAAAAATGACCTTGATATTTATTAGGAAATTAGGAAATTAAATAACAAACTGATATACATAATACTGAGTAAGGTAATGAAGAAACTTAACTTACCATTTTTTAGGTTTTGATAATGGTTTATATTTGTTGTATTTTACACGCCATTCAAGAACTTCTTTACAGCGCTGACATACTCCATCATGAAGTTTTTGGTTAATTTTCTTAAAAACAAACAGAAAAACAAATTGAAAATTTCACCCATGAGCGGGTATAACAAACTCCTTAAAAAGGCACATGAGAAGTTTATATTTTTTTAAAAACTATAACCTAACTTTTTTAAAATTTTTTTTAGTTGTTGATGAACCTTTATTTTTATTCACTTATTTATATGTGGTGCTGAAAATTGAATCCAGTGCCTCACAAATGTGAGGCAAGTGCTCTAACACTGAGCCACAACCCCAATCCTATAATCTAACTTTAATCTATATAATATTCTGTAACATATTACATATTTTATGTTTATTACTCTCTGGTTCTTTTTTTAAAATATTTTTTAAGTTGTAGGTGAACACAATATCTTTATTTGTTTTTATGTGGTGCTGAGGATCGAACCCAGTGCCTCACGCACACAAGGCAAGTGCTCTACCACTGAGCCACAATCCCAGCCCCTACTCTCTGGTTCTTTAAAAGGCAAATTTTTTTTTTGTACCGGGAATTGAACTCAGGGGCACTTGACCACTGAGCCACATCCCCAGCCCCATTTTTTTTATTTTATTAGAGACAGGGTCTCACTGAGTTGCTTAGCGCCTCACCGTTGCTGAGGCTGGCTTTAAACTTGCGATTCTCCCGTCTCAGCCTCCCTAAGTGCTGGGATTACAGGCATGCGCCACAGTACCCGGCTTGGGCACTTGTTCTGAGTTTGGTACAGAGTCATATAAAAAACTTTTCAATTTTCTGACAAATGTATTTTGAGAGTGTTTCCATTGACCAGATGTAGATCATACCCTGATGGGTCAAAATTCATACTGTATAGTTAAGACACATGTATTTTACTGTATGTTAAGTATGTCTCAATAAAAATGCAATAATTAAAAAAGAAAATATAGTTCATATTGTTTCAACAATTCAAATATTACCAGTGAGTTAGAATTAAACTGAGGAATCAGTCCTGAATAATTCTTTTTTTTAGTCTCTAGGGTTCCAACCCAGGACCTAGGGCAAGCATTCTATCACTTAACTACACCTCCAGCCCGAGAATATGAAAAGTAAGGAAAAGAAGGTTGGAAACAAGAACTAGCTTGGTGCAGTGGCACATGCCTGTAATCCCAGTGACTCAGGAGGCCGAGGCAAGAGGATCACTAGTTCAAAGCTAGCGTCAGCAAAAGCTAGGTGCTAAGCAACTAAGTTAGACACTGTCTCTAAATAAAAAATGCAAAAAAGGGCTAGGGATGTGCATCAGTGGTTAAGCACTCCTGGGTTCAATCTCTTGTACCAAAAAAAAAAAAAAAAAAAAAAAGAAGGCATTTCATTACTCAATTCTTTTATGTTTTTACATAAGGAAAAAATGTTTCCAAAAAGTTCTTCCTGAGGCTGGGTGTGGTGGCACACACCTGTAATCCCAGTGGGAGACTGAGGCAGAAGGATGGTGAGTTCAAAGCTAGCCCCAACAACTTAGCAACCCTCTGTCTCTAAATAAAATATAAAAAAGGGCTGGAATTGTGGCTCAATGGTTAATTGCCTCTTGGATCAATCCCATATCAAAAAAAGAAAGAAAGAAAGAAAAGAAAGAAAAAGAAAGAAAGAAAAGAAAGAAAAAAGTTCCTCCTGTCTTGTTAACCTGGCTTTATCAAAAGAAAAAAGAAAAAATTGTACATGTGAATAGCTTGGTGAGAAAAGGGCTTTATAAGGGAAGAAAACATTTTTTTTTTTTTTTGGTACTGGGGATTGAACTCAGGGGCACTCGACCACTGAGCCACATCCCCAGCCCTATTTTGTGTTTTATGTAGAGACAGGGTCTCACTGAGTTGCTTAGCGCCTCGCCGTTGCTGACGCCGGCTTTGAACTCGCGATTCTCCTGTCTCAGCCTCCCTAAGTGCTGGGATTACAAGTGTGAGCCACCGCTCCCGGCTAAGAAAACATTTTTAATTATGATTTCCTTCTCAAAATATGTTGGGATAGAAATATGATAGTAAAATTTTAAATGTATAATACAGTCTCTATTAGTTTTAAATATTCATTTGACTACATATTTTCAAAGTACTCTGAGAATTTTCTGTTATCTTTGGCTGAGGAAGGTTGGTCTTTGCTTATTACTGAACTGATGAAAAGAGGAGATTTTAAGTCTTTTCTTTTTTACTCCTTTTGTTCTTTTTTTAATTTCTCAAGGGGAGAAAAACACATCACAAAGATGCCAATTCTTTGGAAGGCTATTTGATAGAGAGTTAAAAGCACAGTGTTTAGGCTAGATCATCTGAAGGAAAACAAAACTTTTGAGAATTGCTTCATATTGTTGAAAGCTCTGAACAAGTTGGTAAAAATAATTTGACAAAACATTTATTCAAAGAGAAAACATTTCAAGGGTATTTTCAAAATTCATAAATTAAAGCTGTGAATACATTATGTTTAACTCTGGTGAAAAACATATTGGTACTATGAATTATGTATGGTATATCCCTTTCCTCCTGATTAAGTAGAGTTCCCAGGAAAGTCAGTTCTGTATATCACTGTATTGGCTCCTTACTCTGGTAACACTAGTGCCAGAAAGAAGGATATCTGTGTCCACAGGCCAGATTCCTCTTCATCCCAATCTTGGTCCTCAGTGATCACAAGCAAAGCTGGTTAAGAAATCTGCAGAACTAAAGTTCACATTTCATCATTTGTTCTCACTGCCTTCTGTTGCCTAGAATATCTTACTAAAAGCATTACTGTATTTTTTCTCTTTTTTTTTAAAGCTCTGATGACATTGTCAGCTTGAGTCCTTTGGCCTTCAGTCTCCAGACTTGTCTTTTTTTTTTTTAATATTTTTTTTAGTTGTCAATGGACTTAATTTTATTTATTTACATATGGTGCTGAGAATTGAACCCAGGGCCTCACACATGCTAGGCAAGCGCTCTGCCACTGAGCTACAACCCCAGCCCTGTATTTTCTTATCTCTAATAATAATAGGAACAAGTTAATGACTTTGGACTACAATTACAATATGAATATGGTATAAACTTTCTCACTGGAATATTCTTAGAATGCAAAACATTTTATGACCAGCAATTGTACTACACTCAGCTTGTTAACTAGCATGTTAACTAGGAAGTATTATTTGGCTTCTTGTTTGCTTCTGTATCCAATTTCTGACCAGTTCATCTTGATTTACAAAGCCGTGCATAGTTTGGAAACTGGTTTCTTTAGGGTGGTTCGACAGTAGACAAAAGAGGTCTTTGTGGGAACTTGTCCTGACAGTGATGTGTGAAGCAGTATAATCGGAGCTGTTGTACAGCATTCACGTGACCAACTGGCCCTACTACAAAATTAAAGTTGATGTTTATGTGTCAAGAAATGAATGAGGGTGGGCTGGAGATGTATCTCAGTGGTAGAGCACTTACCTAGGGAGTGTGAGGCCCAGGCTTCCATATCCAGCAACACACACACACACACACACACACACACACACACACACACACAAAGAAAAATGAATGAGGGTAATTAATTTTCGCTTGAAAGTAAAATGCAGAAAGAAAGATGTACACCTTGTTTTAACTTATTTTGGCAAACCATAAGTGAATTCCAAAGAGGTGAGCAAAGAAAGCTAAATCCTGATTCTAGAAAGTGTTCCACCTGGGGCAAATGAGATGGCAGTCTTACCTCACTCACACTTAAAGTGAACAACTAACCTGTTGGGAGCTGCAAATGAATTGTGAGCTTGTCTGAGCCATCTCTAAGTGGAGGTGTGCCCCTTAAAGAACTCTCAGTGTCATCTCACCAATCTGAGATCTGAGACCACTCCGTTGCCTTGGCAATGTTCTGCTCAAAGAGAATCTGTGATACTGCGGAATTTATTGGTTCAAAAAGCCATAGGTTCAAGGAGGTGGAAAGAGATACCAGTGCACTCAAACAGTCTTGAGGTATCAGCTGCCTGGAGGAGGAAGAATTACTGCACAAGTGATCAGGCCAAGTTCCCCACAGCCTCTGGCTTCTTGTTTACCTTGAAGAACCCTTCCTCACAATAAATCCCTTTGATGTGCTCCCCTGCAAATAAAGTATGCTGGACTCATCAGGTCTCATCCTCCCACCAGGTCCCCACTGTGAAAGCTGTGAAACTATTTTTCTGAGTCTTTTGTCTTTTATTTCTTATTAATTATTTCAGACTTCTAATTTCTCAGCCGGTTCACACCTCTGTGCGGTTAACTGATCCCTCCTTGTACAGGACACAGCAACATTAACCCTGTTCTGGCAATTAATTTTAGCTCATGATGGAAGATCACAGGTCATTAAGGTCAGACTTAAGTATGCCCAAATATAAAATGAAAATTTAGTTTTGAAATACAAAAGCTTTTAAAGGTGGCATGGTGGCTTATGCCTATAATCCCAGCAACTCAGGATGCTGAGACAGGAGGATCAAGTTCCAGGCTAGCCTGGGCAATTTAGGGAAACTCTGTTTCAAAATAAAAAATAAAAAAGGCTGGAAGATGTAGCTCAGTGGTAAAGCATCCCTGAGTTCAATCCCCACACCAAAAAACCCAAAAAACAAACAAACAAAAAATTTCATTGGAAAATTTCACTGAACAAATAAACACTTTTAAAAAAGTTAGATAAACTTAGGTACCTACCTTACATAATGTCAAAAAATTGTCTTAGCCACCATTAACTTACACATTTTAGAATAAGTGGTGTTATTCCTATCATAAGCATTCTGTTGTCACACAATAATATAACACAGCAATTCCAAACAGAAATGGGGTGAGGACTTTAACTCCCTGAAAAGTAGCAAGAGCAAATTGTAAATATGTGCATCAACATGCTGATGCTGAAAAGTATTTTATAAAATGTAAAGTCTCATTCAACAGAAGGAAGATACTATTGTAGGAGGGAAAGAACTTGAATACCATTCAAAAGTAAGTAATGTCATTGTACATCACAATTCTTTCAGAAATGTTAAAGTGACTGCAAATGGCATATTTTACTTTTCTTGATTGAAAAGAAAAAGAAAAAAGAAATTCTCAAAGGAAAATGCTAATTCCAACTGCTACTAAATATTCATTTCCATGGACTGGCCTTGTTCTTTGTCCTGAATTACTCCTCCCCCATAAAATAAGGAATTTCACTGTAATATAGCAATGGCAATGTTATTCCAGAAATTAAAAACATTTATATCTTAAGTATATTTAATTTTCTAGAAACATTCTCTTATTCTAAAATTGACTAACAGACAAAGGAGCACTGCATTTGGAAGCATTGGAACTTACAGGACTAATGATAATGTGAAAATCTGTCTTTTAGGTTGTGACTTTTAAATCATAAACTGCATTATTTTAAATCTTTTAATATGGCTAGAAAACTGTTAGATATAAATCTTAAAAAGTAAATACAACCAAAAAAAGAAGGGCTGGGGTTGTGTAGCTCAGTGGTGGAGTGCTTGTCTCACACTTATGAGGCACTGGGTTTGATCCTCAGCACCACATAAAAATAAATAAAATAAAGGTATTGTGTCCATCTACAACTAAAAATATCAAAAAAGAAAAAAACAGATAAGAGAATCAGAATGAGGCAAAAACTAAGGGAAGTAGCGAAAAGCTGGAAGCAGTCAGGGGCATAGCTAGGAAGGCCACCTGCTAGAGATGGGCTACAAGTGAGGTCTGACCTTTCTAGTAACCAGAAAACCAGAACTCAATGTCTGTAACAAGCCAAATATCCAGTTTCTCAGAAGCAGCTTAACTATTCCTGTTACTAAAACCCAAAGTTTCATGTTCCCCAAAAAGACATCATGTGATTATAATAAGCAAAGCTCTCTAAAACATCCTTATAATACAAATCATTTAACAGAACTGTTTTCTACCCTGGTTCTCAATGGAACCTGTGTTATGGTACTCAGACACAGCATGGTAAAAATGTTACTCAGAAATGCAGTGTAGATACAGATCCCTGACAGTTGTAGGATCTATAGGATGCACTGTATATCATAAGGTTATCTTCAATAAATACTATTTCTTTCAATTAAGTTCTAAGAACATTGCATTCTATTATGAAAAATGTCAAATTTGCAGAAAAATTTAAACAATAATATTAATATTAGCCACACACACACTACCTAGAGGCAATCATTAACATTTTACATATTTCCTTTTTATGGTGTACACGTTTGTAAGTCATGGACATGAAGGCAATACATACACCTCTTACTACTTATCATATCCTAGAAATACTTTCTCCTGTTGAATCATAATATTGTTACCATACTGAAGAAACAGGAAAAATAACTCCCTAGTGTAAATGAGTGTACCCATTCTATACTGAAATTTCCTTGAGTGCTCTCATACTTTTCATAACTGTCTCCCCACCTGACCCTGTCCTCTAGCATCAAATCCAGGATCAAATCAGTATTTAGCTCTTATGTCTCTTTTTGATCCATTCACTTTTATCCTTTATTACATAGATGTTTTTGAAAATACCAGGAAAATTGTCTTAGAGAATATCTCACATTTCAGATTTGTCTGATTGTTTTCTTATACTGATATTAAACTCATTGCTTTACCTTCTACATTTCCTGAAAAGTGGAAGTTAGGCTTAAAGTCGTGATTACATCTGGGCTAAATGTATTTTGATCAGAACAATTCATTCATACATATTGCTGCTGCTGTCTATTTTATAGTATTCCAAGTCAGAAGGCATAGAATGTCTAGTTCTTGCCTAGTCAACAGCACTAGATTATCAATATTAAATTTTACTCATGTAAAGCTGGCCCGGTGGTGCAAGCCTATAATCCCAGAACTTAGGGAGGCTGAGACAGGAGAAATCACGAGTTCAAAGCCAGCCTCAGCAACAGGGAGGCGCTAAGCAACTCAGTGAGACCCTGTCTCTACATAAAACACAAAATAGGGCTGGGGATGTGGCTCAGTGGTTGAGTGCCCCTGAGTTCAATCTCCAGTACCTCCCCTAAAAAAATAAAATAAAAATTAAAAAATAAAAAATTTTACTCATGTAAAACTTTTGAACCTATAAATCCTTTTAAAAATGCAACAGTACGTAACAATTTGAACATCTACTATTCTCAGAAATATATTATTTGGATAAGTCACTTTTTTGTGTATTTTACTATTTCAGTAAATGAGCTAGTTGTCATACAAACAGAAATAATTTGAAGCAAGTTCTAGTAGTAAAGTTGGTTTTACTGTCACTTGAGGAAAAATGTAAAATCAAAGTTACTATTGGTTTACCTTTTTTTAGAAACTATAGTTGTGCAACACTGCTAATCAGAAATTATCTATCGACATTTTTTTTCTTTTGGCTGTACTGGAGATTGAATCCAATGCATTTTGCTATTATTTTACCACTGAGCTACATCCTCTGTCCTTTTTATTTCATTTTGAGACAAGGTCTCAATAAGTTGCCCAGTTTGGACTTTATTTTTTTTTTTTTTTTGGTACCAGGGATTGAACTCAGGGGCACTCGACCACTGAGACACATCCCCAGCCCTATTTTGTGTTTTATGTAGAGACAGGGTCTCACTGAGTTGCTTAGTGCCTTGCCATTGCTGAGGCTGGCTTTGAACTCGCGATTCTCCTGTCTCAGCCTCCCTAAGTGCTGGGATTATAAGCATGAGCCACCACGCCCGGCTCAGTTTGGACTTTAAATTGTGATCCTTGACCTCTTGAGTCACCAGGATTATGGGCGTGTGCCACGTGCCCAGCGGTTATCAACATTTTAAAGATTTTGTTACCAAAATAATCAGCCCATTCTCCCTCAAGTGAAATATTACTCTAAGTCGGGCGCAGTGGCGCAGCCTATAATCCCAGCACTTTGGGAGGCTGAGACAGGATCGCAAGTTCAAAACCAACCTCAGCAACAGCCAGGCGCTAAGCAACTCAGTGAGACCCTGACTCTACATAAAACACAAAATAGGGCTGGGGATGTGGCTCAGTAGCTGAGTACCCCTGAGTTCAATCCCTGGTACCAAAAATAAGGAGAAAAAAAAGAGAAATATTACTTTAGTATTTAAAAATATCTGATCTACATATATACATTGAATATATATTTAATTTTTATATATAAAAATTTAATTAAAAGGCATAAAACAAGGTATGCTTCTGCTATGAGATAATTTTCTTCCTTGAAGTCTAATTCATCTTTCTCTCATTTACTCTAAAATCATCACAAGTCCTTAAAATACCAATAACAGAATTGAAAATATATGCTAGAAATACTCAAAATGTTCCTCTTGTTCAATATACTTAGAACATAAGCTTTTCTTAGAAAGAAAGAAATAATATTTGATTCTCTCCTCCTACTTTTCTTGTTATGGCTGGAATCTTTAACAAACATCATCTGCAACAATAAACAATCACATTTTCATCCAAAGACATCTGAATCTAAAATGAGTTCTAATCATCCCAAACAGAGGGCTATTCTCTTAATTGGTCAATACAGATACTGTCATTTGCAAATATACAGATAGGGTCTATGTATAGACTATCTACTGGTTTGTTATAACAGCCAAGCAAACTATCTAGATTTTCACTGACAAACTTAGATAGAACTGCACCTGTCTATAGGCAAAAACAAGATGTGGCAGTATCTTTTTCTAGTAGTAGAGAAAACCCATTAAGGCAATTCTTTTCCAAAATATATCTCCCACCCGCTTTTTCCCTCTAGTGTTGAGGATCAAACCCAGGGCCTTACACATGCTAGGCAAGCATTCCACTACTGAGTTACAACCATGTATATATTATATATGTATGTACTCCCCCTCCACCATCAAAACTCACTTTTATTTCTTTCCTTTAGTTGAGTTTTATTTCCCCGAAACAAGTGTACTGTTCCTGGAGGTACTGTAATACGAGACTGATGTGCGGCATGGACAGAGTAAGCCCCTATTTCATTTCCTATAATCTGAGACTGGATCTCAGATTATGAGATTAATTATTCATTTCCTATAATCTGAGATTGGATCTCAGAAGTTGCCCAAGCTAGCCTTGAACTTTGCTATCCTGCCTCAGCCTCTTGAGTACAAAAAATATTAAGAAAGCATCCCCAGTGCAGAGCACAGAGGGAATTCTCTCTCAACAACAGGTAAATTTTGCCTCAGAACAATTAAAAAATGGGTATTAAGAGTTTTAATGGCTTCACTTATCTTGGGCTAACTTCATTGTTAATTACAGAACATTTTTAATAAATGAACAACCCACAAAAATTGTCTCTGAATAGAAACAAACAGATTTATTGTCAGCACTATGGAGAATAGTCCTTTTCTTCCTTAGATTTCACTGTAAATGTTCAAAATGTCTATAAATGGTTTAATCTAGCTAGAGTTTGTCTGAAGACTCACCTTACATGTAGGGCAGCACTCCAACCCCACCTGCTCCTTTCAAGCTCCTTTGCTAACACTTCTTCCTCATTAGTCATTAACTCCTCTCTCTCCCAGCATAGGTACTTGCTCGGTCCTCCTTTTTTTTTTTTTTTCCACACTATTTATTCATGGTCAACTGAATGCTTCACTCCAGTCTCAGCAACAAGCTCAATGAAGTTAACATCCAAAACTACATCTCGAGTTCTAATTATTGTCTTTCTAGCAAATGTCTCAGACTGCATGAGATCTCCATTTTTCCTCCTCACATAAATCTTTGAGACACCTCAAATTACAAATTAAATAGCAACCAGTCTCAGAAAATCTGTTCTTCCTCTGTCCTATAAACTTCATCAGATCAAGTTAACAAATTTGAAGACACATTTTATTTCCCCATCACCTTTCAGCAACATACCAATACTGACAAAATCAATTCTTCCACATAACTTACTATCTTAACCATTTAAGTATGTAATTCAGTGGTATTAAATACATTCATAGTGCTGCACAACCATCACCACCACCATCCATCTTCAGAACTCTTTTCATCTTACAAATTTAAAACTCTATAGTCAAACAGTAATTCTCATTCTCCATTTTCCTCAACCCATCAAGTATTATTGTACTTTGTCTCCACAATTTTACTATTTTAAGTACTTTGTGTAAGTTGAATTATACCATACTTGTCTTTTTGTGATTAGCTTATTTCACTTAGCATAATGTCCTCAAGGTTCATAGATGCAGTAAATGTATCAGAATTTTCTGTATATATATATATATATAATACATCTTGCTTATCCACTCATACCTCAAAGGACTTGGGTTGCCCATCATATTCCTATTGTGAATGCTGCTGCTACAAACATGGGTGTATAAATCTTTCTTCAAGGCTCTGCTTTAGCTGGGTGTGGTGGCACATGCCTGTAACTCCAGCTACTTAGGAGGCTAAACCAGGATGAGCCACCAGTTCAAGGCCAACCTGAACAACTTAGATCCTTCCCAAAATAAAAAGGCTGGGGATGTGGCTCAGTGGTAGTGCACCCCTGGTTCAACTCCCTACCAAACAAAAACCAATCTGCTTTCAATTCTTTTGTGTTTGGAGTACATGCCCAGAATGATAATGCCATTTTAATTTTTTTAATATTTTTTTTAGTTGTTGATGGATCATTATTCATTTATTATTTATATGTGGTGCTGAGGACTGAACCCAGTGCCTCACACATGCTAGGCAAGCACTCCACCACTGAGCTACAGCCCCAGACCCCCATTTTAATTTTTTTAAGGAACCTTGAAGCCATTTTCCACAGTAGCTATATTATTTTATTTCCACCAACAGAGCACAAAGATTCCAATTTCTCCAGTCTCATCAACATATGATTTGCTTTTTTCATAATAGGCATCCTAATGGGCAATCCTATCTTGAAGTTTTAATTTGCAATTCCCCAGTGATCAGTGATGTTAAGCACATTTCATGTGCTTATAGCTCATTTTTATGTCTTTGGCAAAATGTTTTTTTTCCTGTTGAACATTATTCTCTATATAGACATAGCACTGTTTTATAATCCTTTTTATTTCTGCACCATAGGTATTAATTTCTGCACTCCATTTCTGGTTTTAGTAATTTTTTTTTTTTTTTTGTTAGTCTATCTAGCTAAAGGTTTGTTTGGTTTTGGTTTTGTTTTTTTTTTTTTGGTACTGGGTATTGAACTCAGGGGCACTCCACCACTGAGCCACATCCCCAGCCCTATTTTGTGTTTTATGTAGAGACAGGGTCTCACTGAGTTGCTTAGCGCCTCACCGTTGCTGAGGCTGGCTTTGAACTCGCAATTCTCCTGTCTCAGCCTCCCAAAGTGCTGGGATTACAGGCTTGCGCCACCGCGTCCAAAACATACTTACTTTTGATGGACAGTTTTGACAGATATGATTCTGGATTGGTAGTTTCTTCTTTTAATTTTGTCTCAACCCACTGCTATCTGGCCTCCAGAGTTTGATAAGAAATCTGCTGATAATGTTATCAAGGATCCCTTGTGTGATGAGTCAACTCTTGCTGCTTTCAAGATTTTTTAGGTTTTGAACTGCTTGATTATGTGTCTCAGTGTGCATATCCTTGTGTTTATTTTCCTTCATGTTTGCTGGGTTTCCTGGATGTTTACATTCATGTCTCATCAAATTTGGAAAGTTTTCAGTTGTTATTTTTTCAAATATTCTTTTTTCCATTTTCTCACTCTCCTTTTGGAACTCCCACAATATATATGTTGTTCCACTTGAGGGTTTCCCACAGGTCCTTTAGACTATGTTCACTTTCCATTTTTTCTCCCTTTCTGTTCCTCATATTTGATAATTTCCACTGTCCTATCTCCAAGTTTGCTGATTCTGTTTTATTCCTGTTCAAACCTACCTTTGAATTCCTCTAGTGAATTTTTCATATCAGTTACTGCAGTTTTCAGCTCCTGAATTTCTTTTTGGTTTTTTTTTTTTTAGGATTTTCTATCTTTTTACTGATATTTTCATCTTGTTTTTACACCATTTTCTTAACTTTCTTCTTATCTTTCTCTAGTACTTTGAGCATTTCTCAGTTGCTTTAAATTCCTTGTTTAATAGACACACCATCAGTTCTTTTTCAGGGGCAATGTCTATTGATTTACTTTTTTTACATTGAATGGGCATATTTTCCTTTTTCTCTGTATTTCTTGTGAAATTTTTGTTGAAAACTGGACATTTGAATAATGTGGTTGCTATGGATTGGTTATTAGGTGTCCCCCAAAAGCTCAGGTGTGAGACAGTGCAGGAAAGCTTAGAGGTGAAATGATTGGGTTATGAGAGTCTTGACCTAATCAGTACATTAATCCCCTAACGGGGATTAATTTGGGTGGTAAGTATAGGAATGTAGGGTATGGCTGGAGGAGGTGTGTCACTGGGGGATGTGTCTTTAGGGTACATATTTTGTCCCTGAAGAGTGGAGCTTACTCTCTCTTTGCTTTCTGGGTGCCATGCTCCCAGCTGCTTTCCTTCACCATACTCTTCCACTCTGAGGAATGGAGTCAGCTGTCTATGGACTTAGACCTCTGAAACTGTGAGTCCCACCAAATAAACCTCTTCTCCTCTAATTGTTCTTTCCAGGTCCTTTGGTCACAGCAGCATCTGACTATAACAGTGGTTTTTCTTGTGGTCAGATTCTCCCCTTCCCCCAGGGTTTGCCGTTTTTTTGATTTAAAATTATTATTGTATGCTGTCTCCACGTCAACAATCAGCCTGAGGTATAAACTTAAAAGTGTTTTCAACTCTTTTATAAAGGAGCCTGTACTGTCTTTGGGTGTATATAGTGACTTTCTAATTTCCCCCACAAATGCACTTGCCTTTGAATGTCCTGGTCTTCAATGTCTGACTTCCAAAGGGGGAAAAAAGAGAAAACTGAAGACTGGAGAAGAGGTGCTGGGTCTCCAAGTCTCCTAGAAGTCACTTCATTCAGAGCAGAAAAGGTCTGCAACAGGTATGGATAAGTTCTACTGTGCTAAGTGCTGAAGTTGACAAAAATTTATTATCCAAGTCTTCTCCTGAAGCTTGAAGACTTCAACAAATTCCAAAGTACCAAACATTTATGTAAGACAGGTTTTGCCAGTGAAATTGTTGCTTAGGTGATGAGACCAATCCCCAGTGCTTTCTACTAAGCCATTTCCCCAGAATTCTGTATTCTATAGATACATTTTAACAGACACCTGGCTATATTTTTCTTCTGGTCAAAACACAAATTCCTTAAGGCATTCCTTAGATACTTAGAGCTCTCCACAATTTGATATGTACTTTCCATTCTGATCCTATGAGCTGTTTTTCCTCTCAGGCATCTAAGTAAATAAATCTGGTGGTATACAACTTGCACTCTTCTTCCTAAGTTTTTACAAAACTGCTTTGCCTACAATGCACCTCCTTCCTTCCAAATTTGAGTTACATTCTTCATTCATATTCTAGCTTTGCTTTTCAAGTAATCCTCCAAAATTATCTGCAGTACTTCTAATCAAACTCTGCACTGAATTCAGAAGATATATAGAATACCTATTACTGGCCAGACATATATTCGATAGTGGGATACAGGTTAAAAAAAAAAGATAGGTAGGATCCTTGTTCTTGAGCTAGTAAACAGGCAATGTTCTTTCAGGGACAATGTCTATTCATTTACTTTTTTCCAATGAGATAAATACACCAGTGTGGAAACTACTGACAGAGACAAAGGAAGTATGCTTTGGTATCATCCTATACCTAGCAAATCCAGTGCCAGGGCACAGGGAGGCCTTCACAGGAACATGAGAAGGCATATATAGTCCATTTGGAAACTGTAAGCTGTTAGAAAGGCTGGATAAAAGGGTATGAGGACAATGGGAAGAATAAGCTAAATTATGAGAGAATTTGTTTGCCAAGCTAAAGAATCTGGCCTCTTTAGGGAAGAGATATGACTAGATAAGATCTTGAGCAGCAAGTAAAGATAAAAGAAAGGATGGAGACCACTTAGGAAGTTATTGAAGTAATCTAGAAATGATGCCCTTAAACAGTACAGTTGGTTGTAGCAGGTGTGACAGAAAGATGGACACAAACAAGGGAGATAATAAGATGAAAAATAATCTGTAGTCAGTAAATGGTTAGTGTTAAAATGACTAATACAGTGTTAGGGCAAAGTCAAGACTGGGAAGAGTCTGAGAAGAATGACTTTTAACTCAGTTCTAAAGTCCCAATTTTACAGTATATTACAAATTGGATTAACAAGCCCACTCCTCGATATTTTGATTTTGTCATTTAGGAGTTTCTGTGGCACAGATCACACTTAACCTACAGTTAAGGAACAGAAAATGCTCTAGAGCAAGGCTCAACTAATGCCAAGAGCTCACACAGGATGAGTTCATATAACAACCCATCTCCCTCCCTCGTTCTCACCTTGCCAAGATAAACTTAAAAGTGCAAATTGAACAAGTCTGATTCTCAGAAAGCTACTCATGTACAATAGAGTTGCAGATCTATATGGGGGAAGGTAATTACCTGAGTACTTTCATGTGTGGTTTTAGGACCGTGTATTTTAGAGTCACCTTCAAGGCTTGCTAAGAATCAAGGCTCAACTCCAAGATATTAAGAATTCCTGGAAGGTGGTATTCTGCATTTTTGAACAAGCTTTCAGATGATTCTTAAGCATACCAAAATTTAAGAACTTCTTTTCTAAGCAGATGAAATAAATTGACATTCCTAAACTATATTCCCAAAACCTCACCTCTGCTACTGGGAATACAATTTTTTTAAAAATTTTATTTACTTATTCTATTTAAGTATACATGACAGCAGAATGCATTTTGATTCATTGTACATAAATGGAGCACAACTTTTTATTTCTCTGGTTGTACATGATGTAGAGTCGCACCATATGTGCATTCATACATGAACCTAGGGCAATGATGTCCATCTCATTCCACCATCTTTCCTGCCCCCGTGTCCCCTCCCCTCCCCTCCTGGGAATACAATTCTTAATAAGGTGATATCTTTTACCATAGAAAGTTATGATTACTGCAATTAAAACAGCACTAGTAGTATAGATAAGAAATAATAATAGCTGGGTGTAGTGCTGCTTGCCTGTAATTACAGCTTCTAGGCAGGCTATGGCAGGAGAATCTCAAGTTCAAGGCCAGCCTGGGCAACTTAGAGAGACCTTGTATCAAAATAAAAAATAAAATGGGCTGGGGGTGGGGATAGCTCAGTGGTACAGTACGCCTGGGTTCATTTCTCAGCACTTTAAAAAATTTTTTTTAAAAAAGTAAAGTGTTCTGTACAGTTCTAAGTATCTGTCAGCTATTACCAAACTATACTTGTCATTGATTACACTTAAAAATCAATTTTCTAAGTTAATTATATAATTTCTTCACAACTACCTTGATGGATAATGCGTTATTCTTACTTTACACACAAAGAAATCCAGACAGGTTAAATAAGCTGCCTAACCTACATGTCTACCAATTATTATTCAAGACAACACTCATGACTCCAAATTCCATATTTTGCCCCACTAATCCATATAACTTTTCCTCTACAGACTAAATCTCTAGCTGATTTTTAGTTTCACTATTGAGAGCATCTATTCTTTGGCAAGATGTACCTTGAGTTCCAAACAACTGGCTTAAAGAAATCTTTGAAGCCGGGCGCGTGGCTCACGCTTGTAATCCCAGCACTTAGGGAGGCTGAGACAGGAGAATCGCGAATTCAAAGCCAGCCTCAGCAATAGCGAGGCGCTAAGCAACTCAGTGAGACCCTGTCTCTACATAAAACACAAAATAGGGCTGGGGATGTGGCTCAGTGGTCGAGTACCCCTGAGTTCAACCCCCAGTACCAAAAAAAAAAAAAAAAGAAATCTTTGAAACATAGTGTTTACAGACTAGACTGCCTATATGCTTGAGGAATCTATCAAATATCTTAGTCCCCAGAAGAACCTCAGAATTGACAGGAAAGGCTATGCTAGAGGCATAAATCAGTAATCCACAAGAGCTATTGTTTAAGATATTATTTAAGAAGCTTTCCTAACATTTGTAGCAGAGGACATCAGCCCCAAATATAATTTTCCCCAGATTTTTCAATTGGTTTTTATAAAGTTCCTTAATTCAGACACTGTTTGACACTGGCATAGCACTATATAGAAAACATCTGTTATCTCTACTGACTTCCTCATGATCAGAAAAAAATAGAATTTATTCTTGGAATTTAGTCCAATCAAAGTACAATGAGGGATGACAAAGTATTCTGTCTTCATTCTTTCCTATTTCTTAATCCTGTAATAAGATCAAATGTCAGACCAAAATTTAATTAGTTAAGGAATCTAAAATTAGGGGACACACTAGGAAATGTGAGTAATTTCTAAATCAGTTATCCTCAGTCTTTGTTTCTACTTCACTGTGCATGCCCTTATCACATACAGAAGACAATACATCTTAACAGGCAAGTAATAAATATTCTGGAGAAGGACAAGAAAGACAACTTCTGATACATTATTTCCTAGCAAGGGACATCAAAAATATACATATGTGTGTGTGTTTCTACCTTCTCAAGGGATTGTCTGCTGTCCTTATCACTTAAATCCCTGCCTGGTTTGATGTTTCTGAGCAGTGTTCTTTTGCTTACACAAGTCTTCCAGTGATTTCTCATGCACTGATACAAGTATATTAGGGAAGAGCTCTTTATATAGTTTACTATAAAACAGGTCTTTTGGTTTTTATCATAAAAATAATAGCAAGCTAAACAATTTGTACACAAAAGACTGCTACCATAAATCTATAAACCACATGTCTGATCCTTTATAAAAATTCTTCCTGCTGTTTTTACAACATTCCTGTGGCTAGGAGTAGGCATAATTATCCTCATTTTGCAGATGAGAAACCTAAGGCTCAGAAAATTGAACGATTTGCTTGAGGTCACAAAATTAATCAAGAGCAGCAAAGGCAGCACCTGTAAAAAGATGCTTTTTAGTTTAGGGCATGCAACTAGGTTACAAGTAGAAATTGTTTCCTCTACAGCCTTCAAGGTCTTCTAAATGTTAAAAAACAAAAACAAACAACTCCCCCCCACACACACAATTTGCAGAGTACACATTTCAATTTGTATAGTGTTCTGACTTATTCTAACACTGGTGTATGAACTGCTTTATAGTATGCAGTACATTATTTGTATAAAAAGAGTGCAAAGTGAAATTCCAAGTTAGAAAAACTTATTTAGAAAGAAAACATTACCTTTGTTAAGCAGTGTTCTAAGAGAGAAAGATTTGGTTTTCTGTCATCACCTGTCTAAACAATGAAGGGTACCTAACTGTTGAGCAATACAGGCCAACCTATGTACAATTCAACTGGAATGCAAAAAACCCTATTCAAGCAGCAATGGTGTAGTGTCACAAGGCAACACAAATGTTTTTATACCCACTCATTAGAAGTTAGTCACAATTTGAGATCTTGTCCAACCAGTATGGGCTGCCCTAAATTAGTAATCTTAAAAGAGACTAACTACTGACTGACCACTGTTTAAATGTACTAAATGAAAAAAAAAAAAAAAAGATATTTCTTCTCTCCTAAAACCATATTTAGGAAACATACTAATTGGTAAATACTTTCAAGCGTACTAACTGGTAATACTCACAAACTAAATAATTTTATCTTTTAAAATAAATCCACATTTTAAATCATTTACTTGGGGCAGATATAAGAAGACAATGCAACTAGGTTACAAGTAGAAATTGTTTCCTCTACAGCCTTCAAGGTCTTCTAAATGTTAAAAAACAAAAACAAAATTGAAGCTAGTAAACCTCTTCAAAGATAGTTGCTCTGCTCTGGTCATATTAACACATCATAAAATAACCTATTTATACTGATAATAGATTCAGGAGTCAAGTCACATGAGGAAAAATTTAGGTTTGTACCATGATTCATTTAGTTTAAAGCTCAGTTTTCACATGACTTACCTAACCTTCAGCTGAGAGCATTTTCTTGTTAAAAGAGAAATAGTGTAAAGATATATATATATATATATATATAAAATAAATATATATATAAATAAAAATATACATATAAAAATATATAAATAAAAAAATATATAGAAATATATATATATATATATATATAATTTTTTTTTGGCACCAGGGGTTGAACTCAGGGGTACTTGACCACTGAGCCACATCCCCAGCCCTATTTTGTGTTTTATGTAGAGACAGGGTCTCACTGAGTTGCTTAGCCCCTCACTATTGCTGAGGCTGGCTTTGAACTCACGATTCTTCTATCTCAGGGCGTGGTGGCGCAGGCCTGTAATCCCAGCACATAGGGAGGCTGAGACAGGAGAATCAAGAGTTCAAGCCAGCCTCAGCAACAGCGAGGCGCTAAGCAACTCAGTGAGACCCTGTCTCTACATAAAACACAAAATAGGGCTGGGGATGTGGCTCAGTGGTCGAGTGCCCCTGAGTTCAATCCCCGGTACCAAAAAAAAAAAAGATATTTTTGATGACAAGAATATAAAATTAAAATATACTGGGTGAAGAATGCAAATCACTTGTAATAAAATATAATCCTACTTTGTATTTCTACAGTTTTTCTAAGATCTGAATTTGTTGTATACTCCTTCTCTGTGTTTTTTGAAATCATCCCTGTATGGAGGGAAGAAAGTGTTATTGTATTTGTTGTTACTCTACCTTGCAGGAGGCTGATGTAACTCATCCAAGGTTACATAAAGAGTGACTCAGTAACCACACTAGCAGTCAGGGAAGTCTACTCCTGGTGTTGCTCTAACTCCAAGTTTAGGGCTCCTTTCAACTTATAAAACTATAAATATATTGTAGATTAGAATTAAGCATAGAATGTATCATGACCATCCCTCTGCTGCCTACAGAAACAATTAAAAAGAGTAAGAGTAGCTGATATGTACACCAGGCATTTCAAAGATTCAGAACATTTATGATGCATGGTTCCTTCCTCATGTTACTTAAAATCTAGCTGGAAAGACTAATGGGCATGAAATAAATCTGAAGAGCAAGCATTATTTTTAGAGTCAAAGTGATATTTAAAGAGATTAACTGGTTGGTTTCTTAAACTGGGCTTTCAGAAGGATATGGACCGAATGGGAGTCACTACAGACCCAGGCTAATTGATGGCCTCCAGATTCAAAAATTTTTATCAAATTTCATTCAACCCCAATTTGATGTAATATATCTCTACTACTTATGACAAACTTACAAAGTGTGACAGATGGAAGAGGCATTTTACATTTTCAGTGGCTATTGTTAATCTTGGAGTAAGTCCTCAAAAGGTTCCAGATCAAAGTCTATAGTGACACACTGACAATTTACAACAGCAACTCCTCTTCCTTCAAACCTTCCTTTTACCTCTATAGTCAGACATTAAAACCAGAAATGGCTTCAACCACAAGCAGAAGTAGGAAAGATAATGTGGACAATGTGTAGATAATTCTCTCAGACCACTGTTGTTCATTCAGCCTTTCCTGATATGCATGTGACTTGATATGGGATAGAGAATGAGGTGATTCAGAGCGCTGCTTCAACCAGCAATGAGAAATCCCACGTTCTAAATGCTCAGGTATCTGAACAATATTGCAGTTCAAATTTTTACTAATTAAAAACTCATTTCAAATCCTTAATTCAGCTATTTTTAATAAAAAATTAACATTCTTTTATAAGATGTTCTTAGTAAAATTACCAGTGTGTTCATTATTGCTTCTGTACAGTGATCTTATGGCCCCTGCCAGACTTTCAATACCATGAAAGCTAGAATTGTTCTTATTTTCATCTCCACAGTGCCTAGCACAAATATCAAGCAACAATAGGCAGTCAGACTTTACTTTACTTTACTTGATGGCAACACTAATTTTTCTTCTTTGTGGCGTCTCTACCACCCCAAACCAGACAAGATCTTGAGCCTGCATTTTTTTGTTTTAACTCCTCAGCTTGGTTGAAATCTCGAACTATGGGTCTAGACATCACACTTATAAAAAGATTTACCTCTTCTATGACTCAATTTAATAGCAACATTACATTTCACTGTTAAATTATCAATCTTTATTTAAAGTTCATTCAGTCTTACTAGGTTCATGATTTACTATTTCTTCTTCCATGTTTTTTTTTTTCTTTCTTTTTTGTACTAGGAATTGAACTCAGGGCCCTTACCCACTGAGCTACATCCCCAGTCCTTTTTATTTTTTGAGACAGGGCATCTCTAAGTTGCCTAGCCTTGCTTTGAACTTGCAGTCCTCCTACCTCAGCCTCCTCAATCACTGGGATTATAGGCATGTGCCACTGTGCACAGCTACCACGTGTCTTTATAGTCTGGAGAATATTCCTAAGCATACTCTTCTCTTTTTTGTTTTGAAGCACTAGGAATTGAACACAGGGGCACTCTATCACTAAGCTACATCCCTAGCTCTTTTTAATTTTTATTTTGAGACAGGACCTTGCTAAATTGCTGAGGCTAGCCTTGAATTCATGATCTTCCTGTATTAACCTTCTGAGTCACTGGGATTACAGGAACGTGTCACCCACCATGCCTGGCTAGTATACATTCTTTTTTTTGACAAAATTTAGTGCAAATGATTTTTAGTTCTGAAAAGAACAAGCCCTACCTTAGTTCTATAAAGAATTCTAAATTAAAAATACTCCCATTAGGGCCTGGGGATATAGCTCAGTTGGTAGAGTGCTTACCTTGCATGCACAAGGCCCTGGGTTCAATCCTCAGCATTACAAAAACAACTTCCATTATAGCACTTTGTAGACCCTACCCTATTTTTGACAAGTAGCAAACGAGAAATCTGATGCTTGTAGTGTCATGCTGCCTTTTGGGTAACCTCTATTTTTTCCTTTTTCCTGGAAGCTAGTAGGAATTTCTATCATTAGAGTTCAAAAACATCACAATGTCATGTCTAGGTAATATCTTTTTCTTCTGCAATATTCCTGTAAAGCTCTTGACAGAACCTTTCTATCAGAGGGTCTAAGATTTTTTTCAACTTTGAGAAAATGATTTTTTTCTTTATTTATTTATTTTTGGTACTAGGGATTGAACTCAGGGGTACTCGACCACTGAGCCACATCCCCAGCCCTATTTTGTGTTTTATGTAGAGACAGGGTCTCACTGAGTTGCTTAGTGCCTCGCAGTTGCTGAGGCTGGCTTTGAATTCGCGATTCTCCTGTCTCAGCCTCCCTAAATGCTGGGATTACAGCCTTGCGCCACTGCGCCCGGTTTTTTCTTTATTTTTAATTATTTCTTCCTCACCTTCCTTGATTTGTACCAGTCTATTACTACCTACTTTATATCTTAAATTTCCTTAAATTTTTATTATGAAGATAGGACAATTTATTCTTTCTTTATCTGTTTAATGCATGCATGTATTATAAAGGGCCTCTATATTCACATATATAAACAACTTGTTCATTTCCTATAAAAGATTTGATGTTTTTCAGAAGCTACCAACTAAGTTAAAACAGTCCCCTCGGTCTGCCTTCTCCTCTAACTTCAATAGTGAATATAAATTCCAACATTATATATGTATAAGTAACCATTATATATATATACACGTATATACGTATATATATATATATTTATATACATATATACGTATATACGTGTATAACGTAATGCTGTGAGGCTTACCTTGTTTCACACATATGCTGCTCTTTACTGATTTACTCACTTTCTCCACTAGTGAACAACTAGTACCTGTCCCCTACATAGAACACTGTTACATCCATCTGTAACATATATTTGGGGGGGGGGGCACTCTGGATTGAACCCACGGATACTTAACCACTAAGCCACATCCCCAGCCCTTTTTATATTTTATTTAGAGGCAGTGTCTCACTAAATTGCTGAGGCTGGCTTTGAATTTGTGATCCCTCTGCCTCAGCCTCCCGAGCCACTGGGGTTACAGGCGTGCACCACTGCACTTGTCCATAATATTCTTTTATGTAGGTAATAGATGACACTTTACCCCACATGACCATTCTAACTTTATTGAAGACTAGATCTAGCACTATTATGTCACTGACATTTACAAGAAACATGGTATCACATTACATAGTGTCTTGTGATAAAGGTTAATGATGGTCTACTGAACATTCAACATATACAAGTATGTACCATAATAGCAAATATATTATTCAAATTAATGACTTCAGTGACATGAGTAATTTCAAAACAAACAAGTCAGACACCTGGTAGGAAAGGGCTGAGCATTTAATAATATAAAAATCTTCATAGAACAATAAAGTATGTAAAATAATCCCAGACTTAGATTAATATTTCCTATCCATGATGTTGTGAATGACCTAACAATATCAAATGACCTTCAAAACTGAGTTTGAGTAATGCAAAGTTAATTCAACTGGTGAAGAACCATCACTTGAAAATTGTTACACATACACAGCTCCATCACCTACAAGAAGAAATACTTCCTTGTTAATGACTGCCAAAACAAAATCAAAGAGAAAAGCAACTTGGTTGCAAAAGAACAATTTGAATAATTATATTAACTTTACAATGTAAGCCCAACTGTTCCAACTAGAAATAAACTTGATATCAAAGAAATGTCCTCCATTATTTTCTAAAAATGTCATTCATCCTCATGAATAAGGAGATAGAAGAGAATTAGAAGGGCAATTGAGATAATCAGCTCCAAAGCTATGGGAAAGTCCAAGTTTTAGATATTTTTAGAAGCCCAAAATCTTATAGGGACCAAACTAATCACTGTTGAAAAATCAAACCACACTGATTTCTTTCAGTCCAAAGGAGGACTGAGATTGTACTGTACATATGAACTAGGAAGATGATGTATCAGGATGTTTTTCTACATCCACTAACATGATTTCTGAAAAGAGGCTGGCCATCCAGGTACCTGTATATCCCTCTCCTTTGTTCCCCAAAAGCTATGACTTATTTTAAAATATTGCATATTTTTCAAGAGAATAGCTATATTTCAGAAAGAGAAATGATACTGACCAAGAGAAGTCAAGGGCATCCTCTGGATCTAGGTGGTAGTTATGTAAGTGTGTTCATTTGTGAGAATTTGTTGGATTGTATTACAATCTACATGCTTTTCTGTTTTTTTGTTTTGTTTTGTTTTTTGTTTTTTTGGTACCGGAGATTGAACTCAGGGGCATTTGACCACTGAGCCACATCCCCAGCCCTATTTTGTATTTTATTTAGAGATAGGGTCTCACTGAGTTGCTTAGCGCCTAACTTTTTGCTGAGGCTGGCTTTGAACTCGCGATCCTCCTGTTTTAGCCTCCTGAGCCGCTGGGATTACAGGTGTGCTCCTCCGCACCTGGCTACATACTTTTCTATGTTTCTAAGCTATATTTCAATAAAAAAAAGTTTATTAAGTGAAAATGCTTCGATTCTACCTTTTTCCACTTTTAAAATTAACTACTAAAATGAGATTCCTGAATGAAGAATTCATATCATACTTATCTTTGTCAATATTTGGTACATAATAGTGACCTAATAAAGATAGGTGAATTAACACAGATCAGTAATCTATTACACAATGCCAATAAGAACTGCTAAATTTCCATACTTTCACGCCACCTCATAGGATTGTTGCTAGAGGGTACATATTATACACTATGAGTAGTTCAAAAATGTTTTTGAGTCCTTGTCTTTAGAAGATAGTATTTATGTATGTGTATGAGAAAGAGAAGCCAAGACATGTACACTAATAACTAAGATGACATGCATCCTATGTATGGTGAGGCCAACAAATACCACAGGGAAGTAGAGGGACATTCCAGCCAGGATCAACCAGGAAAGGCATCACTGAGGCAGCAGCATGTGAGCATGATGAACACCTTAGCAAGACAAAGGAATGAACTGACATTTACAAAATGCTCAACCTGTATGTTAGGTGCCATATGGGCATTTTCAAAAACTTTAACACTTAAAGTACAGTTAAAACCCATTAAATTCTGAGAAGTTAAGAAATTTGTCCAAGATCACACAGCTGGTAAATAGCAGAGAAATTGACCTACATCTTTTGACTCCAAGGTCAGTATCTTTCTGCCAAACCAAGTTGCCTTTAATAGATACGGTCTTGATACTTTGGGCCAAAAAATAAAAAAACCTCATAACAGAAATCTTACCAGGACTTTTTCCTCTACCTGATGCAAATATTTCAAAATGTCTTTATTCTTCTCAATAAATTGACCAAAGCCAAAACCAAGCCAACTATGTGTCTACTTACAAGAATTATGGCCTAAATTAACAGTATTCAAATTTTCACTCATAGCCTAATATAAATCCACCCAATTACCTTTTTTGGTAAAAAGGTCTTAATCAACTACTAAACTTATCCTAGAGCGTCAATTACATAGAGAGGCGTCCTTCTTATGCTTTTGTCACCACATAATGCAATATATTCATTTTGCCAAAAGGCATAAGTGCCTATTTATAATCTTATTTTGGAATATCATTGGGGGGAAAAAACTTCACAGACTCTTAGCCTATTCTTGCCTTCCTTTCTTCTTTGAAGATACCTTTAGTCACTCAATGGAACATTTCTGAGGTGCTCCAATGTCTCAAGAACTCTTCACTCAAAGATAAATGAAGAGACGCTCTGTTTCTAGGATTGTCCACTATAGTAATTTCACTTGATCCTTTTTTTTTTTTTTTTTATTTTATTTTTTTCCCAAAAGTTGCATTTTAATACATGTTGGCAAACATAACAGAAAAAAACAAATTATCAGATCCTTTTTTATTTCACTTTTTCTCATTTCATTTTGTTTTCAGATTAAACTAAACTCATTCACCTTCCTCATCAACAACCTATAAATTCACATGCACCCAGTCTTCCATCTGGTTTGCTCCTCCTTGATCCCATATCACTAAGCTCTACTATCTCTTTGAGGAAAATAATTTATCAGCTATTTCCTTTCTCTTCCATTATTTCTGAACTATAATGGTACTCCTTTTGTCAAAGCATTTAACACAGTTATATTTATTTAATTTATTCAGTCACTAACAACTCACTCAATACTTTTTATGTACCAACCCCTAGGTATTGAGGATAAAAAAGAAACTCTTGCCTTCATTTATAATAATCTAAGGTGACCTCTAAATAAAACAAACAAAGGCCGACATTATGGCTCAGTGGTAGAGCACTTGCCTCGCATGTGTGAGGCACAGGGTTCGATCCTCAGCACCACATACAAATAAATGAATAAATAAAGGTCCATCAACAACTAAAAAAAAATTAAAAAATAATAAAAAAACCAAACAATATAATGTCTGAAAGTAATAAGGCTATAAAAATTAAAATAATACAACAGTTCAGTTTTGCTGATGAACTGAAACATGGAATATGAGAAAGGCCAAAAGTCTAGGATGATACTTTTATTTTTGGTTTAAGAAACTGAGTAAATGGTGGGATGCTTTAGAGAGTTAGGAAACATGGGGAAAAAAAGATTTGAGATAGGATGGGAAAAAAAAAAAGAGTTCTTTCTTTGCCATCTTATGCTGGAGATCTCTTTTAGAAATCCAAGAACAGAAGTGAAGTAGGTAGCTAAATACACAATTCTACAGCTCAGGAAAAAGTTTGAACTGGAGTTTGAAATTTGGGAGTTACAAGCACAAAGATGGTATGGTAAGTCATGGACTAAACTATTATTTATGCATCTACATTGACACATTTTTCTCACCCCAAATGACTAATTATTGTTTTGTTTAGTTTGTGTTATTGTAGATGGAACCCAGGGCCTCTCACACATGCTAGGCAAGCACTCTAACCTCTGAGCAAAAAGGATTGAATTTTTTTTTTTTTGTACCGGGGATTGAACTTCGGACACTCAACCACTGAGCCATATTCCCAACCCTATTTTGTGTTTTACATAGAGACAGGGTCTCACTGAGTTGCTGAGGCTGGCTTTGAACTCGCAATTCTCCTGTCTCAGCATCCCAAAGTGCTGGGATTACAGGTGTGTGCCACCCGCCACTGCACTCAGCTAAGATTGAATATTTTTAACCAAAGATCTTATATCACAGAGATCAATGACCTCTTCATGAGTGATATTAGGGAAATGATGGGTACAGAAACAATATGAGTAGAGATTTTTTAAAAAATGGGGTGGGCAGTAAAGAAATGGAAAACCAGGAACTTTTCTATAAAGAGAAGAAAAAAATAAGGAGGTAGCTATAAAAAATAGATTCTAAGGAGAATTTTTAAAGAAATTGTAAAAACTCATTCAAGATGGAAAGATTATGTAAGAGTACATGAACAACTAAGGAGCTTTAAGTCTTTAGACAGGCAAGATAGGATGAACTCCAGGATACAAGAGAAGGGGCTGGTCTTAAGGAGGGGCTTGCATTTCATCTATTATAATAGGAAGGCAGAATATATTGGTATAGATGTAGGTAGTCTGGTAGGTGTGGTGGTAGAATAATAGAAAGCTACATGTAAATAGGGTTAGAATTCTGTGAAGAATAGTCATATTGATGGAAGCAGACTCTGAGTTAGAAATAAGAACATGAATGAAGTACTGTGGAAAGTAGAAATACTAGTGGACAGGAGCACCTAATGGGGTTTAAATATTTACACACACACACATATAAATATATATTTGAGGGATAAGCAAACCAGTAGATGGTGGTACTACTTTGTTGTTGTTTAGTTTATAAGCACAAGAGTTACCAGCAGCAATAAGGTTAGAGTTTGCCTGTGGGAGTAGACTTCTGAGGTGGGAGGATGTCTAACAGCTGAGAGGTCAGATGTTGGATGGATTATCCAGGTGTATGTAGCAATTACTAAGTATGATGACAGGAAATGTGAAAAGGCAGTGAGCCAGTCACTAATGAGGACATGTAACACAAAGGTTAGTACAGGGCTGGAGAGGATACTAGTCTGATGGTAGGTACTTCAGAAGAGCTAGAGTATCTGAGTGAGAAGAAATGAACTAAGGCAATAAATGGGAATGAGGGTTCTACCTGGGAGAAGGTGAGGATGTGGGGCAAAAAATACCGGGTAAGAGGTTTATAGGGAAACAGTGCTCCAAGAATTAGGTATGGCAAGAAAGTAACAAATTTTAAGTATATGTCTCTATTTAATGACAATAAACAAAGGAAGCTGTAAGGCTGGAAGATTGCATTGGGATTAGGAGATGTATAATCCAAATGGGGTAAGATTTCCCTGATTTAGGAAATCTTAGACACTGAAAAATAATCAAGTGATGCAGAGTGGTGCATACCTGTTACTACAGCGACTTGGGAAGCTAAGAAAGGAGGATCAGCCTGGGCAACTTAGCAATACCCTGTCTTGCAAAACAAAAACAAACAAACAAACAAAACGTGTTGGAGTGTAGTTCATTGGGGAAAGTGCCCCTGGATCCAATCTCTAGTATATGGGCTGTGGGAACAGCCAAAAAAATAAACACTCTATGTAAACTTCATAAGACTAGCTTCAGATTTTTCCAGCAAATTCCCTTTCTGCTTAAGTTAGCAGCTAAAGAATTTTAATGATAAATACCTTCCTGTACAGTGCCTTGTACACATCAGATGAATTCAGAGAAAGAATGTTTATTTACTTCAGTACATTTAAATGCTATTTGGCCCAGAGTGATAAGGAAAAGCTGACAAAGAAACCTTAAGCATGTTATTCCTTTATCCCCTTCTCATATCTTCATCTAACAAAACAAGCCATTGGTTAAAAAAAGAGAGAGAGAGAGAGAGAGAACTGACCCTTGAAGATGAAGTGAGCCAGCAGCAAGGGATGCTCTGAGGACAAGCAGGATTCTCAGTGTACCTGCCTGTGACCTCACGATAACACTTCTGCAGGTGTGGAAAGAGCCCTATGGCTTGAAATAACAAATGCCAGACTATAACTGTCAGTCCAGTTCTTTGTCCTATTGTATCACCCTCTGCAGTGTTTTTTTAAAGGAAAAAGGCCCATTTTGGGGGGATAATTCATATAAAATTATGACTTCCCCTCTCTCAAGTCAACTAATATGCCTAGATGAAGAATCCTGAGAATTATTTGTTTCTAACAACTAGTATTTAACTTTATGTAGAAATAAGTATTGACAACAAATTATAAAATGCCATAATTAATGCAATAGTGAACAAGTACTGTTACCTAACCCAATAGATCAAATCAAGACAACTTAATTGCAGTTGCCATTCATTATATATAAAAGGAAATGTCTAAAAATACATGATTAATGTAGACAAACAATTATATTGTAGCAGGTGTCAACATTAAGAAATGTGCAGAATTTTTTTTACCGGCTTCAAGCAGAAGCAAGTTGGGAATGAAAGTATATGGGAATCTCCAGGAATCATTTTGCTTGAAAGAGGAGAAAATAAAAGGTAAAGAATAGTATAGAATGCAATACTTAAAATAATGAAAAAGACATAGGGGAAAAGCAAATAGTTCTACTAGCACTGTGACTTTTATTAGTTATATTTATTATGTATATCACAATGCCTTGCATGCCATAAATTAAGTCAGTTTGCAGTCAAAAAGGTATGTTGAATCTTAAAAACAAACCAATGGGGCAGGAGATAAGTTTAACATAATCTCATCTAATAGCAAAAGACAGTGATGGTTCTCTATATAACTAGAATGATCTCTAGATTACCTGAGATAGTCATCTCAAAACTAATGTGAATTCTGTATCTGTTCAACTGCTTTGCTCAATGGCAATGCACTGGTTTAACCTCCTAATCGTTGACATCCATTGGTTGAGAAATAACACTTATTCCCAGAACTAGCACTTTATCATTCATACTACAACTATTCACACTAAGGATTATTTGAACCAATCTGGGGCAATTCCCTACAGCTTAACATTCCTGGGCTGGTGGAGATAGGAAAAAGATCCTATAACATCCAATTCCAAAGTACCTGAATTAAAAAGAACCTTCTCAGTAATATAGAGGTTTTTACACAGCAAAGTTTTATTCATCTGATTTATTTATTTTGATACTGAAGATTTAACCCAGGGTGGCTTTACTACTCTGCTACATGCCCTCCATCACCCTTTTTTTTCAATTTTGAGAAAGGATCACTCTCAGTTGCTTAAGACCTGGATGAGTTCCTGAAGTTGGCCTTGAACTTGCTATCCTCCTGGCTCAGCCTCCCAAGCTGCTGTCATTATAGGCATGCATTCATTCATTTTACAGTGTCAGGTGTCATAGCCAACTAAATTAGGATTAAAACTATCTCCTGGAGCAAGACTAAAAAAATCAGAATCCAAGCTTAATGTACAAAATTAATGTAAAGCTTAATGTAACTTAATGTACAAAATCAACTCTGTAATTATTATCTGTACTTTTACAGAGAGGCAAACTGAAGTGTCATGATTAGAATTTGCAGATAAAAGTTTATGAATAGGAAAAGCTGAAAGAATTATTGTTACTTGTAGTTAGCTAAGATATTCAGTATCTGATAAAACTGTTAACCTGTTTTTGTTATATTCCTGAAGAATAAAAATTTTGTTTTTCGAAAGGACTGATGTAGGTAGTATTCCTACAACTTTCCCAAAACAAAGAGCATCACTACATCTGAATGGCAATCAGTTCTTTTGCTGAAATAAACTATTTATTGGTATGAGGGATTGAACATAGGGGCACTTTACCACTCAGCTACATCCTCAATTCTTTTTATTTTTTAATTTTGAGATAAGGTGTTGCTAAGCTCTTAAGGATTTAAGTTGCTGAGGCTGGTCTCCAACCTGGGATCTTTCTGCCTCAGTCTTCTGAATTGCTAGGATTACAGGCATGCACCACCATCTCCAACTAATATATATATTTAATTTAGGTAAAATTTCTATCAGTGGCATATGCAGAACTGAAATATAGACTTCAGGTCTATATGTCAGGTGTGATAAATGTATTCACTCTTGTTATCTTCACCCATCCACTACCCCAGAACGTTTCTATGTGCCTTTTTTAGTCAATCCCCCTACTACTCAAGGCAACCACAGTTCCAATTTCATTACATGGAATCATACAGAATGCTCTTTTGTGTTTTTCCCTCCACATGATGTTTTTGATATTCATTCACAGTTGGTATGTATCAGTAGTTTGTTTTTTTAAAATAGTTGAGTAAAGGAGGCTAAGGCAGGAGGCCTGTCTGGGCAATTTAGCAAGAGCCTATCTCAAAATAGAAAATAAAAAGAGCTGGGGTTAGCCAGTCGCAGTGGCACAAGCCTGTAATCTCAGCACTTAGGGAGGCTCAGGAGAATCGTGAGTTCAAAGCCAGCCTCAGCAATGGCGAGGTGCTAAGCAACTCAGAGAGACCTTGTCTCTGCATAAAAAACAAAATAGGGCTGGGGATGTGGCTCAGTGGTCAAGTGCCCGAGTTCAATCTCTAGTACCAAAAAAAAAAAAAAAGGGCTAGGGGTGTAGCTCAGTTGTAGTGCATCCTGAGTTCAATCCCCAGTACCACCCAAAAAAGAAAAAAAATATAGTAGTATTCCAAGGTATACATCTGACATAATCTGCTTAATACCTCCTGATAATGAATATTGAATGTTTGGGGATTTTCCCCATTTTGGCTACTACAAATAAAAGGGCTTGTAAATATAAACTCCTATTCTGCTGCATAAATATAATTGTATTGCCTTAAATTTAAGACAGCTTTTTGCCTGAAGCAAACCAGAAGCTGAGGGATTAGATTGACATAGCATCTCCTTTTATGTTAAGTGAACAGAAGGAGTCTTAGCTATAAAGCCTGGCTTATTAGGTGAGACCCATCCCAACCTGCTCCTATCTGTGACATATGACACTTCAGGGACCACATTCAATGAGGAAAGAGTCCCTAGAACACTTCAAACAGGCAGTGTTCTGTTCATTTTCTATTTCCATAACAAAATACCTCAGGCTGGGTACTTTATAAAGAAAAGAGGTCTATTTAGCCTACAGTTTTGGAAACTCAAAGTCCACTATCTGATGGCCCCATCTGTTCCACCTCTGGTAAAGGTTCACTTTGTTTTATTACAACATGGAAGAGGGGCAAAAAGGGAAACAGCCACATGCAGAGATGGTCAAGCACGTAGGGTAATCTTACTTTATAACAACTCAATTATCATAAAAACTAACTCACTCCAGAAGACCAACATCAATCCCTTTTGAGATCAACACCTTTCACCAGGACTTTCCCTTAAAAGTTACATCACCTCTCAACCCTACCACATTGAGAACCAAGGGATCAGTACATGAACCTCTGGAGAACAAACCATATTCAAACTATGACAGATGAGCAGCAATAAGACTCACATATCTCTGTCCTGACCCTAGTCACATGGTCTCTACTGCACACAAAAATACAGTAAAAGACATGCATACACACTTATATAATAGAGGGCTTTTTGACTACTTACCCTTTAAGGTCTCCTCACACAGACTCCATCTCACCAATGGATAGCTACATGATAATTTATGTAACTTTGGGTGCATAATTCACTCCCCTAAGCACTAATTTCCCATTATGTGATATGGGATAATTATGGCATCTATCCTAGGTTACATTAGATCTTGTGTAGCAGGTTGGCTTAGTGCATAACACACTTCAGTACACAAATATTACCTATTATTAATATCACTATATTTCCAAAGCTAGAGTGTAGTCAGACTTTCATCTTCTATCTTCATAGAAAGGTGAAGATCAATTTCCAAAATGAGTGAGTTCCACAATAAATTAATTCAACAAGTATTCTGTAAAACTGGAGTTCATAGCCAAGCAAGTTTTGGTTTAATAATTTTTTATAAAACTGCAGAACATCTCAGTTCTTCATGCCAATGTATACTATGCCTGCCCCACAGTGAAATCTAGCATACAGCATTTCCAAAGTAATTTGACCATGACATTTACTCCTGCCCTATTAAAAAAATCTTATGTCCGTGGGGCTCTAAAAAAATACACTTTGGGAAATACTAGTTAAAAACAATGCTGACTATTCATATAAAACAAACAGCAGCCTCCAGAGGATGATATATGCTCTTCCCATTTCATTCAATTAAATATTATCTATCCATCCAATCTCAGCAGAACCTTCCTTAACACTCCAAACTTAATCCTGCTAGATACTCTTTGGCCCCTAGACTTTTCTTTCACAATTTTTACTGCAATTAGCATATCTGAAAAATTATTTGATTAATATCTGTCACCTGTCCTACCAAACTATTGGACTGTATATTTTACTTAACTCTATACCCCAAGCATCTAGTAGAGTGTTGTTGGTACCAGATACTAGATATGGAATAAATGTATGAATACAAAAATTTCACTGCAGACTTTTAAAAGGCACAGTGAAAAACTGGACTCAAATGCTTATTAACAGAAAAGTAGCTAAGTAAATTACTGTTTATATTATACAATATTATTCATCCATGAAAAACAAGGAACTTAATCTCTATGTTCTGATATACCCACTTTGGTAAATGAGAAAGAAAATGTATTTTATTACATACACACTATATTGTACATAGATGTCTAGAAACATATACAACAAACTTAACAGTTATTAAACAGGACTAGGGCTGGGAACAGCAATTTTCACTTTTATGTTTTATATACTTCTCTACTGTTTTAATATTCTTCAACAATTATAAAGTTCTTTTCTAATTAATTTTTTTAGGTTTTGAGCAACTATAGATCAAAATAAATTACCACATGCTTTATGCTTAGTTCAGATTCATATCTCTATTTCTTAAGACATTTTTGCAATGATCCTTACAGCAATCCTGAAAGTAAGATAAGAGATTGTATTAACCCAGTATCATAGATTAAAAGGTATAGGCAAATTGCCTGACATAACAAAACAAATAAATGATAGACCTGGAGCTAAAAGGTGGCCCTTTCCTCTTAGTTCAAAATTCACTACACATCATTATCACTCCAGTAGGGGAAACAGAGCTAACCTGACAGAATTGACATTTGAGTACCAAATATTTAAACAGATCTCCATCTTTACCCTTCCCAAACCCTATAAGTGGTTTGAGGACATCGCTGACCAATGACCACAGGGGCAGGGCCTTTTTAAAATAACTCTAGTGACAGGAAGTTACAAAATGCTAATGCCACTTTACTGTTAGATAATTTGTTCATATTAAGCTGAAACTTACCTTTCTTACTCTGACCCTTTGGTACAAATTCAGTCATTTGAAACATAAACAATAAAGTTTCTCTCCTCTCCTAGAATATATTTAAGTATGAAAATGGGAGCTTTATCTGGCTATACTTCCCAATAAAACATCTATCATTACCCAACTTCTAATTTGGGTGAAGTCTTGACAAATCACTTGGCAGAAAAGAAAAAAAGAGAACTATCATGCACAACATCTAACAAATTATGAGGTACAATTAGTCAATTCTGACTACAATATTTCAAAGAGAATTACCACACATTTATTACCAGTCCTAAAATAGTCAGATGCTTCTGGAAAGTCTTAGCAGATTTTTGAACCAGCTATGTATATTATTTATTAGTTCTCCATTAGACAATCCTTCCTTAGTAAAATATTTCCTGCTATTTTTGTCAGAACTTCCAATAACAAATAATCTGGTGGTCTGACCCACTGACAAGAGACTTCTTCACAGTTTTAAAGAGGAAAAAGAAATCAAAATCAAAATCTTTATGGCAAGCCGGACACGGTGGTGCATGCCTGTAATCCCAGCACTTTGGGAGGCTGAGACAGGAGAATCGTGAGTTCAAAGCCAGCCTCAGCAAGGGCGAGGCACTAAGCAACTCAGTGAGAACCTGTCTCTAAATAAAAAAACACAAAATAGGGTGGCTCAGTGGTCGAGTACTACTGAGTTCAATCCCCACTACCCCCACCCCCCAAAAACTCTTTATGACAAGATTGTGGATATCTGTTTGGTATAGTGCAGGGTTTTTCTGTTTTGTTTTTTGGTACCAGGGATTGAACTCAGGGATACTTGACCACTGAACCACATCACCAGCCCTATTTTGTGTTTTATTTAGAGACAGGGTCTCACCGAGTCGCTTAGCGCCTCGCCATTGCTGAGGGTGGCTTTGAACTCGTGATTCTCCAGTCTCAGCCTCCCAAAGTGCTGGGATTACAGGTGTGCGCCACTATGTCTGGCTATAGTGCAGCTTTTTATTCTGGAGTAACCTATTGATAATTGGCACAGTCTAGGAAAAATCTTTCCAAATATTGTTTATGATTTTCTTTCTAAAAATTTGCTCAAGTTAAGTGGGAAAAAGGATAGGTCCTTGGAAAAGGTCAATTTACTGAACTGTCTTACAATCCAACATGTATCACAATTTGTAATAACATTATCTCTTGTCTTAATTATTGTCCATATTATGCAGAAAACTGTAAGTTCCATAAAGGCAGTCAACATTTGTGAACACTACACAACCATTAGCACAGAGTATTGCACATGGAAGGTGCTCATTAAATATTTGTATAGTGAATGAAGAAACAGAGGAAACGAAACAAAATAAGACCACAGGTTACCTTAAACAGATGCCTTTGCTTTCTCACTCAATGCTGAGCAACTAATTACTTACTGAACACCCATTAGGGTCATTTAGTTTAGTATCACAACAATCCTTTAACACAGGAGACAAAATTAAAGCTCAGATAAATTAAACATTAAATAACTCAAGTCTCAAAGCTAATAAATTTGGAACTCCTGCTTACATATCAAGGTTATCTGATGTAATGCTGGCCTCCAATGTGCTCTTGTGTTGTCAATTATGTCCTCTCCATAGGGCTAAGGGTGCAGGAAGAGATAACCACAGTAATTAGTAGTTATACACAATCCAATTCCTCTGGCTATAGAAAGTCTGAGTTTTCTACCAGTTTACAGAAGTCCTGCTAAAGAAGTAAGACTTTATAATGACCAAAGCGACCATTTTTACACAAATCAAATAATTTGCTCTTCAAATCAATCTTGGTAAAAGAGAAATTCCTATCACGTTGGTGAGGACACTGAGGCTAACATCATTTAATCATACACATATTCCTACAAATTTATGGGCTTCGAGTTTTCCAAGAAGAAATATTGCTTGCATAAACTTGGTGCAAATTGTGAAAGAAACACTCGGCCATAATTCTTGTTTTCCTTCTGCAAACAAGGATCCAGATGGGCGCTCTCAACGACTCAATTCTCTCATTGGCACCTTAGGTTAGACGAGGGTCCCGTCCACTCAATGCAACTAAGTGTGTCGACCATGACAAGTATTTACGAGGAGACAACACATCCAGGTCAAAGAAAGGGCGTGGGAATAACATTTTTAGAAAGGGCTGCACTGCAGCCAAGACTAACTCTGGGCTGCGGTCCACACTCACTCCCCGTCCAATGAATCATTTCTTCCTTGAGTCAGAGACAGTACAACAGGCAGGTTCCTACCTTGGTCTGAGCACTCTTATCGAACTTGTCATTTTTGAAGCTAAATGTATTCTGGTGCTTCTGAGGCCTGGAACGAGCCACGTTGCCCTTCTGGGAACTCATCCCCGAAACCACAACCACCTCAAGTGTACCAAAAAGTTGCAGGAAAGACCGGAGAGGTTTTCCCCAAGGTATTGACGCTTCTCTCAGTGACCCGGAAGGAACTTATCCAGCCTTTCCGCCCCCCAGTCGGCACACGTGACTACTCGCAGTGGTAAAAGGACATCCTCTTGCCCTCCCAGGTCGGGGTCCAGAAAACTCCACGAGGCTCAGCTTCTACCAGCGTCCCTCCCACCCTCCCCACCTACCCAACCCGCGCAGCCTTTTCCTTAAACTGGGGGAACAAGTCCCGCTTTCTTCGAAATGAGAATTCTCCCATTGGTCCGAATGCGGCAGTCCATCACGGCGGAGGGGTGGGTTTCCTCTACTCCTATTGGCTCTTTATTTCCGCAATCCCCGCCTCCTGCCGAGTCCGCTCAGCCTCTCCGGAAGTCGGCAGCGCTACCGACTCTACCGAGCTGCTCGTGATTGGTGCAAGTTGGGCAAGGAAGGGCTTCGTCCCTCCCCACGCCCGCTCGCAGGCTGGAGCCTGGGTCAGCTTTGGCACCTTCCTCCAGTCAGTGACCAACTCCTGATGTAGAGAGGGCTCGGCTTGCCCCCTCCGTTCTCATCCAGTGTCCCTCCCGCTACGGGAGCGAGCCCCGCGCCTGGCGGGCTGAGGAGGAGCAAAGAAAAGAGGATTGAAGAGAAGAAAGACCTGGCTGGGACTGGGTGTTGTCTGCAGTGCCAGAAAAGGAGGCGGTGGCAGTGTCTGCGACCACGGCCGCTCGGGACGTGAGGCCCGAGAGCAGCCGGCGCCGGCGGCCGCCGCTCCAGCTCCTCGAGCCGGGGCCGTTAGTCAGCATAACGCGAGCTCGTGTGGAGGAGCAGAGCCGGTGCAAGGCGAGACTCGGGGCTCCCTCAGACCCCCGCGGTCCTTCGTCCAGGCTCCGGAGACTGCAGCCCTCGTCCACCCTCCTCCCCCGGGCCCGTCCACGGACTGAGAGAGTCTGGTGGCCGGAGCGCGGGTCGCGCCTCGTGGAGGACAACGCGTCGCAGACGCTCTCTCCCGACTCCCATTGCTCGGCATCTCGGCCGTGGCCGCCTCTGTGCAGGTGTGTGGGGCCGCGGGTGGGACGCGCTGCGGCTGCGGCTGCGGCCAGGCTCGGGGAGGGGGCGCTAGGCCGGGAGCCGCAGCGCGGGAGGGACGGGGCTGGCGGGGGAGGGGAACGGGAGGCGTCTTTGTTGTTGGCGACCGGGATGGCTCTTCGCGAAAGGAAAGGCCGGGGAGCTACTCCGGGTCAGGTCTGTGTATTGGAGAGGACTCTGGTGTCTTGGTGAAGGGGGACGGTGGGAGGGTCCCTGCGTTCCAAGCTGCTGAAGTCTAGGGACGAGGAAGAGATGGACGCCCTGGGAAGGTCTCGGGTCCTCCCCAGCGGTGAAGGGTCTCCATTCACTTCCTTTGCTTTTCTCCCAGGGGACCGAAAGATGGGGTCGGGTTCACATTCCTCTCCTTGGCTCTCAGATTCGCGGGTGCCTAGCAGCTTTTTACTCAATGTCCTAATTCGTGCTAGCCTCGATTTTAGGTTGAATATGCGCCGAGCTTAGTAATTTGTATATTCCGGCCGGGCGGTCGCAGGGTTCTTATTTAGATGGTTGAACTTTTATCTGCTCAGCGGAAGAACTCTAGAGTATGCTGCTCATCAGGAATCGCCTTTGAATTGGAAAATTAAGAGTTGTGGTTTGGAATTTTATTTTACCCCTGAAACAAGAAAATTGTGTGGAAGACGTTCGTAGAGAGGCTTTAACTTGGGCTTCTTGTTTTAAAAAAATGTTGATCCAGTGTGAGATTTCTGCCTGCGGCAGAACAGAATTCTTTGAACATGATGCTTTGAGTTAGTGTAAAGTCGATTCGGTAAGCAGAGGGTGAATAACGGAATACAGAGGGTGACCTTTACATTTTGGCTGTTTAATTTCTAAAAGGTGTTCCTCTAATACTTTGTGTAACGTATAATGGTTAACCCATAAGATGACTCATTGGCTTTTTAAAGTATTCAGTAAATAGGATTTTGGATGTCTTGTATCAGCATTTGAAACTAGCAGATTTGGAATCGAAAGTTAGTACATGTAATAATATTAATATGTTTACATTGACAGGAAGATTTGCAATAAATGGACTTTTCTCCATTAAGAATTTGTCTCTTCATGTGTTTATCTTATGAACTCAGGTAACCATCATAATCAAGACATTATTTTGATAATTACCAGGATTGCTAGTATTCTAATCTGGGACTGCCCAGTTTCATGCTTGTTGGTGAAATTTAGTTTGGAAGACATGGTAGGTGGCCTTAAAGAGCAGTGAGAGTAGTGTGTTAAACTTACAAAAGATGCAAACTCTTTGTTGTGTTGTAATTGATATCTTTTTTGAGATCCAGGAAGAAATGAATAGCACCCTCACTCACATTTTGACCTCTCTTTTCTCATACTCTAGCATTAATAAGGTTAATTGGCAAGGATAGGATTAGATTTTTAGCAGGCTAGGCGGTTTTAACTTTGGTGGTGTGCAGTCCTCTAGTTGATATGTGTTTTGTTTCCTTGAGTATCTTTGCCCATTTTGAAATGTGTATGAAACAACAGTTGACAAAGAATTTTTTATTTCATGGGACAATCACTATACAGCATCATAACAAAATAATGTTTTTAGTAGCTTTGTGAACACAGTAGAACTAGGCAGGTGGTATCTGTTCCAAGTTCTGTTACTGAATTGGTCTACAACTCCAGGCAATGCTATCTCACATCTGAGTCAGTTTCTCCATCTGTAATATAGAGCTAATAAAATGTGCCACCTGCTCACTTTATAGAAAAGGCAGTGAGAAATATATAAGCAACAGTTACTCTGGCTATGGGACATTATACTCTGTTTAAGAGTACTGACTGATGAACTCAAAATTTCTTCCATGTTAGTATTGATGTCATATCTTTAGAAATGGTGATAACAGGAAAATAGTTTATTGACTTGGTTGGTTTATTTACTGGTAGATTTCATTTCTCATCTAATCAAGGTTTCTCTTTTAATTCTCAAAACTACTCCCACTTTTCCTACCCTCATATACATTGCACTATTTGTCTTTCAAATCCAACCTTATGAGGTAGAGAGGAAAAGTGATTTTACGGCTTTTATTTTATTCTATTTTTTAGAGATGAAATAAGCAAAACCTAAAGAAATTAATTACTTGAATTACCTAAAGCTAAACAATTAGTGAGAAGCAGAACTGAGACTTGAATGTGTCTTCTGACTTCTAGTCCTGCATGCTATGCTTTCGAGCAGTGTTTCCCCAACAGTTTCAGTCCAGGTAACAGAGAAATAATATAGTAATATAAGTATGGACCCACGATATAATGATTCTCCATTTACCTATCACTCAATTGAAAAAATAAAGCTACAAATCAAAATGAGACAATGTACCTTGTAAATCCTCTTACATTCTGTTCTCTTTACCCCAGCCACTAATTTGAAATTGACATCCATCCTTCCTATCTATTTATTTATACTTGACTAGCTACCTTTATATTCTAGAACACTACTTTTGATTGTTTTAAAAGGATTTTGGCTGGGTGGTGTTATATACGCCTGCAGTTCCAGCATTCAGGAGGCTGAGGCAGGAAAATCAGTTAAGAATTTTTACTAGCCCAGATAAAAAAGACCCAGTCTCAAAACAAAAAAATCTATTTAACTATAATGTTTATATCTTTATGTAGCTTGCTTTTTTGTCACTAAACTTGGCCAAGATTTATCTGTTTATTCAGATAGCTGTAGTTTATTTTTATTGCTACTACTGTATATACTCCATTATGTGACTATACCATCTTTCTGTAGTTGATCATTTTAGTTGCTTCCCAATTGTTTGCTATTAAAGAATTAAGGAATATTCTTGTGTATAGTCATGTACCACATAATATTTTGGTCAACAGTGGACCACAAACACAATAGTGGTCTCATTAAAATGTATGACCTAGTGACATCCTAGCCATGTTTAAGCACACGCTGATATTCCCACAACAATGACATCACCTAATAACACTTTTCTCAAAATATCTCTTTATTTTTCATCTTACATCTCATGTTTATAGAAAATATTTTATCATTAGAAATGGTATACTATCTTAAAATGAAAAGTGTGATAACATTCACATTTTTTAAAAACATCCTTACTAAAATATAAGCAGTTAATTACAGTAAATTAATATGTATTTCACTGTGCAAATGCTTCATTCAGTTTAGCTATACTCAAGTCTTGGCTGTGTGATGCTAGACCAGTAACATCATACTCACCTGACAGCCTGTTAGAAAAGTAGAATCTCACCGGGTGTGTTGGAGTACGCCTGTAATCCCAGCACTTTGGGAAGCTGAGACAGGAAAATCTGGAGTTCAAAGCCAGCCTCAGCAATAGCAAGGTGCTAAGCAACTCAGTGAGACTCTGTCTCTAAATAAATCACAAAATAGGGCTGAGGATGTGGCTCAGTTGTTGAGTATCCCTGAGTTCAATCCCCAGTACTAAAACAAAAAACAAAAAAAAGCTAAAATCTCTGACCCTATGCCACTAATTCAGGTGCTGTAGGTTAATAAAATTCCCATTTCATTTGTGTACACATTAAATTAGAAGCACTACTAGAAGAAATTGTATTTTGTATCATTGGGTAGTATCACTTTCAGTACAACAGTTACCAGTGCAGATTGTATTGTTAAATTGAACTGGGCATTCAGATTCCAAAAGTAGCACTGTTGGTTGAAAATGATTTTCTAAAACTATTTTCAATAAGGTTGAATCAGAGAAAGTGAATCTTCCTTTTTAACACACAGTAGTTGAATTCTTTAAAATCACCACCTGTGTTAAAGCAATACACATATATGTTGGTTGCAAGTCCTGTTTAGAAATATCTGACCTTAGGGTTCTTTCTGTTTTTCCTCTCCCTTAACCTCTCTCTGAAAGTCTATAGAGTAGTCATGGAACATGAACACCATTATCTTTATGCAGGAAAAGTGCCTGGCTCCTTGACTTCTAACTTGGTAGTATCTAATTTGGTTATTCATTAAAACAACCAAAATTGTCATTGAGAAAGATCACTCTGGAATATAAATCCAGTAGTCGTGTATTAGACGCAGGGTGTAGATTTTTTTCACTTTTTTAGATAACTGCCAATTTTCTCTCCAAAGAGATTGTGGGCAAGAGGATGTGTTCTCTGCCTTATAAATATTTCAGACTTAACTTTTGGCATTCTAAGGAGTGTGAAATGGCATGTTGTTACAGTTTTTGTTTGTATTACCCAATAACTTGTGTAATTGCTAGGACTTTCACTTATTTATTGGCCATTCATTTTCTTTTTCTATGAATTGCCTGCTCAGGGTTACCTTTTCTTATTAATCTGTAATAATTTTTCTATTTTCTGTATAACAATACTTGTCAGGCTTTAAAGATCTGTTCTTCTGGTTTGGGGATTGTCCTTTTACTTTAAATACAGTGTCATCTAGTGACTAAAAGATTTTTAATGCCACATTTATTTTATGACTTGTCCTTTTTCTAAATAAAACCTTAACAGTTCTAGCTTTTCACATGTAGAACTTAAATTTACATACAGCTGTTTTATATACTAGTATGCTTGTGAATTCGATTTGCTGAATAAAATTCTTTTTTTGCTGAAATTATTTTTTATGTTAATATGCTATGATAAAATTATGGTGATAATAATTGTTTAGTTCTTAATATCCCTTTATGGTAAAAGTAAAACTTTTCAGCTGAGTCATTCCAACTTTCTCCTCCCCTGACCCCAAACCATTGCTTCAGAGTATAGACTGACCACTGGTATCAGAGCAGTTAAGGATTTCTGATTTTTAGATTAAGGATGCTCAGTTGATAATGCCATGCAGATATTCCAAAATTGGAATAACTTCTGATCCCATACATTTTAGATGAAGGATAATGAAGCTGTACTCTTGATTCTTAGGTTTCATCTATAGCTCACATTCAGCCTCTGAAGAGTCATGGAACATGGCAGGTGCTTTTAAATACTAATCACTGATCATTAATCCGCATCCTACACTTTGCAGTATGTTTTAGGTTTCTTTTCATCACTACTTTTTATTCTGGCTAGAATTTTTTAAAATTTCACTCATAATTTCAATTAATTTTTTCAACTATTTCAAATCTTAGAATACATTTTATATGTAAATTTGACTCAGATATAAGACCTCTTGTTTTCTAAGGAGATAAAAGTGAAAATAACTAGTTCTTGCATACAGTGAAAAATGCAAAAGGAAAAACGGGCCAGTGTCTATGATGTATGTACCAGTCACTTTTAGGTTTTTGTTTCTTTTTTGTTCTTTGTGTGTGGTGGGGTGCATCTGTGAGCGAAACAAGCAGCTTCCTAATTTCCTAAAACTCTATTGCCTAGCAAAAGACCATAGTAAAATACACAATAAATAAAATATCTAATATTTCAATGATAACTACTTTTAAATAAGTAGGAGAGAGCAAGGGAGAATCAGATGAAGCAATTCGACCTGTTCAATAGGGTGATCATGTTAGACCTCATTAAATAGGGGAGAATGAAAAAATGAACAATCATGTGCATTCAGGGAAGTCATAGCTGGGCAGATATTAGCCAAATCCAGGAACAGTGGACAGAAGATAGTCTTTAAGTTATACCTGTGTTCCTGGCTTTCACACTTAACAAATTGTGTAAACTCAGACAAGTTAATAACAACCCAAAGTCTTGATTTCCTTACGTGCAAAGGGATGATAGCCTGAGAAAAGTATTAGTAAGATTAAGAGATAACAAGTGAAAGGGCCCCCCCACTTCCCACTTTGTTCTCATAGCACTCTGTACTTAGTATGTATTACGCTTATAATTATCTGTCATCATTTGATAAGTTTATCTCACCCATTCTGAAATATTGATGGGGCAAACTAATCTGTAGTAATATATTAGCATATAGTCATTCTTTTTTTTTCTTTTTAAACATCTTTAACCCCTTTTCATTAGAAAAATCATCTTGTGCAGATTTGTCAAGCAAGTGTTTTATATTTATAGTGTCTTTACACCAGAGCTTCCCATTGTATGTAGGTATTAGCACGTTAGTAACTACACATCATCCTTGTGATGAAGGCAGTGGGTATGTATCATCTGGTACATGAAGGAATTGAAGCTATTAAATTACATAGTGATTGAAAATCAGAGCAAATTAGGATTGACTCTGATTATATTTGGTTACATTTCCTCTGTGGTGGTGTTTTACTTTCTACAATACAACTAAAATTGATTCTTTAAAATATAAAAGCAAAAACACAGCTTATGTTATTGTTCGATCATAACCTTTGGAAAAATCATTAGGAAACATTCAACGGATATTATAGTTTTGGTTGTTTTCAGTTTTCCCCCATGAAGCTTTTCTCAGTGTCTTAGAAGGTAGTATTAGAATTGTCAAGAGTGTTATAAGCCTTTACCCTTAAAAATACTATATGCAGTGAAAGAAATTCTTTTCATTATGACTGACTTTGAGTGTTTGAGATTTATTTATTTTATAACATGAAATAAGAGGATTAAGAAAATAGGTATAGAGCTTGGTGTATAGCTCAGTGGTAGAGTTCTTACCTAGCATGCAAGAAGCCCTGGGTTTTATCCTCTGTATTGAAAGAAGTACAATATATGCATTAATATAGATGAGGATGAAGGGGGTTGAAATAACCTCATTAACTTGGTGTGGTTAAGTCTCTATTTCAGTTCCAAAAACCTGAAGCAAGTACCTCCAGGAACAAAAACAGCAGATGTTATCAGTTTACAAATTGCAGCAAACTTGTTTGGCTTCTGAGTTTAGATTATTATGTGTATGTTTTGAAAATTGAAATTAGTTGACATAATCTTTGTTATAAACTGTTCCAAAAAATGCCACCTGCAGATTGTGACCTAGATATTTTGTTTTTGATTAGTATCCTGCTTAGTATGCTGATAATTTTCACTTTCTAACTGCAACCCCAAAAGTAAAAATTGTTCTCTGCATATCAATTAGCAAAAAAAAAAAAAAAAAAAATACTGTCCAGTGACTTGGGTTGTCAAACTTAACATCTGAAACACCACAGGTTACATTTTGGGTTTTGTTTTTTGTTTGGAGATGGGTCCTTGCTATGTTACCCAGGCTCCCTTTGAATTCCTGGGCTCCTGCAATCCTCTTACCTCAGCCACCTAGGTAGCTGGGTTGACAGGAGAATGCTAACAGACCTCACTGTTACTTTCATTAATTAAAGATTTAGGGCAGTAAAATAATACAGTGTGGAGGGATTTTATAAATGAAGGACATTCTGATATAAATCCCTAGGGCAATGTTTTTCAATTTTTTATCTGTTAGAATCCATAAGAAAGACATGTTACTTTATAATCTAATACATAAATACACACACAATCCCAAATATAACAATCTCAGAAAGAATATGTAAATCAGTTGGCACAGGCATGGTTCAGGGGAGATTTTTATTTTCCCTAGAGGAAGAAGTTAAACTTTAACACAGGCTTAAAAAAATAAAAAGTTGTTTGATATTTTTTTTTTTTGAAGGCAGAGTGGTGAGTTGGAGGATTTTACCAACAGTGAATGAACAGTATGTGCAAAGGTATAGAAGTGAAAAAGAACATGTCTCTTATCCAGAAACAGTTTGTTCAGTAGAATAAGTGGAGAAGTGCTCACAACTAAGATAGAAACCAGGAAGCAGGAGGTAGGAAGCGATCGGGTATGGCATGCCTATGAATTTATGCTTGCTTATTCAAAATTTAGCAGGACTTGTAAGGCCTGTCCATAGATTTTAAATAGGAAAGTGCTGTCACATGGCAGCAATGTAGAGTATGGATCAGAAGAGTATGAAGTAGATGTTAGTCAGTGAGTGATATGTGTGTGTATGTGTAAAAAAACAATGAAAACTGGTTGAGCAAATATGTGGTTGAAAGGATTGGAAAGGAATACATAGGAAATGAGCCTTGAGCCAAGCATGGTGGCACATGCCTGTAATTCCAGCAACTGGGGAAGGTGAAGCAGGTTTGATCTAAGTTCAGAGCCAGCCTCAGCAAAGTAGCATGGCCCTGAGCAACTTGGTAAGACCCTGTCTCAAAAAAGGGTGGGGGGGCTGGGAATGTGGCTCCATGATTAAGCATCCCTGGGTTCAATGCCCAGTCAGCCCCCACCAAAAGAGGCCTTGATTTAATGAAGGGGAGGGTAATGGGTTATAGACTGAGATGTCCATGGTCTGGAGTTGAAGGGACATCTTTGAAATCTTTAGATTTAGGAGTCAGTAGTGTGTAAGTGGTAATTAAAGCTCTGGGTTTGACTGGCATAAAAAGACAAAAGCGTATCAATCAGTTCAAAATGAAACTTTTGATTGAGGCAACCAGAGAAACCAAGATTGAACATTAGTTTTAAGAAGGAAGGACAGTGGTGTTGCATGCCAAAGTAAAAGTTTCACAGAACTCAGTGTACTTTGAAATTATAAGAGACTGTCAGAGAGTCTAAATGATGAATAAGTTAATGATAGACACTGGACCAAAACATGTTTTGAGCCTGATAGAGTTACCGTGAAATGGAGAGGTAAAGCAATTTGATTCTAAAGGATGTTGAGATAGAGGAGATAATCTCTAGATATAGATATATAGGCATACATCTGTTTATCTATATATATACACACATACTTTTTTGTAAAAAGAGGAAAGTCTTCAATATGAACAAATGAAGGAGGAGAGACTGAAGATACAGGAAATAGGTTGATAGAATAATTGATTAGTTGGAGTCTCTGAAGATTTTAGCAGTAATGGAACCCTCTGGAATATGTATGGAGGGATTGGTCACAAGCATGTGAGACTTTTTCCCAGGACTTGAAAAGACAGTCAGGATTTGATTGACTTCTAGGGCCCAGAAAGAGATAAAATAACATATCTGCCAAGTAAAAGAACATCTTTTTCTGCATCTAGCCTGCGCTGCAGAACTTAAAATGTTATCTCATTTAATCTTCCCAGTAACTCTGCAAAGTTTACAGTTGAGAAAATTGAGACTCAGAAGGAGTTTGTCTAAAGTCTTACAAATAAATTGTGTTTTGAATGAATTTGTGTCTAGCTCCAAACCCAGGCAGTTCCAAAACCTAATTAATGTCTTAGAACCAGCTAAATTTTAAAAAAGGTGGGAGAAAGCTAATAATTTGTTTTGTCCAGCAAAAATCACTTCAAAGAAGTGAAATTTGGCATCTATTACCATTGCTTTATTTTTTACAGTTTGTTTTTCACAAAAAAATACACTTTAGCATTAATTTAATACGTTTAACTTGTCCATAATTGTTTTCATTTTGCCAAAGAATAGTGAAAACGTTATCATAGACTAGCACCAGACATCAGACCTCTGTTGCCAAGAAATTGTCATGAAATGCAAGTTCATCTACAAAAATATCATATATTATTAGTTTTTTAAAACAAAATACAGCTATGACTAAACATTTTATTGTGCTCAAAAAATTATTGTTATTTCCCTGATTTTGTAAAAAAAAATTTTTGTATTTTGTTCCTGATTGATTTTTGAGGACTCATTGCTAAACTGGTACAAAACTAATGAAGTGACAGACTGAAGCAATTCTGGGAAATATACAGTTTTTGTTTTTTGTTTGTTTGTTTTGTTTTCTGGTACCTGGGAATTAAATCAGGGCCACTTAACTACTCAGCCACATCTCCAGTGGTCCCCCCCTTTAATTTTCTTAAATTTTGAGACAGGGTCTCCCTAAGTTGCTCAGGCTGGTTTTGAACTTGCAATCCTCTTTCCTCAGCCCCCCAAAGAAATATAGTTCTAGCAGTATATCTTTAGTATATCTTTATTTTAGGATTTCTACCATCGTGGAGAAGTTGAAGTCTTAAATTCTGTTTCTGCTAGTGAACATGGCACTGGAAAGTAATTGAGAGTGAGACCAGGGGTGTAACTCAGTGATAAAGCTCTTGCCTAACATGCATTAGGTTCAACCCCCAGTGGGAGTGGGTGTCAATGTTTAGGGGCTTACGGCTACCATTAATACCAACATTTGCTTCCCCTAAGTCCTGAAGAATGTGGAAATAGTTTGCAGAACACAGGCTACTATCACCTGTGTTGTGTTGAGAGTGGAAAAGAAGGGGAAAAACATCGGGTTCTTGCCATCTCTTGAGTATCCCAGACTTGAGGGGTGCTTTACTGCCTGAAGTCTTCAGCAGCTATAGTTGACAGCCCTAATAGATGGCAAGGAAAGGCACTTCTAAGCCAGAATTGCTCCTTTTATGGTGTTTAGGGCATCAATTAAAAGTATCACGTCTCTACATGTGCTGTACCTGAAACTACAGGAGCAAATTACTCTTTTTTAAATACATAATCATTTAAAAATGAATTCTTCAGTAACAGAAGTCCTTCCCATTAGCACACATTGCAAGAAGCTTATTACATCATCTTAAAAAGAAATGTTCAAACATATAAGAATGTTTAGTTTTTACCAATACAAAACTTAAATTATCTCATCAAAATAATATGAGGATAAAGCCCTCTAAAATATCCTTCCAGATTAATGAGTTGGGAAAGCATGCCACCCCCCACATCCTCCGATAACTTTAACTACAAGGGTTTTATGGCCTTGTCAGGGAATGTTCAAGATATAACTTGATATTAAAAATGTGGTATTGTTAAGGCCTTATAATCAGAGAATTGGTTTTATATGTTACAGTTAATGGGCATTAACCAAGTAAAACGTATTTCTAGCAATTTAGTAAGTCGTACATGTGGATGTTATTCTCATCTTGATGGTCTGTTTATTTAACTGCCTTTCTTATGGATTTTAAGAAATCAGAAGGTGTGTTTTTCTAATTCATAGAGTCCAATATAAAGAAAAATAACAATTTGTTTATTACCACAGTTTACAAAAATATTTGAACCACTAATTACATTTTGTTTTGAATTCTGATTCAGAACAGCAAAAAAAAAAAGCCTATTTTGATTATATTTAATATTATCTCAATTTATATTCTGTTGAATGTTTATAACTCCAGGTTCTTATTTTCTTTAATGTAGTTAATAGATTATTGGTCAGGTGCTACCTGTATAAATGCTGAAGAAAATGTTATTACTGACCTCAGGGAGCTTTAAGTTTAGTAAAGACAGTAGGAATTAGTCAAGTGAGCCCACAGATGAATAATACATGGTGGGGATCACAGATTTTAACTATGAATGGAAAGAACTGGGTGCTGTGAGAAAATGACCTAATTTAGATATGGGTTTCAGAAGATCTCTTTGAAAGAGTGGTATTTGAGACTGGAATAGAAAGTAAGCAGAGCATGTGTGCAAGTTCTAATGTGGAAACAGCTTCATGCTTTCGAGGTACTCAAAGATGGTGAGACTGCAACCATGGTGGTAAATGGGAGAGTATTAAAGTTGGAGGGGGAAGCTAAGGCAGGTTCATGCAAGGTCTTTTAAGCACCTGTAGATAAGTTTGAATTTATTGTAAGTCTGGAGGGAACCTAGCAAGGAGTTCTTAAGCCAAAAATCATACAACTTTTTTGTTTTTTTGGTACTGGAAATTGAACTCAGGGGCACTTGACCACTGAGCCACATTCCCAGCCCTATTTTGTGTTTTATGTAGAGACAGGGTCTCACTGAGTTGCTTAGTGCCTCGCTATTGCTGAGGCTGGCTTTGAACTCGTGATTCTCCTGTCTCAGCCTCCCTAAGTGCTGGGATTATAGGCTTGTTCCACCGCACCTGGCTACCTTTAGACTTTTTAGAGAAGGAAGCATTGATTTAGAGAACATTTGAATGGGAAAAATTTGCATTTACTCTCAGGTATTTTTTCATTTATCAGCTCAACACATACTGAGTTGTTCTTCTGTAGTCTTACTCCATAAAACCTTGATCAGTCCTTTGTTTTCTCAAAGCTAAGAAATATTACAAAAGGGTAGAAAAGATAATCTCAATAAATACAGAGGATTGTATGGGCCATTCCAACCAAGAGTGACAGAAATTGAATGATTTTCCAATGCATTTTTTGGTTTTAGACACTAAGATATTTAGCTGAATGAAAATTTCCTGCTTTTGTAATGGTGTTTTGGCTTGTTTTCAGTAATACTCCTAAAAGATTTACTTTACTTTTTTTCCCTTTAGAAATATCATAGCTAGAGGCTTTTTATATTCTCAGTATTTTTAAAAATATTCTCAGTATTTTTAATGGAATATAGAATCAGTTTTCTTCTATTGGGGCCAAGGAGAAAAAGAGTATCATATCTAGTTATATGATGTTAGCCCTGCACTGTGGTACACACCTGTAATCCCAGCTACTGGGGAGGATGAGGTAGGAGGATTGCAAATTCCAAGCCATTCTGGGCCAGCCTGTCTCAGAATAAAAACAAAAAGGGCTGGGGATGTAGCTAATGGTAGAGTGTACCTGGGCTCAGTCCTCTATACTACAGGAGGGTAAAAAAAATCAACAATGTTAACATAGATGATGATAATCTCTCAAAAATCTAGGGTTGCCCTGTGCAGTGTCTCATCTCTGTAATCCCAGCAACTCCAGAGGCTGAGGCAGAAGGATCCCAAATTTGAAGTCAGCCTCAGCAGTTTAACAAGACCCTTGGCAACTTAGCACAAGACTTTGTCTCAAAATAAAAAAGGCTGGGCATGTAGCTTAGTGATGAAGCAGTAAAATGCCGTTGGGTCTAACTTCCAGTATTCCATAGACAGACAGATAATGGAGAATTCAGTAAAATGTTCTTGCTGGAAAAGCTCTATCTCATCAGTCTTTTCACCTTAAAATTGAGGTAGTCAGAAGCTTAAGAGCTTGAATTATAACTAAAACCTGAGTTTCCTACTATTGTTCTTTGTTTCATAAAAATGAGCTGTGTAGGGGATGGGGTATGGCTCAGCGGTGGGGTGCTTGCTTAGCATGCATGAGGCACTGGGTTTGATCCTCAGCACCACATAAAAATAAATAAATAAAAATTTTAAAATGAGCTGTATATAATGTGAAATAAGACTTCGTCAAGAGGCAAAATTTTGTGCAAAAGAAAAAATCAATAGAAGAATTTAATATTTCTTTGATAATTTCACATGCCTGTGGCATCCATGCTGGAAACAGTATATAATGTTTAGTATCTAAATGAATGACCTTTATAAGGATGACTGGAACTCCTTTCTTGAATGCTTGCTTTCTTCTTCCTAAAGTATGCCAGAGATTAGTGGATATGTTGACTATCAAATACTGAACACTCAAGCTATTGGATTCATCTCGAAGAAGTTGCTTCAACCATTTTTACAAGCCTCTGTTCCTCTTACCCCATCTCAGTCTTCTCTGGTTGCATTACTTGGCCTACAGCTTCAGAAATGTTGTCCTCTGTCAGTTAAAATACTCTCCAGACCTCCCTAGAAGTTGTCTTTAAAAGAAAAACCCACTGTATTTGCTGGGTTCTTGCTACTTGCCTCTTAAAAGGAGAATATAAAACAAAATTCATATTCATTGAAAAATCCAGCAAATCTTGGTTGTCTTTATTTTGTGTAGTAGAAATTTATATTTGTTACTAATTTGGAGAAAACAATTTTAAATGTGGTCAAGTATTTATATTTAGCTAAAGGGTATTAACCTATCCCATTATTAAGGTCAATTAAGGGTTTATACATTTTGCAGTATAAATGATAGCCATTTATTAATTTTCTACTTAGCAGTGTATATTTAACATACCTTCACGTACCAGGTTGAAGTGTATTTGAAATTCATTTTTTTTTTAAATTTTAGATTTGAAGTCCTAAAGTTTAAATACATAAAATTATTTAACAGTACAAGAGTCACGAAGTATCAGTAGTATCAAATTCTGATGTAAAACAAGTCCTGGTAGGCTTATATGCAGTGGCCTAAATTACTACATTAGTCTGTCCAGGCTTAAAGAACTACAGTGGTTTTTTATACACTATTCAACAAAGATTTGTTTTTAAGTTTCTCACTGAATCCCACTCTTTGCCATTTTCCCTCCATTCCTTTCAGTGTACATTTTTGCTTCAATTTTTTTAACAACTGAACTGTTTTCTTGCTTGGTTTCTGAAGCTATTCCACATTACCTTGCACTAATTTTTTTTTTTTTGTAAGATGAAAAGGCTGCATAGATCCTCAATTTGTTAATAATATATTGTTTATTGATTGTGGCTATAAAATATTTATTAATAACCAATTTACAAAGGAGCATGTGAAGTTAGAATTTTAAGAGACTTGAATGAATATTAGCTTGGTTACCTTTTATTTTTCTAATGAGGAAACAGACTCTGCTGTTAAATGATTTTCAGAAGGTCTTGAAGAATTAACTGGCTCCCAATTTGTTAAATATATTGTTCTTATTTTTTTTTAACATTTAGATTTGTGAGATTTTTTTGTTTTAATCTTTTTTGTGGATAGAACCCCAGGGTCTTGCCCATGCTAGCACTGAGCTACACTTTCAATTCAGGTAAATGTTCTCCAAAAGGCGAAATGTTGGCTTGGTGAGGCTAGGGAGAGTATTGAGCACAAATGACAAGTATGTATTTCACATCTTCTAAAGCAGCCCTATTTCTTCAAGTCTTTACTACAGATAAGTATGATTAAAGGAAAGCAGCTGGCAGCCAAAGGAAGGAAAAGGAAGTGGTAGAGATGGCAGTTCATGTAGTCAGACTGTTGAGTAGACAAACTAAATGGCTACATTAGTAAAGACTGCCACGCCACATCATCTGTGTAAAGAAAGTTAGAGAATCTTATACTTAATATTGGACTATATAAATGTTGTCACCCTAAAAGGTATTGTATGTATGAAAAGGGATTGGTAAATAAGGGGAATGTTATTAGGAAATAATTTCAACTTTGCAAGATGACTTCATAGTTAATGTAGAACAGAGTTATAAGAAGTTTAATAATACGGAGGTGGTTGAAAACTTCTAAGCAAACTGTTCTAAATTTATTGCTAATTCTTGGGAGCTGCTACTTAGAATGAGAGAGAGACCCATAATATTTTTTTGATTCTTATCATACTTCACTGCATAATCATTGCAGATTTTATGCTTTTTTTTTCAATTATGTGGTGAAATATAGTATTTAAAAATAGGAACAGATCAATATATAAATTTTCTTATTCCTCCTTCCTCCTGGGAATTGACAATTAGACATCTTTTTTTTCTTAATTTCTTTTAAGTTGTAGATGGACATAGTGCCTTTATTTTGCGTATTTACTTTTATGTGGTGCTGAGGATTGAACCCAGTGCCTCACCCATGCTACTCAAGTGCTCTACCACTGAGCCACAAACCCAGCCCTACAATAGGAAACAGGAAGCAAGCAGGTTTATTTGATTGCAGTCAGTTCAGAGGGTACAGCTGTCCCTGTATCAGTTAATTCCCCTGAACCCTGAGTTCAGGCAGTTTCAGAACTTTATACTCTGTGTATAAGGGGAGAGCCTCAGAAGTGCAGTCTGCAGAAGTTCACACAAAAGCAGCTTTTTCTTTTACTGTTCTGGGCAAGTTAACCCTTCAAGGACAGCACCTGAGAAGGGGAGAGCTGCTTCTCCTCTTTCTTTCTTCCCCCTTCCAGCTGTTACCATGGGGCCCAATTAGTAACATCTCTGAAATGTGAACATCTCTGTGAATCTCAGGCCCAAGGCCAGAGGCCTTGTTTAAGGATCAGTCCTTTTTGTTATACTTTACATTTGCAAACACACTTCCCGTTAAAAAAAAAAACTTATAAATCATTATTTTGTTACTACATTAGATAGTCCAAAAATGTTTTTAAAAAACTAGTAAGGGCCAGCACGTAGGGAGGCTGAGACAGGAGAATCGTGAGTTCAAAGCCAGTCTCAGCAACAGCAAGGTGCTAAGCAACTCAGTGAGACCCTGTCTCTACATAAAACACAAAATAGGGCTGGGGATGTGGCTCAGTGGTCAGGTACCCCTGAGTTCGATCTCCAGTACCAAAAAAAAAACCCCAAAAAAACAAAAAGCTAGTAAGGGGGTATTCAGCACCTGGAGTGCTGATCTCTTTGGCCAAGTAAGACAGAGCAACAGGAAATAGAAACTTTAACTACATTGAACGTTTTTGGTAGAGACTCTGTTGCTAATAGTCCTAAGATCAATTATGGTGAAGATTTCTGGAGAAGCTTAATTAAGACATTCTGTAGAGGAGGAGGTGCTAGTACACTACAATTGGACTTTCTTTTTTTTTTGGTACTAGAGATTGAACTCAGGGGTACTTGACCACTGAGCCTCATTCCCAGCCCTATTTTGTATTGTATGTAGAGACAGGGTCTCACTGAGTTGCTTAGCACCTCGCCATTGCTGAGGCTAGCTTTGAACTCGCGATTCTCCTGTCTCAGCCTCCCAAAGTGCTGGGATTACAGACGTGCGCTACCGCGCCCTGCTACAATTGGACATCTTAAGCCTTATTCTGAGAAGTTTTCCATATAATCAGCCTCCAGGCCTCCTAGAAGAGACATTTTCTTAACTTAATTTAGCTTCTTCAGCTCAGAAAAAAATGACCTGTTTGTACCAGCATGAAAATGTATATTTGGACTTGATCAATTTTCTCTACCCTGTTTTCTTTTGAATCCTTTCATTTGCCTTTGGAAAGGTAAGCGAAGAGATGGTCCTATGTCCTGAGGAATGTTTGTGTGTATGTGTTTTGGGAAAAGAGAAATGTGTATATTCCATTTAACTGGTTGACATTGTAATGGTAATCTTAACTACCTTTTTAACAGATCTTTTACAAGGAAATCTAGCAGCATCACTCCAAGTCTGGCACCTCTTTTATTCATAAACTGGAATTCTTCCTTCTCCACTATCTCTAGGTCTACCTCAGATAAGGATTATGAAGGGATTTGGGGGGGGGGTATGAAATCTTGACCGAGTTCTCTTGAACCTCCATAACTATATGAAGACATATCCCCAGCTGGGTGCGATGGCGCACGCCTGTAATCCCAGCATTTAGGGAGGCTGAGACAGGAGAATCACGAGTTCAAAGCCAGCCTCCGCAATGGCAAGGCACTAAGCAACTCAGTGAGACCCTGTCCCTACATAAAACACAAAATAGGGCTGGGGAGGTGGCTCAGTGCCCCTGAGTTCAATCTCTAGTACCAAAAAAAAAAACATATCCCCAGGCCACGAATAAGAAATTGGTTACCAGAATTACAATCTGGATTGTGTGCATTGACAAAAGAAAAAAAAAATTAAAGCTAGGAGTACAAAGTAGAAATTTCTATCTAGAGCTGAGAATGTTAATTATATAGAAGCAAAGTTGGGACAGAATGAGCATTTACAAAATGAAGATGTGAATAGATTAAGATCCAGTTTGATTTATTTTGTAATAGAAATGCTTCAGTGCAATACTGGAGATATCCATCTTAACCACAGATTAGATAGGTGTAAAAGGGATGGATTCTTTTAGCTTTCCAAATACCTCTGTAGAAATTAAAATACCGCAGCTGTTATAAAGTGGCAAGTGCTAAGTCTTGAAAAGCATAAGATAAAAATGTAACATTTCTAGGTCCAAGAAATTCCAATTTTTATAGTACTGTTGCTAAGGTAATTTTCAGGTTTGACCTAAAGCTGTTGGCATGTTAACTGATTTTGCACTAAAGTTGATTAAATAGTTTTGAGCTTAGAAACATCCAGATAAGGTTTTATCCCAAGTCAGATCTGAAAGTAATATATAGTAGTATATTAATCCTGATATCATTCTCAATTATAGGGCATTAATTAGAAAGTTTATGAGGTATTAGAATGTTGACAAGGTGAGTACACAGTCTGAGGAGCTTGATGCATTCTTCAAATTGCTCAGGATTTACAAAGAAAGATAATATAGCACTTATCTACCTGAAATATTTATACTGGGTTACAGCCCCCTGCATCTACCCCTAGAATCAATTTCATTAATACCCAGACTAAAGCTGATAGAAGAGGTCAGAATGAATAGAAATGAGAACAGTTGTCTCTTGATTAAGATTGGTAGAGCTAGGCACAGTGGTACAGGCCTATAATCCCAGCTATGAGAGAGGAGACTGAGGTAGGAAAATTCCAAGTTTGAGACCAACCTCAGCAATTTAGCAAGACCCTGTCTCAAAATAAAAAATAAAATAAAAAGGGTTAGGGATATAGCTCAGTGGTAGAACATCCCCTGGGTTTAATCCCCAGACACCCCCCTGCCACACACACACACACATAATGTAAAGGGGAGAGCTGAGATTCTCCACACTAGTGTTGCAAAAGAATCTTGAGTAAAGTGCAAAAACAGGTAATTCATCCCTGAGAGAGAATACAGTATCCTTACCCTATTGACTAGAGTAGAATATAGGCCTTAGGAATGTAAGTACCGGTCTACTCAGTTAAAGGGTTTGTAACTTCTTGGTTTCCAGATCTAAGAATACCTTCTTCATTGCAGCCTGTGAAACCCATAAATACTATTGACATTGTGGAGAGATATAAAGGCTAAAACTTCTAAGCAGTGTGTAATCATGGGATTGATGATGTATATTCAGGTAGTCTCAGTGTTCACTAAAAGACAGCATATATTTATTTATGCTGCTCCTCATAGCCCCTCCTAGACCTCTAGGACAGATTTCTTATATAACATACGTATGAGCTTATCCACCCACTATTGGTCATTAATGACTGCTTGTTGGTCAGTGATGAGTTATTTTTTTAATACCTTTATTTTTTTAATTTACTTTATGTGGTACTGAGGATTGAACCCAGTGCCTCACACATGCGAGATGAGCGCTCTACCACTGAGTCACAACCCCGGCCCCCAGTGATGAGTTTTAATCTATCATTGTGCCCTTTGCTTTCGCACAAGTTCTACAGACTTCCCTGTGCTCAGGAGTCTGCTATGTCCAGGGCTTCTAATATTTTAAGGGAAACTGTTCTCAAGGAGATGAAAAGTTGAAAATGAAACCTAAAAATAAGATGTACCTAGCAATCCTGGGTTATTTTCTGGTTAGAATTGAGGAATAGAATTGTTTAAATATTCTGTCACACTAAGTTACGAGCAGAATTGTGATCTTCCTACCAGTAAGCATATGCAATGACTTTAGATTCTTTCCAGTTAAAAGCCACACAAGCCCTCTGGTAGGGCTGATGATTCTCAGCCTGGTGACTAACATCCCCTCTAACCAAGGTATACCTGATAAACAGTTTGCCTGACACTCTGTCTAGTGCCCTCTGTGCATCATTCTTGTTGTCTCTTCCTACCCATATAGAGGCCTGGATTTAATGTAGGATTACAGTAGATGATTTATGTGCTTTTGAGTCAAGTAAACCATATAATTAAGCCCTCAAAAGTGACAATAGAAGGTAGAAAGCAATAGGACACAAACCAGAAATAATAGACTAGAGCAAGAGAGTTCAAAAAGAAGGGCAAAATGTAGAATCCTGAAATATTCCCTGAGATAGGGCAGCATGGCCACATATGTCTTCATCTCCAGCTGGAAGGCTGATGAAAGAAGTTATAAGCTGGCTTAGATTCCAAGTTGGTGTACTTTCCATCAACACCGCTTCCTTACTCTTCTCCCCTATTCCCAAGTCCTTGATAATACATATCCCAAGCAGCCTGCCAAGTTTTCTAACAAATCATTCAAGGCCAGATATACTACTTTGAGGTAGAATTCTGTTACTAATAACTGATAAAAACCTCAGTTTTCTTCCTGCACCAGCTTCTTAGTTTGAATTTCAGATTTGTATTACATGTTTCACTTAGTTCTCAGAGCAACTTTATGAGATAGATTTCCATAATATTCATTATTCCAGGCATATGTGTCTGCATTTGTCTTCCATTAGGTGAAATTGAACATTAAGTCCATAAATTGCAGAGTATAGTATTTATCAAGCAATGCTCAATTAAAACTGATTAGTAAATTCTGTGCAATAAGCAGCTTTTGTTTTGTGAGTTATCTGTTTTTCTGTCCTCATTGCTATAGCTCTGACAGCAATTTTAGAGACTTAAAATAGAGGGAAAAATTCTAAAGAGTAACAGGGGGAAAAAGAGCAAGAGAAAAAAGCACAGAAAATCTGTAAGGAAAAAAATGAGTAAATCTGATTATTGGCTATGAGAAAATGCAGCTCATTTTTCTTTTTTTTTTTTAAATATTTTCTTAGTTGTTAATGGACCTTTATTTTATTCATTTATTTATATGTGGTGCTGAGAATCAAACCCAGGGCCTCACGCATCAAGGCAAGTGCTCTACCACTGAGCCACAACCCCAGCCCTAATTTTTCTTTAGCATAGAAAACATGCTCCTCAACTAAATTTTATGAAGTTAATATAACCTTAATACAAAAACCTAAGGAGAAGTATGGAAGAGGACAATTGAAGCCCATTCTTAATCGTGGTATAAGTACAAAAATCCTACGCAATATATTAGTAAAACAAGGCTATTGATGTATAAAAATTATGTTATCACCAAAGTAGAATTATTCCAGGAATGCAAGATTTGCTTTATGTCATTAAAACTGAAAACTAGGAGCCAGGCGCGGTGGCTCAAGCCTGTAATCCCAGCACTTAGGGAGGCCGAGACAGGAGAATTGCGAGTTCAAAGCCAGCCTCAGCAACGGCGAGGCGCTAGGCACCTCAGTGAGACCCTGTCTCTACATAAAACACAAAATAGGTCTGGTGATGTGGCTCAGCTGTTGAGTGCCCCTGAGTTCAATCCCCAGTACCAAAAAAACAAAAAAAACAAAAACAAAAAACTGAGAACTAGGAAAAAATGTTCATACAAAACTCAACAGTAAAAGTTATACTTAAAAAGACTACTGTCACCTCTTTCATCAAGACCAGAACAGTGTATTGGAACCCCAGTCAATGTGGTAAAGCAAGAAAATGTAATGTGCAGATAAGAATTTGATAGTAGAAATTTGGGAATTGTAAGAATGCAAAGTTGCTATGTACAAAGTTAGTGAACATAATCTATTGCATTTGTTTTAAGAAGATATAGAGAGATAATATGAGAACACAAAGACTTCAAAGATGTTAGTCCTTCCCAAATTGATTTCTAGATTAAGTGCCATTCATCAACATCCCAGCAGTCTCACATTGAGTAATGTGTCAAAGTGAATCTAAGTGAGAAATATACATGGCGTAGTTGTATAGATGTCACTACAAACACTTTTTAGAGTAGTCAGGTACATTTTATAAAATAGATATTTAACAATATTGAGGCATATATCCAAAGACTTCTAAGAATCTTTATATGTTTGAAGATCACCGTAATATATTGACTTCTTCCTTTAAAAAAAAGTCACACTTCAGAACCTTTTGGAGAACAGAACAGTGAAGCTGTGGTTATGTAGATCCCAGTCCAGCTTTGTTTGTGTTTTTTTAACAATTTTTCTAGATGTTGATGGACCTTTATTTTACTTATTTATTTATATGTGTTGCTGAGAATTAAACCTAGTGCCTTGCACATGCTAGGTAAGCACTCTACCACTGAACCACAACTCTAGCCCCAGTCCAGATTTTGCTTGCTTTTTTTGCTTCTAGTTGCCAAGGCCACTCCCTTTTCCAGATACATCCACTCACTCACATATTCTGAGCAACTGTCCCACCATTTTAAAATCCAGTAGTAGGATTTTGTTGTTGTAGTTTACATGTAAAATAGAAAGGTCTTTTACCCTTATTTTTCTTTCTTTTTTTTTTTGTAGATGGACACAATGTCTTTATTTTATTGCTTTGTATGTGGTGCTGAGGATCAAACCCAGGGCCTCACGCATGTGAGGCAAGCGCTGTACCGCTGAGCTACAATCCCAGCCCCCTTATTTTTCTTTTTCCACTAGATCAGTCATACTCTCTCCATGTAGCAAAAACTGAAATCTTTGGAGTCTTTCTGTTCTCAAATTATCTCTCAGTAGGAAGAAGTCTCATTCCTACAAATATATATCAAGAAGCATTCACTGAATACTCAAACTGCTGAACGTAAATCCTGTCTTCACCATTTACTAGGATTGTGATCTTATAGAAGTTGAACTACCTTATCTCTTTCCTCATCTGTAAATGGTATCAGAGGAGGAAGAATAATGGTGTCTATTTTGTAAGGTTGTTATAAGGACTAAAAGTGCTTTGGACAAGACTGATTAATAAATACATTTTGGTAAATAAACACTAGCCTGGCTTTCATAACTTAGCAAAAGGTTAAACCTACAAATTTAGAATATTCAGTGCCACAAACCAGTGATAATACTGTTTGATTTGGTTTCACAAACTTCAGTTTTTGAGTGACGTATGTGTGGAAGCCATTGTTAGATGTAGGTATATTTAAATGTAAGTATGTGCAATAAAGGAGAATGTGTGGTATTGTTCAAAACAACTACAAACATGACTTAATGGTTAGAAAATAGTTGGCAATTGATTTATAATGTGATTCAGATGACTAATTTTACAATAAAGAGAAAACAACTTGAAGCCCAAGAAGTCTAGCTCCTTTTAAAACAGGACTTTCTGGGCCATTAATACATTTCCATGCTTTTAGAAGATACCTTTTAATGATGTATGTACACACCACAATTTAGTTTTTTTAGTTAATAATTCACTGGGTAATAAAGATATAAAATTTCTGAAAATTTAAGTTTATAGAATTTGCCGGGGAAGAGATTGGACTCAGTCTGCCTACTAATGTATACTCTCCAACTAAGCTACACCCTGGCTTAACTTTTTTTAAAGCTGAAATATTTGAAATTTTACTTTAGAATCTTAAACAAGTATTTTGAATACTTCATTTCTCCTAATTTTAGTGTTAATATACTTAAATTTTAAAGTATATTTAATTCAAATTTTAAAACTTACTTTGAAGTGTAATTTAGCTTTATATGTATATACAAGTTGGCTAGACATAGTATCTTGTTTCTAGTCGATGGAAAGTAAGAAATAATTCAAAAAAGTAAACCTACATTAGAGTAAAACTAAAATATTTTTATACTGCTCAAAACATTGTTTCTTTCCTTAAAGAAATAAAAGCAGAGACTTGACTAGATATTTGTTCTTCTGTGTTCATAGCAGCATTATTTATAACAACCAAAAATATGACAATCAATGGAAAATTGGATAAACAAAAATGAAGTATTTATATATAATAGAATATTATTCAGGATTAAAAGTAAAGGAAAATTCTAACACACATTACAAGATGTATGAACCTTCAAGACATCGAGGAAAAAGGACAAATATATGATTCCATTTATGCCAGGCACTAGAGTAGTCACATTTGGAGAATGATGGTTGTTAGGGACTGTGTAAAGGAGAAAATGGAGTTGTTATTTATTGGATATAGTGTTTCAGTTGGGGAAGATGGAAACGTTGTGGAGATAGCTGATGATGATCATTCACAACAGTTGAGTACACATAATATCACAGAATTGTACACCATAAAATGGTAAAATCTTGGTGTATGTATATTTTTTTTTATAATTTGCAAAACAAAACATTTCTCTACAGTGCCTGGGAGACATAGTACTCATTTTGGAAAACAGTTCTGGGAAATGGGAACCTCTTATCTCATTATGAATACCTCCCTATTCTCCAACTTTTCCCATCCCCAAAATCATAACTCATGAACTATAACTTGTTAAATATAATTAATGTGCTATAAATGAGGTCCTTTGTTTCTTAGTAGTGGGGCGAGAATCTTAAATCTTAAGTTTTACAAGTTATAAATATTTTTATTCTTTTACATTCAGTGAAAGATGAAGTAAATCTGAAGCTTATGAGAAGAATCTTGATCACAATGTTATAGAACTAGAAAAAAACCTTAGTATCTAGTTCACACTACTCATTTTATAGAAAAATGAAATGAGGTATAAAAAGATTGACTTCCCCAAAGTCACCAGCCTTTTAGGAGTAAAACTAGAACTTACAGCCACATTTCCTAATTCTTAGTGGGTTTTGAACTACATTGCTATGCAAAAGACTTCATTGTTGTCTGTGTTAGCCTTTTGTCACTCTGACCAAAATACCTGACAAGAACATCTTAGAGGAGGAAAGATTTATTTTGGTCACAGTTTCAGAGGATTCAGTACATGATCAGTGGGCTCCGTTACTTTGGGCCTGGGGTGAGATGGGACCTCATGGCAGAAGGGCATGGCGGAGGAAAGTTGCTCAGCTCATGGCAGCCAGGAAGGAAAGAGAGGAGAAACCTTTCCAAGACGTGCTCCCAGTGTCTACTTCCTTCAATTAGGTCCAGCCTCCTAGTAGTCCATTCAATTATCAGTGGATTAATTCAGGAACTCTCATGATCCAATCATTGCCTTAAATCCCACCTCTGAGCCTTTGCTGCACTGGGGACCATCCCTTCTACACATGAGCTTTTGTGGCTCATTCCAAATCCAAACCTTCTCAATTAAGAATTTATTGGGTAGAATCCCTAATTGCATTACTGGACCAAGTAATTAAAGCTGTGTCATGTTCTAGAATATTTATAAAATATCTTCTGTTTCCATAGAAGATGGTAAACGGAACACACTTATTTGCCCCACAGGCAGGTGTGAGAGAAGAAAACAATTTAATTCTAACCCCAGAAATCTCTTTATTCAGGCAGTTAAGGGCATTCCAAGCTTATAGCCAGTTGATCCTCCTATTCAGACTATATAAGTCATCTAGGTCAACAAATATAAATGAAAATTTAGTTCTTTTATCATAAATCAGAAAAATCAGCGAAGAAGCAATGAAAGCCCAATGAACAAACACTTGAAACATCAGAATAGAAAGATAAAATTAAGAGAATTCAGAGGATATTGCCTCCATAAAGCCAAAAAAAAAAAAACTGTGGGGTATCAGTAATATGAACCTCCTTTAAAAAAAGATTGTGTTCACATATCATCAGTAATTCTTAAGTTTTCTGAAATGCATGGCTGCCTTGATTAGATTGTTATGGTATGGATAGATACCATGTGGTGTGAAATGTGTTAAATAGGTATTCACCTGAAAAGTTTCCTAGAAACCTCTTTTAAGTAAGGAGGGAATAATGTGTATTTGTAGAATGTATCTAGACCAAAGTATTACAACAGCTTTTGTGTTAACTTTGAAAATACACATAATGTACATGTCTTATAGTGGAGGTGCCAAAACTGATGATTAAGGTGGGGGAACATGTGTCTGTTCATGTTTTAGCTTATGCTCAGCAACATGTGGAGGTGTGTCTTGGAAATTTCTGAGATAATTGTACTTTCTAGTTACCAAAAGCTTTATGAGAATCTGGTACTAACATATGCAAAAATTGATAACCTGCCCTACTGCTTAATCAGGAATACTTGATTCGCTTTTTAGGGCATTGCCTTAGTGGATTATCAAGATTGTAAAAGTGTTTAGAATTCTATTTTGGCTATGTTCAGAAAATAGCTAGCTAATAGTCACAAGGTATTTTAGTTGCTTATAGTTTGCTTGCAACTCTAGCTTACACATAACCTGCCTAGAACATTAATGAATCCTTTTGATAATCAAAACCATGCTTTAAAACATATAGGTATCTTGATTGATTTACATTATTTTTTTATTTTTATTTTTTTTGGTATCAAGGATTGAACTCAGGGGTACTTGACCATTGAGCCACATCCCCAGCTCTATTTTGTGTTTTTTATTTAGAAACAGGGTCTCACTGAGCTGCTTAGCGCCTCGCCATTGCTGAGGCTGGCTTTGAACTCGCGATTCCCATCTCAGCCTCCCAAACTGCTAGGATTACAAGTGTGAGCCACCGCGCCCGGCTTACATTATTTTTTATAAAAATGGCTTTTGTATTGGAATTGGATTAGGAATAAGTCTGTGTTGTAATATTTTTATCAATATATGGTCTTCTAAAACAGTATTGTGTATGTAATCTCAGTTACATGTGTTTTATCAGAGAATATATCAAAATTGCCTGTGTGCACAGCATGAGCTTTTGAAGTTAGTATGAAGGTGATGCATGTAAGCTCTATTTCTTAGTTGTCTGGCTTCTAAGGTTCTAGTTCAGCGCTGCCCAATAAGACTTGGAATTGTTAGCCCAGTGCGGTGGCGCAAGCCTGTAATCCCAGCACTTTGGGAGGCTGAGACAGGAGAATCAAGAGTTCAAAAGCCAGCCTCAGCAACAGCGAGGCGCTAAGCAACTAAGTGAGACCCTGCCTCTACAAAAAACACAAAATAGGACTGGGGATGTGGCTCAGTGGTTGAATGCCCCTGAGTTCAATCTCCAGTACAAAAAAAAAAAAAAGACTTGGAATTGTTACAGTATGCTGTACAATTTGGTAGCTACTAGCCACATGTGAATAGTGGGACTAATGAACAGAATGTTCAATTTTAACAGATTTAAATCGCTACACATAGTTCATGACTCCATATTAGATAGGATAATGTCTGGTAAGGGTGTGTGTGTGTGTGTGTGTGTGTGTGTGTGTTGCAGTGCAGAGGATTGAACCCAAGGCCTCACACATGCTACGTAAGCACTCTATCACTGAACTACACTCCCAGCCCTTTCTAATAGTATTAAAAACTAAGGGAAGACAAAAGTATGGAAATACCTGCTTTGAACTATGTGGTCCAAACTGTATTTACATGGCATATTATATAGGCTCTTCAGCCTTTATTTTCTTCTTCTACTGTAATATCATCATTAATACAACTTCCTTATTTCTGATCTTACTGTCTAACTTTTTACTAAAAAAATAATTTATAACTTACGCAAGGACTGAACTATTTTGATGTCTCTTGGTTAGATGCTTGCCATCTTCTCCTCAGCTGTTTTAATCTAGTTCCAATTTTTTTCTCATCAGTGGAAAAGGAATCTTAGTATTACCCAGTACATTTTTCCAATTTGAGAAACTCCTCCAAACTAAACTCAGAATTATCAAGGTATTTGTCAAGTTTATCAACAAAACACGCCAACTCATTGGCTCTATTGAGTATATATGGAATCTTCCTAATATTTTATATTGTAACTTTAAAAGTATCAAGTATGATTCCTTTTCAAAGAAGAAAATAGTTCTGCTAAAATTTCTCCTTTTAATTTGAAATATAAAAAGTCCAATACTCTTAAAATTTTTGTTTCTATTCCCACACAGTAGTCTGTGCAGTGTTTCCCCAAGCAGAATTGAATATTGCTAGGAAAGTCACCAGAATTTCAGATTCTGTGATCTCAAAGGCAGTTAAGTGGTTTTGCTGCTGATTCCTGTTATAGTCTAAAGGAAGAAAGAAGTACAACCTACCTCTTTTAAAATGTATAAATTGTTGTAAGTATTATATATGTTCCAACTTTACTGAAAAGGAGCATTTTGACAGATTTCTGACAATATTCAGCTTCTCTGTATGGACTAAATAAATTCTGTAAATATATGGCTCTCTAAAGACCATAACACTTTTTGGGTATACTTTGGTGAATGCTATTACCAGTTACATACTGGATTTGGGGTGACAGTGCCTGGCATACATGATGTCCTTCAATGATAACTGAAATGAGCACATGCCTTTCTTTTTTTTCAAATATTTTTTTAGTTGTCAATGGACCTTTATTTTATTCATTTATTTATATGTGGTGCTGAGAATCAAACCCAGGGCCTCACACATGCAAGACAAGTGCTCTACCTCTGAGCCACAACCCCAGCCCCTTTTGATCTTTATACCTAGACTGCTGAGTTATTATATAATTGATCACCATTAGTAGTATAATGAATTCCCGTGGGTCACTCTACTGACATATGTTGGGCTCCTGGCCCCCTTTCCACAAAACTGACCTATATTTTGATTTTCGTTTCTACATTTTCATAGTTGAGTGCCTTTGCTATTGCTCTATTCTCTGCTCTTTTCTTTTCTTTTTTCCTTTTTTTTTTGATTAATAAACATCCATCCTGTTTGTGCACGTCAGGTGTTAGTAGGCTCTGTTTTAAATCTACTTTTTTTTCCTATTTTCTTCACCTGTTCATCTAAAACATCAGGCTTTAATATTTGTAACCAAAATAAGCATCATTGGAACTGGGAGTGTAGTTCAGTGGTAGAGCACTTGTCTAGCATATGCCTAGGGGGTGGGGGTTCAGTCTCCATCACTGCAGGAGCCAGGGGCAGGGAAACATCAAAATTGATGAGTTTTTCCTTACAGTAGCAGGCCATTTTTACGTTTTGTGCCGTCTTTGTGTTTTAATTATTTTTGTCCTTGAATTATCAGAGATTTGTTTATTAAAAATAGGAAATACTAAAATTTTTTTTCAGTGTCATTGGAAATTTTAGAAGCTGTTTGTTAAATTGAGCAGCATATGACTAACTCAAAGTAGTTTCAGATTCTCTTTGTGACAAGTTCTGACATCACATAAAACAGAATATGTGAAATTACTTTCCCAGATTGATACATACAGAAGCCAAGTCCAAAGTAATTCGTCTTGGACTTTACAGTATTTTTTAACATGAAATCTAGTATTAGCAAACTTTAAGTTATTTATTATATACTACCTTCACTGTAAATAAAATAAGATGAATCAACATAGATTTTATTTAGAGGACAGCTTTCAGAATACCACACAAAATGAAGGGAAGATAAGCTTTCTTTCTTTCTTCATTTTTAAAATTTTTTTTTCTTTTTTCTTTTTTCTTTTTTCTTTTGGTACCAGGGATTGAACTCTGGGGTATTTGACCACCCCAGCCCTGTTTTGTTTTATGTAGAGACAAGGTCTCACTGTTTCTGAGGCTGGCTTTGAACTCTGATTCTCCTGTCTGAGGTTCCCAAAGTACCGGCATTACAGGCAGGCACTGCCCAGCTAAGCTTTCTTTTTTTTTTTTGGTACTAGAGATTGAACTCAGGGGCGCTCGACCACTGAGCCACACCCTCAGCCCTATTTCGTGTTTTATGTAGAGACAGGGTCTCACTGAGTTGCTTAGCACCTCGCTGTTGCTGAGGCTGGCTTTGAACTCGCAATTCTTCTGTCTCAGCCTCCCTAAATGCTGGGATTACAGGCTTGCGCCACCACGCCTGGCTCAGCTAAGCTTTCTTATTAATGTTTTCTCTAACTCTATTTTACAAGAATTTGCAAGTTAATCTGCATTACCAAGAAAGTATAAGAGGGAGATGAAGTTTTTTCAGTAAATCATAATCACATAAAAATTGACATGAATCATATTAGTAATTTATTTATGTTAGAGTGGAAGGAGGTATAGTAGTAGGTCATTCTGTTTAGGGCTGTATTTAACATTAGCCTTCCTGTTTTGCTGTAAAAGAACTCAGATGTTCATCTTTTTCCTTTGTCATTGAGCAGGAAAAAATTACCAGGAGAAGCACATTCTTAAATTATTTCATATAATTTTAGGAAATTCTTCTTGCTATAAGTGAAGTAGCTAAGAATTCTCTGTGGGGGTTGAGAGGGTAGCTCGGTGGTAGAAATTTGTAGGATGTCAGTTCTCCAGCACCACATCTTAAAAGAGATGGGGGGCAGAATCCTTTGTTGAAAGTAAACCTTAATTTTCACAATAGGCCATCTGTGTGTATTGATTTCAAGAGGGACAAGATTTTCTTTCTGGAACACTGTCCTGTTCTTCACAATGTACTGAAAGATTTTAGTAACTGTCAGTGCTTTTCCACCTGCCTGCCTCCCCACAACTTAGATTCATAAATTTTCATTTAACTACTTCTGTTTTGTTCCCACATACTAAACATAAGCAATAGTCCCCAAATTTTTTGTGCGTTCTTTCTAAACATATGTTTAAAAACTTCTCACCCCTTTTTATTCCATTGTGTAGATATACTACATTTTGTTTACCCATCAATCAAACATTTGTGTTGTTTTCACTTTTTGCCTTTATAAACATGCTGCTGTGAACATTCATACACACGTTTTCTGTAGACATAGGTTTTCATTTCTCTTGGAATATCTGGAAGTTAAATTTCTTGTTGAAATGGTAACTACCAAACTTTCAAATTTGCAACATTATTTTACTTCCCCAGAAAATCTCCAGTTTTTCCACATTTTAGCCAACCCTTGTTATTAATTGTCTTTGATTATAGCCATCCTTGTGGGTGTGAGGTGGTATCTCATTGTGGTTTTGATTTGTATCTCCCTAATGACTAATAATGTTGAACATCTTTTCACATGCTTAATGGCCATGTGTATGTCTTTGGAAAAATGTCTGTTCAGATCCTTTGCCCATTTTCGAATTGGTTTATGTAGAGTTTTTATTGTTGTGTTTTTTGTATATAAATTATGGAAATTCTTTTTATATTCTAGATTCAGATCTGTTCAACAGATTCATTATTTTCAAGTATAATACTCCCATTCAGTAGATTATCTTCACTGTCTTGGTGGTGTGCTCTAAAGCACAAAAGTTTTAGAAGTCCATTTGTCTATTTTCTTTGTTATTTGTGCTTTCAGTGTCATAGCTAAGGAATCATTGCCCAGTACAGCTTCCCAAAGATCTAAGCTTTTATTTTCTTCTAAGAGTTCTATAGTTTAGAACTTACTGTTTAGTCTCAGACTCATTTAGAGTTGATTTTTGTTTATGTGTAAAGTAGGAGTATAATTCTGTTCTGTAGGAGTATAATTCTATTCTTTTGCATGTGGATATCAAGTTGAGATTTTGATTGGAATTATTTTGAATTTAATTTTGGGAGCGTTTAATATTCCTCATACTATAAAGTCATTTCATGTTTTTAGGTTGTTGTTTAAAATTTTTTTGTAGGAAGATTTTCTACATGCTAGTTTACTTACTGTATTTTTAGTTATTTAATGCTAACATGGAATGTAGTCTTTTATCCGAATGCATATATTTACCAAAATTGCTGAGGACTCTTTATTATTAGTTTTAATATTTTATTGATTTCATTGGCTTTTGTATCTAGATAATGTCATCTGTAAATCATGATTTTGTTTCTGTGTAATCTGTTGAGATTTTTCTTAAGTCTATTAATGTGGAAAATTACTTTGGTTTAACATTGGAAGAGTCATCATTCTTTCCACTATAGTGCTTCATGTTTTATGTGCACTTTACATATTCTGATTTTTTTAAATGTAAAGTTTTTGCAGGTATGTTCAAAATGAAATGGTTCTGTACTACTTTTGTGCATTCTTTACTCATTTTTGGTATCAAGATTACAATAGCTTCAAGAAGTGAGTTTTGAGCATTTATTATTTCTGGAATAACTTTTCTTGGAAAGTGTTTTAGGTGAAGGTGGTTTTTTATTTCCTTTTCAAATTCTTATGGTTATTTATGCATTCTTGCCTCCTATTTCTTGTGCCAGTTTACTCCTTTTGCATTACTTAGAAAATTATGCATTTGGGGTTATTTAATTCATTGACAAGTGCTTTTTGGTGAGTGGGTACTGGGGATTGAATTTGGGAACCTTTTACCCCTGAGCTAGATTTAGATGCCCAACCCTTATTTATTTATTTGTTTTGTTTGTTTGTTGTTTTAAGATAGGATCTGGCTAAGATGCTTAAGTCTTTGCTAAGTTTCTGTGGCTGGCCTTGAACCTGCAGTTGTCCTGCTTTAGCCTCCTAAATAACTGGGGTTACAGCTGCCACCACACTTTAATTTCTGTAGGTCTATCTCCTTTTACATGTAACATTTTGTGAGTCACTTTTCTGTCACTATAACAAATATAACCTCGTATAACCAACTTATAAAGAGAAAAGTTTTTATGTTAGCTCACATTTTTGAAGATTTCTATTTGCCTTTTGGCCTCTGGTAAGGAAGCACATGATGGCAGAAATGTGGAAAAGCCAGATTGCTCACTTTGACCAGAGAACAGAAGAGAAGCAAAAGGGATTGGGATTCCAAGGACCTCTTCAAGGGCAAACTCCCAGTGACCTAAAGGCAACCAACACTAGGCCCCAGCTCCTAAATATTTCACTACATACCAATTGTGCCGTCTCGGTCATCAAAGTTTTTTAATACATGGTCCTGTGGGGGACGTCCAGAATCTAAAGTTATAACATTTACCTCCTTATGTTCAGTGTTGTCAAAGTACCGTTTAAGCAAAATAGAGATTTTGAATTGAAGTTCCAAAGTCATTCTACTTACCGCTTCCAGCATTTACCAGCTGTGTGACCACTGGCATTTACCAGCTAGAGACAACCAACTGAATAGAAAAGCAATCCCAAAATTAATCGCTAATTTCCAGATTATAGCCTCAACTACAACTTACTGGCAAGTCCTATAGCTGTTCTGTGCCTGTTTCCTCAGTTGCAAAGTAGGTGTGAAAATAATAGTACCTATGGAGATCAACAGAAATAGAGGAAAAGACTAGAAGTGAGGGGAGAAATGTGGGGGGAAAAGATAGTCCCTATATCAGGGTGTTGTTGAAAGAATAAAATGTGTTAATATATAAAAAAGCATTTAGAACAGTCTCTGGCACTGAGCAGATGTTCTGTTAATACTGTTGGCCAATGGTCACAATAGAAACCTTTTCTCAGCATCCGGTTTTGGTTCTTTATTGCTTTTTTCTCTATTTTGTTGATATGTACCATTAATTTTTTTTCTTGATCCTTACTCAGTTGAAAGTGAGATCCATTCTTTTTAGAAGCTTTTGAGTTTGTTCGGTTCTGCTGTTTTTCAGTTTTACTATGGTGTGTCTAGCTGTGATAATTGTCTTAAATATCCTGTTGGCACTTTTTGAGCTGTTTCAATTCTAAAAAGATCTTAGTCTTTTTATCTTCTATTTTTGTTTTTTCATTTTCTTAAGACTTTTATGGCATACATATTGGCATTTCTTCTAAATTTTATTTTCTATTTTCTCTTATCACCCTCTCTCTGAAATTCCAGCCTGATCCTGCAACTTAGTAATGTGTTCTTCAACTGCTAAACCAATTCTCCTTTCCAACCCATCAGCCACTTTATTTCACCTGTTATTTTTTATACTAGGAATTTCCAGTTGTTTTAAGGATTTATTATAACTTATTTTAAATTCTTAATTTGTCTGGTTCAAAAATCTGCTTCTACTATAAATTATTCAATTTGTTGTCTCTTTTAAGACTTACTACCTTCCTAAACTATTCACTGCCTTGTCAGGTTTTTGTTTTATGTTGGTTTGGTTTTGTTTGTTGTTGTTTTGCCAAGGATAACTAGTAAATATTTTTATTCAGATAATTTTGTAAATTGGACTTAAAGTTATCTAAATTTAACAAGCTATCTAAATTATCTAAATTTAACAAGTCAGTGTTTTTTGTTGTTTTTTTTTTTAATCAAGGATAAAATACTTGTAATCTCAGCATTTTGGGAGGCTGAGGCAGGAGACTTGGGAATTCAAAGCCAGCCTTAGGAACTGGCGAGGCGCTAAGCAACTCAGTGAGACTCTCTCTAAATAAAACACAAAATAGGGCTGGGGATATGGCTCAGTGGTCGAGTACCCCTGAGTTCAATCCCTGGTACCAGAAAAAAAAAGAAAAAAAAGAATAAAATGTTTTCTCTCAGTAACTTGCTCAGCTCAGTTCACAATAAAATAACTTTTATACCTTCTGTGAAAATTTTCAAATTTACGGAGGAGGAGACAATAACTTTTTAAAAGCAGGTATGTATTGCTGCCCTATTTCAACCTGTTATTTGGAAAGTGATAGTTTGTGAGTTTTCACTAAATGGGCTGTAGTTACCTGGCTTTGGGGCAGTAGAGGTGAGAAGAATTTTTTCTACCACCATTAAGAAGGCCAGGTTGTCTTTTCATTACACAAGACCTTGGTACTGCAGTTTTTCTCCTTTGTGCGTCTTTCTTTTGGTGCTCATCCTCAGAAGCATCTGCAGCATTATGTATGTTCTGTCAGAGAGATTTATTCTAAAACCAATTCAGTGTGTAAAAGTCTTCATAGTTAAGAGGTAAATTATAGGAATATAGTCTAGCTGTGTATAGTTGACTTATTAATCAAGATTTTAATTGACGATTGTGGGTCAGCACTCAGGTAAGGTACTTGATTGTTAAACAGACTGCCTTGCTGTATTGTACCACTCATTCCCTCATCTGGACACCTCCTCTGGAACAGACCTTTTGAACTTTCCTTGCCATCGTTTTCACCAGATTCTTTATCTTCCTGTACGGGACATTAAATTCATAGTCAAATTCTTCAGTAGACACCATTAATTCATTACATTTTCTTTGCCCTGCTAAGTCCAGTGCATGCCGTCTCAGCACAGTACTTTAGGAAGCTAGTTAAAGTTAGTACTGTAGATATTACATAATTGTCATTTCTATTCTAATTCTTGTTCCAACCAGGCTAACACTCAGACTATATTTGTTTTGAAGATTGAAAAGGAATTCAGGTAAATAATAAGTAAACGTGTTTCCTAATTAGATATAGTGATACATACCTGTAATCCCAGCTTCTTCAGAGGCTGAGGCAGGGAGATCACTCCTTTGAGACTAGCCTTAGGAATTCAGTGAGATTCTGTCTCAAAAAATAAAAAGGGCTGGGGATGTAGCTCAGTAGTAGAGTTGAAAAAAAAAAAAGTGCTTACAATATCTAGTACCCTTTTCTGCCCTTCTTTTAACTCCTCTTTTAAAGCCTTTTATGTCATATTTAGCCTTGTTTCTCTTCCTCCTGCACTGTTTCTGCTGCTTTCTACTTAATGTGTTTGCACTGGGAAATTAACACGTATTATTTTAGAGTATATTTTGATTCAGTAGTGAATAAAAAGATAAAGATAAAATAAACTTAAAGATAAATTCTTTCCTTTTCCTGTATCCTCAATTCTTTAGCCGCTCCCCTGACGTGATTTCCTCTGGTTTTTGGTATAATTATGTACATTTTTTCCTACCTATTTTGCAGAAAGTATTATCAAATCTTAGGAAAATACACGTTTTGAAGGCATTCTTTTTAACTGAGCAGTGTTCTGCATCTGCTAAAAAAGAGTTTGACAATGCTGGTAGAGCAAACAAGTATTAACTTTTCTTTTTGTCTTAGAGTTAATATGAGCTGGATATTCTAAAAATATTAATGGAAAAAAATCAGGAGAAAGTGGATCATTTCTGAGTGTGTTAACTATATGGCCACCACTGTATTTATATGCCTTCACTACAGCATCATATTTGATCTTCACAACCGCTCTGTTCAGTGTAGATATTGACCTTGTTTACTTATGAAGAAAATAAGAACAAAAGAGGTAAATAATTTACCCAGGGGACACAGTAAGTGGTAAATTGGGATTCTACTTCAGCTCTCTGACTTTAAACTTTGTATTTTCTCATCCAACATTAGGAGATTTTGCCTTCAGATTTTACTTTTCTTTCCATAATTACCTTTATATTATATCCTTTTTGGTTTGGGCAATAATTGTGTATCTCTATATGAGTGTTTTTATCTTTTATTGGTCATTTTGAAATGATAAGCTTCTCATACAAATAGGGTTTTGAGTCCTTATGCCAGTCCCATTTGAGTTAAACAGAAATTACAAACTAACCTAAAGATAATTTATATCATCTATGTTATTTTTAGATGAATACATCATCACCTTTTATATTTTTGTTAAATGAGACAATGATCATCACTATTGGAAACACAAAATATTTGAGTCTGCCTGTTGGCCAGGAATATTTGCCTCACTTTTAGATTTAAAGTAGTTCTAGAAAGTTGCTAACAATCTCTTTGGAAGAAAGATGCTTCAAATTATAGTAGTAAATGTTGACCACTAGTAATATTTACTCAGGTCTTTGTTTTAATCTGTTGTATGAGAATACAGAGTCCACATTTAGTTATTAAAACCCCTCTGATTTCCTTTTCTTTTTCAGAAGATGAATAATCTTTCGTTTAGTGAGCTGTGTTGCCTCTTCTGCTGTCCTCCTTGCCCAGGGAAAATTGCTTCTAAACTAGCATTTTTGCCACCTGATCCAACTTACACACTGATGTGTGATGAAAGTGGAAGCCGCTGGACTTTACACCTATCAGAACGAGCAGACTGGCAGTATTCTTCTAGAGAAAAAGATGCTATTGAATGTTTCATGACTGGAACCAGTAAAGGCAACAGAATTGCCTGTATGTTTGTGCGTTGCTCACCCAATGCCAAATATACTTTACTCTTTTCACATGGAAATGCTGTTGATCTTGGTCAGATGAGCAGCTTTTACATAGGACTGGGATCACGGATTAATTGTAACATATTCTCATATGATTATTCTGGATATGGTGCAAGTTCTGGGAAGCCAACAGAGAAGAACCTCTATGCAGATATTGAAGCTGCCTGGCTTAGTCTTAGGACAAGGTAAATTGTGACTGGGAACTATTTTTTACACAGTAGTTAGCTAAAATTATGTAAGAATACAATCAAGTTGGTTTTACTGCACATTGCTTGAACTATCATATAAAGGTTATATTTACCAGTAATTAATAGTCCAACTTTTAGGTTGCAGTTTTAAATTTTATATAATAACCCAAAAAAGCTTTTAAAGATAGCTCAGGTTTGTTATATGTATTAATGCCTGTATGTATGTGAATTTTTAAATTTTTAAATGCAATGATGAGTATTTGGTTTTATAAATTTTATTGGTGCATGATATACAGGTATTTTACTCAGAATTGCAACATTTTAAGGGAATGAGGAAAAAAACACTAATTCAGTATTATTTAAAAATGAGATTTTACTTTACATTCTGGACTCCTAAACTTTGGAAAAATAATCTCAAGTTTACAAAAAAAGTACTGTTTTGTAAATTAAGAAAATATTCTTTGTCAATTATTTGTTTTTTTCCCTTTATTCATTCGTTTATTTACATGCAGTGCTGAGACTCTAACCCAGTGCCTTACATGTGCTGGCAAGTGCTCTGTACTGAACTACTACCCCAGCCTGTCAATTATTCTTTGATTTTAACAAAGAATGTACTTTTGCAGACTAGAAATTGCATTAAGTCACCAAGACAAATTTTTCTTGAAGAAAAAATCTCAATTTTGTAGACTTCAGAGCATTTTATTATCAGTGCATTAATGTACAATAAATAGATCTCTTAGTAGAAGTTTTCTGATGTTATACATGATAAACTGCCTAACTTCCAGAGTATTGTACTGAAGAGATAGGACACAAAGTAAATTCATGATTTCTAATTGAATATTAGAAAATGTCTTTAAAAATATTTCTTCTCCAGGAAATAAAGTTCTGCTCTCACAGCAAATTTTTATATAAAGAAGATTCTTAAATCAATTAAAATGATACAAAAACAAATGAAAAGCAAGAAAAAATAGATGGTGGGTAGTAAAGAGTTAACAGAGGGACCAATGGAGGAACTCTGTTCACAGGGGTGTAAGTGGGGAGGGGGCATGGAGACGATAAAGGTGGTAGAATATGATGGTCATCATAGCACTAGCTTTATGTATGACTGCATGTATGTTGTGATTCTATATCACTTAAAATCAGAGAAATGGAAAGTTATCCTCCATCTGTATACAATGAATCAAATTGCACTCTGATATCATGTAAACCTAAATAGAATAAATAAATAAATTAAAATATGAAAAGGAAAAAAAAATAAAGAGTTAACAGGGAGCTGAACATAGTGGCCCATGCCTGTAATCCCAGCACTTTGAGAGGCTGAGAAAGGAAAATCCTGTGTTCAAAGCCAGCCTCAGCAACGGCGAGGCGCTAAGCAACTCAGTGAGACCCTGTCTCTAAATAAAACACAAAATAGGGCTAAGGATGTGGCTCAGTGGTCTAGAACCCCTGAGTTCAACCCCTGGTACCAAAATAAAAATTAATTAATTTTTATTTTTGCATTGTAACATGCATATATAATAGTGGAATTCATTCTTATACATAGTAATGGGATTCATTTTGTCATTTATACATGCACATAGCATGATTTAGTCAATTTCATTCTAAAATAATGATTTTGATGGTGCAAAGGTAAAGCAGATAGTCTGTTATTAGTGCTTAACAGAGAAGGACAACTTTACTGAGTATATTTCTGTTGGAAAATATTCCCTCTTTTGAGTAGTCAGCTTTCTTTTTTCTTTTTTGTCTTGTCAGATTTTTTTGTTTTTTGGTACTGGGGCTTGGACCTAGGGACATTCTAGCACCGAGCCACATCTCAGCCCTTTTAATTTTTTTAATTTTTGAGACAGGACCTTGCTAAGTTATTGAGACTGGCCTTCAGCTCATCTTCCTTCTGTCTCATCCTCCTGAGTTGCTAGGATTACAGGAGGATTACAGGCATGCACCACTGCACCTGGCCAGATACCAATTTGAAGAGAACTTTCTAAAATGATTGCCTGTCTTGATTAATTTATTTTAACACATTTGATGGCCAGTGTTAATGAGGAACAAGGGCAGAATAAATTCTTAAATAATCCCACATACTGTTTAAACTCTCCTGTATGTTTTCTCATGTTGAACCCTAACTAAATATAGTTGAAAGAGTTAGTAGTCTTGGGAAAATTATTTAACTCCTCTGAGCCTGTTTCCTCATCTATTTAATGAAAATGTTGAGTGAAATGATCTCCAAGATCCTTTGTAGTTCCGAAAATCTATCCTCTAACAAAATTTATGTAAGTAGAATACATGCCTTTATTTCTTTCTTTCTTTTCTTTTTTGGTACTGGAGATTGAACTCAGGGACATTCAACCACTGAGCCACATCCCCAGCCCTATTTTGTGTTTTATGTAGAGACAGGGTCTCACTGAGTTGCTTAGCGCCTCGCTGTTGCTGAGGCTGGCTTTGAACTCACGATTCTCCTGTCTCAGCTTCCCTAAGTGCTGGGATTACAGGCTTGTGCCACTGTGCCCGGCTCTTTGTATTTCTTTTACCTGCTAAAAGTAAAAAGTTAATTATTAAGTAAGTAACAAGGAAGAGGGAAATAAATAAATGAACTTTTCAGGAAAACTATTTTCAGGAAAGTAATCCCAGTTTCTGACCTTTTGAATAGATCAACAGAAAGTAAAAAGGCTTGGTGTTCACCAGTCAGCCTTCTTACCTGGAGCATATACAAGTAGGTCTTTTGTAAATAAATAGACATTTCTGAGTTTAGTGGCACTTAGAGTCAGGTGTAGATGGAACCCCACCTCTGGGTCATATCACAAGTGTTTGTGGAAGAAACTATGTAGAGGTATGTCACTACCTGGATAATTCAAATAGTCTTATGCTCCTGGAAGAGAACACATGAATGTTTAATCTTGCTCTTTCCTGGTGAATGTTCAGATTCTCAGAAAGCTCCCTTACCTTTCCAGAAAACTAGATGCTGGGCTGGGGCTGTAGCTCAGTGGTAGCGCGCTTGCCTAGCACGCATGAGGCACTGGGTTTGAGCCTCAGCACCACATATAAACAATAAATGAATAAAATAAAGATCCATCAACAACTAAAAAAAATTTAAAAAAAAAAAAAAAAAACTAGATGCTGCTTGCTGTGCAAATGGCTCTTAGCTACCGGAAGTGGCTACTCCTAGCTTTGTAGTTGGAAAGACATATTTGAGGTCACTATAATCCTTCACCCTACATTCATTAGCTCCTGTAGCACTTCACCTACAACTGAAGTAGTTTATAGTTGGGACAGTTACACTGTGGATAAGTAACAGTTCCTGGAACATAGTAGATAACCATTAAATATTTATTGAGTCAGTGAGTTCACATTTTTTAATATGTAGCAATGTTAAAAGGGGTAAAATACCACTGAGACTTTCAGAATGAAGTCTATTTATAACCAAACCATATGGTGTTTGGAATTCTAGTTTATCTGTTGATCTTTTCAATCATTAGTCTATTTCTACAAGTAAACAATTTTAAGATACATTATAATTTGATTTTGACTAAAATTGTTCATTATACTCATTCTATACCATAACTATGTGTAGCATTTCCATTCTCAATGTCTAGAGAAATAAAGAACTTTAGTTACATTGAATGAAAAATAAATCATAAGTATCAACTAGGCACTAGTAACATAAGGTATTCCACAATCAGCAATATGCTAGATTTGAATTAGTAGAGCTTAATAAGTGAGTTAATAAATTGTGTGTGTGTGTGTGTGTGTGTTTAGAGGTGCTACTGGGGATTGAGCCCACAGGCAATTAAACAGATGAAATGAGCTAAGAATATAGAGCATACTGTAGCATTAAAAATGATGATGATAGGGCTGGAGGTATAGTTATAGTTCAGTGGTAGAGCACTTGCTACCATGTGGAAGCCCTGGGTTCAATCCCCAACACTACAGAAAAAGAAAAAGTTTAAAAAAAAAAAAACTACAACAACATGATGGTGATAACTAAGAAAATTCAATTTTAAGTATGTATAAATTGATATTGTCTTATTCTCTTATTCTAATAGCAAATCTTTAGGGAATGATAGAACATTTCTAGTCCAACTTTTAACTTCTGAATTTTATAGATATGGCATTCGTCCTGAAAATGTGATCATATATGGCCAAAGTATAGGGACAGTACCATCTGTGGACCTTGCTGCTCGGTATGAGAGTGCTGCTGTTATTCTTCATTCTCCTTTGACCTCGGGAATGAGAGTTGCTTTTCCTGATACCAAGAAGACCTACTGTTTTGATGCATTCCCAAAGTAAGTAGCAGTATTCAAGATAGTTCAATTCCATTAAGCTTTTGGGGGAATTTTTTTCTGTCATTTAATACATTGATGATACAATTCATTCAGCCATGAGCTTCTGTTTTACATATGTTATCACATAGAAATTGTGAAAAACTAATATAAAGATGGTATTGGCGGGTTAGCACTAAGAAGGCTGAAATGTTTGAACAGTAGTAATCCACATGAGAAGTGCTGAGGGCCTTGTACCCTGAGTAATGCCACTAGTTTTATAGACAAGGGAATAGGTTTGCAAAATGACAAAACTAAGAAAGACTCCCAAATTTCTGCCTTGAGCTGTTAACAGATGATGATGCCATTGAGTAGGGTAAATAAAACTGGAGAAGAATGAGTGAACAATTTCTAGTTAATGACACCTAATTTACAAAAAAGAAGTTGAGTCTTAAATGAACTAGAATAAGTATTGCCATCACAAAATCTGGAAACATACAGTATTAAATGGATTGAAAGAAAGGCAGCTACTTCGTGTTTCTCGAGATAAGTGGATGTTCTCTCCTGATTCTCTTCATAGTTGGAAAAATTGATGGCCTATTTTACTCAGGAAGGCAAGAAAGAAGAAACTGGCAAGTTTCAGTCTTCTTTCCTTTCTTTGCTTGGCAGCAACACAAAGGATTTTTTCGTGGGTGACAGGCCAAAAGCCAAGTTATCCTTTGGTTCTTTAGAAGAACTGCGAAAGTTATTTCAAAGCACAAATCTTTTTATATTGGCCAGAATGTGGTCATTTTAGTAGGGAATCTTATGGGAGCATGTGATCTAATCATTCAGGCAGACTGTAAGAAGTGGGAGGAAGGGATTTTGTTCTGTTAATTTTTTATTTTGCTTTATTTTTGTGATGCTGGAATTGAACCCAGGACCTTCTGCATGCTAAGTAAGCACTCTACCACTGTGAATTTTTAATCTGTTTGGGTTTAGTTTTTGTTTTAGATAATGATGAGTATATTCATTACAGCACTTCTGTTTAGCTGAATGATTGTAATGAGTATAGGGAAGTAATTGAATCTATACCATTGCCAACTAAATTTCTGCCTAGCTAGCTCCCTTTTTCATATCTAACCCATGAGCAGAAATAGCACCAGTTGTAAATAAACTTTTAAAACAGATCATACTTTTTAAAAGTTTTAATTTCTTTACAGTTAAACATCTTTCTGATAGCATATAATACAAGAATTTTTCTTAACAAATGCAGCCTTGAATTAGTTCACTGATTAAAAAAAAAATTTTTTTTTCTTCTTTTTTAATTGGTACTAGGGTTTGAACTCAAGGGCTCTCTTTTAGTTAATTTTTTTGAGACAAGGTCTTCCTGAGTTGCTTATGTCCTCTCTAAATTGCTGAGACTGGCCTCAAATTTGCAGTCCTTCTATCTCAGCCTTCCGAGCCACTGGGATTATAAGCATGTGTCACTGCACCTCATGATTTTCTTTTTTTATGGCTGTAATGTTATCTCTCAGAAGTTTTTGAATAATTTGTTTGTTTATAAAGTTTCTTCTCTGTGTAATATCTGACCCCTCCAAGTTGTCTTTTGAAAATTCTGTTTATTTTGATCTCTATCTTATATATGAGAGTGAAGAACTAAAGAGCTAATCTGATATAATCAGTGAAGCAAGCTCTTTCTAAAACTTCCCCTTGGGCAATGAAGGCCTAGCTTCCACTGTTCTTGGAAACCCAGTAGGGTTAATAACAGCCAGTATGTATGAGTATTCTGTGACTCTTGTGATACCTGTACCCTAAACTTTGACAATCCTAAGCTTACAGACCTTTTAGTCTTGGGGGAAGGCAGTTACCTAGCTGCAGTTTAGAGGTAAAAGGGACCTGTGAAAGAGGAGACTATGTTTTAACGGACTAAACAAATTACGTTCTAATCACCCACCTTTATCCCCATAACAAATTCCTTAGCCTTCTGTGGGTATTTTTTGTTACAGATTGGGTTGCTTCTTCACTTTACCTTCTTCTATCTGCTTAAAGTTATATTTGCTTTCTCCTATCCTTTTAATTGGTTCTCTCTCACATTTATTTACTTTCCTGTTCTAGAATTTTGTTATATTGATATTCTTCCTATGTTTGTGTGTTCATACCCTCAAAATAAGAACAAAACCCAAAATATTTTGATGTAATTTTAGTAAGAAATTAGGAGGGAGAATATGAATGCAGAAGAAGATAAAATTGGCACATACTTGAAATTGTCCTTAGTTTTCTGTTCTTGAAACCTTAAGTTTTCCTGAGCTTTAAAAAAAAAAAAAATCAGTATGGTAGAACAGTGCAACAGGGTGACAACATTGAATGACTCCACCGAAACAGAAGTATATGAAGGTCACTTTCCTCGAATAGACTTAATATAAAAGACAACTGAATCGAAAAATCTACGTGGCATCCATCCCTTCTGAGCTGATTCATACAATTGTAATGTTTGAATTTTCTGTTTTAACCCAAGAAAATGTCTTTTTACATAGCCAAATTATTGATTCTTCTTTCCCCTTTCTCTTCTTCCTACAGCATTGACAAAATCTCTAAGATAACCTCTCCAGTATTAATAATTCATGGAACTGAAGATGAAGTTATTGACTTTTCACATGGCCTCGCATTGTTTGAGCGTTGCCAAAGACCTGTGGAGCCTCTGTGGGTTGAAGGAGCAGGACATAATGATGTGGAACTTTATGGACAGTACCTTGAAAGGTTGAAACAGTTTGTGTCACAGGAACTGGTAAATTTGTAAAATATTCTGTAATTTTGCATACTGGGTTTTCTTTTCTTGCTGAACTGCACTCTTTGGTAAATAACATAAAACCTGAAGGTTTTGTTTGCAAATCATGTCAGTTGCCTTCAAAAATGTACAGGTAATGATTTGTTAACAGACTTAATGAAGGTTTTTAATTACCACAACTAGAAACTGGAAATAACAGTATCATGCAGTCAGGCTGTGTAATTTATATTTTTTCTGTGAATTTTTTTTTAAACATCAAAATGAGTACTGTATGAAATTTTAATTAGTTCTATAAAATTGAATGCTGTAAAAGTATTGCCAAATGCTTTTGCATATCAGAAACAAATTTATAAATATTTTTAAAACATCTCAATGTACTAAACCTTATCCTGATATACAAATGATGTAATATTCTTTAAAAAAGCTGTATATCTAAAGTTCAAGTACTCATAATAGAATAAATTGTAAAAAAAAATTTTAAAACACACAAGTTAAATAGAGTTGATCTAACCCTGTTGTACAGGGATAGAAGCTTAAATGGCTATTTTATTGTAAAATACATTGAATTTTCTGTATTCTCTGGTTAAAATACATTTATCCTAAAAAAAATGAAGTAAGTCTTAATTTTTGTGCCATCTGTTAATTTACCAATTAGTTACCTTGTAAATGCAGTCATAATGGCACTGAATTTTAACTAGTTTGGATTTATAAGTTTGATACTGTGAGGCAACTACTTAAAATTTTATTTAGTTACCTAAAAGGCATTTAGGGTTTCAAGACTGATTTGTATGCAACGTTGTTTTCAAATTTTGACTAATCTCGTAGAATTGTAGTACTCTTCATTATATTAAAACCTGAAAGTCCATTAGTTGTTCTTCAACACCACACACAGGCTGGCTATTAGGTCCTTTGTCACCTGGGCTATTTTTAAGAATAGGACCTATTCATTTGGATTACTATCTAAGAATTCCATGGATTTTCTCCTGAATGCAGGAGGTAAGAAAACATTTAATTCCTAAGTTTTATATTAACCAGTGTAGTAAAAATAAAGCTCACACACAAAAACTAAGTTGCCTTTCCTTGAATGAATCCTGCCTGAATAAAACAATGAAAGAAAAATAAAAATAAAATCAACGGTATGTAGTCTAATTTGTAAATGAATGAATATTGAAATAATACACACTGTGGATATCTTTTAAGGCCTTATGTAGTTTTAATTGTTCTGCTTGTTCTGTGGTTATGTCTAAGACTATAGTATATGATTCTCTACAACGTATATCAAGTATTGTGAATGCTTTGGTTCAGATGTGTCAAATTAACAGTAAAACAACAAATATACCATTCAACTGTGCTTGTTTGCCTTCTTCCATCCTCCTCACCCCCACCACAAGAGTGAAAAAATGGCCATTTACCATTATAGGACTTGATTGTGAAATTTTCTAAATTTATTATTAACATGTATTATTTGTACATACTAATAGGGTTCATATGATGTTTTCATACATGTATATAGCATGTACTGATAAATCAAATTACCTCTTCCACCCTTTTTTGCCCCTACACACCCTCTCCTGTCTCTAATAATCACTATTACATTTTTAGGTCAATTTTTTAAGCTTCTGCATATGAGAGGGACAATGGCAGTGCTTCTCTTTCTGTGTCTGGCTTACTTCACTTAACTTTGCTGCAAATAACAGGATTTCATTCTTGTTTGAATTCATATTTTCTTGGTTGACATCATATTTTCAATATGTCCAAATAATACGTGTCTGTGTACACATATACATACATGAAATATGTAAAAAACACATTTTCTTTATCCTTTCATGTGTGGATTGGGCATCTAGGCTAATTCCATATATGGCTATTGTGAATAGTGCTACAATAAGCAAGGATATGCCAGGGTTCTTTAGGAAAGCTGATTTCATTTCTTTGGGGTATATATCCAGAAGTGGGGATAACTGTATGATATAGTAGGTCTAATTTTAGTTTTTTGAGGAACCTCCTTACTGTTCTGCTTAATGGCTGGGCTAATTTACATTACCATTACATAACAATGTATAGGAATTCTTTTCTCCACCTTCTGACTAATATTTTGGGGATTTTTTTGTTTGTTGTTTTTGGTTCTTTATAATAGGCTTTCTTTTTTTTATTCTTTTTGTTGTGGGGGGTGGGGGTGGGAGGGTGCTGGGGATTGAACTCAGGGGTACTCGACCACATCTGAGCCACAACTCCAGCCCTATTTTGTATTTTGTTTAGAGACAGGGTCTCACTGAGTTGCTTAGTGCCTCACCGTTGCTGAGGCTGGCTTTGAACTCGCGATTCTCCTATCTCAGTTTCCCAAAGTGGTGGGATTACAGGCGTGCGCCACCACACCCGGCCCTTATAATAAATAGCCTTTCTAACTCTGGGGTAAGATAGTATCATTGTAGATTTCATTTGCATTTTCCTGGTGGCCAATGAAATTGAGCGTTTTTTCACCTATTTGTTGTCCATTTGTATTTCTTCTTTTGAGAAGGGTCCATTTGGATCATTTCCCTATTTTTTAATTGGATTGCTTGGGAATTTTGTTAGCTTTTTGAAGCTCCTTATATATTTTGGATATTAGCCATGTGTCAGATGAATAGTTGACAAATATTTTTCTCCCCTTCTGTAGGTTGTTTCTTCACTTGTTTCTTTCATTGTACAGAAACTTTTTAGTTTGCTATAATCCCATTTGTCAATTTTTCTTTCATTTCCCATGCTTTGGGGTCCTAGCCAGAAAATCATTGCCTATGCCAGTGTCTTGAAGTGTTTACACTTCCAGTAGTTTCAGGTCCTATATTTAGATCTTTGATCCATCTTGAGTTTATTTTTGTGTAGGGTGGGAGATAGGGTTCAAGTTTCAGTCTTCTGCATGTGGATATTCAGTTTTCCCAGCACTGTTCATTGAAGAGGCATCGTGGTGCCTAGTTCTTTTGATTTCTTTGATGACCCATTGTTTATTCAAAAATGAATTGTTTAGTCTCCATGCATTTATATAAAATTTCTAAAATTTTTCTTGTTGACATGTAGCTTCATTGCTTTATTATCTACTCTCATTCCATTGTTATCAGAAATGATGCAGAATATGATTTCAATTTTTTTGAATTTTAAAAGACTTGTGTCCTAATATGTTTTATTTTTTTTTTAATTTATTTATTCTACTTAGGTATGTATGCATGATTGCAGAATGCTTTTTTTTTTTTTTTTTTTTGTATCAGGGATGGAACTCAAAGGTACTCAACCTCTGAGCCACATCCCCAGCCCTATTTTGTGTTTTATGTAGAGACAGGGTCTCACTGAGTTGCAGAGGCTGGCTTTGAACTCGTGATTCTCCTGTCTCAGCCTCCCAAAGTGCTAGGATTACAAGCGTCAGCCACCACGCCCGGCTCAATGCATTTTGATTCATTGTACACAGATCGAGCACAACTTTTCATTTCTCTGGTTGTATGTGATATAGAATCACATCATATATGCAGTCATACATGAAGCTAGGGCAGTGATGTCTACCTCATTTCACCATCTTTACTGCCCCCATGTTCCCTCCCTCCCCTTTGACAAAAGTTCCTCCATTCTTCCTGTGTCCTTTCTCTCATTATGGATCAGCATCCACTTATCAGAGAGAACATTTGGCATTTGGCTTTTTGGGATTGGCTTACTTAGCTTAGCATGATATTCTCCGACTCCATCCATTTACCTGCAAATGCCATAATTTTATTCTCTTTTATTGCTGAGTAATATTCCATTATGTATACATACCACAGTTTCTTTATCCATTCATCTATTGAAGGGCATCTAGATTGGTTCCACAGTTTAGTTATTGTGAATTGAGCTGCTATAAACACTGAAGTGGCTGCATCACTGTAGTACGCTATTTTTAAGTCCTTTGCATATAGACCGAGGAGTGAGATAGCTGGGTCAAATGTTGGTTTCATTCCAAGTTTTCTAAGGAATCTCCAGATTGGTTGTACCAATTTGCAGTACCATCAGCAATGTATGAGTGTTGCATGCACTCATGGAAAGAATGCTTTCTTGCACAGGTTGGATGGACTGTTTTGTAAATGTTGTTTGTTTTTTCTCTTTTTTTTGGCACTGGAAATTGAACCCAGGGGTGCTTAACCACTGAGCCACATCTCCAGTCCTTTTTCCTCCCTCCCTTTCTTTCTTCCTTACTTTTTTTCTTTCTTTCTTTCTTTTTTAGTCTAAATGATTTGTCCATTGATGGAAGTATGGTGTGTTAAAGGTCCCCCGTTATTATTGTTTTGGAACACATTTCTCCCATTTTGTCTAATAGTATTTTATAAAATTGAGTGCTCTGACATTAAATGCATATAGATTTACAATCATCTCCATTATTGAATTGTTCCTTTGACCATTTTAAAAGTAACCTTCTTTGTCCCTTCTTACAAATTTTGTCTAAAGTCTATTTTGTAGTGATCATGCTACTTAGTATTTGCTTATTCCTTAACAATTACTGAAGCCATACAAAACCCTAGCTGGAGCCAGGCACAGTGGCTCACGCCTGTAATCCCAGCATTTTGGGAGGCTGAGGCAGGAGAATCGTGAGTTCAAAGCCAGCCTCAGCAATGGCGAGGCGCTAAGCAACTCAGTGAGACCCTGTCTCTACATAAAACACAAAATAGGGCTGGGGATGTGGCTCAGTGGTCGAGTGCCCCTGAGTTCAATCTCCAGTACCAAAAAAAAAAACAAAACCCTAGCTGGGTAAAGGCATATATATCATGTCTTCATAGACTTAACAGTACCTGAGAAGACAGACACCTCATTGCACAAATGCTGTTAGTTTGATAAGGGCTGAAGGAGATTTGTAGGTAATGCAACAGGTAAAATGTACTCTTAGGAGAGGACATGGTGGGACAGGGCAAGGAAAAGACATAAGAAGAGAGGTGTTTGAACAGTACTTTGAAGGATGACTAACACTTTTCTAGATCTGGGTGACGCAGGGGAAATATTCTTGGGATGAGAGGAAAAACTAGAATGAAAGAGTGCATTTGAAATGTAAAGGTAGCTGAAGGGCAAGGGGAAAATCTGGTATAGGAATGAGACTGCTGCATGCCAATTGCAGACGCAATCATAGATGGCATCCTGAATCTTGGTCTTTATCCTAGAAATAATAGAAAGCCATTGACAGAAATATGAAAGTATTTGTTAAGAGTAAAATTGAGAAGCTAAAGTGTGTAAACTCAGTGGCATATAGGAGGCCTTGGGTTTTGCTTGCCAGCACCACAAAAATAGAGTATAAATGGGAAAAGAAAAAAAGTAGAAATTTTTGCTTGTTAGACTTAACATATAGGCCATTTGTTTAGAAACTGATTGAATCTTAGGGTGCTGAAAATGCATTGTGAGGAAATATGAACAGTGGTAGACAAACCATATTACAATATTAATGTAATTTTAGGATGCTGTGAAAGAATCACAAATTAGAGAAAATCCTGAAGTGTTTTACCAAATCAAAAACCCAAAGACTGAAGGATATGACTAAAGAAGTTAGCTATCTTAAAATATTTGAGAGAACTTAGGTGAAAGTTACAAAATGGCAGATTAGAGTACAATGTAAAAGAAAAACTTTGCTGGTGGTGCAAAGCGCACATGCACACACCCCTACCTGTAATCTCAGCAGCTCAGGAGGAAGTGCCCTTGGGTTCAAGCAGAAAGACAAAAAGAGAGAACTTCGTGGTTAATTGAACACCAAAGAGGAGGATTGTCTTCCTGAGAGTTAACAAGTATCTTACTACCGTAAGTACAGCAGAAGCTGAAAGGCATTCGTTATTTACGCCATAGAAGAAATTCCAGATTTAAGTGGGATAGTGAACTAGATGTGCTACATGTAAGTCTTTTAATATTTTACATTCCATTCATATTTCCTGTACTTATTCCTCAGAGGACCATTTGCCCTGTGTTTTCTAGAAGACAGTATGATGTAGAAGATTTAAGTTGCCAATCAGGTTTGGAAAAATATACCAGTGAACCTTTTGAACTATAATACAGCATAAATTTATTTTTTATATTTTGAAGTGCTCCAAGGTTCTTCCTTATCAGCTCTTTTTCTCATTGAATGGTAAATTGGTAGGTTGTGCCTTTTTAATTCTCAAATTAGTGATTTGTGTATTTAAGGTAATTCTTTTTACTAGGTACAGTGACAGCTATTTAGTTTTGTTAAAATCTAGTAAGAACTGTAACCATGGTCACATGAATAAATAATGTTTATTTCAGTAGCCTGTTTACTGCAAATGCTGAGGACTTAAGCAATTATATTGAAAAAGATATCAAAGTAGTTATTACTAAGGGGCCTTAGTTTGTTATGTTGACTTAAGCAATATATTCAAGTATCAAGATAGCCTATTGCATTCTAATAAAATATACCCTAAATGTTCAGTAACAAAAACAACTAACAGTTTATACATATAATTTCCAAAATTCTCAGAATTTATCCTGTTTTTAAATGGATTTTGCCTCTGAAGGAAACAAACAACTTTATGGTGGAATGACCCATTTGAGGTTAGCAAAAAAGAAAGGAAAGAGGAAGTAAAGAACAGAGTCTTTTTTATTTATTTATTTATTTGTTTTATTTAGGCTTACATGATAACAGTGCAATTTGATTCATTGTACATAGATAGAGGATAACATATCAATTCTCTAGTTGTAAGTTGTATAGCATTTCATCTTCATTTTGAAAGATATCTTTGCTGGTTATAGAATTCTTGGTTACCAGATTTTTGTTTGTTTGTATGGTTGTGGGAACCAAACCCAGAGCCTAACTCATGCTAAGCAAATCCTCTACCACTGAGCTATATCCCTTGCCCTGGTTGCCACGTTTTTCACTTTCAGCACTTTGGATGTTTTCCTATTACTTCCTGGATTCCATTGTTTCTGATGAGACATAAGGTGTCAATCTTAATTAAGCCTCCCATATAAGTGCTGTGTTGGTTTTCTCTTACAAATTTCATGATTTCTTCTTGTCTTTAACCTTCAGCATTAAAATATGTATGTCAGTTTATAGATCTCTTCACATATATCTTTGCAGTTCATTAAGCTTCCTGGATGTGTATGTTGTTATTTCTCAATAAATTTGGAAAGCTTTCTGCCATTATTTCTTCAAATAATCTCTCTCCTTTGGTATTCTCAACTCAAGCATTGAATGATCACACTGCTCTTATGTAGATGGGAACTAGGCTGCTTTGCTTTCTATTTCCTGTTTGCTTTCTGAGTTTCCTTTGTTGTCTTTTCAACTATTAACTGTCACTACTTAACAATTTTATGAGTTTATTTTATCTGCTTCAATTTGCTTTCTCTACTCAATCTAGAAAACTAGATAATTGGTTTTTTTTAATTATGTCTGAATTAAGAACAAAATGGCTTTGCTGAAACCCTGAAAGGCCATGCTATGAGCTACAGCCAGGCAGCTTCAACCAAAGTCCCCTTACCCTGAGGTAAGTTACTGTCCACCCAGTTAATTGGATTCTGTCCAGCAGATCTGGATTCCTAAGATTGGCTGCTAGGAGTCCATTCCTCTGGTGAATGTTACTGGTATTGTCTTCCATATTTCTTTGAAAAAAACAAGGAAATGGTAATACACTCTTCTTTGCAAGTTTTGCCACTGTTGGAACAGTAACTTCTAAATAACTCATCACAAACCAAGAAACTGACATGGGTCATACCAAGTGGTAGTATGTATCAGTTAAGCTTAGCCCAATTTGATAGCCATCGTTGACAGATGGATTTGAAAGTGCTCTTTCTGGATCAAAGACAAAAAGTTGAGCAATTGTAAACACTGAGGAATATGGAAGAGAGTTTAAAGTGACTTCAAATATGAAGTAACTGGGTTCATGAGTGCCAGAAAGAAGCAGAATAGGAATGGTCTAATGTGTGAAGTCTAATAAATGCTTCCAAACAAATACACATAATCAAAAAGGCAACGTAAATACTTAATTCAACTCAAACACCCAGATAAGAAACATTTTGCAATGCATGAGGTACCCTGAGCACAACATTTTTTTTAAAAAATATACTGCATTAATAGCTAATTTGAATGTAAATAAGTAGCATGGAACTCTTTTGACGTGCTGAAAACAGGCTATATTGATGGGAGTATGACTAGGAATTAATCTTGTCTTCATTATTTGAGCCCTTATTTTGGTCACATTTGAACTGTTGGTTTTTGTTTTTTTTTTTTTTTCTTTTTTAATCCCTCTGGTTGTAGATGTGTATGGGTATGTGTGTGCGCATGTAGACTGGCTCAAAGTAATAAAAAGATTGTGGATGTAGTAGCTCAGTGGTGGAGTGCCTTGGGTTCGATCCCCAGTACTGCCAAAATAAATAAATAAAAACATAAAGCCCAACAATAGCTGTACCAGGGTTTTCCAGGAATCATATATTCAAAGCCTCACTGCAGAAGACAGGAGAAGTAGTATTGTGTGCTGTCCCTTTTAAGCCTAACAGTTCCAGGTAGTTCTCTAAACAGTGCCCTGCAGAGTTGTTGAAAGATCCCCAGAGATGCAAGCCCTTCCCATATGGATCTGGCCTCCAAGAAGCTAACTGTCTCAGAAGGACAGAGAACATTACCATGCCTTTCTTTCTTGTTGATTTCTTTATCCCTTCCTGAGTAACTGAAAAATCCCTAACAATTGAATTCATTAGAAAGAAAATGTTCCAAAGAGGTAACACTTCTTCTTTTTGTAAGTCAGTAGGATGGCCTCATCATTTGAAGTTGTGACATTATATTTCCCTTGTGTTTCTTTAAATTATGATATTTGAGAAGAAAGTAGCAAAATTAAAAGTACCAGGGTACAGAGGGTAGCTTTGAAATTTTAGGTATTAGCCTATGAGCCAGTTTCATCATCAAAGGTGAATAATTATAATATCCTTTCTGTTGACCTTGGAGGTTTTTTATGAAGATTAAATAATAATCCTAAATGGGAATACTTTGAGTGTTCTAAAAGAGTGTAAAAATAAATAAGAGGTTGTTCATGTCATAGGTGGATCTGTTATCTATCAATGAAGAGTGTTAGGCCATGAATCTACTTTAGATCATTTTTAGGGAGTTTTTATTGATAATGTGTCAGTTTGCCAGTGAATGTTCAGAGAACACTGAATCTGTGAACTCTTGTGATGAAAGTTGTCCCATTTCTTACTTTGGTGATATTATATATATATAAAAATCAGAAAAGCCACCAGAGGATCTTGTCTGTAGTGTCTTTAAATGGTTCAAGAAAGTGGTGCAGCTAGATGAACTCCAGCAAATAAAAGCAAATGTGCCTTTTGTTCTGTTCAGTCCTGCCCTGCTCTCAAGATGCTTCTCCAAATGTGTCCTCTTTTTCCCCAAACATGCTTTTGGTTTTGTGGGTTAAACTACATAGGCTAGAGGCAAGACAAATAACATTAGAGCAACTGAAATGAAAACTCCTTGGTTTTGGAAGATTTAACCTATGGTGGCAAATCCTTACTGTTCACTTTTCCTTTAAAAAAAATTCTGGGCCAGGCACAGTAGCACAATCCTATAATACTGGCAGTTCAGGAGCCCAAAACAGGAGGATCACAAATTCAAGGTCAGCCTCTGTAACTTCACAAGATCCTGTCTCATTAGCACAGTACTAGAGTGCACTGGGTTCAATCCCAAATACTAGGAGGAAAAAAAAAAAGTCCTGAATGTGTTTTCTATCACAGTGCTTCTCTGCTGACATAATAATCAAATTTAACTTGTTAGAGGTTTGATATGTAAAAACAATAAATTACCAGCCTGCTAATAAATAATATTTAAACTCTTTTAAGGAAGATCTAACAATCTTTTTGCCAAAATATTAGTCTTTTCTTTGTAATGACAAAAATATGATTTGAACACTATACCTTAATTAAATTATTTTGTCATTTGTTTTCTCATTCTGTTGTGGTAGGAGCAAGATTGCTGTTTTGCATTAAACAAGAATCAGTGGACTCATATGGGAGAATTTATTAAAACAGCAATTCAACTCATAAGGAATTATCTCTTTAAAACAATTGTGTGTTAGGGAGGCTGAGACAGGAGAATCACGAGTTCAAAGCCAGCCTCAGCAATGGTGAGGCACTAAGCAACTCAGGGAGACCCTGTCTTTAAATAAAACACAAAATAGGGCTGGGGATGTGGTTCAGTGGTCTGGTACCCCTGAGTTCAATCCCTGGTACAAAAACAAACAGAACAGTTGTCTGGACAGTTATCATCGATTTAGCTACCCTGAAATACAAGTTAATAAATATAAAATCCACTTCTGAGTCCTGGAGCTCTCCCAGTACTTCTAAGATGGTTTTATTAAAGCTCATCTTACCGGGCCTTGGAGAAAGAGGAAGGGGAAGCACCTCAATTTAAACTACTTCTCAGAGAAGCAGTCCTTTTATTACATATTGTGATACAGAATATATACAAGTGAGTAAATTTTGTTTGACTTAATTTTATCTGTACATGCTTTGTTTCTGATTCTAGCAACTGATATTTTTTTAATTTTTTTAAAATTGTAGATGGGCACAATATCTTTTTTAGTTTTTATTTTTATGTGGTGCTGAGAATCGAACCCAGTGCTTCACGTGTGCAAGCAACTGCTCTACCACTTAGCTACAGCCCCAGCTGGTTTTTTTTTTTTTTTTTTGGTACCAGAGATCGAACTCAGGGGCACTCGGCCACTGAGCCACATCCTCAGCCCTATTTTGTGTTTATTTAGAGACAGGGTTTCACTGAGTTGTTTAGCGCCTCACCGTTGCTGAGGCTGGTTTTGAACTCACGATTCTCCTATCTCAGCCTTCCAAAGTGCTGGGATTACAGGCGTGTGCCACTGCGCCCGGCTCCTGTTTTGTTTTAATAAGATTCTAAAATACTATTTTACCTTGGATAGTTCTGAAAAAGAGGTCCTACTCCCAGCTCTGCCCTACCAAAAAAGCTATACAAATTACCAAAGTAAGGATGATCGTAACTTAAAATAACCAACTTCTATTAAAGAATTCTCAAATTCATGAGCAATCCTCATGGAGGAGATAAAATCTATACATCCTAAAGAGTGTTCGATACAAATGACCAAGTTCATTTTTAGTTTAGCCTTTCCATTTTCTCAATGGTGCTTACATCAAAGGACTATTTGATACTCTATACACCTCTGTGGGTTGGTAGTGGCTAAGCATGACGGCTTTGCAGTTGTACTCAATCTGCATGGACCTCAGCAGAGTTACACAATTAAGCACAATGCTCTCATTGCATTATCCAAAATATCTAACACCTTCCCACCAAGGTTTCTGAGAATTCCTGAGGAATTCTGTTCTCTAGTGACTACCCCCAACTGTCCTTGTTTCTACAGAATTAATTGTTATGAATTGTCTTTTCTTTTCCACACACAATGGTTCATTTTGTATTTTGTTGAACCAGAGATAGAATACAGCCTTTTTCCTTGGTTTACATACACACAGACTCATACACTCTCCCATGAAGTGTTTGTACATGTCAGATTTATTGAAAGTTTGGAGTGACAGGGAATTTATACTTGGGACTCACAAAATATATGAATATTAAATATTTCTCTTTGTAAAAAGCCTTTTAGCCATTTCCTGCCATATTCTTCAGCCTCTTTATTCTTGAACTATGCTCCCAAATTTTTGATCCTATCTACCTAGATGACATTTTAGCATTTCTTTACTTCCTTTTCCCCAGTAAGTTTGTATCCCAAGTTCTTACTTTCTACCCTCAAGCAGTGCCTTGTGGTATTTTTCTAAAAACAATTTTCTAACATAGTAGGCAGGGAAGCATAGCCCTCTGTCTCTGGTGCCAGAGCAGAATCTGACAGCCTCCAGCTGGTCAGCTGTCATCTCCACAGTGGCATTCACACTGAGACTGTGTTCCCCAGGCTGCTCCCAATAGGTGACTAGACTACACAGTGAGGCTGCTAGAGTGGGCCATTCTTGACTAAGACTTCTCTACAGAAACTCCATGGGTACTTGGCTTAGGGACGCTCCATTGACCTTGACCTGGCCAGACTCTCAGAACGGTGCTACAGTCCAAGGCCGGTACTAGAGATTATTCCTTCCTGGTCCCCTTTGATAGAAGTCAGAATCTCATCACAATCTGAAGGCTGTCCTTGCTTACTCTGCCCTCCTCATTCATCTTTCACATCTTCCCACCCACTACTAAAGCTATTGCATGTGTAATCTGATCTGCTTTTTGGAAGATATGAACTAAAACACTTCCTAAGAAGAATCATAATTTTTAAGATCATTCTTATTAGATGGGCATGGTGGTACTTGCCTGTAATACCAACTACTCGTGAGACTAAGGCAGGAGGATTGCAAGTGGGAGGCCAGCATAAGATACTTAGTGAAGCCCTGTCTCAATTTTTTTTAAAAGGGCTGGGGATATAGCTGAGTGGTAGGGCAGCTGTAGGTTCAATCCCCAGTAAACCATGCCCCGCACACACACAGACCAAAAAAAAGGGGATTTTTTTCTATCCTGTCACACAGGGTAGAAAAATATCTTTATGATATCAAATATCTTTATGGTATTTGGAAAATGTGAATTATATCTATTTGTAGTTAATATTCTTTCTCCATAGCAATCAAGTTAAATTTGGTCTGAGGACCAAGCACCAAAGTCAAAGAGCCAATCTTAAGAACTTACTCCTCTTCCTAAATTAAAGAAAATGATGAGGTCCTAATCCTCAGTCTAGAATTGCCTCAGGAATCACTGTAGTCCATTGAAAAGCCAGTGGTCATACAAGTATTCACACTACTGGTGTCATGTTCTAGAGACCAGGACAGTTATCACCTGGTTCATAAAGACATCTCTGCAGTTCTTCCCATAAACAACCAATAAACTCAACCTTAAGAAACTTACAAGTCTGCAACTCTGCACCCAGTTTTTAGGGACATACCCCATATAAAATGGGATTATTCCCCACTTCTACCCTTTTTAAAGTACCCTCTTAATTTTTTTCCACTTCTGTTCTTCATAATGAAGCATTCAAACTAAAAAATTTTATGGTTACCCTTAGGGAAAAGATCATCTATGACAAAAGCTTGATTATCCCTCTGGGCCAGAGTGATGATAAATAACTGAAATCTAAGGCTGAAAAAACAAGACAGCTAATTTTATGGTAGGTTTTTGTGCTGTTAAATTATCAACAAATCAGCTGACTACACACAATCTCATTTTTGCATCTCCTTAATGGCAAACAGTTGAACAAAGCACATTTGGTGGTATCAGTGTTGAGCTCCAGGAAAATCCTGGCAGTACAAACCCCTTTTTTAGCAACCACTTGATAGGGGTTTATTCTTGGTATCTCTACCATACTTTGGCTGAGGTAGAATTAGTTGACTGCAGAGACTATTACACCTCCAATACTTTGGAGATTAAGCATTCTCAACTTCACGGAAGAAATGGCAATTCAGAGTGTTCACTTACTGGTACAAGACCATGCAGTCCATGTTAATGCAAAAAAGTAAATCACTTGGCTCAAAGGTACAGGAATGTACAAAAGACCAAGAATTTCACATAGAATTGATTTTGTTACTGTTACACTCTGAGTAAGCTTAGACATTTCTAAGTCTTTTTAAATTTTGCAATCTAACACACACCTTCTTGAGGTATTTAGAAGATAAAGTGAAAAATGTGATTGTGGAGGTACATATTTAATAATCAGATCTTGGAGTTGATGCCCTGATAAGTAGCATTTGATTATTTCCATGGTATAAATATTCCTCCCATGGCTAATTTCAAGCTACCAATGGTTTAGCAGCTAGCTGGCAAAATTTCTGACAGTTTAACAATTGCCTCTCACATAATCCCTTGAGGCACCTGAGCCAGCTCCAGCACACTGTTGAATGTATAACATTTGGCATACATCAGGTACTCAACAAATGTTATTGCCTTCATGAGTCCCTTCAAACAAGCTATATAACTGTTGCTTGATAAACACTATTTTAGTTCCTCAAGATATAAGAATCATCATTGTATTTATCTGTAAATAAAGTTACCTCTCAGTTATGCCTTCATAACATTTCACAATTGTTGAGGGCGTATTTGGGATTCTCTTCCTAAAAAACACAGGATGTGCAAAGTACAAGGACTTCATTTTGTAGGACCCTTGTGGCTTCCCAGAAAGGTGGACATTCTCCAAAGTTGCTGAAACTGATGCACTTGTTGAGACCATAAAGCAGGAAAGAAAAGGTGACTTTATGAACAATTGAATGCCAGGCATATGCTCTGGTTTATAATTGATTTTACACAGCAACTCAGGCATGAGAAGTCCCACACTTTACTCTTTTTAATGATTCCTCTGAATAATTCTAGAAGGGTCAGCTGTCCTATTTACTTATTTGCACTAAATTTCAAGATGCCCTATCAACTTCCATTTCAAACCCAAAAGGAGAAATGTACAGAATTATTCTCCCTTTGTGAACTCAAACTGTAAAACTGGATAATATGTAAGAAACAACTGTGTCCCATTATAGTATGTTCAAGATTTTGATCCCGAGAGAAGAAAAACAATTGAAATGAGCCTCACAATTGTGGTGGGTTTCTTCCTAGAGGTAGGGTTGCTAGATAAAATGCAGGCATTTAGTTAAAATTTCAGATATACAAGAAATTTCAGATCACAAAAAAAAAAAAATTCAGTTAAAGTATTTAAAATTTTCTATTTTTATTTTCTAAATCTGGCAACCCTACTTAGAGGCAATTTTTAGGCTCTGACACAGGGAAAGGAAATCCAAATAGAGTGCACTAATTTCGGTAGGGTGAGACAAATACTAGTTTGGTGAGGCTGAAGTGACTAGGGGTTTGTATTGCCAAATACTGGAAGGGAGCATGCTATGACACAGGAAGGAGCCCTAAAAATTTCACTAGGACCTTCTTGATTTCTTGACTGTATACACTATTATGTGTTTGTATGGAGTGAAACTCCACAAGGCCAAGGCCAGTCGGCAAATAAAAACGGCCAAAGAGTTCACACAGAGCTCAGGGACATCTGAATTCCATTGGTCTAAGCCACAGAGTGATCTTTGAACATTTAGAGCTATCAAAGGATCTAAGAGTTTATACCCTAGTAATAGGACTGTATTGGTGTTAAAATAAAGGTAACATGAGACCCAATGTAACAAAGCTTTAAAACAAGCCTCAGGCTAGGTGTAGCTCAAGGGTAGAGCACTTGCCTCACACCGTGAGGCCCTGGACTTGATGCCCAGTACCTTGAAAAATTAAAACAAGCCTCAAAAGAGTGTGATCTTTGTAACTTAACTGCCTACCTAAAGAAATTAACATTTTTTTTAAACTGAGGATTGAACGTAGCAGTGCTCTACCACTGAGCTGTGCTATATCCCCAGCCCTTTGTATGTTTTTTTTTTCTTTTATTTTGAGACAAGACCTTGGTAAGTTGCCCAGGCTGGCCTCGAACTTGTAATTATTCCGTCTCAGCCTCCGAAGTCACTGGGTTTAAAGGTGTGTGGTGTACACCACATCTGGCTTAACTTTTTTTTCTTTTTAAAGAACAACAAAATGTCAACACAAAGTAACATTGTAATGTTCAGCATCTAATTAAAAACATTACTAAGCATACAAAAAAGTACCAAATTCTGACTATTAACTAGGAGAAAAGCCATAGAAACAGTGCCAAATGTGACAGAAATGAAGGAATCAGCTTATGAGACTGAAAACAGTTATTTTTAAGAATGAAATTCTTAATAACTGAAAACAGTTATTTTTAAGAATGCGCAAAGATTTAAAAGAAAACAAAATGGGAAGAAGATTGAAAGTATAAAACAAATTGGATAAATCATTTGCCTTCCTAATACCTCTTCACTGTAGGTTAATATTGTGTATCATGAACACAGGTCAAACAGCACATGCAGGCAAGAAAAAAAATGTCTTGACTCCTCATTTCCCATGAGACATCAGGGAAAAAGTAGAGGTAATCAGAGAAGATTGAATTCTCCTAAAGAGTTTATTCTCACATTCTGTACGAAAGTAGTCCATTTTTAGGCTGGTGAAATGGTACACATCTGTAATCTCAGAGATTTGGGAGGCTGAGGCAGGAGGATACAAGTTCCAGGCCAGCCTTGAAAACTTAGGACAACCCTGTCTGAAAACAAAGAGTTAAGGATGTAGATCAATGGATAAAGCACCCCTGTGTTCAATCCCCCGTACCAAAAACTAAAGATCATAGTCAATTTTTTACTGTAAATCATTCTAGAAAATATAAATCTGAAATAGAAGCTTTTGCCCTAATCTACTCCATATTAGAGATAGAGACAGGGAGCTGCAGAGAACCTCATGTCATGATCACAGAGGAGTTAAGGAGGAATGGGATATACAATAATAGAATGCAGTGGATTTTTAACCTTTTTATATAATTTTTTTTGCAGTGCTGGGAATCATAACAGGTCTTCATATATACTAAACAAGTGCTCTACCACTGAGCTACAGCCTCAGCCTCTGCAGATAGGCTTTTAACTATTTTATTTCCATATTATGTACACAGGTACTGATTTGTATTTGGATTAGTCAACTACTTTACCTGTATGTTAAGAAAATATTGGTGCTTTTTTTTTAAATATTTTTTTAGTTGTTGATGGATCTTTATTTTATTCATTTATTATTTATATGTGGTGCTGAGGATCGAACCCAGTGCCCCACGCATGCCAGGCAAGCTCTCTACCACTGAGCCACAGCCCCAGCCCCAAAGATTGGTGCTTTTTAATAAAAATTTAAAAGGAAAAGGTTTTGCTGCTAAAGAAATGTATTCATGAAGTTTTGGTTTAGGTTCTATGTTATTCTCTGTAACTGTTTTCTCTTCTTCCCACATATGAAAAAAAAAATGTGTTTTATCTTTGGCATTTTGATTTTATCCTTCATCTTTTCCTTTCTTCCTCCTCTCCATTCTCCCCTCTTTTGAATCCCATTCAAAATTTACTGTGCTCAGTCAGCATTAGATAATTTTACCAAGCTGTTTTATCATTACATTGGAAAATAAAAATAAACACTAACCACCAAATAACCCATGCTTACTATCTCATGGTGAAAATGAAATCTCTGGTATCAGGAAGTAACTGATTTGTTAGTCCACTGTGAAGTTAAACAGGATCCAATCTGCTCAGACACAGCTGTGTTGGATGAGATTGGGCTAGTCAGATTGTTTATTTACATTAATTGCATTTTGTCTCCACCCCCAAGCATGTTCTAAGAAGCCTGTGCAGCCGTAATGCCATGAGAATTCATTTTCTTCTATTGCCAAACTTCAATTCAGTTGGCAAGTACAGTAAGAGGGCATGCAAGGACGGTGCCTTTTCACGATCATGGCCAATATTAATTACATCATTTGAAATTCAAACACAATTAGCCATGCCCACGGCCTTAGCATTTTAAAACGCCACTTCAGAGAACCAAGAGACTGAAGAAGACCACAAAATAAAATCCAGTTCAAATCGAGCTGTTTGCCATGACCTTATCAGATTCAGGTCAGAGTGTCTTGGAAAGGACTAAAGCCTCTCCCAGATTGTCTCGTGAACAAAATGAGAAAACCACGGACTGAACATACTGGAGGATTACAGCCTGTTCTCCAAATTCCTGTCATCGAATGGGGGGGGGGGGGGACAAGAAAATACTAAATGGCAAAGCCCATTTGTTTGGGGGAAGAGTGTGGACAGAAGGGAAAAAACGAAGAAATAGACAACACTAGAGGGGATGATGTTTTTATTTGTTTATTTTGCTTGGGAGACAGGAAGTTGCCAGATTAATATATTGCTCAGACCGTTTCTAACTGAGCTTTATGACTGGCTGGGAGAGAGGGATAAGAAAAAGAGATATCTTCCCAGAAGATTGTATAGCATATGTACAAAGAGGACTCAGAGATTTGAACTGCTCATCAGGCTTTTGGTTGAAAGTATTTAGGAATATTCTGGATACTATTCTGAACTGAGGATCACATAATGACTAGTTGATTTCTGTGGTTTAATAGGGAGGCAGAATTTAAGAACAGTGTCCAAAGGCTCAAACACTCAAAGCTCTGATTACTGAGAATATTAGAGTAAAACAGACAATAGACTAAGTATGTACAGAAATACAACAAATGGCATGTCCATGTTCCTCCCAAAGTTTCAGTCTTCCCTAAAGCAGGGACCATTCTTGTATTTGGCGCATAGTAGAGACAAAAATGTTAAAATGAGGGGAATATAATCATGAAGCACAATTTTTAAAGCTATTAAACATTGAAGAAGACATAGTTTTGGGAAAAGAGTGCTTACTTTGGAACACAGTATTCTCATTTATAACCTTTCATTCAATAAAAGATTTTAGTTTGGTTAAAATAATGTCAGCACTCAGGAGGTGAGGTAGGAGAATTACAAGTTTGAGGACAGACTGGGCAACTTAGTGAAGCCCCATCTCAAAATAAAAAATAAAAAGGACTGGGGATGTAACTCAGTATTAGAGTGCCCTGAGATCTATCTCTAATACCAGAAAAAAATAAAGTTAGGTGATATTTCTCCTCCCAAATTAATAGCTATGAACTCAAAATGAGATGGAGTTTGTGCACTTTGAGATCAAAGTGGAAAGGATAATCAGACTGGTATCATTTGTTGATTGCTCCAGGTGGGAGAAACCCAGCACAAACCTTTATCTTTCTGCATCTCTTTGTTCTTCTCAATAAAGAGAAGATTAGTGCCTTCTGGTTGAGTTGCTATGAGGACTTAAGCAGGTAATGTTGGAAAAAAGGTGTGTATAAACTTAGGGACTGGGGATGTAACTCACTAGTGGAACTCTTGCCTAGTATTTTCAAGGCCCTGGGTTTGATCCTCAGCAGTACACAAAAAATAAATGAATAAAAATGAACAAGATGTTAATAAAAAAGAGAGCACTTTTTGTATCATTTTTTATGAAAAAATTAGCTACATTCTTTGCTATCGATATTGAAAAATATTCATACAATGAGAACTCTCATCCCTTTAGGTCATTGGATTCTAAAAACTGAAAAGGAATTGATCTCATTTTCAGATGGAATTAATGATATATGTGGTTGTTGTATTTAATTGAAAACAATTTTGAATATAATTTTCATTAGGATGTTCAATTTAAACAACTTTAAATATTATATGCATTGCATAAATAACATTGAAGTTAGCCAGGTGTGGTGGTGTATGTCTATAATCATAGATACTTGGGAGGCCAAGGCAAGAGGATTATAAGTTTGAGGCTAGCCTCAGTAATTTAGCAAGACCCTGTCTCAAAAAAATAAAAAGAAGCCGGGCGTGGTGGCACATGCCTATCATCCTAGCACTTTGGGAGACTGAGACAGGAGAATCGCGAGTTCAAAGCCAGCCTCAGCAATGGCTAGGCGCTAAGGAACTCAGTGAGACCCTGTCTCTACATAAAACAAAAATAGGGCTGGGGATGTGGCTCAGTGGTTGAGTTGAGTACCCCTGAGTCCAATCCTCGGTACATACATACATACATACATACATAAAAGAGCTGGGTATAGCTCAGTATTAGAGAGTCCCTGGCTCAATTCCCAGTACCACAGGGATGGGGAGACATTTAACTTATTTTTAAACACCTACATCTTAATTTTGCCACCTAAAAACTTAAAGACCAGAAAATATGCATGAAAGTTATAAAAGTTATGAAAACCAAAGTTATTCCTTAGAATTCATCTCAGACAACTTCACATATATACTGATTGAATGAATTATATTACCATGCATTTGCTTAGGATTGAATGAATTATATTACCATGCATTTGTTTAGGATTGAATGAATTATATTACCATGCATTTGCTTAGGATTGAATGAATTATATTACCATGCATTTGCTTAGTATATGTGTGTCAGCTATATATCACTGTGACAAAATACCTGAGATGGTCTACACAGCTAGGCAACAGCATAAGCCTAGGCTGCCCACTTGGCCTTGGCTATTGTGATGTGAGTGGGTCACATTTCTTTCTGTGGTATTTGGCTAAAGTAGAGCAATTATGTCTAAAAATGATCCGTTTTGCTAGGCCATCCCTTTCCTTGTGCTGTAGCTAGGAAGAGTGGACTTTTCTAAGGGCTTTTTTTGTTTGTACCTGTTAGATTTTCAGACTGGACTACCTGCTTCTCTACAACCAGTCTGAGCTATATGAAGCAAGAAGAAAAGCCATGTTGCCTGTCATTCCTTGAGCCCTAAGATCCCTCCTCAAGCCCATCTTTTCTCTATCTTTGTTTTGTATATGGTATAAAAAATATAGAAGCTGTACTTAGCAGGAGAAATAGGATGATGTGTCTCTATTCATTTTATCCTGGAACTAGAGACTCAGTGTCAGATTCCTGTGGTTTTGCCGTCACTGCACCATAAACTTCTAAAAGTAGTTTTATGACATTAAAACCCATATACTTTTTTTTTTTCTGGGACTGGGGATCAAACCCAGAGGCACTTTACTGTTGAACTACATCTCTAGCCCTTTTTATTTTTTATTTTTAAATTTTTATTTATTTATTGGTATCAGAGATTGAACTCAGGGGCATTTGACCACTGAGCCACATCCCCAGCCCTATTTTGTGTTTTATGTAGAGACAGGGTTTCACTGAGTTGCTTAGCACCTTGCTGTTGCTGAGGCTGGCTTTGAACTCGTGATTCTCCTGTCTCAGCCTCCCAAAGTGCAGGGATTACAGGCGTGCGCCACCGTGCCCGGCTTATTTTTTATTTGAGACAAGGTCTCACTAAGTTGCTTAGAGCCTTGCTAAATTGCTGAGTCTGGTCTCAAACTTGTGATGCTCCTGCCTCAGCACTGGGATTACAATGTGTACCACAAAGTCTCTGGGATTACAATGTGTACTACCATACCTGGCAAAGCCCATGTAATTTTTATTGCTAATACCCACCACCCCTAAGTTTTGGTTGATGTAGGTGGGGTGGGTACTGTAGAGGTTTTTTTTTAAATATTTATTTTTTAGTTGTAGGTGGACAGAATATCTTTTTTTTTTTTTTATTTTTTATTTAAATGCATTTCAAGTCATAGTACATAACCAGATCTCTGTTTTTCCATTTCTCTGATTGCAAACCAAATAAAGTCACAACATTAGAGTCTTCATAGATGTGTCAGGGGTAGTAAAGACCATCTCAAATAACCATCATTACTATGCCCATTTCCCTTACCTTCCTCCCCCCTCCCCCAACCATGTTT
>CM053399.1:119616647-119698504 GCA_028644305.1 Xerus rutilus
ACCATCTCAAATAACCATCATTACTATGCCCATTTCCCTTACCTTCCTCCCCCCTCCCCCAACCATGTTTAGAGTTCCTGCATTTCTCCAATGTTTCCCGTTCCCACCCCCCCTTATGTATTCTTATCCACTAATCAGAGAGAGCATTCGGCATTTAGTTTTTTGGGATTGGCTTACTTCACTAAGCATAATGTTCTCCTATCTTTATTTTATTTTTATGTGGTGCTGAGGATCGAACCCAGTGCCTCCCGCGTGCTAGGCGAGCACGCTACCACTGCGCCATAACCCCAGCCCCCTGTAGAGGTTTTAAGTCCACACCCAGCACAACACAGTTCTCCCCTTTCAATGTCAGTGCAGCAGGTAGAAAATTAGTCATTTCTGGTGCTAGAAATCTAAATATCCCAGGTGTTGGGTTGTTTATGTCTGGCTCTGGAAGGGGGGCCCCACCAGTGTGCTTCTTCCAGAATCATGCCTAATAAGGCAAGATCTCAATTCTCTATCATAAAGGTTCTACCTACTTTCATGGCACTTTTAAGCTTAATTGACACTTTATACCTTGAAAACAAACTCTATGTTGTGGTAAGAGAAGGAGCAAATCCCTTCTACATTTTTCAGATGTACTCTCTAACAACCAATGCAAGTGCTTTAAGCCTTGAAATCTTTTCTGCTGGCACAGACTTCAAATAGAAGCCAAGGCTACCACTTAAGGGAGTGCAGTTTGTGCACTGCACGAAGGCACTCAGCTAATGGGACAAAAGAAAGCTAAGATCCAGCCAAGCTCTGCCTGCCAAATCATGTACCCATGGAGCTGCATCACCCAGGGGTGCCTTTTCCAAGTTTACACAAAGCCTCCCTATAAGCGATCAGCTGGGCCCTAAACCCAACAATAGCAGTATTGCAGTGTCTCCAAAGAAACATTCTCTTGTCTTCCATAAACTCATTATACTTGAATATTCAATTGGTACTCATACATAATTTATGTCATCACTTCACAATGATTTATTTTCAGATTTTTCAGGCCTATTAAAGTGAGCTCCAAATCATCAGAGGAAGGACACATTGCAAGTTTTGGCCACAAAGTAGCTTTTGAAAGGGATTTTCCATTTTGTTTCTGGGACAACACCTTCCATCAGCGAGGATTATTAGTTATCAGAGGTCAGTAGATAACATAGCCTTCCTGATAGGCACAATTTCCTGCTCCTCGGCTGTAAACACATCTGATCTGTTATATCAGTGTCTCCTTCCAAGGCAACTGAACATCCCTGCCATGTGAGAATGTCTATCACTGAATAAGTCTGGATACTGAAGCTTTGAACTGTAGCTAAACAGCTGTGAGAAAAGGTCTTTTCCTTGTCTACTTAGCCAGCTAGTGGCCACTTAATGGATCTCTCCTTTCAGAAAGAGCTTTACTACGTTCCTTGGACCAAAGGAACTTTATAAAATGTACCATTGGTCCTAGTCTCACCATAAACTAAGGGTTGGTTTAGGTGTGACAAAGTTTGCCCAAAACTTTAGTCAGGCTCCTGGGTTTTCTGCTTCCCATTCTGTTCTTGTAGAATCCAGTGTGAGAAAGAACTCTGCTAAATGGGGTCAGGGCTTGGAGCACATGCTGGTAATCCTAGCTACTTGAGAGGCTGAGGCAAGAGGATCACAAGTTCGAGGCAGCCTGGGCAACTTAGCAAGACCCTGCCTCAAAGTAAAAAAGAAAAAGGATGTAGCTCATTCATAGAGTCTTTGTCTAGCTTGTGCTAGGCCCTGGGTTCAATCCTCAGGACTTAAAACAAAAAAACAAAAAAACAAAACAAAACAAAAAAACACTTTGCTAAATCTGTTTAGTGAGAATCTCCCCAACCTTTAGTGTCTGATCACCCTCCATAGTTCATGATCCTGGCCTGCCTGCAACAATAATCCTGTCAAGTTAGGCTATGCTTATTTTAGTGTCTCCTCTTGGTATTTTCCATCCTGTTGACCCCCACCTTGCTCCATACCCCACTTGTCCTTGGAGGAGTCAGAATTGAGTCCATTGTTTACCCTTGTCTCATTATCCCTATACCTATCACCGTGGACCCTGTTGAATTTTCTGCCTTACCATCTTTTTTTTTGGTACTGGGGATTGAACTCAGGGGTACTTGACCACTGAGCCACATCCCCAGCCCTATTTTGTGTTTTATTTAGAGACAGGGTCTCACTGAGTTGCTTAGTGCCTCTTGTTGAGGCTGGCCTTGAACTCGCGATTCTCTGTCTCAGCTTCCCTAAGTGCTGGGATTACAAGCGTGAGGCACCGCACCGGCTTTCTGCCTTATCATCTTTAACAAATATTTGGATAATGTTTTAAACAGATGTCAATAGTCGGTTCATATCAAGACAAATAACAAGGGAGTACCAAAGCATGCCATGATGTCTTTTTTTTTTTTTTTGTTACCAGGGTTTGAACTCAGGGGTACTCAACCACTGAGCCACATCCCCAGCCCTATTTTGTGTTTTATGTAGAGACAGGGTCTCACTGAGTTGCTTAGCACCTCGTCATTGCTGAGGCTGGCTTTGAACTCGCTATTCTCCTGTCTCAGTCTCCCAAAGTGCTGGGATTACAAGCGTGAGCCACCGGGCCCAGCTCCATGATGTCTTAACACTCAAAACCGGCCCTTTATTTCCTGGCTTCATCAAAATATCAAACTATAAATAAAAACGATGAGCCGGGTGCAGTGGCGCAAGCCTGTAATCCCAGTACTTTGGAAGGCTGAGACAGGAGAATCGCGAGTTCAAAGCCAGCCTCAGCAACGGCGAGGCGCTAAGCAACTCAGTGAGACCCTGTCTCTACATAAAACACAATATAGGGCTGGGGATGTGGCTCAGTGATTGAGTGCCCCTGAGTTCAATCTCCAGTACCAAAAAAAACAAAAAACAAAAAAAACGATGATGATAAACTGGTCAGAATGATAACATCCCTGAACTCGGGGCTGAGAGTGGTAGAGTGCTTGCCTTGCATACATGAGGCACTGGATTCAATCCTCAGCACCACATAAAAATAAATAAAATAAAATAAAAATATTGTGTCTATCTACAACTAAAAAAAATATTTAAAAAAAAAAAGCCCTGAACCCAGGATTGAGGAGCCCTGAGCTCCATCCTCACTTGCTCAATTTAGCAGATCTCTGAGTATCCCTGTGTCACAGGGTCCACGTCTACTAGATGAAGAGTTTTAGCTGCTCCACCTATTCTAATTTGTATGTGTCCCTGAACAGTACACCAAGTACAGCTTGAAGGACTCCTTTGACTTGCTTTTTTTGCCCCCTTTTCAAACGTGTACTTTCATTTTACTAATACATTTAAAACTTTTGATCATATGGAAATTGGTTTTCCATCCTCTAACCTCTCCTTTCTCAAATGTAATAATTTTTAAAAGTAAATAAAAATAGCCATGCCCTTTTTGCAAAACACTATTATGCGAAACAGAGGATTCTTTTTTGAAAATCTACTGTAAAGAAAAAGTCAAGTGTGGAGACCTAAATGTTCACTTAGTAGTTAGGAACAAGCAGAGTAAATCCTTTATATCTTTCCACTGCTAAATAAACATGGGAGGTACATGTATGAATATGCAACAAAAAAATCTCACCATTATGTACAATTTATAGTGCACCAATAAAAATATGGGAAAAAATAAAAGCAATTGGAAACAAATAAAAATAATAAAAATTTAAAGTTACAGGAAGGCTTTGTTTTGGACTAAGCTCCCAAGGCAAGTCCCAATAGACCAGACTCAAAATAAAAAAGAAATTTCTCATACTAAAAGTCATGCTAAAACAAAGTTGTTATCTGACCATCGAAGAAACCAGGAGAAATGAGATAACAAACCAAATTTCCTGAATAGGCCAGTTTCAACTGGCATGATAATGAACTTCTCTCTGCTTTAATCCTTACACAAAACAGGTAACCTGTAGTTGTCGTCCATGCTCGGGACGAACGGTGGGAATGAGATTCCCTGACAAATAAAGGGCTGCTTAAAAGATATAAAATGACAAAAAAACCACAGAACACAGAAAATAGTTTCAAAACACTGGGGTAGGACGGGCACATCTGACTCCTGACTTCTGGCAAATGGAAAATGGCAAAATGGACCCAATGTGTGCTTTATTTATATCGAAGGACTTCAAAATCCTTCCATTGAAGGTTCTTTTTTTTTTGGTACCAGGGATTGAACTCAGGGGTACTCGATCACTGAGCCACATCCCCAGCCCTATTTTGTGTTTTATGTAGAGACAGGGTCTCACTGAGTTGCTTAACTCGAGATTCTCCTGTCTCAGCCTTCCAAAGTGCTGGGATTACAGGCGTGTGCCATCTCGCCTGGTTGGAACATTCTTTCCCAAGGTAGGAAGAAAGTGGAGACAGGTAAGCTAACTCAGTGCCTAAGGGAGTATGCCTATTCCCAGCGATGCAATAAGAACTTCCTTAGCAGAGCAGAAGAGGCAGGCACTTGCATTAGGCAGACCTGGCCGTGGACTGCCACAGGAGGTACAAAATGCCAGCCCATCTCTCCCATGGCTACAGTGCTGAAGAGAAGTCTTTCATGCATTCCACGGATAGCTCCCCACATGTAGTAACCTCATATTAACCAGTTGGTTAGTTTTCTATTGTTCTGTCTGCCTGTTCCTGCTTTACAAGAAAAATACCTTCAGAATGACCAATCCACCTTTTGTTTCTGCTTTTTTCAGCTCTTCCCTTTCTGTAACACCAACCTCTGCTGCTCAGCTCATAGGAGCCCTCAATTTATTTTATGCAACAAAATGTCTGATTCTAGAATTGAAAATAAGACCCATTAAGATCTTTAAACCAAATGTAATAATTTTGTCCTTTGACACCATTAATAATGTTTCCCAACATTCTATGAGGAGTGATATTTCGAAAAGTATATTAAATCACAGATTTCAGCTAAGATGTCTCTCTGAAACACTTGTCATAAGCCTGCAATTCTATCTTGCCACATGAATGAACTTTCACTACCAAAATGCTTAGTTTTGAAGTGTCTAGTTTTGAAATATTCAACTAATGTGAAAGAGTAATACAAAACAAACTGTTCATGTTGGTGTAATACCTGTAATCCCAGTGACTCCGGAAACTGAGACGGAATGGCAAATCCAAGCCAACCTCAGCAATTTAGCAAGATCCTGTCTTAAAACAAACATATGAAGAGGGTTGAGGATGTCATCCAGTGGTAGAGCACCCCTGGGTTCAATCCCTAGTACAGAACAACAACAACAAAACAAATTAAAAAAAAAAGAAAAGAAAAAAACAACCCAGCATTAAAAGACTGGTTTCTAGCTGGGCGCGGAGGCGCATGTCTGTAATCCCAGTGGCTGGGCAGGCTGAGGCAGGAGAATTGCAAATTCAAAGCCAGCCTCTGCAAAAGCAAGGCACTAAGCAACTCTGTCTCTAAATAAAATACAAAATAGGGCTGGGGATGTGTCTCAGTGGTCGAGTGTCCCTGAATTCATTCCCTGGTTACCCCTCCCCTCCAAAAAAAAAGACTGGGTTCTGAGGGGTTGGAAGTGTAGGTCAATGTTAGAGTGCTTTTCTTTTCTTTTTTTTTTTTTTTGGTACTGGAGATTGAACTCAGGGGCACTTGACCACTGAGCACATCCCCAGACCTATTTTGTGTTTTATGTAGAGACAGGGTCTCGCTGAGTTGCTTAGTGCCTCTCCATTGCTGAGGCTGGCTTTGAACTCATGATTCTCCTGTCTCAGCCTCCCTAAGTGCTGGGATTACAGGCTTGCGCCACCGCGCCCAGCGTTAGAGTGCTTTTCTAACATTCAGGAGGTCATGTGTTCAATCCCCATCATTGCAAAAAACAAACAACAAAAGACTCTTCCCTAGAGAAGAACCCATCGGGAAAAAAAGTACTGGACTACCTGAGAGGTGACCTCGAGTTTACCAACACAGTTAAGTCTCATGTGTCATTCTTGGACCTGGACCAGAAGCATCAAAATACCTGGAAACCTGCTGGAAATGCATATCCTCAGGCCCCATTCCCTATATGCTGGGCTACAAAATCCAGAGATAGGGCCCAGTGGTCTGGTTTTGTTTTTTTTTTTTAATATATTTTTTAGCTGTGCACAGACCTTTATTTTGATATTTACATGTGGTTCTGAGAATCGAACCCAGGGCCTCACACCTGCTAGGCAAAGTGCTCCACCACTGAGCCACAACCCCAGGCCCAGTGGTCTGTTTTTTAACAGATCCTCCAGGTAACAGTGATGCACACTGCAGTTTGAGAAACCCTGAGCTAAGATGTATGACCTTGAGCAATGAAGGTAACTCTGAGCTCCACTTGCCAGTTCTGAAGCTCTATGGTACTTCTATGATCTAACATCTGAATTATTAATAGAAGGATAGATTGGATTCTTAGCCCTAATTTTGAGAACTGATACCTGATAAAGTGAAGAAGGAGAAAGCAGATGAGAAGGGCGAAAGGACATCCTTTCATATAGCCCACAATTAGTCAAAGCAGCAATTTTGTTGGTGATGATCTATGGCTGTGATGCCTATGACATCTCAAATTAGAACATCTTTTTTGGAGTCACTCTGAATGCAACTAGCTCTTTGGGAATTTAAAAATTTATTAGGCAACTTGGATCTCAGCTCAAAGAAAGACACAATCAATTAAAAATATGCTTCTGTTTCCTTAGCCCTGCCTTAAGTCATTCAGGAGATGGTTTCTGGAAATGGAGTCTGATAGAGTCACAGATCTTTTTTTTTGCAAACTGGAACAAAGTACTATCTCACTTCCCAGGAGTTAAAACCTTTCCTTCCCCACCCAGAAGGTGACATATATTTCAGGATCTATTTCAACCAGAGATGACATAACCAACCCTCCAAGTAGCTTTAGGAACACATGTTTCCCCGGCTTAGCAATGACTCAGCGGATGACGGAGAGTATGAATGGCCTTAAGTACCATGCTGGCGCCAAGGGTCACATTGTCATTACTTATTAAACATTTTACTTGCCCAGAGCCTAAGTCTCTGCAACTCCATTCTTATGTAGTGTATGGCCTGGGTCACACTCCTCTCCATTAGGTCTGGCCCTGAGGTTGGAGGAGACGCCATTTTTTATCTGAATTTGAAGCTACTTATCTATTATCAAAATAGCTTGTACATAGTAGCCACTCCATGAAAATCTGTCCGACGAAGCAATGAGCAAACTAAAATAGTGCACAGGTTTAAATTTAATTTCTAAGGAATGGCAATAGTTGTATGCCATTTTGAACACACATTCTTATCTATTTTTTTTATGATGGGGAAGGAAGTTAATGTGTTCTTAGCACTGTGTCCCAAGAACTTGGTGCATGTTTATTTATTTCATTTAATCCTCATAGCAACCCTATAAAGTGGCATTGTTCGTCCCATTTTGTAGACAAGAAAACTGAGGCAAACACGTTTTGGAGGGAGGTACTTGGTATTGAACATGGAGTCCTCTACCACTGAGCTATATCTTCAGCCCTTTTACTTTCTATTTTCAGACAGAGTCTTGCTGAGTTGCCCAGGCTGCCCTGGAACCTGTGATTCTCTTGCCTCAGCCCCCCTGAATTGTTGGGATTACAGGCGTGTACCACTGTGCCTGGCCAGGCCAGCACTTAGGAGCGAACGTCTGGTAAACAGTGGGGCCAGCACTGGAACACAGTTCTTATCTTCCACTTCCCCAAACTGTCTAATATCAGATTTAGTCTATGAACAAAATGGCTTATCAGAATTGGGCTCAAAGAATCATAAGTCCTTTCAAGTACCTTGAGCTAACAGAGATGATGGCTTACAGCAGAGAAATTTTATAATAAAGGGAGAAATCGCTACACCTCTGCTGTTTTGTTTTATCAGATGTTTTATACACATGAAATCATTTATTAATGTTATTTATAAATATAAAATATGCATAAGATATAATTTATGAAGAATATAATAAGTAACCATGTATCTATCACCCAGTTGCATGTATCATTTTTTCACTATATCTTTTTTTTGGGGGGGCAGTTTACTGGGGATTGAACCCAGGGGTCCTCTATCACTAAGCCAGCCTCTTTTTATTTTTTTGATTTGAGCCAGGGTCTCACTAAGTTGCTGCCTCAGTCTTCTGAGTCACTGGGATTACAGGCATGCACCACCACACCTGGTGTGTGTTTTTCTAGATACGTGGTGGAAACAAACATATAAATATGGTAGAAATGAATCCTGAATCATAGGATACACAAATGTCTTCCTTAACAAGGTAATGACAGGTTCTCCCTAAATAACTTGGACCAGCTTACCCTGCTACCAGCCATAGTTAAATCTTTGTCTATTTTCCCAACATTTGACCTTGTCACACCTTTTTATGTTTACCAGTATGGTAGGGGGGATTTAATGTCTCCTCGTTTTAATTTGCAATTCCTGCCTCATTTATCAAGTTGAGTATTTTTCATACATTTATTGAGTTTTCTTATTTTCTCATGTATGAAACAAATCCTAGTTCTTATCTTGGGCCTACACAATTCAACTTCACTGTCTCAACACTTTTTTTGTCTGCAGTGTGGATGAGACATTGGAGATGCAGGAGTAACCATAAGCCACATGGAGAGAACTGGGGCAGGGTCAGTGTTCCGGTAAAAGGAGGCTCCATGATTGAAAGCCCAGAAGTCAGTGAGAATGTGGTTTGTTTGAGAAGCCAACAGAAATCCTATGCAACACAACGTTAAGTGCAAACTTTCACCTTGAGGTAAGAGAGAGATCAGAAACTAAAGCAAGTTCCAAAATAGACTATCCTGTGGTACTTTCAGAGTAGGTGTCCAGAAACTAGGTATGTGACTGAAATCCCTCAGCCACATAAGGATGTAAAAAGGTTGACATAACAGAGATGTAGGAAAGATCTGTGGAGATGATATTTGGAGGGAGAACTGCTTCCTCTGATCCCTCCAAGAGGCAGGGGAGGGAATACTACGTTTTTACTTCCAGACAAAAGAGAATGACTTTAGTGTGAACAGTCAGAATTTGATAAGTATCCTGAGGAGTTCAGGGAACATGGTGCAAGTCATGCTTTAAAGGAACCAGGGGAAGGAAAGGGGACATATTGGGGAATGATATTGACCAAATTATATTGTTATATTGTGTGTATGTACCAATATGTAACGACGAATCCCATTATTATGGATAATTATAATGAACCAATAAAAAATACGAGGGTAACCCAACCACCTCCTAAAAAAAATGTCTACAGGCAAAATGGTAGTCATCTCTGGAGAGGCCGGCTGTGGGAGCAGCTTGACTTCCGTATTTTGCTTCTGATATCTTAAATATCAGCCAAGAAAGAACTTTACTCCTTCTACCACCTCGCCTCTTCCTCCCCTTCGACCCTCTGGTGGAGTCAGAAACCATATTTTGCCCAAAGGAGGGGTTTGGAGAAGGTGGGAGTATAAGAGGGAGAGGAAGAGAAGGAGCTATGACCCACTTTTTTCTCCATAAACATTGGGCCCCAGTGTGGGGAGGGCCACGATTTAATTTGAAATCAAGTTTGGCATTTTGATATCTAGAACTGAATATGTGCTTGCCACTTAAGGAGAATATAAGACCTTTTTTTCTCCTTTTTTCTTTCTTCTGTGTGTGTATGTGTGTGTGTGTTGCTGAGGATTGAATCCAGGACCTTGAGTGTGCTGGGCAAGTGCTCTAACACTGAGCTTCAACTCCAGCCTAACTATAATATTTTCTATTATCCAAAAAGGAACCAAGGAGTCATTGAAACTCCCAGCATTTTCATCCAAGTGTCAGAGAAGTAACAGTCCCAAGAAGGGACAGTGGGAGATAGATACTGTTTCCTGACTGAGTTGTCTGGGTCCTAATTTTCACCTTCTAAAGATATAACTAAAGGGTGGCAAGAGAAGAGACTATAGAGAAAGTGGTAATGGCCTCATCTGAGGGCAGAATAAGTCATTGGAAGGATACGGGACTTTCTTTAAGGGCTCTTCTTAGAAAGCCATTAAGCAGTTTGAGGTAGGCAAATTTTGTGAGCAAAATGATACTCTTATGAAAATCTCTCTAGTTTCAGGCTAAATGACTATTTGAAGGGTAGTCGAGACACAGATCACCGAAAAGAAGTGTGGAAAAATATTATGTTGGCCCAGAGCTGAGGCAGTGAGGATAAATAGAGAGTTTTGAGAGAAATGATGCTCTTGATATCACAATTCTGAATTGAACCAGTTAGGTTAGCAGCACTGCTTCCACACATTGGGAATTCTTTTGATCCTTTAACATGCTTGGAGCAGGGCACGGTGGTGCACACCTATAATCCCAGCACTTTGGGAGGCTGAGACAGGAGAATCGCGAGTTCAAAGCCAGCCTCAGCAATGGCGAGGCGCTAAGCAACTCAGTGAGACCCTGTCTCTACATAAAACACAAAATAAGGCTGGGGATGTGGCTCAGTGGTCGAGTTCCCCTGAGTTCAATTCCCGGTACCAAAAAAACCAAAAACAAACAAACAAAACATGCTTGGGAAATATACAAGGCAGACAATATTGCCTTCATTTCCACTCTACCTCCAGTAATGAGAATTGAACTGAGGGTCCTGTACCTGCCAGACAAGCAATAAGCTGCATTCCAAGCTTTTCAATTTTATTTTGAGACACATTCTAAGTTGCTGAGGCTGACCTTGAACTTGCCATCTTCCTGCCTCAGCCTTCTGAAGAGCTTGGACTACAGCTGTGCACCACCATGCGCAGGAATATTGTCTCCATTTTTTTTTTTTTTTTTTTTGCTGTAATGACTAATATTCAAGAAAACCTAATAATTTGCTGAAGTCCACATATGTCATTACATACCAAGAGCTGCTGGCTTCTAAAATATTCTTCTTAAAGTGACAATACTTAAACTGTTTGCTATACAGTTCTCTTTGATCATACCTGAAAACAAATGCAGTACTGCACATGAAATTAAGTGTGAGATTGGAAGAAAGAGAAGGAAACTAGGTTCTGCTCTAATCCTCAAACTTAACATGACTTAACATGTGTATATATTCAGCAACTGTGCCACTTGGAATCATGGGAATGTTCCATGAGACCCTAGATTTCAATACAATTGGAAAAATCAGTATTGGCCTAGGTAAACTTTAGTTTCTCATCCAGCCATAGGATTCTGAAATTTATTTTTTAGAACACTGTTTCTCAAACCTTAATGTGCACATGAACCACTTGGGGATTTTGTCAAGGTGTTAGTTCTGCTTCAGTAGGTCCATGGTGGGGCCTCAAGTTTCAGCATTTTTAACAACCTTCTAGGGGACACTCATGCCACTGATCTGACTTTTAAAAAAGCAAGGCTTTAGTTGAACTTCTTCTTTTTTATTTTTACTTTTTGTGATCCTAGGGATTGAATTCAGGGCCTTCCACATGTAGTCAAGTGCTCTTCACTGAGTTATACCCCAGGGGGGAATAAGTGAGTATGCACATAGAGATCAGAGACAAAGGACTCAAAGCAATCTCAGAAAAAATATAATTATTGTGGGGACAGATGAGGCAGACAAATGACATCAGGACTATTTCCCTGCTTTACAAATTCCATTCCTCATTGAACACCTTGCCTGGGCCTTCCTCCCCTTTTCTGGAGTTGATAACTGCCCAGAGGCAGACTGGAAGGTGTTTTTTTTCTGTTACACTTCATCCCCCTTCAGGAAAGCTGTATTTTCAGATGCACTTTCAAATGTCAAGTTCCAAAGAAACAAAAGTTTAATGTGGAATGACAGGCTGTGTCTTGATATTTGTGGGGAAGGGTCCCGGCTGTGCACACCCCCAGTATCACTTATGTACAAATCCTGGAGATGAAATTCAACTTGTTTCCATGGCTTGTCCTGTAAGGAAGACTGTACATTCTCCTGCTTATTTCTCTGTACCTCCTTAAAATCAATCTTTAAGGTATGCCAAAGTTTAAAAAGGAAAGAGATTATCTCCAAAGATTGTCTGTTGGCAACTTTTCCTGTGCTCTCTTCAGTCAGAGTGTAGGGAACATTGTAGAACTCTCAGTGGGTCATGGGATAAACATGTTGAAATGGATTGGATTAGACAGCATTGTTCCAATTAATCATGCTGAATTTAGAGCCAGGAGACATTGGGTTCTGCACTTGATTTTGACATTTGCATTCTCTGTGACCTTGGGCAAGCCAGTTCATGTTTTGGGTTTCAGCTTTTTCACAAGTAAAATGAAACAAAAGGACAAAATGTCCTCTTACATTTCCTTGTGGCTCTAAAAACTTTGTTTCTGAAGTTTCAGGGGGAAAAAAGTTTTAAGCTGTAGGTTTTCAATGGCTGCTCATCAAAATTACTTTGGAGAGCTTTAAAAAATATATATACCATCTCCTGCTCTGATAATTTGAGATGCAATCTTAGAAACTTTTCATAAAAGTTTTCCAGATAAATTCTATCAAAAAATTTGGGAATCACAAAGTCAAGCCACCAGGGGGCGCCTGGGAGATACTGATTTTTTTTTTATTCCAGTGATTTAAAACTATATTAAATATGGAAATAAGAATAAAATTGATTTGTCCTTTCCATATATAAGTTTGCTTTATATAATTTGAAAGAAATTTGTGATTGAAAACATCCTTTACTTTTATGTATTTTAGTTTGTTTTTCTGTATGGAGTTAAAGCAATTTTTTTTCCCTCTTCCTCATACTGGAGGTTGAACTCAGGGGCACTCTACTACTGAGTTACATCTTTGGTCTTTTTTATTTTGTTGTTTTAAATTTTTTTTGTTTGTTTTGTATTTTATTTAGATACAGGATCTCACTGAGTTGGTTAGTGCCTTGTAGTTGCTGAGGCTGGCTTTGAACTCACGATGCTGCTGCCTCAGCCTCCCAAACTGCTGGGATGACAGGTGTATACCACCGTGCCCTGCTTGTTTTAAGTTTTGAGACACAGTGTCACTAAATTACCTATGCTGACCTTAAATTTGTAACCCTCTAAGTGAATATAAGCATATGTTTCTTGTAATCTTTTATATTGTTACAACTTTTGGATAAGCTTAAAAGGGTTTTCCAAACTAGTTAAACAAAACAAAATGCTTTTCTAGCTTTCCTCATAGTCTCCATCTGAAGTCTGTACCCAAAATTCAGATCCTACTGCCACCCCCTTTGATGTTTAAGCTTCAGTCATAGTACATAATTTATGTTTATTACCTTGGTCCCTGCTGTTCTCCAAGTTGGAATGCTATGGTCTTCCCTACCTCCTATTTATACCTCAGTACCTGCAGTACAATCTCCTGATGAGATGCCTGTGTAATTTGACTGAATTAATCACCTGCCTCCCCTGGGGGGCTCACTGTGTTCCTCAATTTGACTCTTTTTCTGTTTTTTTTTTTTTTTTTTGGTACTGGAGATTGAACTCAGGGACACTCGACCACTAAGCCACATCCCCAGACCTATTTTGTGTTTTATTCAGAGACAGGGACTCACTGAGTTGTTTAGTGCCTTGTCGGTGCTGAGGCTGGCTTTGAACTTTAAGATTATCCAGTCTCAGCCTCCCAAAGTGCTAGGATTACAGACCTGCGCCACCACGTCCGGCTTCAATTTGACTCTTGTCCCCTTTTCTTACACAGTAGAATTAATCTGTTTCCTTTTTATTTTATTTTATTTTTTTTTAGCTATTGGGAGTTTAACCCAAGGGTGCTCTACCACTGAGCGACATACCTAGCCCTTTTTATTATTTTATTTTGAGACAGGATCTCACTAGTTTGCTGAGGTTGGCCTTGAACTTTTGATCCTCCTGACTCAATCTGCCAGGTTACTGGGATTGCAGGTGTGCACCCGGAGCCTATTTCCTCTTCTAAACTCAGAATTCTTCAGAACAGAGACGTACTCATTATTTTATCCCCAGAGTCTGAACTCCTGGTTCTGTCCTCTTGCGTTAATAGATCCATTTTTGTTTGTTGGTTGTGCTGGTTCCTTTCTTTCTGCACTTTGCGGTGGCCACAATGACACTCATTTTCTGCTGCTTCCTGTTGTTTACAGCTGAGCCATGACTCCTAGCTACTCTCCTTATTTTTTTTTTCCTAACTTTTTCTCCATGTGGAGGAAGTGAGCCTTTACTGGTGAGGCGCTGAAATCTAGCGGCCAGTCGTCACTGTTACTTGTGGAGCTCACCTCCATTTTCATGTCCTCAGCAACTACCTTCCCTCTGCCCGAATTCTGTGTTTCAGAGCCAGTTGCTTTACCTCTTGGCAGTCGCAGTTTACTCATCTGTAACAAGGGTACACTTTAGTCCAGCATCCCTTGTGAGAGAATGATTTTCTGTTTAATTTGCTTAGACCTCCTGTTGAGACAGCTCACATGGTCTAATCCTTTGTGCTCATTTGTCGAAGTTCATCAAATATTAGTAGAAATTACTCTTCAGCATTATGTACTTTAAAGACCAGTGTGACACACTATAGGTGACGATGTGTCCCAGGGAGTCTTATGTCTTTACTCTGCCGAGACTTTAGGGTGTGTAGCAGTTCATGACTCATATTAGTGTTCTAGGTTTTCATTGCTTGTTTTTTACTATTATTCAGCTATGCATTTTATAGGCTGATTGAGGCAGCACACTCCTGGAAATCCCAGCAACCAAAGAGGCTGAGGCAGGAGGATGGCAAGTTTGAGGCCAGCCTTGGAAACATAATGAGGCCCTGTCCCCCCAAAAAAAAAAAAAAAATGTAAAGAGCTGGGGATGTGGCTCAGTGGTAGAGCATCTGCGTTCAATTTCCAGTACCATAAAAAATAAAAATAGTCTGGTGCCGTGGTGCATACCTATAATCCAGCAGCTAGGGAGGCTGAGGCAGGAGGATTGTGAGTTCAAAGCCAGCCTCAGCAAAAGTGAGGCCCTAAGCAACTCAATGAGACCCTGTCTCTAAATCAAATACAAAACAGAGCTGGGGATGTGGCTCACTGGATGAGTGCCACTGAGTTCAATCCCTGTACCAAGGGGGTGGGGGGAATCCCTTGCAGAAGGAAAATCTCAGTATTGGTATTAAAACACATTGATTCTGGAGTGTCACTTGTGAGTAGTATTTTCTACATGATGAAATACGCACATGCTTGGAATGTGCCCTCTGTGAGCATAAGAAGTCTGACTTTGGAGTGTGAGCTTCACGACAACAAAGCCCTGTCCTTTTTGCTCAGCGTGCTGTCTCCTGTGTCTCAGACTGTGCTTACCCTCTATTAGGAGCTCAACAAATATCCGGGGAATGAACTCAATGCACCTTGTTTTGGGGAAATGTCATAGCTCAAAGCGCCTAAATATATTGAAGCCAGTGTAAAAGAGAACCCTAAATAGGTAGGCTCTTGAGCCCCCACGTTTGCCATAAAGACACCACATGGTGCTTCTGCTTTATCTACAATGAAGATTTGCAGCTACACCTAACTAATCAAGGTCTTTCCATGGGATATTCTCTAAATGTATCTGCAACTGAAGTTGTTTTTTTTTTTCTCTTGTACTGGGGATTGAACCTAGGGGTACTCTACCACTGAGGTACTTCCCTAGTCCTTTTATTTATTTATTGATTGATTGATTGATTGATTTTCTTAGATAAAATCTTGCTAAAGTTGCTACAGCCTTACTAAGTTGCTGAGGCTGGCCTTGAACTTGAACTTGTGATCCTCCTTCCTCAGCCTCCTAAATCACTTGAATTACAGGTATGCACCATCATGCCCAGCACAATTGAAGGTTTTAAAGATGTCTTTCAGTCATGTGTTCGTCAGTTTTATGTTGCTGCGACAAATACATGAGAAAAACAACTTAAAGAAAAAAGGGTTTATTTTGGCTTGTGGGTTCAGAGGTTTCAGTCCATGGTCATCTGGTTCCATTGCCATTGCTATGGGCCCTCAGTGAGGCTGAGTATCCTATTGGAGAAGGTGTTGTGGAACAGAAGCTGCCCACTTGATAGCCCTCCAGAAGCAGAGAGAAGAAGGAGGAGCAGGGGACAAGAACTGTCCCAAGGGCATGCCCCCAAGGACCAACTTCCTCCAACTAGATTCCACCTTCTACAGTTTCCAATACCTCCTGGTAGTCTATTTATCTATAAATCCCAGTGGATTTTAGAGCTCATGATCCAATAATATCCGTGAATCCTCACCTCTGAACATGGCTGCATTGGAGACCAAGCATTCAACACAGGAGCCTTTGAGGAACATTCCAGATCCAAACCATAGCAAAGTCTTTGTGTTCCTGCTGTTGCATATTACAGTATTTTGAGCCTGGGTTTTTTTCTGGAATAGTTTTACTGTAATGAAGGGCTGAGTTACTGACAGCTGTCCGCTTGCTCATCTGCTTTTTATCAACACAGTACAGTTTCCTGTACTAGTCATGATGGGGAAATGATACAGTTGTCATTGGTATACATGAGTAATATAAAGTTATTCTGTACCTCTAACATGATTTGCATTTTTAAATGATTGTCAGTTATGTTCTGAAAGACCGTTTTATTTTCTGTTTGAGTTCATGTTCATTTGCAGAGCAATAACTCTAGATATTCTCTCTCTCTCTTGTTTTTGGGTTTTATTTTGTTTTTTTTCCAGAACTAGGAATTTCAACCTAGGACCTTGTGCATGCTAGACAAGTGATCTACTACTAAGATACATCCCCAGCCCTTTATTTTATTATTTTTATCTTGTGACAGAGTCTATGCTATATTAAATTGCCCACGTTGGCCTTGAACTCCTGCTTTGGCCTAACAAGTAGCTTGAATTTAGACACTTGTCTATTGTCTATTGTCTCTGAGGTTTTCTGAATAATTTGTTCCTTTTTCTGCTCTTCAAATTTGAGGAATTGACAAATGGCAATGTTGCGAGCAAGGCTATAAGATATGTTCTATAAATCATCAAAATGTGAGGTCCTATACATTCTCAGCATGAACTGGAAATGAAAAGAAGTGCTGCAAATAGGATTGACTCCTTTGGGCTCAAGTTAGATTGGCAGCAAAGCAGATTCGGCTGTGGGCTGAAGTCATTTTCTACTTCAGCACTGCTCAGTATGGGGAATGGTGGAGTCATGATTTAGCAGCAGGATTCTGGGAGCAGGCCAGCATCTACATCTGTTCTGAACTGAAAGTGGACTGGAAAAACACTTGGACAAACAGCCAGGGGTGGGAGGTGAAGGAGAACACAAAATCTTTATTCTCAAAAAAGCCCACAAGAAATGAATTGATTGATTACAAGAGATTGGAATTAGAGAAAAGTTTTTCTATGAAGAAAATGCATGCATTTCTTTCTTCATCTTCATCTAAGTTTCTCTGTCTTTTCTGATAATACGAGAATTGCAATTCATAGTACAACAAAACCATATTTGGAAAGACTAAAACAAAAGCATTACTTATAGTACTTGGGATGTGTCTAAAGGATTGAAATTTGGTGCTTTGGTGACAGGAGACATGCAACACATTTTAGTGAATTGCATAGTGGGCCTCTTTTCTCCACATATGTGGCTATATAACATCTTGTAGAAACCATTTCATTTAATTTTTAAAGCATCTTTTGCATCCAGATAATCTTTATCCATTGAATTTCATTAATAGCGTGGTTGTAGCAAAAGCGATTGACTTACGGGAAAGAGTTTGGAAACAGACTGACTTGGGTTCAGAATCCAACCCCATCCTTTCCTGGCTGTGTGACTTCAGGCTAGTTGCCTCTGACTCTTTGCTTTTTATCTGTAAGGGGGAATGCAATGTAAAATTCACTGACTTGTTGTGGATTGAGTGAGTCCCTGGGTACATAGAAAGCACAGGAAAAAATGCTAGCTCCCTTTCTGTTTTTATATTGTAGTTTTTTTTTCTGATTTTTAAAAGTTATTTTATTTTTGACTGACATGATAATTGTTCATATTTATGGGTTATAATATGATGTTTTGATACATGTATCCATAGTAAATGATCAAATCAGAGAAATTAACATATCTATCACACTTATCATTTCTTTATGGTGAGAACATTCAAAATCCTCTCTTCAAGCTATTTTGAAATGTACAATACACTATTGTTAACTATAGTTACCCTACTGTGCAGTAGAACACCAGAATTTCTCTGTGACATTGTACCCATTGACTAACATCCACCCTTCCCCCAGCCTCTGGTGACCATCACTCTAATCTCAACTTCTTTGAGATCAACTTTCTTAGATTCCACAAATTAGTGAGATCATGCAATGTGTATCTTTCTGTGGCCTTTCTATTTTCTTGTTGCCCTCCTGACACTGTTATATATACAGTTTTGATTCCTAGAAAGATATTTCTGTCTGATTGTATCTAATGGTACAAACTTGGTTTGTCTAAACTTGAAACTACTTTTTGGACTAGCCAAAAGTGAATAGGAGAACCAAGAGGGAAAAATAATACAGGGAGCAGCATATATGCACAGGGAGGAAATTCTGAGTCTCTTTGGATGAATCACAGTGAATTTTGTGAATCTGAGGCAAAGAGCAACCTAGGTATAGCCAAAATGCCAAACTCTTCTTGGAAAGACTTTGCGGAATTGCAACAGATAAATGGTTCAAAATAATAAAAATGGTAGAAATAATTTTAAAAAATTCCTTCCCTTCTCAGAAAACATATTTCATAGCTAACAGAATTTTATATAAAAAGACCCAAACAGTTCTAAGGTATCTCTGTCTACCACTCAATCTCTCTAAATTATGATTTCCTTATGGATAAGTGCATGATTAAAATGAAATTGATTAAGCCGGGCATGGTGGCTCACGCTTGTAATCCCAGCACAGGAGAATCGCGAGTTCAAAGCCAGCCTCAGCAACGGCAAGGCGCTAAACAACTCAGTGAGACCTTGTCTCTACAAAAATCACAAAATAGGGCTGGGGATGTGGCTCAGTGGTTGAGTACCCCTGAGCTCAATCCCTGGTACCAAAAAAAAAAAAAAAAAAAAGAAATTGATTATTTCTAAGGTCCACTTTAAATGTAACATTTCACAATTTTGTGTTTCATTTAAACTTACATTGAAATTATTTTTATGCTATGTATATTAACAATAACAATAATTTACTGAAAACTTACTTGACATGGTTCAGGTCATTTACTCCCTACAGTAGTACCTAGGAAGTAGGTTTTATTATTCCCATTTTAAAGATGAGGAAGCTGAAGAGGATTTAAGTAATTTTTCCATGGTCAACCACTTAGGAAATGGTAGAGCTCAGATTTAACTGGGACTCTTTGATTCTAGATTTATGCTTTTAATATTGTTTTCCAGTTCGCAGGACACATATTACTCATTGACGGTGTGATAAACCTCTGTTACTAGACTCAGGACTGTAGTTGAGTGGTAGAATGCTTACTTAGCAAGCAAGCAAGGCCTTGGGTTGGATCCCCAGCACTACAGTACAGTATAAGAAGCTTTATTAGCAACAGAGACAATTATATGTTTGTGAAAAATAAATTATCTCAAAAAACTGCTTTCCATTGCTGTGACACAATACCTGATATAAACAATTAAAAAGGAGGAAAGATTTTGTATTGGCTTATGGTTTCAGAGTTTTCATTTCATAGTTGCTTGGTCTCATAGTTTTGGGTTTATGATGAGGCAGAACATCATGGAAGGGAACAAAAAAGAGAGAAGAGGGACCAAGGTCTCAATATCTACTTCAAGCGCCTGCCTTGAGTGACCTCACTTCCTTTTACTAGGCCTCGTCTCCTAAAGATTGCATCACCTCCTAGTAGCACTGCAGGCTGCTGACCAAACCTTTGGCACATGGTCCTTGGGGGACATTTCAGATTCAAACCAAAACAAGTAGATAAACACACATATTTGAATTGTGAAGTTTTTCAGTGCTGTGCACTGAGTCTTGTGGATGGGCACAATGATTTATTTGTTTGTTTGTTTATTTGTTTATATATTTATTTATTTTGGTACTGGAGATTGAACTCAGGGGCACTCGACCACTGAGCCACATCCCCAGCCCTATTTTGTGTTTTATGTAGAGACAGGGTCTCACTGAGTTGCTTAGCGCCTTGCCGTTGCTGAGGCTGGCTTTGAACTCGCGATTCTCCTTTCTCAGCCTTCCTAAGTGCTGGGATTACAGGCATGCACCACCGTGCCTGGCCACAGTGATTTATTTACCTGGCTCCTCCTTGTCACATAACAGGCATTGAGTATATTTTTATTGACTGAAATGTATATTGTATAATTTCATTACAAATCATTCTAAAGATTTTGAAGACTTGAAACAACTCTACAGTTCATCTGTCTACTCCCCCACTCCCAGTCCCAATGTTTTCTTTTAAGAAGGAACTGAAATTCAGAGGAGTGGGAGAAGGGAGAAGTAATGAGCACCAGGGCTCCAGGTTCAGAGTCCAGGCCTCCTCCCACTTTGCTGTTCTATGGAAGTTGTGGCTTCCTCAAAGACTGTCACTTCCTCACAGTGCTCAAAACCCAGCTCCTCACTGGTTGAGATACACAGGTTTCTGTTTAAGCCCTCTCTGTTTTTTACCCATCATCTACCCTTGAAACAGGCTGGGGGCATTGCTGGAAATGCCAGCTGGCATGGCACAGTGCTCTCTTGAGAGGGGCTAATTTTGCCTGGCCTTGGAGAACTTGCTTGTCTTTTTCTGCTGTGACTGCACCAATATGGCTTCATGTACAAGAGCCAAGAAGATGTTTCACCATCTGCCTGTTCAGTGGGGAACTGGCCTTTCTGCTACTCTAACAGGGTTTTGGAAGGCTTCACGGCTCTAGGCCAGCCCACTGAGGTGCTCCTTCTTGGATCGCATGCTGCTAAAGGAAAAGAGATTGTGCTGAGCTCCAGAGCCAAGGGTGTACCTGAGGCCTGACAAACGGTTTGCACACAACTGCAACAGCAAGTGTGATCTGAACACATTGTGGCACTGTTGCAGACTTTCTGCTAAATATATGTCCTCATCACATTTGGACAGTCAACTGAGAAAGGCTGGGCTTTAAAACACAGAGATTTTTCTTAATTACGAAAGTAATTGTGTGCACGCGCGCACACGCACACACATGGATTCTGTGTGTGTGCTTTTTGTTATTGTCACTGGCTTTTGAGGCAGGCTCTTGCCATGTTGCCCAGGCTGACCTTGAACTTGTGATCCTTTTGCTGAGTAGCTGTGATTATAGGCATGTGCCACTACACTTGACTGCTTATCAAAATTCTAAACAACTGTTCTCAATTTTCACCTCATAGAGAATCTTCAGGTTTGTTGATATCTATTAAACCCATTTGTTGACCTTTTAACTTTATTTATATATGTATATTTATTTATTTATCTATCTATCTATCTATTTATTTATTTATTTCTGCAAGTTCTATTTGGTTCTTTTTAAAATCTACACTGTCCTTTAAAAATATTTTCTTATACTACTAAATCTTATTTAACAATAATTTAAGCAACTGTATAGTATTCCATCCTATGCTCACACTACAATATAGGTAACCAATCCCCCATTGTTGAATATTTATGCATTCTTCAGTTTTTTTGTTCTTTTAAGTAACATAGAGATAAACCTCCTTTCCCTCTAATTCTCATTGATTGTTTTCTTAGGCAAATTCTTAAAAACAAAATGGTCGAGTCAAAGGTCATGACTAGTTTCTAGATTTAAAATTTTTGTTATTCATTACCAAGTTGTTTTCTAGTAAGGTTATGCCAATTTAAATCCCCACCCGTGATGTCTTGGAGGACAAATAACCCAGATGGTGAGACCAAGATGGGGAGTTAACTTTTAAGATCTTTGTCAATGTGACAAGTGAAAAATGACAGCATTTGACCATTACATTTAAATTGAGGTGGCTAACTACCACACATTTCCTTCATATAAATGAAGCTTAGCTTGCAAAGTTTCATGGACAGTTGTGTTTATTCCCAGATAAAGACAACCTGAGCTATTTTGCAAATTATAATCTTTTACTTGTTAACCACACTGAAACCTATAATACCATTCTGGACCCAGTTTGCACATGAGGATACTCATCCTGGAGCAGATAACCCCATATATATTTTTTATTTGTTGTTTGTTTTTGGCAAAGAAGGAAAGTGGTCACCTTGACTTTTGCAATGATGATAAAGAGTATTTTCAATAACAATTTATTTCTGGGAGTTTCTTAGTTATCTATTAGGAAATTCAGGATAAATGCTGACAGTATTTGTAACAATATTTTTATAAGCTGGAAATGTAGGGGCTGGGATAGAGGCTCAGTGGTAGAGTACATGCCTAGTATGTGTGTGGCCCTGGGTTCAGTCCTTAGTACTGGAAAGAAAGAAAGGAGAAAGAGAGAGAGAGAGAGAGAGAGAGAGAGAAATTGAGGAGCAGGGGGAGTATTGTTGTGTTGCATAATGTAGAGGTATTGAGGAAAGAAAAATTTGAATAATTTTGCTGGAATCACCTAAAAAATGCTAGCAAGAAGGGTGGCATTTGGCTTGTTGGATGTTCCTTTTTTTCCCCTTTATTCTTTTTTTATGGTGCTGGGGATTGAATCCAAGGCCTTGTGCATACAAGGCAAGCACTCTACCAACTGAGGTATATCCCCAGCCCTGCCATGTTTCAATAATCAGAATCTAGGCTGTTTTCCTGGATCAAGGAGCTCGGGAGAATGACTTAACCTTGCATTGCTAGTGCCTGTGATGGTCCTGGGAAAGATGTCCTATTCAGAATTTGGTATCACTCTTGAAGAGTTGTACTTGATCTCAGAACAAAACCAGAGATGGTAAAGGAGGAAAAAACAAAAACAAAACACCAGCTATTCTTTATATTTGTTTCCAAAGAAGTGGAGATGAGTAGATAAATCTTAATTTTAAGAAAAGATTTGAGGTTGGTTTTATTTAAGACAACTAGTGTCATGGGATCTACATATGGTTTTCTCAGTGTATTTGCAAAATACATACTTGCACATGGTTTTCCCAATATATTTGTACTTTTATAAAAGTACATACAGTGTACTTTTCTTTCATTTTAATTTTGTGGTACTGGGGATTGAACCCAGGGGCACTTCACCACTGAGCTATATCCTAGCCCTTTTTATTTTTTTATTTGGAGACAGAGTGTTGTTATGTTGGTAAGGCTGGCCTTGAACTTAAGATCTTCCTACATCAGACTTTTTGCCTCAGCCTTCCATGTTGCTGAGATAACAAGGTGTGTGGCACTGGGCCTGGTTCATACACTATATCTCTGAAATCTTTACAGTGTATAATTTCAAAGGAAAAATGTTTACAGTTAATAAATACTTGATTTAATATTTACTTTATTGTCTGTATAGGTAGAAAAGTTTTTCAATAATTGTAATGGGAAAAGAAAATCCTAAGAGAGAAGACTTGTTGTTGCTGAGAACTGAACCTGGGGACTGAACTCTTTACAGAAGTATTTTCTTTCCTTTCTCTTTTTGGCAGTATGATCATCCTATCATTTCATATGTGGGGTCGAAAGAAGGAATCTTTCTCCCTCCATCATTTTCCAAGGAATATCTTTTGTTGAGAGAAGAAGTGGAAAATACACAATATGTAAGAAAGAAAGCTGAATTATTATTCCACAGAGGCAAGGACAATGGACTACCCAAGGGAAACAGAGAGTGAGGAGCAGGAGAATTGAGAAGGAAGGCTGGACCCAGCGTGCTTCCTCTAATCCCAGGGACTCAGGAAGCTGAGGCAGTAGGATCACAAATTTGATCTTAACCTGGGCAACGAAGTGAAACTCTGTCTCAACATTAAAAATAAAAAGAGGGGCTGGGGTTATGGCGCAGTGGTAGCATGCTCGCCTAGCACGCGGGAGGCACTGGGTTCGATCCTCAGCACCACATAAAAATAAAATAAAGCTATTGTGTCTACCTACAACTAAAAAAAAATAAATAAATATTTTTTTTAAAAAATAAAAAGAGCTGGGATGTAGCTCAGTGGTGAAGCATCCCTGGTTTCAAACTCTGGTACCAAAAAAGAAAAGAAAAGAAATGGTGGAGGTAGGAGAGCGGGTAAAACAGAAAACAAGTCCATGTATTGAGTACAAACCAAAGAGAATGAAACCAAGGCAAAGAGGAGGATGTACTTAACCATAGTCTCTGCCCAGTATGCAGATGGTGCCCTCTACTGGTAGAATGGAGCCATTGCCAGAAAGGGATGGAGTGTTGGATTGCTGATGGCTTTGAGTGTTCAACTACGTCAGAATGTAGCACAAGCAAAGATCTTCCTGATAGCTTTTTGGTTGTTTATTATAAGCTTTGTTTGAATTAAAAATGAAAAACAATATATTTTTATTTTCAATTTAATGATGCAAGTTGCCATGGCAATGTAACATCATTTATAGTAATTCCTATTCTATGCACATCATCATATTATCCTTTTAGACAAGAATCAGGACATTTTCTTTAAAATAATTCCTTAATATGTCGTTGATATAAACCTCATAATTGCCTAGATATTTTGTTGGGAATAAACCCAAGTCATTAAATAAAAATAAAAGTATATTTGTGGGGAAAAAAAGTGTCACAGAAGAAGGTGCACAAAGATATACTCTTATACATATTTTTTGAAAGTACAAAAAATGCACTGTTTTCCTTCAAATTTCCCTTACTAACAATATGCAGCAGATCTTTGGATTTCCAAATATTAACGCAAGAAGTTGATTAATGCAACTACATGCAGAAGCACTTGTCTATGATGTGCAGAAAATACAAAAATAGCATTTCAAATATAAAGGTTTGCAACATTAGCTTTTTTGGAGTGGTTATTGGAGATTGAATCCAGGAGTGCTTTATCACTGAACTATATCCTCAGGCCTTTTTATTTTTTAAAAATTTAAGACACTGTCTCCCTAAATTGTCAAGGGTCCCGCTAAGTTTTCAAGGCTGGCCTCAAACTTTCTATCCTCCTGCTTAGCCTCTTGAGTTGCTGGGATTACAAGCATGTGCACATGACAAAAATAGTTCTTTGATACTTGGAAGTCTTGGCATCTCTTTAGGTAATTAAAAAAATTAACAACAAATATACATATATTTGTTGTTAATTTATGAGCTATATATATATTTTACTCCAGTGGAGTAAAAATCTTGGATGGCTTTTGTTTTACCACTGAGCTACATCCCAGGCCTTTTTTATTTTATTTTGAGACAGGGTCTCCCTAAGTTACATAGGCTCTCTGGCCTAGAACTTGTGATTCTCCTGCCATAGCCTCCTGAGTCACTGGGATTAAAAGTGTGTGCCACTACAGTCAGCTAATGTCTAGCACCTTCATCTTTAAAATGGCTTTTCCAATTTTTTAATCAGGCAAACATTTCATTTCTATACTGTTTTGGAGGTTGGCTATGTATAATAAGTTCATTTGTAAATACGTGCTTGCTTACAATCAATTGCTAATCAATTTTGAGAACCAGCTACTTCTCCTAAGCCCTAGTGCAAAATAGACACATTCTAAATATGGAATGCTTAGCATGTAGTTATTGGATTTTTTAAAAGAAATGCAGTTTCCAAAGTTCCTCATGTTTTTCCATATCATATAGCTGCAAATTCATGTACTGCTTATAAAAAGTGTTCTTGCTAACCTCAGTGGTGCTCTCTTGTGGTCCCAGTGACTCAGGAGACTGAGGCAAGAGGATTGCAATTTCAAAGCCAGCATTAGCAATTTAGCAAGACCTTGTCTCAAAAATGAAGAGTCCAGATATAGTAGTTCAGCAGTAAAGCAAAATGAAAAGTTGTGCTCCATTTGTGAACAACTGGGTTCTGTACCAAAAAAAAAAAGTGTTGCTTTGAGCAAAGTTTTACTCCAGTGTTCAATTTCCTTCTACCATACTAGAGTACTCTGGAGGGGACCCACAAGTTTACTGTGCATGTGCCTTTAACCTTTAAAGTATTTCACAGTGGTGACTCTTAGTTCTAAAGTAGCATCTTCATCACATACAAAAATAGTTCGGAACCGGGTGTGGTGGCACAAGCCTGTAATCCCAGCACTTAGGGAGGCTGAGACAGGAAAATCGCAAGTTCAAACCCAGCCTCAGCAAGAGTGAGGCGGTAAGCAACTCAGTGAGACCCTGTCTCTACATAAAACACAAAATAGGGCTGGGGATGTGGCTCAGTGGTCGAGTGCCCAAAAAAAAACCAAAAAAAAAAAAAAGTTTGGGGATGCTGATGAGAGACCAAAATGGTCCATGTGACATTGGTTCCTTCTTCTAGTGCTTTGTGCAGGGCAAATGCCTTGTGTTTGCCTGTCACGTGGATTTTTTTTTTTTTTTTTGGTACTGGAGATTGAACTCAGGGGCACTCGACCACTGAGCCACATCCCCAGCCCTATTTTGTGTTTTATGTAGAGACAGGGTCTCACTGAGTTGCTTAGCACCTCGCCGTTGCTGAGGCTGGCTTTGAACTCGCGATTCTCCTGCCTCAGCCTCCCTAAGTGCTGGGATTACAGGCTTGAGCCACCACACCTGGCTTTTCTGTCACGTGGATCTTTATTTCCATCAAAAGACCCATTCTTCCAGGTCTTTTATGTTCTTTTCAAATTCATCACATTCTTCTTGTAAACATCTTATTAACTTGCAGCATTCTCATAAAAAAATATGAGTACAATTAGGGTCTATATCAATATACCTAAAAAGGTGATTTCCTGAGTTCTAAACCCAACACTGCAAAAAATAATAATAATAAAAGAAATATTCTACATATAAGAATGGCAGCTTTGGGGAGGAGTCAATGTGTTTTGGGAAGTCCTATATTTTCTTTTTTTTCAGTTTATTTTTTTAAATTTATTTATTCTACTAAGGTATACATGACAGCAGGATGCATTGTGATTCATTGTACACAGATGGAGCACAACTTTTCATTTCTCTGGTTGTACATGATGTAGAATCGCACCATATATGCAGTCATACATGAACCTAGGGCAATGATGTTCATCTCATTCCACCATCTTTCCTGCCCCGACATCCCTTCCCCTTCCCCTCCCTCCCTCCTCATTGACCAAAGTTCCTCCATTCTTCCCATGCTCCCTCCCCCATTATGGATCAGCATCCACTTATCAGAGAGAAAATTCAGCCTTTGGGTTTTTGGGATTGGCTTACTTCACTTAGCATGATATTTTCCAACTCCATTCATTTACCTGCAAATGCCATCATTTTATTCTCTTTTATTGCTGAGTAATATTCCATTGTGTATATATACCACAGTTTCTTTATCCATTCACTATTGAAGGGCATCTAGGTTGGTTCCACAGTTTAGCTATTGTGAATTGAGCTGCTATAAACAGCGAAGTGGCTGCATCACTGTAGTATGCTGTTTTTAAGTCCTTTGGGTATAGATTGAGGAGTGGGATAGCTGGGTCAAATGATGGTTCCATTCCAAGTTTTCTAAGAAATCTCTGTACTGTTTCCAGATTGGTTGTACCAATTTGCAGTCCTAGCAGCAATGTATGAATGTGCCTTTTCCCCCACATTCTCACCAACCTTATTGTTGTTTGTATTCTTGATAACTACCATTCTGACTGAAGGTGGTGAAATCTTAGAGTTTTGATTTGCATTTCTCTAACTGCTAGAGATGTTGAACATTTTTTCATATGTTTGTTGATCAATCGTGTATCTTCTTCTGAGAGTGTCTGTTCAGTTCCTTATCCCATTTAGTGATTGGGTTGTTTGTGTTTTTGGTGTTAAGTTTTTTGAGTTTTTTTTTTTTTATTTCCTGGAGATTAGTGCTCTATCTGATGTGCGTGTGGCAAAAATTTGTTCCCAAAATGTCAGCTCTCTGTTCACTTCATTGATTGTTTCTTTGCTGAGAAGAAGCTTTTTAGTTTGAATCCATCCCATTTGTTGATTCTTGCTTTTATTTCTTGCACTTTAGGAGTCTTGTTAAGGAAGTCAGGGCCTAATATGACTTGATGAAAGGTTGGACCTGTAAAGCTAGGAGACCAAAAGGTGGTAAATCAAACCGTTGGGCAAGGCTTTATTGGGATGTATGCTCCGGGGTGAACTCTTCAATCCAACAGAGCGGGTCCAGGAGAATCACACATGTGTCCCGCAGTACAGAAAATTTAAAGAGCCCGGTCAGGAAGGGGAAAGCTTAAGGCAGGAAGAGGAGGGCTTGAGGTAGGAAGAGGAGATATCTGGAGTCCTGTGTTTTCTGGGGTTGGTCAGGGGATCCTGCTGAGGTCAGAGTCCTTCCAGGATGAGTCAGGAAAAATCTGCTGATTGGTAGGAGGTGCCATTACTGCCTATGTGTCAGTGTCTGGTTGGCTGCTCCTTTGCGCATGTGGGCTGCTTGATGCTTCCTTCCCTGTGGCTGCCCCGGCTGCCTCAACCGACCTAACAGGACCTACTTCTTCTTCTATTAGGCACAGGGTCTCTGGTCTAATTCCTAAGTCCTTGATCCAGTTTCAGTTGAGTTTTATGCATGGTGAGAGATAGGAGTTTAATTTCATTTTGATGCATATGAATTTCTAGTTTTCCCAGCACCATTTGTTGAAGAGGCTATCTTTTCTCCAGTGTACATTTTTGGCACCTTTGTCTAGTATAAGATAACTGTATTTATGTGGGTTTGTCTCTGTGTCTTCTATTCTGTACCATTGGTCTACATGTCTATTTTGGTGCCAGTACCATGCCGTTTTTGTTACTATAGCTCTGAAGTATAGTTTAAGGTCTTGTATTGTGATGCCTCCTACTTCACTCTTCCTACTAAGGATTGCTTTGGCTATTCTGGGTCTCTTATTTTTCCAAATGAATTTCATGATTGCCTTTTCTATTTCTATAAGGAACGACATTGGGATCTTAAATGGAATTGCATTGAATTTGTATAGCACTTTGGGTGGTATGGCCATTTTGACTATATTGATTCTGTCTATCCAAGAGCATGGGAGATCTTTCCATCTTCTAAGATATTCTTCAATTTCTTTCTTTAGTGTCCTGTAGTTTTCATTGTAGGGGTCTTTCACCTCATTTATTAAATTGATTTCCAAGTATTTTATCTTTCTTAAGGCTATTGTGAATGGGGTAGTTTTCCTAATTTCTCTTTCAGAGGATTTATCGCTGATGTACAGAAATGCATTTGATTTATAGGTGTTGTTTTTATATTCTGCTACTTTGCCAAATTCCTTTATTAATTCTAGAAGTTTTCTGATGGAACTTTTTGGATCCTCTAAGTATAGAATCATGTCATCTGCAAATAATGATAGTTTGAGTTCTTCTTTTCCTATTCGTATCCCTTAATTTCTTTCATCTGTCTAATTGCTCTGGCTAGAGTTTCAAGGACTATGTTGAATAGCAGTGGTCAAAGAGGGCATCCCTATCTTGTTTCTGTTTTTAGAGGGAATGCTTCCAATTTTTCTCCATTTTGGATGATGTTGGCCTTGGGTTTAGCATAGATACCTTTTACAATGTTGAGGTATATTCCTACTCTCTCTAGTTTTTCTAGTGTTTTGAACATAAAAGGATGCAGTAGTTTGTCAAATGCTTTCTCTGCATCAATTGATAAAATCATATGATTCTTATCTTTAAGTCTATTGATATGATGGATTACATTAATTGATTTCCATATGTTGAACCAAGCTTGCATCTCTGGAATGAACCCAAATTGATCATGGCACACTATTTGTTTAATATTTCCTTGTATGCGATTTGCCAAAATTTTATTGAGAATTTTTGTATCTATGTTCATCAGGATATTGGTCTGAAATTTTCTTTCTTTGATGTGTCTCTGTCTGGTTTTGGAATCAGGGCGATACTAGCCTCATAGAATGAGTTTGAAAGGGTTCTCTCCTTTTCTATTTCATGGAATAATTTGAGGACTATGGTATTAATTCGTCTTTGTAGGTCCTGTAGAACTTGGCTGAGAATCTGTCTGGTCCAGGGCTTTTCATGGTTGGTAGGCTTTTGATGGAGTCTTCTATTTCCCTGCTTGAAATTGATCTGTTTGTGTATGTCCTCCTGGTTCAGTTTGGGTAGGTCATATGCCTCTGGAAATTTTTTGGTGTCTTCAGGGTTTTCTATTTTACTGGAGTATAAATTTTCAAAATACTTTCTAATTATCCTCTGTATTTCAATTGTGTCTGTTGTGATAGTTCCTTTTTCATCACAAATTTTAGTAATTTGGGGTTTCTCTCTCCTTCTTTTAATTACGATGTCTAAGAGTTTGCCAATTTTATTTATTTTTTCAAAGAATCAGCTTTTTGTTTTGCCAATTTTTTGAATTGTTTCTTTGGTTTCAATTTCATTGATGTCAGCCCTGATTTTTTTTTTTTTTTTGGTACTGGAGATTGAACTCAGCGGCACTCGACCACTGAGCCACATACCCAGCCCTATTTTGTGTTTTATGTAGAGACAGGGTCTCACTGAGTTGCTTAGCACCTCGCCCTTGCTGAGGCTGGCTTTGAACTTGCGATTTTCCTGTCTCAGCCTCCCTAAGTGCTGGGATTACAGGCTTGCGCCACCACACCTGGCTCAGCCCTGATTTTAATTATTTCCTGTCTTCTACTCCTTTGGGTGTTGGTTTGTTCCTCTTTTTCAAGGGCTTTGAGATGTAGTGACAGGTCATTTATTTGTTGACTCTTTCTTCTTTTAATGAATGAGCTTAATGCAACGAACTTTCCTCTTAGCACTGCCTTCATAGTTTCCCAAAGATTTTGATATGTTGCATCAGAGTTCTCATTTACCTATAAGAATTTTTTTATCCCTTCCCTGATGTCTTCTGTTAGCTATGCATCATTCTGTAGTGTATTATTTAGTCTTCAGGTGTTGGAGTAGTTTCTATTTTTTAATCTGTCATTGATTTCTAATTTTATTCCATTATGGTCAGATAGAATGCAGGATAGTATCTCTATTTATTTGTATTTGCTAAGAGTTGATTTGTGGCATAGCATATGATCTGTTTTGGAGAAGGATCCCTGTGCTGCTGAGAAAAAAGTGTATTTGCTCATTGATGGATGGAATACTCTATATATGTCTGTTAAGTCTAAATTATTATTTGTTTTACTGGGTTCTATGGTTTCTTTGTTTAGTTTTTGTTTGGAAGATCTATCCAGTTGTGAGAGAGTTGTGTTAAAGTCACCAAGTATTATTGTGTTATGGTCTATATGATACTTGTAGTTGAGAAGGGTTTGTTTGATATACATAGATGCTCCATTGTTTGAGGCATAGATATTTATGATTGTTATGTCTTGTTGAGGTATGCTTCCATTAGGAAGTATAAAATGTCCTTCTTTATCCCTTTTCACTAACTTTGGTTTGAAGTTCACTTTATCTGATATGAGGATGGAAATCTTTGCTTTGTACGTGGTCCATGTGAATGATAATGTTTTTCACCACCCTTTCACTTTCAGTCTGTGGATGTCTTTTCCTGTGAGATGAGTCTCTTGAAGGCAACATATTGTTGGGTCTTGTTTTTTTTTTTTTAAATTCAGTCTCTCAGTCTATGTTTTTAATTGATGAATTTAGGCCATTCACATTCAGTGTTATTATTGAAATATGATTTGTAATCCTGGTCATTTTGGTTAATTTTTGGTTTTTACCTTGACTTCATTTCTCTTTTGACTGGCCTTTCCTTTAGTGTAGTTCCTCTCTTAGCAGATTTTCATTGTTCGTTATCATTTCCTCCTCATGGAATATTTTGCCGAGAATGCTGTGTAGTGCAGGCTTTCTCTCTGTAAATTCTTTTAACTTTTCTTTGTTATGGAAAGTTTTTATTTCATCATCAAATCTGAAGCTCAGTTTTACTGGATATAAGATTCTTGGTTAGCATCCATTTTCTTTCAGAGCTTGGTATATGTTGTTCCATGATGTCCTGGCTTTTAGGGTCTGGGTTGAAAAATCTGCTGAGATCTGAATTGGTCTCCCCCTATATGTAATCCAATTTCTCTCTCTTGTGGCCTTTAAAATTCTTTCCTTATTCTGTATGCTGGGCATTTTCATTATAATGTGACTTGGTGTAGATCCATTGTAATTTTGTACATGTGGTGTCCTGTAAGCCTCTTGTATTTGATTTTCCAATTCACTCTTCATGTTTGGGAAATTTTCTGAGATTATTTTATTGAAGAGATTGTGTATTCCTTTGGTTTGAAACTCTGTACTTTCTATCCCAATAAATCTTAGATTTGGTCTTTTGATGCTATCCCATAATTCTTGGATGTTCTGTTCATGGATTCTTACCATCTTCACTGTGTAGTCATCTTTATTTTCAAGATTGTGTATTTTGCCTTCATCACGTGAGGTTCTATCTTCCAAGTGATCTAGTTGTTGGTGATGCTTTCTATTGAGTTTTATATTTGGTTTGTTGTTTCCTTAAGAATTTCTGATTATTTTTTTCCCTCCACAATCTCTAGCTCTTTCTTGAAGTAATTTTTTGCTACCTGTATTTGCTCCCTTATTTCTTTGTTGGAGTGATCAATTTCTGCCTTTATTTGATCACTTAAGTCATTCTTTAATTCACAGAACATTTTAATTACGTACATTCTGAATTCTTTCACTGTTATTTCATCTACCCTCAATGGATTGTATTATTGTAGTATCTTGGTTTGTATGTGGTGCTGAGGATCGAACCCAGTGCCTCACGCATGCAAGGCAGGCGCTCTACCACTGAGCCACAACCCCAGCTGTAGTATCTTGGTTTGTTTGGGGCACTTTCTTCCCTTGTTTTTTCATGTTGATTATGTGTATTCCTTTGTTGCAGTGCCAGTCTGAGGTATTGTGTTTTCTATCCTATAATCTTATAGTGACCCTACAGATTACCTATATCTCACCTTGGAGTTCACTTCCAGGCCCCAGCAAGTGTCCCCAGATGGAGCTACTGCTACTAAATATGATGGCGGCAATAGTGGAGGTAACTCAGGATGGCAGTGGGGGTGGCCCAAGATGCATGCAAACACAGAGATGGGCTGAAAGGGTGGGACTTACAGTGGCTTTGGGCTGATTGATCAGAGATGCAGTTTTGTGACATGCTTAGCTATGACCGGCAGCTGCCTCCAGGCCCTGTCTGTTGTCCCAAGGTGGAGGCTACTATGTGGGAAGAGCTATGGAGATGGTGGCAGGGTCCCAAGATGGAAGGGAGTAACAGTGTGGACCTCCACTCTACGTAGGAGTGGTCTTGGGCCTGGGCTCTCACACAGACCTGTGGGGGCGGTCCTAGGCCTGACCTTGGCCCAGGCTCCCTCAGGGGTCCCAGGTGGTGGGCCTGGGCCCCGGCTCCCATGGATTGGTAAGGGCTCTGGCTCAGAATGGTGTGGAAGGTCTTGGGCCTGAATTAGGCCCGGGCTTCCACAGGGATCCCTGGAGGCGGTCCTGGACCTGGGTCTAGGTTCCCACATGGGTCTACGGGTCAGTACATAACAGTTTTGGGCCTGACCTTGGCTGGGCTTCTGTGGAGGTCCCTGGAGGCGGTCTTGGGCCTTGGCCTGTGCTCCCACCAGGCAGCAGGGATCTGGTGCAGAACTGGGAAGTCTTATGTTTTCATCCATGCTAAATGTCTTCACATGCTAGGAGCAGTGGCACATGCCTGAACATGGTGGGAGAGCACTCCTGGGTTCAAGCCCCACCCCCACCCCCACCTTATATACATATATATGGTTTTAAAAAAATGTTTCCTCACCTTTAAAAGAAATACTTTGGTTCTTATGAGAGTCTTCTAATTTTCAGTAACAATAAAGGTATATTCCAGGTGGTCTGGCTGACTCTTCTGATGGTAGGACAGCAGGAACCCCTGGTGGTTTTTATAGAAGGAAAAATCAACTGGTATAAGCTGCATTATTAAATTCTTAACTTACATATTTCCATTCTTCTCCCTGGGAAAGAACTGTGAATGCCCACCTTCATATAGCATCTGAACTTGAAGTTATTTACAGAGTCACTTGGGCGATGCCACGATTTGGGTTATTTATTTATTTATTTATTTTTGGTACTGAGGGTTGCTTTATCACTGAGCTACACCCCAAGTCCTTTTTATTTTTATTTATTTATTTATTTATTTATTTATTTAGTTTTGAGGCAGGGTCTTGCTAAGTTGCTGAATGTCTCACCATGTTGCCCATGCTGGCCTTGAACTTGGGATCCTCCTGTCTTGGTTTCCTCAATTGCTGGGATTACAGGTATGTGTCAGCATGCCCAGCCATGATGCCACAATTTTAGATTCAGCGACCCAAACTGCATTCTACAAAAAGATATAAATGCTGCTTTCTATTTTAAAATTTTTAACTATTCCTCTTAGTCATTAGAATTTCCTAGCTCTTTTGTGCTGGTATAAACATATACTGGTGTAATTGCTAAAGTTGATGAGCTGTTTGACAATGAACCAGCTTTGGAGAGGCAAGCTGAGTGCCATTTATGAATAGAGAATGTAGCAAAATAACAACGTTGGCTTTGTATTTTCCTGTGATGGTGTCACTGCCAATAAAAGCCTGAAATTATCCTGCAGCCAATGGTTGAGGATTACCCTGTTTTGGGAAATGAAGAATTTGGCATAAACAGTCTGATGTCCCAATGTGGTATGAGTTGCTGCTCATCTTCTCTGGGGTGCCCATCTGTTCCTCCTCCTCCTCCTTTTTCTTTTCTTTTTCTTTTTCTTTTCTTTTTGATTGTTGGGATTAAACCCAGGGCCTCACACATGCTAGGCAAGCACTTTACCACTAAATTAGAGTTATGCCCCAGATCCTTATTTTTATTTCTAATACATATTATGAAACATTCTGTTTTTAAAAAAATGTTCTTTTTATCTATGTAAAATATTCTAAACTAAAGCCTAACTACCACACATAGTAGATGGCCTAGAATTCAAGTTCAGTTTCAAACACTCGAAACTGGGGCACCGGGCCCTTCTTTTCTCCCTATTGGTGCCCCTGCCAACCTTTTTAAAACACTATATTGAATTTCTTCAAAGGAAGGGAAAACAAAAGCCTTTTATATTCCTATGTATTTTTAAACCAATAGCTTCTTTTGTATAATTCTATTTATCGTATAATTAAGAAGAAAAAGTCTATTCATGTTGAGAAGAAAATTCTTTTTAAGATGTTGCAAACTTTGTAATATTGTACAATATTAAAATATTTCAATTTTCTTTTCCATAAGGAAGAAACAATTTAAAAAATGATGAAAGTTTAATATAGACAATAATAATTTTAGAAATAATATTCTACATGGAAATCAGGGTATTAGGTTTCAGTGAAGTGAAATATTCTACAGAGATAGAAATATATCATGGTATATTTCATTTGTGCTCTTTACAAAGGAATATGACATATTTGAAGTTAAACTAGATAAAAACGGAAGCATATGCTTAAAAGGTGATCTTATATAATTATGACTACTCAATATGCTAAAATTTGGCTTGCTCTGCTATGGTAAAGGGCTTGGGCGAATTATGTACCCCACATGTTAGAATAAGTATTCAAAGATAAAAATATTAATAAAAATAAGAAGCTTTTTTGCCTTTGATTTCCTCACTTAAAAAAACTCTTGTCAAAGCTAGAGAATGGGAAAATGGTTCATTTATAAAACTGATAATTGCATTGTATCCAATATGTACAAAAATAAAAAAAAAAAATCCCAGGTTTAGAAGTATTGAGATTTGGCTTATAACAACTCAGAATACTAATTTTAAGTAACCTGAGGCCTAGCCTGTCTGAATATTTAATAAATTAAAAAAATCAGTTTGAAGCTGAGAGTGGCAGTGCATGTTTGTAATTCCAGCTACTCTGGAGGCTGAGTCAGGAGGATTACAAGTTAGAGGCTGTCCTTGGCAATTTAGTGAGACTCTGTCTCGAATTCCTTTTTTTTTTTTTTTTTTAAAACAAGGGCTGGAGAGATAGCTCAGCAGTAGAATACTTGCCTAGCATGTGTGATGACCTGGGTTAAGTTCCCAGTATTGCACCCATACACACATAAAAAAAAATCAGCTTCAAAAATATTCAGCAAAGCCAAGTGCAGAACCCTGAGGTAGGAGGATCAAAAAAAAGTTCCAAGCCAGCCTCAGCCACTTAGTAAGCTTTAAGGAACTTAGTAAGACCCTGCTTCAAACTAAAGAAAAATAAAATGGACTGGAGGTGTAGCTCAGTGGTAAAGCACCCTTGGGTTCAATTCCTAGTACAAACAAACAAAAATCTCAAAATATTTAGCATACTTGCCCATGGTACTTGCCATAGAGGTAAACCTCAGTATCCTGCAGATCAAAGCATTATTTTTCTGAATCATATTGTTGAACTGTCATCAAATTTATAGCTTAGTTCTTTCTACTTAGGTAAGTTTTGAAGGGGCTTGCACTATTTTCAATCTCTATTTTATCAAAAACAAATGAACAAAAAATGACTGGACTATGAGGCATTTTAAGAATGAAGTGAACTTTTATTTCTGCGATTGTAATTTTGTTTTAAGCAGTTTTTCCTTATTGATAAATTTGAGGGAAGATAAATAGGTTTAAAAGAAATTATGTTAAATGTAATACTTTTCCTTTTTTGGGGGGTGGGGTACCAGGGATTGAACTCAGGGGCACTCAATCACTGAGCCCTATTTTGATTTTATTTAGAGACAGGGTTTCACTGAATTGCTTAGCACCTTGCTTTTGCTGAGGCTGTCTTTGAACTCATGCTCCTCCTGCCTCAGCCTCCCTAGCCGCTGGGAGTACAGACATGCACCACCACGCCAGCTAGAATGTAGTACTTTTCCAGAGTTTTAACTTGGGGCACTCACTAAGCTGGTAAATTGTTGGGGAGTGTCACTTTCTAATTCAGTTCCTGAAACTCATTCTGAGAGACAGGAAGCAGCTTCTTTGAACAGGTCCGAAGCCTCACTCTGTGGCAGTCATTTTGGTAGTGTGGAAATCTCTTTGTGATGTTTAACAGTTCATAAAACATTTCTATGTTTATAATTCATTTGATTCTCATTACAACCCTAAAGTAGTGAAAGCCAGACACCATTGTTCTGTTTTATAAGATTTTAGAAGTCAACTAACATAGCCGAGAACATAGTGGTGGAGGCAAGGTTTGGACCTCAAATTCTTGTTGCTCCCAATCTCAAGCTCTTTTTAAGAATAAGGAGTCTAAATAAGGAAAAAGGAATCTAAATCCTTGAAGTAAGGAGTTTAAATCCTTTAAGCAAATTTAATGCTACCAGCAATCCCCAGCCCTCACCTCCTCCTCAACCCATATGGTGGCTTTCCTGGGTCATAAGGAAATATAAGGAAGACACAGGCCGGTCTAAACTCAGGATTCCTACTGGCTTTTTGGGAGCTGGGTCACAGTTTTGCCTCAAAACAATACACTTTAATAAAGTTTAATTAGATTAGGACCATCTGTTGCACAATTCCTTCTCATCATCCCATTACCATAGCAACTCACATGCTAAATAGGCAAAATTTTTAACAGGAAAGTTTACAAGAAAATGCCAGCAAACGTAGCTTCCATTCCTCGTTCCAAAGTTACCTCCAGGGTCTCTTCTGGTGCTCAGTGTTCCTGCTTCCTGGCATCTGGTGACATTCAGCTCTTGTTCAGTCCCAGATGGACCCCAATACACCCAACATTTGGCACAAAGGTCTCGCGTGGATTTTTGCATGACTTTCCCATTACCCAGTCCCAAGAGATAAGAACAATGCCAACGAAATCTAAATGCTTTTCCTCAGAAAAGAGGAAAAGAAAGGATTTCTGTTCTAAATTGTACAGAGTTTTCAAAATGGATTGTAAATTATCACTGAATGGTTCTTATTATAATATTGAAAAACAAATTTATTAAGCATTTACTAAATGTCAGAGAGTATAGTTAGAAGAATATATTTTATTATTTAATCCTCATAGTCACTTTATGATCCAGGTATTCTATCATCCCCATTTTATAGATGAGAAAACTGAGACCCATAAAATTTAAGTAGCTTGCCCAAAGCTCACTTCACTTGTAAATTATAGTGCTAACATTTTCATCCAAACTCAGAGAGGCATGTGGTCAAAAATTATTCAGTGGGGAGATGAAAGAAAGGGCATATGGGTCAAGAGGTGATTGAAATAACCTCTGACTTCATCCCTTAACCCTAAACCTGATTTCATCTGTCAAGCTTCTAGGCTTGAAGAAAAAAGTTAGAGTCAGATGAATCATAAACAAGCCCTGATATTTTTAGTATTGGGTAGTTGATCAAAGTAGATGTTGTTCTGATATGAAAATAATACCCTGTGAGACATTCCTTTGCTGCTGCTGTGCAAATCAAATTTAAGAAACTGTGCCAGGTAGTGTAGTGCACACCTGTAATCCCAGTAGCGTGGGAGGCTGAGGCAGGAGAATCTCAAGTTTGATGTTAGCCTCAGAAATTTAGTAAAGCCCCAACCAACTCAGTTAAAATAAAAAATAAAAAGGACTGGAGATGTAGCTCATTGGTGAAGTACCTCTGGGTTCAATCCCTAATACCAAAAAGAGAAAAAAAAGAAAAAGAAAAAGGAAACCAAAAAAACCATGCCAGGACAAACAGCACAGTTCAGATTGGGTGACACTGTAATTCCTTTGCACCACTGATGCGGGTCAGATTTATTTATTTATTTATTATTTTTTTAATTGTTAATGGACCTTTATTTTTTCCATTTATTTATATGTGCTGCTGAGAATCGAACCCAGTGCCTCACGCATGCTAGGCAAGCACTACTACCACAACCCCAGCCCCCAGATTTTTATCTATATTTATACACACACACACACACACACACACACACACACATATGTATATAGACAACATGTTTATCTTTCGGTGTTTGTACTTTAGTGAAGAGTCAATAAAGAACTTTCATGGGTGGCCTTGCTTTTGTGTCTAAGAGGCTCGTGAATACGCATATTCTTTCTTCATTCACTTCAACTTGACATCTATGTCAGAGATCTTCCCCATGGGACGTTACTGAAGTGGAAATAACTTGTGTCCTGTGGACACCTGGAAGGCTCTGATGCAAGGGAAGCATCTTGCCATTTCTTCCCAGGAAGACATTGAAAGAGGAAGGGTTACAGCTCACACACAGGAACTTAGGAATCACCCTTTCCTATTTTCCTCTGCTGAACTGTATCAAAGAAGACCCAACCTGGCAGCTTTCTTTTGCATGTTTAGACTGGGGACTTCATCTCATATCGTAGATCAGAGTAAAAAATGATCACACAAAGAAACAAACTGAACTATGTAGGTAAAATTTCTTTTCCCTTATAAATCTTTTAGAAATGAGAAATACTGAGGTTCAACCCATTCCTTGGGGCTGAGGGTATAACTCAGTGGTGGAACATGTGCGAGGCCCTGGGTCCAATGCCCAATACCCTCCATTCACCAAAACCTCTGCTCTTGTTCTTCTGTCTGTAGATTCACAGCTGCCACAATTATCAGTGAAAGAATTGATAGAAAAGTTTGAACATATATAATTTAATCTTGATTTTAAAAGAAGTACATTAAGCCAGTGCAGTGGCGCATACCTGTAATCCCAGTGGCTCGAGAGGCTGAGGCAATAGGATCGTGAGTTCAAAGCCAGCCTCAGCAAAAACGAGGTGCTAAGCAACTCAGTGAGACCCTGTCTCTAAATAAAATACAAAATAGGGCTGAGGATGTGGCTCAGTGGTCAAGCACCCCTGAGTTCAATCCCTGGTTATCCCCACAAAAAATTAATATTATAATATTATGTATTATACTTATACATAATAAGTATAATATATATATACACATACATATATATGTATATATGTATAATAATAATATATACATAATATATATATGTATATATTATTATTATATATGTATAATAATAATATATACATATATATGTATGTGTATATATATATTAGATGCTATGATTTGAGACATTACAACATAGTGAGGAACCATATGGCCTTTGGAAGCAGAAGCATATTGTCACATATGATCTATATGGTCTTGAACAAAATATTTAACCTAGTTGAGTTTCAGTTTTATATCCACAAAACAGGGAATATATCTATATGAGTGTACACATACACACACATATACAAAGACATACATACACACACATATACACACACATTATATATAATATGCAAACTAGATCTGGTGAAGCTTGCCTGTAATTGTGGCAACCTGAGAGGCTGAGGCAGGAGGATCACAAGTTCAAGGTCAGTCTGTGCAATTTAGCAAGATTCTGTCTGAAAATAAAAAATAAAAAAGGCTGGGCTGTAGTTCAATTATAGAGCACCTCTGGGTTCAATTCCCAGTAAAGCCCATCCCCCCCCCAAAAGTAAATATTTTAAAAATATTTGTTTAAAATGAAAATATAATGGAATATAAAAAATAAAATAGAAACACCTTTGTTTTTTCAAAAATAGTAATATTTCCTGTGTTAAGAAAAAAGTTTGAAGACATCGATTAGAAAGGCATTGTTCTCTTGAGATCATCATCTTTTGGAAGGCCTGCTTGCAAGCTGGGCCATTAATGGGCACCTAGGAACCTGGATTTCAGGAAGGTTTTCTGGTAAGGGTATCTCACTACACCTAAATTTTTTGTGCAAACAATATAATTTATGCCAAACACCTGCTTTCCTTCTAGGAGTTAGGAATTTAAGGAGGTACCAGGTAGATTGTGTATGTGATCAATTCCCAATAAAATCCCCGGCACTGAGTCTTTTTGTAAGCCTCCCTGTAGACAGCACTGTACACTAATGTCATGACTCATTGGTGGAGGAATTAAGCACATCCTGTGGAACTCCATTGGGATGGGATTCCTGGAAGCTTGTGCCTGGTTGCTTCTGGACTTTACCCATATGCTTTTCTCCTTTGCTGATTTTTTTTTTTTTTTTTCCAGTACAGAGGATTAAGCCCAGGGGCACCAAGCTATATCCCTAGTCCTTTTTACTTTTTGAGACAGGGTCTTGCTAAGTTGCTGAGGCTGGCCTTGAACTTGTGATCCTTGTGCCTCAGCCTCCCAATTTTCTGGGGTTACAAGGGTGCCTCACCATTCCCTACTCTGCTGATTTTGCTTTGTATCTATTCACTAGACTGAATCACAGCCATAAGTAGTACTACATCCTGAGTCCTGTGAATCCTCATAGTAACCTGGGAATGGCCCTGACACAGCCCCTTTTGTTAGATTTACCTATGTATTAAGTGTGATCATACTTAGCATTATCTTATAGTAAAAAATAAACACTTTAATAAATGATAGGTAGCAATATTTTTTACACTGAGATAATATGATTAATTTGAGTCCTCTGTTAAATGGGACAGAGAAATAGCATTCTAAATGATAGGTTGCAATATTATCTATCTTATGATAACATGATAAATAGGAGTCATCAGCTAAAAGACATGAGGCAGAAGAACAACATTAACCAAGCCTGAACTTTTATGAACATTGTCCAAAGTTAATTCCCTTAAAAAAACCACAAACAAGTATATGAGCTTTTATTTACACTAGAACAATTAGGACATTGTATTACTTCTTGGACCTTCTGCTGGGCTTGAATCAATGAAAACTTTATGCATACTAGTTAGATTTATTTTCATACAAATTTTGTAGGGCAGGGGAGCGGGAAGGAGCATTGTGCCATTCTGAGCCTCTGAGAAAATAGATCGTAGCCACTTCCTGTGTTCAGGAAATGCAATTTATTAACATCTGGCAAGAGCCCATTTGAGATCAAGGCATAAGGACTAGAGAATGTACTTTCTTCTTGTCATGGTAGACCCCTCATGCCTGGCTAACCAACTAAAAAGTTTGGTTTTTGCATGACTTAAAAAAAAAAAGAAAGAAAGAAAAACAAAATTGCTCTAAGTTTTTTTGAAGGATTTATTCTGTTATTTTTATGTACTCTGTCTGACACCTTACATGTAAACTGAAGTACTTCTACTGGGTCATCCAACTTTCAAGCATTTTCATTATGTTTACCAAAAAAATAGATGAACATTTGGAGACGTATGTTACATTTTGATTACTGCTCCAGCTTATACACTTGGTGACATGAAGGACTGCAAGGTTTGCATGGGGCCTAGCGTAGGGAAGGGCTCTCCAGCAGGTCCAGGCACTATCACTTGGGCTATGTGATTCTGCAGACCCATTGGAGTTGGAAGCATGAGAAAAGCATGAGGTGTGGATTTTGTGTCAGGCTCCCAGGGGAAGAATCACAATTAAGGTCTTTGGAAATTGGAAGTAACAGTATACTATCACCAGTGGAGAATCATAGGCCTTTGGAAAATGACTCCTACCATGCTACAGGACTCTGGTAGAGTCAGAAATTCTGTCAGTGGTTACCCAATAATCGTGCAGTAGAGCTTCTCATCATGATTAACCAAATCATAAGGTAAGGGGGACCTAGCAGTAATCTCTTATAAAATGAGGGAGCTACATCCAGGACTGAGCATAAGAAGGACCACAGGGGACAAGTAAGTTTCATGAGAAGTAGCCCAAACCCTTGATGTACCTTCCAACTGTCACCCAGCACTTCTCCAAGGCACACCCTTGGCTGATGAGGGAGTCTGCATGACCAACCTAAGCAAGAGGAAAAAGTCTGAGCTTGCCTTGTGGATGGATATACCCTGTATGTGCGTGCAGGCTGAAAATGGATGGTACTTCTCTGCAGTCCACTCAGAGGTAGCCTTGGGAGACAGAGGAAGAGGAAAATTCTTCCAATGGTAGAGGTTTGAGTAGTGCACTTGATTATTTGCTGTATGTAGAAAGAGAGGTAGCCAGAGTTTCCAATATACTTATGGGCAGGGACAAATGGCCTGGTGAGTTGGCCAGGGGCCTTGAAGGAAAACAGATCAGAAGTCTAGGTAGAGAATGTGGATCCATTTATGAGAATGTTAACAGCCATCAGAGAACACTCACAGAAGAGGCATAGAAAACCAAGTGGACTGAATGACCTGGCCTATTGACTGACAGCCAGCCCCTGACATTGGCCACTCCAGTGCTGGCATGAAGGGTACACGGTAGCAGGGATGGAAGTTGTGCAGGGAACAAGCGCTACGGGGCTCCCATGTACTAAAACCGCCATTGCCAAATATCCAACTGCCAGCAATTGAGACTAGGGGAGAGGCTGACTACATTGAGCCTCTTTTCTCCTTGAAGGGCAGTAGTTCATTCTTAGGGATAGACACATATGGTTTCACCTTTTCTTGGATTTGGGGCTCTAAGAAGAACCACTCTCTGAAAACTTACAAGGGGTTTAATTCACTGCCCTGGGGATCCCATGTAACTTTGTATCAGACAAGGGACTCTATAGCAACCGAGATGTGGGAGCAGTTTCATGACCAAGATCCTATTATATCCTGGGTCACCCAGAAGCTGCTGCTTTGAGAGAGTGCTGGGACAGCCTATGGATTGCCAAGCTGGAGGACCAACTCAGAGGCAATATGAGAAGACAGGACACTCCTCTGGGGCTTCTCTGGCAGATCCTATGGTGGCAGGGCTGCTTCTACCACAGATGTGACTTAATGTGGAGCTCTTTGCTACTGGGCCTCACTCAAAGCTGGCAATCTGTGATGACACCCAATATACAGGCCAGAGCCATGCCCTTAGGGGTGGAATTTGCTGCTTTCAGAACGTAAAGAGGTCCAGCAGGCATTATGCTTCCTACTCTATGGTAAGAGACCCAAAATGCAATAATTAATCTCTTCCTTTGGAAGGATAACAATCCCCATGCCCCTTGAAATTTTATAAATGAACAAATCCTGAATTTTCATAGAGTTTCTCTCATTCTCTGGAATACATGCATCTTACCAAAGCCTCCAGTGCACTAGACATTTCTTGCTTTTCTAGTCCAGCCAACACAATGGCACCAGTGTAATGGAACAATAGGATGTTTTGTAGGGTGGCCAGATAGTCCAGATCTCTTTGGACCATATGATGGCAGAGAGCTAAGAGTTCATATAACGCTGGGGGGAAACCGCAAAGGTGTATTATTGTCTGGTAACAACACATGTGAATTCCAACTGTTTCTGGGCCTGCTTTCCTGGCTGTGGTAGAAAAGAACACACTTGGAAACTCACTGGCTACATACTGTGTTCCTGAGGCCATATTGATCTTCTCTATTAACGCCATCAGATCTGGCCCAGCAGTTGTGTCTACTATGGTTTTGTTTGCCTAACTGTCCTCTGTTGCACAACCTCCTGTTGCCCTATTTCTCTTTACTGTGTTGTATTTTTCTTTGGGGGCACTTATTACAATGCAACATTACATTATATGGTTATTTGTTTATTGTCTCCCTCCCTAGCTTCAACAAGAAAGTAAGTTGCACGTGGCAGACACTTTGTCAGTTTTGTTCTTTGTTTTGTCTCTAGCTCTTGGAACAAGGCTTGTCATATAGTGGGAATTCAATATAGTTTTGTTGAATAAATGAATACCTCCTCAGTTTTCTTTCTTTTTTTGTAAGGAATCATGGACTCTTGTCCTTAATTCACCACTTGGAACTGTGGTGAATTGTTTATTTTGAAAGGCATTGTTTTTACTCAAAGCATCAACCAGAAAAATATATTAACTATATTAACTTCTAGCCTCTCTCTTCCTAATGTTTTTGTTTTTGTTTTTTTCTGATACCAAGGATTGACCCCAGGGGCACTTAACCACATCCTCAGCTCCCCCCCGCCTTTTTTTTGAGACAGGGCCTTATTAAGTTGCTGAGACTGGCTTTGAACTCAGGGGCACTCAACCACTGAGCTACATCTCCAGCCCTATTTTGTATCTTATTTAGAAACAAGGTCTCACTGAGTTGCTTATCACCTCTCTTTTGCTGAGGCTGGCTTTGAACTAGCGATTTTCCAGTCTCAGCCTCCCAAAGTGCTGGGATTACACAGGTGTGCACCACTGCGCCTGGGTCTTCATAATTTTAAATGCTTAGTTTCTTCAGCTACATTTAATGTAGCCAGGATCCTTCATGTCTATAAATACAAGGACTTGGCCTTCAAAGCTTCTGTGGCCATTTCTTCCTGTCTTTACCAACACTAGTCATTTCTTGCTACACCTTAGCAGTTTTCTTCTCTTTTTTTCTTTTTCTTTTCTTGATACTGGGCATTAAACCCAGGGGTGCTGTACCACTGAGTTATGTCTCAGCTCTTTTTATTTTTTATTTTGAGTCAGGGCCTTGCTAAATTGCCAAGGTCTTGAACCCTCTGGGTTTAATCCCTAGTGCAGAAAAACAAAAACAAAAACAAAAACAAAACAGCAAAAAACCCCCACAAAACCCAAATAACTCCCTATAGCAAGTCTTTCTCCAACAAGTGAGACACACTGTTTTTTGTTGTTTTTTTTTTACAAAAAAATTCTATTTCTAGTGGTATTATTCTGCTGTCAAATCCACTGTTCAGAGAGCTTTTTTCCTCATAACTTACTACAGATTTGATCTTGGACATTAAGAATAATACTTCCAGCAATGATTTAAACATCATATAACACATTTTTTTTTTTGGTACTGGGGATTGAACTCAGGGGTACCTGACCACTGAGCCACATCCCCAGCCCTATTTTGTGTTTTATGTAGAGACAGGGTCTCACTGAGTTGCTAAGCGCCTCGCCATTGCTGAGGCTGGCTTTGAACTCATGATTCTCCTTTCTCAGTCTCCCAAAGTGCTGGGATTACAGGCATTTGCCATTGTGCCCGGCTTCCAACACACTTTTGATGGTGGTTAATATTCATCAGTAAAAGTGAAAATGAAATGATTTTTGCTTCTTGAAATGGAAAGGACTTTATTTTTCCTTATAAAGTAATAATGGATATAAAAAATCTCACTGTAATAAGATTAAAAGTTAGTTAAAGGTTAGGGATATGAGTAAGAGGTAGAGTGCTCACCTACATTCCAGAGGCCCTGGGTTCAATTCCCAGTACTGTTAAAAAAAAAAAATCAGTTAAAATCAATTCTTGTCTTGCCAGGAAGCCATCACTAGCTGTATTTTGGTATATAAGTTTATCTCTAGACTTTTTCCCGCACCCATACACATTAATATTTACAAAAGTGGGATTATATTATGCATGCCACTTTAGAGTTTGATTTTCCAGTTCACCTGTGAGGGGTATCTTTCACCAAATGTGCATTAGCACCATTAGTCAATGTTTATGGAGAATCTATTGTATCAACAAAATAATTTTTAAAAACAACTTCCCATTGAGAAACATTGAGATCATTTCCTTTCTCCCATTATTACAAACAGTGCTGGGTGAACATCCTTGTACAAATATCCACTGGCATTTATCGGAATATTTCTGTATCTTGACCTTTTGTGTAGTCTGGATCTTCCTGTCAAAGAATTGAACTAGATGATCTCTTAAACATTTTATCTAAGAAGGCAATTCTGGAATATATCTATATTTACAACTTGATTTTCTTGCTTTTTATAAACATATCTTGCATATCAGATAAGAGAACATTTATGCTAATTTGAAAAATTGAAAATGAATTTTTAAAAAAGAAATTTCAACTTTTAGAGATCATTACCCTTTCCCTTGGAATATGTTTTGATACTAAATTATTGTAGCTGTTGGTTATCTTTTTGCCTAGCTTAAACCTGATAATGTCATGTAAATTTATCTAATTTTACTCATGAGCAGAGCCTATCTGTATCTGCTTCTGGAGAATAATGCTCCTTTCAAGTTTTAACAGTTGAAGTTTTCTCTTTTCCTCTAAAAATAATTCCAGCCATTCTTGGAGAAGAGAAAGGTTGAATTGACAAAGACTTGATTATAGTTATTAACTTTTCTGCCTAAATTAAGGGACATTTCATAAAACAATGGCTTGTACACTTCAATGTTCATGTCATGAAAGACAGAAAGGCTGAAGGCTGTTCCAGACGAAGGGGGACTGCAGGGATACCACAAATACTACACAATACTGGAGTAGTCCCTGAGACTGGATTGGGGGAAAATTCTATAAAGGACATTGTTGATCCCATTGACAAAGTCTGAATATGAACTGTGTGCTAAAATTTTTGAATTTGATAATTATGTTGTCATCCGGGAAAAAAAAGTCTTTGTTCCCAGGAGATGCACACTGAAATATTTGGGCCTTAAAGGCATTCATTTGCAAATGGTTCAGACAACATACATCTCATTGTGAAGACAGAGAGAGAAAGATACACAAATGTGGCAGAACCTTAATCATTGATGAATCTGGATGAAGGGTACAACAAAGTTCTCATATTATTCTTGCAACTCATTTAAGTTTGAAATGATGTCAAACTGAAAAGAAAAAAGAAAAAAAAATGATCCCTTTAGAGCACATTTTTTTTCAAGTGATGTGAGGGGTGGATAATCAAAGACAATAGCTATAAAATTTCAGTCAAATGTGAGATCAGTCCTTTTTTTCAATTTATGTCTCATCTATACCAAATTTTCTATACACTGAAAGAGAAAGAAAAGTTTTTTTTTTAAAAAAAAGAAAAGGTATTCAAATGAAAAGGAAAGAATGAATGATTATTTTCTAACAGTTTCATTATGAAAAATTTAACTTACAGAAATATCGAGAGAGCCAGGCACAATGGTGCATGCCTATAATCCCATGCAGCTTGGGAGGCTGAGGCAGGAGGATTGTGAGCTCAAAGCAAGCCTTGGCAACATCAAGGCACTAAGCAACTCAGGGAGACCTGATCTCTAAATAAAACACAAAAATAGGGCTGGGGATGTGGCTCAGGGGTTGAGTGCCACTGAGTTCAATCCCCAGTATCCACTCCCCCCCCAAAAAAAGAATTATCAAGAGGATCATAAAATGAACACTCATATAGCCATAACCTAGAGCTAACAATTTTCAATATATTGCCATATATGCTTCATTTATTATTTTGTGCTAATTTGTTTTAAAGATGTCATGACATTTCACCTCTACCTAACAAGATTTCTTGGTCCACATTCAGTTTTTTCCATTTGATTCTAAATGAATCTTTTATTGATTTGTTCAAGTCGGGATACAATCAAAGACTACATATTATACTTAATTATTGACTGCCGCCACCCCCCACCCCCTGGCTACAAGACATTGCATTCAGGGACACTTTACTACTGAGCCCTTTTTATTTTTTGAGACAGGGTCTGGCTGAATTGCTGAGGCTGGCCTCTAACTTTCAATCTTCCTGCCTCAGCCTCCAGAGTTGCTAGGATTACAGGTGTGCACCACTACGCCCAGCAATTATTTCTTAAGTCTCTTGCAACCTAGAATAGGCCCCTTCCTTGTTCTGGACTTTAGTTTTTTCTTCTTGTGACCAGCAAATAATTTGGGGGTGGAGGTTGGTAGGGTCAATACGGAGTTTGAATAAAGTTGAGTCTTAACATGTGCTAATTATACAAAAAATATTTAATTATAAACCAGAGATGTTTTTCTTTCCAAGAAACAAACTAAATACCGTTCTGAATAGTGTTTACCATTTTTTGGAGCTTCACTTTTCTCATCTGTGTAATGAGGATGGCAATACTCATCCTGTCCATTTCATAGGTGTGCCAAAAAGAATATGAAAACATTCTTTCACTAATATATATGGACATGAAAGTCGAGGCAGGGGAAAATAAGTTCAAGGCCAGACTCAGCAATTTTCTAGCAAGACCCTCAACAACTTAGCAAGACTCTGTCTTAAAATGAAATAAATAAAATAAATGAAAAAGGTCTGAGGATGTAGCTCAGTGTTAAATTGCCCCTGTGTTTAATCCCTGGTATAAAAACAAAAGACAAAACAGAACCAAAAAACACACATGTAAGCCAGCACTGTTTGTATTATTTTCTCTTGCAGAATGACTTAATCACTTTGAACTTGAGAGGTAGCATAAGACATGAAATCTAAATGCTTCTAAAGGCAGGGGGAGCAAGGGAAGAAAAATCCTGTGCAAACCTAGTCATCTTTATGTTCCCCTTCTCCCCGCAAAATCAAACCTGAAACTAAATGGATGGTAATAATTTTTAAAACCAACGCTGCAAATATATAACATGAGATTGTCCCCGCTCCCCTGTTCCAGTCTGTGCTTTGTGTAAGCAGCTGCCAGACATGGCCGGGGGCAAGAAGAGACTGCAGCAGGCACCGTGTCATGACTGGGTGTAACATGTTGGCACAAACAACCCTCTCTCCCACCTCCACCCTTTCCCCCTCCCTGCGTCAGCGTCCCTGAAGTACACATCATGAGCAACTGTGCTGCTGACAGTGTTATTTCCTGTGTAAATGAAAGTACAAAAGGATGAAGGCATGACAGGTCACCCCATCACACTGGTGACACCTACGGTCTGTTGTTCGGAAGTATCTGTAGTTTGCTGCTGTGCTTGAGTAGCCCCATCTCTGAGTCATGGTCCGTCACCCAGCTTGGACAATTCTGTTCCTTTGGCCTTACCAGGTCTGGGCAACTATTGCTTACTATTTTGTTCTTGTTGTTTCTCTGTGTGTCATGGTTGAATCCCTTTAGCTGTTCACACCTCGCTGAGATTATGGACCTATGGGATCTCTGTGCTGGAAGAAATGTCAAAGTCATCAACACTACCATCCAACTCACCAGAGTCAAATGTCCTTCACACTATTGCTTATATGCAGTTGGAGCAACCAAGGCTCCTGGGTTCAAATTTCTGGTACTTACTACCTGTGTTGTCTTCTGACAATTAATTCACTCTTCTGTTTTAGTTTCCTCACCTGTAAAATAATAATTAATAATAATAACAATAACAATAATACCTATATCATAAAGGTTTTTTGTGGACCAGCAGAATTAATACACAACTGTAAAACACATACAAGAGTGCCTGGCTCATAGTAAGCATTATATGTGTGACCATCTGCAGGTAGCTGTCTAGCCTCTTCATAAATACCTCCACTGGTAGAGAAGTCCCCAGTTCATAAAACAAGTCATTTTAATCTTTGGAAAATTCCAACTGTCATATGTGGTTTCTTATATTATGTGATTTGGGGAGAAGGGAAATACAATATCAAAATATACTGGATACAGCTGGGCGCAGTGGAGCATGCCTGTAATCCCAGCGGCTCAGGAGGCTGAGATAGAAGGATCGCAAGTTCAAAGCCGGCCTCAGCAAAGGCGAGGCGCTAAGCAACTCAGTGAGACTTTGTCTCTAAATAAGATACAAAATAGGGCTGGGGATGTGGCTCAGTGGTTGAGATCCCCTGAGTTCAATCCTCAGTACAAAAAAAATATATATATACTGGGTACAATGGAACTTTTTTTGTGTGTACAATGTTTTGTAACCTTGTGGAGTTTATGTGTCTCCATTTTTATGACATGTGGCAAAAATGAAGCATGGAGAGGATTTGGAAAAAGTCAAACAATGAGTAAGTGGATGAGTCAGGATTTGAACTTGGCCTTCTTAGGCCCTAATATCTTCAAATATTATTATTATAATATGTTATAATATATTATTATATATCAGCTATTATTTTCCCATTGAAACTTAGTTTCTCACAGTGTTTGGTGCATAGTTCTAATGATACAATTAATCTTTGTTAATTTATATAAAACAAAGCACAGTCATGCCTTTTGAAATATGCCTTTTTTCTCTTGATTTTCTTTTTTCTTCTTCCTGCTGAGGCAGGATAACTTCAACATTCTCCTTTCCTTCATTTTACCTGTATAAAGTATCAATAGATTGGTCTTGCCTCTGGAAACTTGTGTCTCACAGAAACGATGGCTCTTTAAGGAGTGTTTCACCACTGAGCAACATTCCCAACCCTTTTTATTTTGAGACAGGGTCTCACTAAGTTTCTCAGGGCCTCACTAAATTGCTAAGGCTGGCCTTGAACTTGTGATCCTTTTGCCTCAGGCTCCTGAGTAGATGGGATCACAAGCATGCACCACCATGTCTGGCTTGTCACTTCCTCCAGGACAAGGCCAGGATGGAGTGCTCCTGAGGCAGCTATTTCATTTTAGACAGCTCTTGTCTTTTATTTTATTCATTCATTTATTCAACAAATATTTAATGAGAGCTGATATCTGTCCAGTGCTGAGTTAGGTACAGTGGATATAATAGGAAGTGAAAACATCAAGTTCTTCATAAGACTGGGCCAAGTTCCACATCCCTTCTACCTATTGATATTACCTTTTCCCTCCAGAACTACAGAGAACAAGATTAATTTCTGATCTTCATAAGAACCCTTCATATATTTGAAGATAGTTTTCCAGTTGCCTATGCGATGAAGGTTTTCTTCTTTTTTTCCCTCCAAGTTTTCTTTGAAAAGATAATTCTTTACTTAATTTTACAAATGATCTAAAGTTGATGAAGAAAATGGGATTTATTTATATTCTTTGAAACTCAGTTTTCCTTATCTGTGAAATGGGAGTAATTATATCAAACAGGTGATTCAAAATTTCATATTTTGTGTTACTTTTCTGAAATAGATTAATGATGTATATGCATTAATGTGCATTCATAACAGTAAATGGCTTGGAGTGGTGGTGCACACCTGTAATCCCAGCTACTTGAGAGGGTGAGGCAGTAGGATCACAAGTTTGAGGTCAGCCTGGACAATTTATTGAGACCCTGTCTCAAAATAAAAAGGGTTACAATGCAGTGATAGAGCACTTGCCACCATGCATGAGGCCTTGGGTTCAATCCCTAGAACAATGGAAAAAAAGAAGTAAATAACTTTAACTGTATGTATGTATACATGCAGTAGGTACTCTCTGTATGTGTCACGTTGATTAATTCACTTTCATAACAGTTCTGTGGGGTGGATATCTTTATTATTCTGATTATACAGATGAGAAGATGGAGATGGAGGTTAAGTAACTTGTCCATAGCCACACCACTGGTCAGTAGGAAAGCTGAGAATGGGTCTGGCCATGTGGCTCCAGTTCACAGATTGGCAGCCATTTATGAATTAAGAGGGGCTGAAAGAGGGATGAGAGTCTCATTAAGGTAAAGATTAACTTAAAGGCTAAATTTAGAGTCTGATCTTTAACTAGTGGCATCACGACTATTTTAAATAATTGCTTACATTTTGAAATCCAGTCCCTCAGAATCGCAGTCAGCACATCTGCCTTGAAGGGGGCTTCCTTGCCCTCAGCACTCTGACCCCTCCGCCTCCTACTCATGTGAGCTGGCTCTCTCTACTTCACCACGCAGCTCTTGGCAGCAGATATTGGTATTTTTTTCAACACATCATTTGTTAGCTTCTTTCAAAGTTGCAGCTTATAAACATATTTTTTCACTTAAGTGTACTTTTCTTGGGATAGTTGGTTTCTAGCTATTTACCACTTCAAGTCAGTCTGAGAAACAGGGGAAGCATAGCTTCAACTCAAATCATGAAGGGATAATTTCCCTCATACATATAAAGCATTTACAGATTGAGAAAAAAAGAACAACAGCCACAGTAACAAAAATAAAGCAAAGGATATGAATGAACAGGCCATGAAAAGGAACTACAAATGTCTCTTATATATGCGAAAAGACACTCTTGATTATTATTGGAGGACTACAGTGAAGTGAAATCACTTTTTCCTATAGCAAATATAAGTCTATGAATCTATGTGTGTCTGTATTTATTTCTATATTTCTATGTGTCTTCTGACATATACTGCTAGGAACAGGCAAATAGATATGTTCACATATTGCTCTTGGGAAAGTATATTGACATTGCCTCTATGGAAGACTACAATTAGCTATCCAAATCATAAATTCCTATGTCCTTTGTTTAGGTCAGAGTCTCTCAGCTATGGTGCTATTATTTTGAGCAGATAGTTCTTTGTCCAGTGCATTGTAGGATGTTTAGCATCATGTCTGAATTTTACTCATTAAATGTCAGAAGTACTCATACCCTCCACACATGAGTGTAACAGTCAAATTTCCTCCAGATATCCAGACATTGCCAAATATACTCTGGAGGACAAAGTCACCTCCATTTAAGAACCACTGGTTGAGGGTTTTTGTTTTCTCTTTCTAAGAAAAAATGTTTTTTTTGGCCCTGGGGATTGAATCAAGAAGCTCGCACATGCTAAGCAAGCACTTAGTGACATCCCCAGCCCTGTTTATTTTATTCTGAGACAGAGTCTTGCTAAGTTGCCCAGGCTCGCCTGGAACTTGTGATCCTCCTGCCTCACCGTCCTGAGTTGTTGGAATTACTGGTGTGTGCCAGCGTGCCTGAGAGGGTGAAGATTTTTAGTAGCTGCATAACAACTGCCACAAAGTTTGTGGCTTAGAATGACAACTACTTTATTCGCTCATGATTCTGAAATCTGCTGGGCTCCGTGAGACAAGTCCTCTGCTATTCTACAATGATCACTCTAATGGCTGCATTTATTTGGTGGTCAGGTAGGTTAACCTCAACTGGGATATTGAGGTGGCTGGGCCTTCTCTTTCTGATATCTCTGGTCTTCATTTCTCATACATGTCCTTTTAGTAGAGTGAAAAAGTGAAAGTATAACTCTTCTGTCCAGGAAGTTTCTCCAGCGGAATAGCTGTGTTTTATATGGTAACTCAGGCTTCCAACAACACAAGAATGCTACCTGGCTTTCTTAAAACTGTTGCTAATTTTCAACTGAGCAATATTTCTGCATTTCTATATAAAATGAAGAGTTTATCCAAAAAATTAGTGGATTTCCATGCCTACTTTCTATTTAGGGAATCTGAATAAGGCCAGTTGAAGCAGAAATTATGCAAAAAGCTTGCCTTTGGCTTTTCCAAAGGCTTCAAGTCTGGATTCTCTGGTCTTCAAGCCTTAACTGGCTCTGATCCTTCCTTTTTAACCAACATAACTCATCTTGCTTCTCAAATTTCTGTTCTGAGGCTTAACTATCTTCAGATCTTAGCTGACTATTACTTCCTTGGAGATGCAGTTCCTGACCACGTTATCATAAATACCTCTTATCCTATGCATCCCACCTCCTTATCCAAGTGTGTGTGTGTGTGTGTGTGTGTGTGTGTGTGTGTGTGTGTGTTTGGTACTGGAGATTGAACTCGGGGCACTTGACCACTGAACCACATCCCCAGCCCTATTTTGTGTTTTATGTAGAGACAGGGTCTCACTGAGTTGCTTAGCACCTTGCTGTTGCTGAGGCTGGCTTTGAACTCGCGATTCTCCTGTCTCAGCCTCCCTAAGTACTGGGATTACAGGCTTGCACTACCGCGCCTGGCTTATCCAAATGTTTTTGAAGCCTCTGTTTACACATTCTGTTGTGTGGACCAAAGTGAATCACCTGGCCAAGTCCAGAGTCAATATAGGAGACCTCACAAGAACAATATAGCAGGAAGTGTGATTTATTGAAGGCTATAATGTAACCTTTTTTTCTCCCCCAGTGCTGGGGAGATTGAACCAGGATCTAATGCATGCTAAGCAAGTCTCTACCACTGAGTTATATTCCCACCTTCCATCAATGCAACTTCTGTCTCACTCCTTACTTTTAATTTTATTGCAATTAGAGAGTTTATCACCGTCTGCATTATCATTTTTGTTTTTTTCTTTTTCCTGTACCGTAGATCCAACTTAATCTCCTGCATGCTAGGCAAGCCCTCTACCACTGAGCCACACTCTAGCCCAGTTTTAGTTTTCAATTAAAGTTATGAGGGCTTTTCTGTTTCATTCACCCTCAAGAATCTAGCAGTGTTAGCATAAAGGCCCAAAATAAATAATTGTTGAGAAAATAACTGAGCTTTCTGAGTTTTCTAAGCAGTGTTTAGCTCATCTGCAAAAGACCCTATGCTAACCAGAGAAAGGTTTGAAATACTTTCCTTTCTTTTAAAGCACCATGTACATTTTAACAGTAGTTTTCTGAAAGTAATGCCTCATTTTAATCCTGTGGCAAATTCTTACATCCAAATGGAATATAAAATCAGATTTATCTACTTTTGTCATGACTGGCATTTTCCCACCATCTTCTTAGAAACGGGAAATATTTTATGACTTTTTGTTAGTTTGTTAATATTAGTTAAGGTAACCTTTTTCGCAGATTTGCTGAGGTATAATTTGCAAATAAAAATTGTACACATGCAAGGTGTGCCCTGTGATGATTTGATATGTATATATGTTGTATAATGATTACCACGATCGAATCAAACATATCTACACATGGTAATTCAATCATCTTAACTATCTTTAAAAATATTTTCATGTTCATTTCTTTAGAGTAATGCAGAAATGTAAAACAAAAAAGATTTGTGGAGTTTAGCTAGAGTGATGATAACTTTTGAGAAATTGTTAAACTGTGGATTTTCAAATCAAGTCAAACTCAAGTTTCCTGGATAGCTCTTTTGTCATCTAGATAGCCTGGAGATTTTGCAGGAATTTTTTTTCTTGTACTTTAGTTTTTAATAATCTGGAAAATGCAGAGATTTTAAGCAGTATACTTTAAGGGAAATTTGATAGCTATGCATTTATGCAGATCAGATACTTGTAAATTGTTTTCCTTTCTAATTTTGAGCCTATGAGGAGTACACAGGATTCTTAATCTTTTAGTTAAAGTGAGTTTATACTTTTTTACTGATTGTCTGGAAGAAGGAACAGGAAGGAAGGGATAAAACTTAGAAGATAACACCTGATTTCAGGATGTTCGTATTATTTCAAATTAAAATTTATATATGGTATTTCTTCATTTTCTGTTACTATAACAAAACACCTGGGTACTTTATAAAGAAAAGAGGTTTATTTAACTCACAGTTTGGGAAGCTAAACATCCAAGAGTGGATATGTTTGGTCTCCAGTGAGGGTGTAATGGAACATGGCATCACAATGGTGGCAGCTCTGTGGAAGAGACCACATGGTGAGGTGGGAAACTGGGGAGAGGCCAGTCTTGCTTTTGCAACTCACTCTCTCAGTAACTAACTGAGGTCCCTGGAGACCTCAGTTAGTTCCTTCTGAGGGCAGCACCCCAATGACCTAACCACCTTCCACCCTTAAGAGTTCCATGCCTCTCACATAGCCACACTGGGGACCAAGTTTCCAGCACATGAACCTTTGGGGGACACACTGAAACCAAAGCATATACATAACAAATGTTCTCCATTCTTATACAAATTCATTATTTAAAATCTGTCAGTACATGTCCACATGCAAATATAAGGTAAAAATGTTACATTTCTTGTGTCTGTTTTTTTCAGTTGACAAAATGTAATCCTCATAAAGCAAATATAAGATAGTAGTAGCAAAACTGCATTTATCTTAGACATATTATAAGAAAATCTTAATGCAAAATAAGTTACAGAAACCATTGCATTCCAGCTGAGTGACCTCATACAACTCATTTCCATTCTCAATTGTGAAATGAGAACTGGGGAGATGTCCCTTCTAATTCTTAGGTCTGAGTGCTGGCAGCAAAGCAATACCACCTATGTCAAGATATGTAGGCCTTTGAAATAGAAGAAATACCAAGGGTATATAACTTAAAAGGATTTTGTGCAAATTTTGAAGATGTTGGATGGGCTATCCCTTTTTTTCAGAGAAAGAAGTCATATTTTTGAGTGAGAAAGAGAAAAGAGGTGTATTCCAATCAACTTGACAGTGTTTAGAGACTTAAAACATAATACATAAATTTTTTTTTTCATTTCTCTGAAAAGACTGTCGGAGTTTTAGCTATATCAAAGTTGCTTACATCCTAATTTAACACAAGCATCCAGAGAGTTCAACAGGAAACAAGCAGCCTTCATAATGAGCTGATGATGTGTGAGAATAAAGTTGGATGGATGGAAGGAAATGAAGAAAGAAAAGATGGTCTGTACACGCACAGCTGCACCTCAGCAGAGAAAGGTCACACTAACATTTGGTAATGTTATTGCATTGAGCAGATGGGGGGAAAATTCTTCTAAGACTTTTAATTAAAGTGAAGATGGCAAACAGCACACCAATCGCTTCCTAGTGAGGCATTAGTCACCTGAGAATCATTTCCACACCCTTACTCCGGGTGCAACAGGAGTATGAGCAGAACATGATTTCAAAAGTGATCCGTTCTGACCCTCATAGAATGAAAAGCTGTTTGAAGGGATTAATTTATGACAGCCTGGGGGGAAAAGAAGAGAGAAGAGTGGGAGAGAGTGAAGAGAGTTTCTGTCTTCAAAGGGATTAGAGCTGGAAAATGCAAAGCATGTGGAGGCACAGGAAGTGCTGAGCCCAGAAGTGCACACACTTTTCCATGTCATGGAGTTTGGTTCTCTCCCCTGTCCCAAAGGGCTCTGACAACTCCTTTTTCATCTTAGCAAAACAGCAAACACTGTGCTGGGCCCTGAGGATTTAAACATCAATAAGGTTCCATTTTGAATCTCTGGATCTTCACGTGTCCAGTCCACTGTTATGAGGAGCAGGCAGGATGGGACCGCTGGGATAATACTCATTAGATAGTCTCAGAGCAGTAGAGTTAGGGTTGTAGCAGAGCCAATGGTGCTGAGGGCAGACCATGGCTGACCTTGGAGTGTCTCATAGAGAAGGGGACATTTACTATAGTCTTCAGGAGAAGGGCAAGTTTGGTGAAGGTCATGGGTCACCAGGGTTGTGGGAAGGGGAAGATTGGAATTTCAGGAAGATAGGAGTGTCTGTGTGTGTGGGGGCAGTGGCAGGGGGTTGTACATGGAAGAGCAAGGTGTGTTTTGAGGGTGGCTGCTGTTTCTCAATATTAGAAAGTTTTAGAGCCGGACGTGGTGGTGCACCCCTGTAATCCCAGCACTTTGGGAGGCTGAGACAGGAGAATCGTGAGTTCAAAGCCAGCCTCAGCAATGGTAAGACGCTTAGCAACTCAGTGAGACCCTATCTCTAAATAAAGCACAAAATAGGACTGGGGATGTGGCTCAGTGGACGAGTACCCCTGAGTTCAATCCTTGGTACCAAAAAAAAATTAGAAAGTTCTAGATTCTGTTACTTATTGTATTTATTTTATGGCCTTCACCTATGACCTGGATCCCAAGAACAATTAGTCTCCTATCTCCATCTAGAAGTCATTGAGGATAAACCAATTTACACTCCAAATTAGCCCAATCATGGGAGTCACTAAAGAAGAGATCATCAAAAGCACCAATAGTACAGTTCGACGAGCACCTATGTGATGTGCACTAACCCCCTTATAACACGGTCACGTTTAATTCTCATAATGTCTCCACGGACTAGGTACTATTATTTTTCCTTTTTAAAAATGACAGGATGGAGGCACAAAGAGGCTGGGGATCTTATCCAAAGTTAGACTAATGAGCTGTGGACTCTGGTTCTAACCCAGGCAATCTGACTTAACGGTCTCCGCTCTTAGCCAATGAGCTATCCTACCTCAACAAGATGAATGCACAGTCATGACTAGGAGAAAAATGAGTACTTTGAGCATCCCACTTGCCCTGAAGCTTTCTCTCACTCAGAGAAAACAGCACAATGGTGAGGATGTCTCATACCAAGTAAGCCGGTGACATAGAGATGCACCACCCAGATCTGCCTGCAAGGAAGGACTGACTGCCTAGCTGGGCGTGAAGGGACCTCTTCTGCCCAAGGTCAAGCCCCTTCCCAGGATGGACCACATACAGTGACTGATTCCGGAGGATATCCAAAGGTCTTGTTATTCAGGGCCAATATTCTGATGGGCCATGTGAGCTACTGGGACTGGGGAGGCCGTTGGGTGCATGCTGCAGCTCAACTTCTCCTTCGGTCCCATCCTATTTCCTGCCCCTCCCGCCACAGCTGCTGACCCATGAGTATTCCTTAATGAACATCCTGCCACTCTATCTCTAAGCCGGCTTCCCTGGGGACTCAATCTATGACATCAATTCCAGTGACCAGAGAAGTCTGTGTCCTCTCACTCTGATTCCTTTGTAACTTCCTTTCACATTGGTTTCCTTTGATTTTTCATCTCCCAGATAAATATCTAAGAACAAAAGTTGGTAAAAATTCTCCAAGGTAGGTTATATAGTCACCAGTCTCTTTTTGTTAATAGACTTTAGTTGTTAGAGTCATTTTAGATTCGCATGAAAATTGAGCAAAAGGTACAGAGAGTTGGCCTGTAAGCTACTCCTAGCCCTTCCACTCTTGCCCTTGAGCTCATTTTTTTCACTCTCAGCATGTATCTCCCTTGGTTTGGGCTATACATATATTGTGGAAGTAATACCACATTACAATCAAAACTTTCACTAGAATTATTTCTATTTTTTAAAATTTGACTAGTTGGTAGACTTGATTTTAAAAAGCTCTTGCCCTATGGCCTGGGCACAATCTTTAAGCTTTCAGAGTCAGTGTCCCATCTCCAAAATTAGAATAATAACCTTTGGGAGGATTTAATTACATATCCTCATCTTAACTCAAGGCAAAGTGTCTTGTGTTTGTCTTTTTGGGGGGAGATACCTGGGATTGAACTCAGGGGCACTTGAGCACTGAGCCACATCCCTAGCCCTATTTTTGTATCTTATTTAGAGACAGGGTCTCACTGAGTTGCTTAGTGCCTCACTTTTGCTGATGCTGGCTTTGAACTCATGATCCTCCTGCCTCAGCCTCCTGAGCCACTGGGATTACAAGAGTGTGCCACTGTGCCTTTTTTTCTTTAAGTGCTGGGGATTGAACCTAGGGCCTTGCTGATGCCAGGCAAGTGCTCTACCACTGAGCTATACCCCAGGCTTTTTTTGGTTTTTACTTTGAGACAGGGTCTTGCTAAGTTGCACAAGCTGGCCTTCTGCTTCAGCCTCTCAAGTAGCTGGGATTACAGGTATGCACCACAAAGCCTAGTTGCTGGGTGCAGTTTTGCAGGGCATGGTGGCCCATGCCTGTAATCCCAGTGGCTCAGGAGGCTGAGGCAGGAAGATCGTGAATTCAGTCAGCCTCAGCAACTCAGTGAGACCCTGTCTCTAAATAAAACATAAAATGGGTTGAGGATGTGGCTCAGAGATTGATTGCCCTGGCTTCAATCCCCAGGACCAAAAAAAAAAAAAAAAAAAAAAAGGCAGTTTTGTATTAAGTTGCCACAGCACAGGATTCAGTGAATATAAATTTCTTATGGCTTCAGTATCCCAATGCCAAAACTGGGTGGATCAAAACAATAGAAGTTTATTTTCATATTATCTGGCCAGACAACCAAACAGTTGCATAGGTCTGAAATCAAGGTTCTAGTGGGGACCCCTTTCTTGACTGTTCTGGCCTGTGGTGGCTGCTTGCTTTCTTGCCTGGTGGCCACAGCATTCCAGTATGTTTCCATAGTCACATTACATTCTCTTCATCTCGATATTAGATTTCCTGCTTTTCTCTTGGAAGGGTACACGGGGTTGCAGTTAGAGCCCACCCTGATAGCCCAGAATAATCTTCCTCACTTAAGACCCTTAATTCAATCATATGGGCCTAGACCCTATTTCTATTACCAGGTTAACATTTATAGGTTCAGAGATTGGAACCTGGTATCTTGTGGGAGGGAGCATTTTTCAGACTACCACACACGGTAGTGACAGTTTCTGCCCATTTTGTGTGTGTGTGTGTGTGTGTGTGTGTGTGTGCGCGCGCGCGCGCATGTGTGGTGCAGGGTGGTGCTGGGGGTCAAACCCAGGGCCTCGTAACACCCCCAGCATCTTTTCTATCTGTTAACGGCATAGTTCTATACAATTCACTTTGGGACCAGTAATATAGTCCTTTGCTCCTTCACGCTTGTCATTAAAAGCCATCTGCCCTATTTTAAGGATCTTTCTTTCCTCCCTCTCCCTGAAGTGATAGTGGCTCCGAAGGCAGTTGAATACCTGTTCTATAAAGTCCCAGCAGTAGATGGAGTTTTGTTTGGGGCATCTTTCCAAAGTTTTAATTGTGGACGCATTCTAGCACAGTTCCCCAAGTTTACATTATCCTAACAACTTTGAGTAGATTGGGCGATGTCTGGGAATGCATTTTTTGGAAACACTGATTCCTTCTACAAAGTCCTGAACTAAAACGCTTGAAATAGGGTATTCCCCTTTCCTGCCTGCTGGGCGCGTCATTGTTACATGACAGGATTTCTATTGGAAGGATGGGGAAAACAAACATAAAAGAGCATCCTGAAAAGTGAACAATCCTCTCTGTACAGTATTCACTGAAAGAGTTCCCTAGAGGGAAGATTCCAATTCCTAATGAAATAGAGAATGAGGACCGCTAGTATTTGGCAGATCTTCAGCTGTCATTAGCTAGGGATCATTTGGGGATGACGGATCAAGTCCGGCCGCGCCCTCGGTGTGAGCCAACGCTTTTCCTCTGCGCGAGCAGCTTCCGCGAGGCGGGCGAGGCCCCTGCAGACCTAGTGCGGGTGTCCACAGAGAAGTACTTTAGCAGTGGGGTAGGCGGGGAGTGGCTTTCAGCGTCCCGCCCCGCTCCCTGTAGGAAGCAGCTACTGCAGAGTGGCGCGGGCAGTGGGCGTGGGGAGATGTAGGCATATTTATTCTGGCCTGAGAGTTGGATGCTGGGAGTGCTCCAAGATACCAGAGGAACTATCGTTAGTCCCAGCAGTCTGATTCTTCGGAGAGGACTAAGAACCCAGCACCTCTGGTTGGCCAGGTGGGGGCAGCCGTGTTGCGATGACTTTATGCACAGAAAATTTTGTGGTAGTTGGAAAGTTCCTTTGGGAATGATGGGACGCCGAGTAAGTCTCAGCTGGGATCGCTGAAAAAGTAGTGCCCAGCTCAGCCATCGGGTACGAGGGTTATGTTCAGCCACGGCGTGATAGGGGCACAGAGTCTTCAGATTCAGCCGGAGGTGATGGGGGCTCCGTTGGGTATGATGGGGGACACAAGTTCAGGTTCCGCCCGAGGTGACAGGGGAGCGGTACAAAGTTCAGCTGTGGTGATGGAGGGCGCCGGTTCAGGTTTGACCAGGCCAGGTGCACACTATCAGCACAGGTAGGAGCCTGCAAGGAGCAGCTCGGGGCTCTGTAGGTGGCTCTGTCCGGTCGGCGGTGCGCCAGGGCGTTGTTCCGGCTCGCGGCAGCGAGCGGCGCTGAACTTGTGGAGTCCACGGGCTTTCAGCTCTCAGTGGCGGCGGGAGGAGTTTTGCGAGGCCGCCGCCTCCTCCCGCCGCAGGCTCCTCCTCTCCCTCCGCCTCCCTCGCTCTCGCTCGCCTGCCCGCCCGCCCGCCCAATCCGCTGCCCTCCGCCCAGCAGAGCCGGGCCGCTTGTCTGGCCGGCGGAGGCTGAGCGCGACCCTAGTGAGCCGTGGCGCCCGCCGACCAGGGACAAGCGCGACTCCTGGGACGCACTCTGGTTCGCGCCACCGTCTCTTCCCCTATTGTTTCGCGGACGCTCGGGCCGGCGCCGTCCGGGTCGCGATTCTCCTCCTCTTCCTCCTGGAGGGGAGGGAACGGAGAGAGCCGAGCGTTTGCTCCGGGAAAGCGCTAGCCGAGGCCCCTGCTGCCGGGGCTCCGGGCTGGAGGAGGACGAGGAGGACGAGGAGGAGGAGGCAGAGGCCGAGGGTGAGGGAAGTGCGCGTCACTCCCGGGAGGAGAGTGTTTCACCTTCAAGCAGAGGCTGCGGTTACCAGTTGCGTAAAAGCAGCGGCGGCGGCGGCGGCGGCGGCGGCGGCGGCGAGTACTGTGGCTCGGGGGGCTCCTTGGCCATGGAGAGGAGATCCGGACCCGGCGACGCCAGGAGCTCCGCTCAGTCTCTTTGGACCATTGCTTAGGCACCTGAGTTAATCGACACTAGGCGGGGGAGGGGAAGGTAAGAAGCGATGGTATCGCCGGCCGCTGCCCCGCCTCCTTTGCTGTCCTACAAGTCCTTTGCGAGAGCGCAGACCCGGGTCTTGCGCACCATCCCGGTCCCTGAAGGCCTGGCCAGCTTTAGTGTTGGACATTTCTGCCGAAATGAAAAACATCCTTCTGTTCCCCGCAGCACCCTCCTTCCCTCTCCCGCGCTCCTCTTTTCCCTAGTCTCTTTGGATTAGAAGTAACCAGACTCCCCTGGAGTCGGTTCTTTCCGTAAGAAAGGGTCCCTGGGAACCTTGTCTGGATTTCTTTCTTTCCCTCTATTTTCTCATTATGTTTACGGGGACGGGAACAATGGATCTTTGAAAGTCTGTGTGAACAGCCGTAAACTTTCTGTAGAGGGCTGGGGTTAAACCCCACAGGAAGCCGACTACAGTGAAAGGTTGGTGGAATGTGCATTGTAGAGTTTCGGCTTCGGTGCGCGCGCGCGCTTGTGTGTTTGCGGGGGACCTTTGTCTGATTACTGTACCCCTGGGTTGGTACATCCCCTACTTCACTTTGTATTATTTAGGGTAAGATGAGCTTTTTAAGTAGCATGAAACTTTCTTTAAAGCTGGGAAACAGTTTTAGCACTGGACCCCACAGTCAGTTTTTCTCTGCAGAGTTGGGAGATCCTGGCAAAGGAGGAGCTTTCTTGGTGAGGACCCAAAGTGCTGCAGTTACTGCGCTTTCAGCAATAAATCCAAGGTCCTGGCTTCTCTGGATGCTCTCTGCTGAGGGTTGATGTGTGTCACCAGACCTCTCCCTGGAGCGGAAACAACTCACTTAAATTCTCCACATAAGGTTAGGAAAACAGACTTTGATATATGTCTCCTTTCATCAGCAGTTGGGATAAAGACAATAACCTAAGAACTCTCATTATCTTAAGTTCATTCCCCTTGTGCCAGTGTGACAACATGATGCCATTTGCACGTGTTGAGGGTGTGCAGATTTGAGCTCCTTCCAGGGAAAAGTGAGAAGAATTTATAGAAAGGAGGAGAGGCTTCTTCTGAATGGAGGGAAGCTTGGATTCCCCGGAAGTGACTGCTAAAACCAAATACATATAGAATAGCTTTATAGTTCTTTGGTTTGGTAGAATGGAGTTGTTAATGTTTATTTGGCGGATTAAGGAATCTTACTTTTTTTGTAATTGGGTATCATGCTCTGGTTGGATGCCCCATTACCTATTCAAAGGGTTCTTCTGAGTTTGTGTTTATGATCAAAGTGGAAGAAGGTACATGGGCCCGTCCTCTACTTGGTAAACATTGGGTGACACTTTTTGGTGCTTTGTTCTATCGCTGAAATGATTCCCCTCAGCTTTCTGTCTGTCTGCACTAGAGGACCTGGACAGTTTGGAATGTGCAATCTGTCTTCTGGCTTTCAATTCAGTCTACCTGCTGCTATTTTATCTGATTGATCGATGTGTACTTACATGCTCAGAAAACTCAGGTTAGGAATGTACCCTGAGTCTTCTGCTGCTGGATTTTATCAGCCTGTGGATAAGAGAGTAAGCTGAGGACTGTGTGTGTGTGCACACGCGCGTGTGTGAAAGTGTACAGGAAGTACCATCTGTAAATGCTTGCATGGTGCTTGTGTGAAGTTTCTGTATCATGGTTAATTGAGTAAAGTCTCCTTCCTTGATCTAACCATAACCAGTGAATTTCAGAAGTGTCAAAGTCACAGAGTCACAACAGGAAACCTGAATGGTGCAACCATTCTACTGGTACATTCTAGTACAATTAATAAAGGCTGCCCTCAAACAGCTACCTAGAAAATGAGAAGACAAGTTGGGGTAAAATAGCCTTGTGAGCCATTTTGAAGTTGAAATGGTACTAGCTGTGTGCCTCTGTGCAAGTTTTTGAAATTTAGAAAGATGAATCATGTTTCAGAATGAGCAAACTTTATCATCACTATCAAATTTACAGCTTGAGACTCATTTGAAATGCTGCATGTAAATATCTCCATTATAAAGTGTTCTAAAACATTTGCATCTCACATCCTCCATCTACCCAGTTGCTATCCCTCCATTTAACTAATAATTATTAATTACCTATTGTAATTAGGCCATGAATTACAGTAGACTTCTCTGGAAGGAGTCTGAGCACCTGCTTCATGGAGTGTTTTGTTGGTAGAGAGAGGGACCTGGGTGGAGTGGCTGCCACTGGGCAGGCCACATGGCACTAAGATACCCCATATGGTGGTTTCCAGCTACCAAGATGAATAAAACATAATCTCCACTGTTGAAGAAATGAGTTTAGCCAGGGAGACAAGGAAATGAACAGTTGGGAGGTCTAGTAAGTATGTAAAGGATTGGTAACATCATTATGCACATTCTTTTTTTATTGTACCTGGGATTGAACTCAGGGGTGCTTAACCACTGAGCCACATCCCCAGCCCTTTTTATATTTTATTTAGTGATAGGATCTCTTTGAGTTTTTAAGTGCCTCACTAAGTTGCTGAGGCTGGCTTTGAACTCGTGATCCTCCTGCCTAAGCCTCCTGAGTTGCTGGGATTACAGGTGAGCACCACTGTGCCCAGCTCATCATGCCCATTCTTTTAGAAGCCAGAGAAGAAACTGATTGGGAATAAGGTTGGGAAGCAGTTTTTTGAAAAATAAAATTTATTAAATCAGAAAAAATAATGGAACTGAAAACTGGTATTAAGGTGCCATTTTAGAATGTAAAGATTGAAGGGCTTAAAGTCAGACTTGGGTTTCAAACAAGGTTTGGACAGTTGCTAACCATTTGCTACTGGGCAAATCCTCTGATTTTCTTCATCTGTAAAGTGAGTTTTCAAATGCTTTATGGAATGTTTTGAGGATTAAATTGTATTACATTTGCTGTATGATAAAATACTATAAACTATCAAAAGGGACTTTCAATATGTGTGTGTTTTAAAAGCTATCATTAGATAGAAACTATAGCTTGAACTGGTCTTAACCACAGATTTCCAATTTATTGGCCTCTTCCAGACAGTTTTGAACCCCCTCCCCGCAGCAAGTCTTTGGATTCTAGGCTCTAGCTATTGTTATATGGTAGTCCTCACCTAGGCAGGTTTCTTTCTATCCCAGACACAGGAAATCTTCTCATTTCATTTGGGGTATGAGCATTAATTAGAAGGATGAGCTTTCTGGTACAGTGTATTCATGGAAAAGAGCTTGTCTTATTATCTGAGTTTGTGCTGTGATATCCACAAACCAAGCTGGCCCTTACTTCCCTCTATCCTACAAGATGAATATGGGAAAGAAAAGAGGAAAAAAAGAAAAGAAAGCAAGAAAAGCTCCATATCTGCATTTTTGAGACCATGAAAATCGCCTGACTAGTTTTCTCCATTTGTAAAGAGTTATAATTTCCAACTGGACTGTTAAATGCTATTCTCTCAATAACAGCAGCTGCTGTCTAGGTGAAATTTGAATCTGTAAGCAATACTTGCTGTAGTTCTCTACTTGAAATAGAATTAAGCTCATCTGACATTTTAATAAATTGCCTTTGATAGAAATCCAAACTCAGATATTTAAAGCTACTAAGTTACATGTGACTTTTTTGAAGAAAGGGGATGATATGAATGTAAATAGTTTTCTGGACAGTGCTACATATGCTGAATCCTAGCAGATAGTTCCAGGGGATCTTAGAAATAATATTAAAACAAGGAAGTTGAGACCCAGAGAAGCTCACTAATTAGGTAAGGCCATATAGTAATTTAATGACTGAGCAGGGACAAGACTTCCTTTGTCTTTATTTCCAGACAGCCCCCCACCCCGCCATATATTCTCATTAATTACATTTTGGCTTTCTTAACAATATAGTTATTTGAATGTTTTTATGGTCAAATAGTTTGCATTTGGGCATAGGAAACCATTGCACCCAAGTTAAAGACAGACCCTGTATCTTTTCATTTTGTAGTGCTTACACATAATATGGTGATGGTAGTTGGGTGTTGTTACTTGTAATACATTTCTGCCAAATAAGGAACTAAGTGTAAAAATAATGTTAGCTTTACTTGCATTTTTTATAAACAGGACCAAATTTAAAATACTGTAGAAGTGTACATTTTTTTCAAAGAAGCAAGTTCCTGGAAACATTATTCAGATTTATGTGTGAATCACAGGATAAAAGCATACTAGAAATAGTTTGCATGTTCTTTTGTTTTTCCTTTATTTACTTTGGGAAACCTTTAGTGTTGGTTGTCAGGAACCATATTTAGCAAATATTTTGTTGTATTTCTAAAATGTGCAAGATCCTGCTGCTTTCCCTGAGCAAAAGAAAAATAAATGAGACATGGGGTCTTTATTAAAATACCTCTTAAAAAAATGAAGCAGACTTGCAAGCTGTAATTATGATGTCTTAACAAATTAATCCTGTGATCTGTGAAGCAAAACTCTTTTGAAATTGTTATCCTTAGACTAAAGTCATAAGCAGATTTGTAGCAAAACACATTTTCATCATAGCATGAAGAGTGGTACATCTTCTGCACTATATCAGGGCTTCTTTTAGTTTGGACAGTAAATAAAAGTTTGGCAGTATTTGATGAATATTATATAATGAAAAATTTGCTGAAGAGAGATTGTGGCATTCTTAGCTTTAATGTATTAAAAAAAATGCCTTTAATGCTGCATAGAAGGGCCAATAGGACGTTGTTGAAGAGTTACGATCTACACTGAGTAACTCAGAATAAAGAATTGCCCTCATTGACTGTGAGTTTGATGTAAGTATCTTCGAACATACAAATATCCACCACAAACTAGATGTCTTCATCAGGTCTGTTACCAAGTCTCTCTCGAGAGTGAAACTTACTGATTTGGAGACTTTCCCCAGATGACTGTCTTGCCCTTTGGAGGCTGTAGGCCCTCTGTTGTCATAATGGCCTGAGCTAACGGTGACTCATTTTCCTGAACAATGAATGGTTTTCACACACAATGAAATTGGAAAATTAATTATTAACATCTTAGGGATTGGCAAGTTTAATTTAGCACAAGGAAAAATGCTGGAGTCCTGTTTTGGAAGAAATGAGAAAAATGAATTATTTTTAAAAAATTGTGACAAAACAAAACAAAGAACCCATATAACATTGTTTTTTGATACTATTAGTGCTGCCATTATAAAATGAACTTCATATTAGAATTAAATAAATTCCTCATGAATGGAAAAGGTGTGACTTTAATTGCTCAATATTCAAGCATAAATAAGTGCTGCTAATGTTGAGAAGCTAGCACTTTGATAGGAATTTGGATGTATGTGACCACACATAGCTTAAAAGGCCAAGTGAGGGATGAATAGCCTTTCAGCACAGTTAATGATGTCTTTTGATTCATGATAATTGCTGCTTTCCCAAGGGCCAACCCTGACTTGGATACTGCCTGTCCTTGCTGCATGGGAACTGTTCTCAGTATAGGATCAGCTAGTGGATAACTTCCTAGCTGTCTTGTTACCTTGTGGTCTTAGCTTGACTTTAACCTTTTTGTCTCCTGTTTGTGCTTGTAACAATAGCCTGCTCTACTTCCAGGTATCCCTATTTAGATATACAAAGTCCACCCACTGCCATAATGCTGGGCAATTGCTTGTTCATGGGGGTCCTGACTTTTGACTCTTGCATCCTTGAGTCTTGGTGAGCAGAAGGCAACTGTTGAGAAGAGGTCATGTGGTCCATTTGTTTGGTCTAGGTTTCACATGCCCTAGGAGGAGGTTTTGTATTTTGGTTTGGAACTTGCTTTCCAAAGAATAGGAAAGACTTCTTGGGTCTGTTGCTTCCCCTGCCCTATTGGTGTGTTGGACAGTGTATTGTTATTTTAGTGGCAGTTTAGTGGTAGATTTTTTTTTTTTTTGCACCCAGAATTGAACTCAGGGGTACTCGACCACTGAGCCACATCCCCAGCCCTATTTTGTGTTTTGTTTATGTAGAGACAGGGTCTCACTGAGTTGCCTAGCGCCTCGCTGTTGCTGAGGCTGGCTTTGAACTCAACAATTCTCTTGTCTCAGCCTCCCAAAGTGCTGAGATTAGAGTCGTGCACCACCATGCCCCGGCTAGTGGTAGATTTTAATGAATACTTACAAAGGAAGGTAGTCATCAGAAATGGTCTGATAATACACTTTTGGGTTAGTAAATTTTCCAGGGCTTTTAGAAAATTTAATGTCTCTTCCATTCATAGACCTTTAATAAACTCAGGTGATCACCTCTTAAGACCCACCAGACCAGTTTCTTTGTCCCAGCACGCCCTGGAATTTCTCCTTTACTCATGCTTTCTCCCTGTCCTCTCAGCACTAGGCTTAGAGCTCTTTGATTGGAGGGTTCATGTATTTATATTTTTCACCACTGTGTCTACATTTTCTAGCAGAGTCCTTAAGAGATTCTCAGAACTAAACCTGTCCCTGTGTGGAAAGGTTTTGTTCCCAGTGGCTAAAATTGTATTAAAAATAGGCTATGTATTATAGTTAAAACAGATAGTAGTACTTGAGTCGTGGTCCTGCCATTAACCAAAATGTTGCTTTGCTGCTAGATTAAGTAGCCCTGGATCATTCCAGTTTGAACATCTGATTATTCGTCTAACCTCTCTTTGGTTTAAAAGGCATGTCAAAACATACTCATTGTGTATTTCCTATTGTCACTGTATTTCAGTGTCTGCATATCACAAGATCATGAACTTTTGGTGTGCCTATACTTGTTTATCTAATACATTTCGGCTTTATCTTCCCCTCACTTTTCAGCATTCTACCAACATAACTTTCCTGGCTCTTTCTTCTTGAGAAGTATTTTAATGCGTTGTCCCTGGCACTCTGTAGAGAATGCAGCCCACAGGCGGCTGTGGCCTTTGCTGTAACCTTAATTAAATCAGCCTCCCTCAGGTCAGGCTTCGGCTTTGGCTTGTTCTTTTGAAGGTCAGCTGCAAGGCTGACACATGCCTGCACCACCATTGTGTGCCTCTGCCCAGCCATCCGTCACTGTCAGCAGGTTGGAAGGCTCTCTTGTGTCTTACTAGCCGCTGGGAAGGAAGGCGAGGGGGATGGTCTACAGAGCATGGGGCCGGGGAGGACAGGGGAGAGCAGCTTTTCCATAGAAAGAATTAAGGAGGGAATCTGATGAATAATAGGAAAAAAGAAACAGATGAACAGCGAAGGATGGATAGGTAAAATGACCCTCTCCCTCTGTGTCTAATTTTCCAGAACATCTTCGGCAGTTTTAGTTCTGTCAAAAGACAAAATTACAGCATATTTAGCTATGGATCTGCTGGGCTTTCATTGGGAATTCATGAATGGGGCAGCCTCCATGCAACAAAATAGGAGAGCTCCTGACCAGGCAGAGGCACAACAGTGGGTTTAATAAGGTGGTAACTAGGAAACAGCAATAGATAAAAGCTGATTGGTTAACATCAGGTTACTGCAGGTTACTTTTGTGTGGATGTAAGAGTTAAAGCAGAAGGGACTTCTGTATTCCACTGATTCGAGTAAATTGAAATAGCCTGTTTTCAGGGAAAAATTAGTTTGGGATCTTAAATGCAATACCACAGATTTCTGAATGAAAGTGGACTTCATTTTTTCAATAATCTCTTCCACATAACTATATGTATAGACTTAGCATTTATGCTGAATTCCTTACAGGGGTTATTTTAGAAAAAGTAGTTTATTCTGTATGCTCTGAAAGTAGAATAGGCAATACATCATATTCTTCTACACTGTATAAAAAGACCTTTTCAAAAAACTCTTTGTTTATAGAAAATCTATATAATAGATTAAGTACATGATCTTCATTAGAAAATTGGTCACATTTAAATATTTATTTGAAAAATTGACAAATTAATGGACCTAAAAGGTCAACTTTGCTAAGTTTATTTCTTGTCTCTTTCCTTCTTCTTTTCTTTCCTGGGGATTGAACCCAGGGCCTCACACCTGCTGGATAAGTACTCTATCACTGAGTTATATCCTCAGGCCTTTTTTTAAAGAAATTTTAAATTTTGGGACAAGGTCTGAGTTGCCTATGCTGGCCTCCAATCCATGATCCTCCTGCCTTGGCCTCTCAAGAAGCTGGGATTACAGGCATGTGTCACTACGCATGGCCTGTTTATTTCTATTAAACAGTTCTATATGATCAAGATATTGTATTCATTATCAACAGACATAATCTAAATCTAAAACAAAACTAAATGAAATACCTACCTCTCCCACCAAAACAAATTAAAAACAAAACCCTCAAATCTGAAAATCACCTCATTGTTATTCGCTGTTGTCCCTTTTTCTTAAAAGTAGTTAAGTTGGGAATATGGAATCATTAATTAAAACTCAAGGTTGTTAGGAGCTGGTTGAAGATTTCACTGGGTCAAAAGTACTAATAGTAAAATTCGTGATTTGTTTTCGTGATAATTCATGCATAACTTGTTTCTGACATGTTTTACTTTTTGGTTCATGTTTTTACATTTTAGGCATACCAGTTGTTACGTTGTTGTAAAGATCTTTTAAGATCTTAATGAAAGGAAATGTTTTCTTTGCCAAATTTTTTTGGGGTGAGGGCGGTACCACAGATTGAACTCAGGGGCACTCGTCCACTGAGTCACATCCCTGGCCCTGTTTTGTATTTTATTTAGAGATAGAGTCTCACCGAGTTCCTTAGCACCTCGTTTTTGCTGAGGCTGGCTTTGAAGTCATGATTCTCTTGCCTCAACTGCTGGGATTACAGGCATGACTCACCATGTCCGGGTTCTTGGCCAAATTTTGATCTGTTATATTGAAACTGTTGGAAAGCAAAGAATGGAACTTATGGAATTAACCTCTGGATTGAATACTGTTTTAAAATTATGTTCTTGATTTAAAAAAAAAAAAAAAGAAGAAATTAGATCACCCTAGCTTCTTTTCTGTATGCCTGAACCTTCCATTAATAATAAATTCTCATAAGCTGGGTGTGGTCGTGCACTTCTGTAATTCCAGTGACTCCGGAGGCTGAGGTAGGAGGATCACAAGTTGCAGGCCAGCCTCAGCATTTACTGAGACCCTGTCTCAAAGTGAAAAATAAAAAAGGACTGGGTATGTAGCTCAGTGGTAAAGCATTCCTGGATTCAATCCCTAGTATCCTCTCTCCACCCCAAGAAAAATTCTCATAAAAGTGTAGGTGGCATTAAAAGAAGTTTAAATAAGTCAAAATAATTGGATTTTCATTAGGTGCTCAATATGGGACCAGTCTGCATGTCTTGACACTGGCTGTGCATTGGGCTGCATTGGGCTGGAAGAGCTAATGGTTTAGGAGACTGATGGCCTGTGGGCAAGTGTCCTCCACTACTCCAGTAAGTGATAATCCCCGGGTAGTGAATTTGTTTTGCATATTGTTATTTCAGCCACAGAAAGACCATTAGAATCCAGCCCTTCTGAAGAACTCTTACTAGTTCTGAATTACTGCTGCAGTCTCCATATTAAAAACACTTTCCTTGTGAACACAGCTTTTCTTGGCTGTCTGCATAACAATATAAAGTGGCTGGAATGTTTTCCTTTTTCCTGTGTGCCTATTGCATTTCATAGTGTGTGGTTAAACCACTGAAAAAATTGTAAAAGGCTAAACTTGTCCAGGTAGTTTGCCGCTCTTTATCTTTAACACTCCTGTCTGCAGTTGTTAATTATACTTTTTAGTCACCAATTAGATTTCATACTGGCCATTGACTTTTTTTGCTTGAAATAATGTTTTTAATTTCTCCCACATTAGACACTCAGAGATTACTTAAATTTCTCAGAGCCTCAAGAATGTTGAAGAAGGATTAAATGGGAAGTTCTTGTTTAAATCTGTGTGTGTGTGTGTGTGTGAGAGTGGGGGGGGCGGTTGGAGGGAGAGAGAAAAGAGAGGTGTGGGGGAGAGAGCAGAAAAGAGAAATCCTGTAGTTTAACAGATTGTTTGGGAGTATACTTACAAATCAAAATATCTCTGAATGAAGGTGCATTTTGTTTTTATTTTTTTCAACCATCTGTTTTTTCCCAAATATGAATAAACACACACACACACACACACACACACACACACACACACACACGTGCGTGCGCCCCTGCTATTTATACTGGATTCCTCTGTAGGAATTTCTGATCTGAATTCAACAATCACTATTGAATACCTCTTATGCGTAATGTCCTATGAGTATACCAAGACAAGAAAGACCTCACCCTGGTCTCAAGAGGTGAATAGGCTGCTGCAGGAGATGGACAAGCACATAACTGGAACCTAAGGCCAAAAGCAAGGCAATCTTCTTAGAGTATTAAGCACAAGGCACAAAAGAGGGGACACAGGGAATGTTGAGAAGGCCAGTGAAAGAGACAGTACAGAATTGAAAACTTTGAATGAGAGTATCTCAAGGTTTTGTTTTCAAATTCATGCCCCCTTTTCCAGGTTTTTTTGTTTGTTTGTTTGTTTGTTTTTAAAATCTTTAAACCGGACGTGGTGGCGCAAGCCTGTAATCCCAGCACTTAGGGAGGCTGAGACAGGAGAATCGCCAGTTCAAAGCCAGCCTCAGCAACGACGAGGCGGTAAGCAACTCAGTGAGACCCTGTCTTTATATAAAACACAAAATAGGGCTGGGGATGTGGCTCAGTGGATGAGTGCAATCTCTAGTAACCAAAACAAACAAACAAAAAAACAACTTTAATATTATTGGAATAATTAAAATAGTTTGCATTTTGTGAGTACTTACTGTAATTTATTATAAAATAAATTAATTGGATGCTTTTATCAACTGTATATGGCCTTCCTACCTCAAGCTGTTATTTGAGGTAAGACATTCTTTCTCCAAGAAAAGAGTTTTATGTAAAATAATAGTGAGTTTTTTAAGGTATCTTTTTGGGGGCAGCTGAGAATTCGACAAAAGTACTAACTAGGTACTTTGAATGCTTTTTCCTAACTTATATGTATATATCTTTTTAGTCTGTGATATTCTCAAAGTTTTAGTAATTTCTTTAATTAACTACTTCACATATTTGCCTAACTTGCCTCTGTAAATTTTTAAATTTTTATTTTTGTGGTGCTGGGGATGGAACTCAGGGCCTTGCTAATACTAGGCAGGTGCTCTGCTATGGAGCTATAGTGCCCTGTTCTGCCCATGTGAATGTTTAATTGCCTGTTAACTTATTTGATGTATAACAAGCCTTTTGAACTACCACTTTTGATATTCTTTCAAGGAACATTTAAATGCCAAAACATTTAAAAACTGGGGAATGCATTTTCAATTTCAATATGAATAACTTGGATTATCTCCCATGTTGGATTATCTGTCTTCTTTTAGGGGCTATCACAGTTGTAATACCCCTAAAGTGTATTGTAGAATACACTAGACCCCTTCTACATAGGTTGTACTTTCCACTACAAGTATAACCCTTTAAAAACCAGCGTGTAATGAAAACACACACACCATATTGAAGTGAAATTGGTCAATGTAAAATTGAAATGGTGCATAATGTTTGTATTAAGGACTTGAAAGCCAGAGGATATTCTTCATTGTATTTCCCCTGGTAGTTCCCTCCTTTGTTTTCAGGATGCCAAATTCAAATGCTACAGTAGTATTAACAACTTTATGGGAGAGACAGCCATTGGACATAGCCTGGGAACCTAGCTACACACCATTTTAATGGTATTTCCTTGGCTAGTTTTATTCTGCCTTCCAAACAAGTGATTCAAAATCCAATGTAGGAATTATATTTCTTGAGAATACTATAAAGCTTTGGTATGTTCCCCATAGTTTTCACCACAATCCTCTGACAGCAGAGACTCACAGTTGCTTACTGAATGAGTGAAATGCCCTTTTTTTCCACGAGCAATTTACATCTGTAACTATCAGCCAATATAAAGTAACTGATTCATAGTATTATGCCCCAAGTAAACCCGTATTTATAAAATGAAATTTTAAAGTATTTGCAGCTGGGCGCAGTGGCACATGCCTGTAATGCCAGCACTTTGGGAGGCTGAGACAGGAGAATCACGAGTTTAAAGCCAGCCTCAGCAACAGTGAGGTGCTAAGCAACTCAGTGAGAACCTATCTCTACATAAAACACAAAATAGGGCTGGGGATGTGGCTCAGTGGATGAGTGCTCCTGAGTTCAATCCCTGGTGCCAAAAGTAAATAAATAAATAAAGTATTTGCATCTTACATTCTTAAAAATCTTAAATTGAGGGGGGAAATCTGTTTAAAATATGATTATTTTTGCTTTTAAGATACAACTGCCAACAATGTTAACTTCTAGGAAACGAATCCCTGTACATTTGCATATTTTTCAGTGAAATAGAGCAAATGGACTCTGAATATCTATTTATCACCTATCCCTTTATAGCTTGTAGTAGTCACTATCTGAATTTGCATCCTAGGTTGCCATGTTGAAAATACAGATTATTCTCAGTGGACCAGTGACTCCATTGAGCACCTCACTGCCTTTTTGTGTGTGTGTGTGTGTGTGGGTACATCTGGTGACACATAATCTCACACAAAAGGGCCCTCCAGCCTGTTAAGTAGTAATAACCTTTCTCACCCCAAAACAATGAGATATCAGATAATTGCAGCCTGAGAAACAAAGGATTTCCACTTCTTTTCAGAGAAGATTGTGGTCCTAATTCCCTCCCCTCCTGACAAGACTGGCACTCAGGAATATCTAATTTAGTCCTTGCTTTGTAGAGGATCATAAAGAGGCTCTTTGTTATGCTCTTTCTTTTCTTCCAGCAGGATGTATCCATTATTTTGGTCTGTTGCCTGGTACATGCAGCAGTTTCTTCAATAGCACCTTGAATAGTGGTGTTTCTCTTTTGTCGGGAAGCATAAGCTTTATCTAAATAATTACTTTGTTTACAAATCAAACCCCACAAAGCTAGTGTTTTCCACAGATGCACTGACTCTAGAACATTCTTTGTCCCATGTAAAATCAGCATCCACTGTGGATCAGATTTCCTTTCTGTCCCCATTAATTTTCAGGTCCTTTGGGTCCTGGGAATGCTTATTTATGGCTTCTCTAATGATTGTTTTGGGTTTGATGGGGTTTGTGGATGCTTTAGAGCATTTGAGAGGCATCCTTATTACTAGAATCTTGTTCATTGTTTGGCAGAAGATGAGGGGATTAATTATAAGGGTATTGAATGTAGTCAGGTAACGCTGAGATGCTCTAGTTAAGGAAGGGAGGTAGTGGAAGAGGACGAACATCGAACATCGTGTTTCTGAAGCCCTTGACCACATCTTATTTATCTGGTCACTGCAACAAAACAGTATATGGTTTAACTAGTTTTTCTCCCCTCCCTCCCTCCTTTCTTTTACAAATGAACACAGCTTCATTCAAAACCTGCAAGTGATCACTGTAAACATAAGAAAATAAAGAAGGATTTCCCTTGGGGTGTGTGTGTCAGTTTTTCCTAGATAAAAAAGAACTGTGTACTGTAGTCCAGTGAACTTCTACATGAAAAATTCCTGACAAGATTAATATGCCCTTCCATGTTCAGCGAGGTTCTGATGATCTCATTCTTGGAAAAATGCATTCTTTAAAATTATTGCCTCTCAGTTGTTTGGAAAGATGCATTGTGCAACTTTAGAGCCTAAACTTCAGAGTCAAAGTACCTGGGTTTAAGTTTTGGTTGTCTATACTAGTTGTGTGATGTTTGGGAAAGCTTGTTAACCTTTCTAGGCCTCCAGTTTTTCTCATGGGCAAAATGGGAATAATGGTACCTACTCATAGATGTGTTGTATGTAGTCTGTTAAATGAGTTAATAACACATAGGTGTTTTGAACAGTGTTTGGCAGTAAGTGCATGTTAGCTGTTTTTCTTTTTAAAATCACCTGAACCATATTTGAATGTCTACTCTTTTATGAAAGAAATTCAGGATTTAAAAAGATAGGCTTCAAGCCTTCCCACAGAATGAATTCTGAGTCTGTAGTGAATTCAGAACACAGGTAGAAATACTTAAATTGCTTAACCCCAAGATAAATCTAGTGGGAAAATTTAACCCAGACGTGATCACCTGTCTGTTGGAACGTCCTAGGGCTACCCGTGGTCCTCATAGGATTCTTGGACTTTTCAGTTTAATGAACTTAGCATAATAATATGCCAAGTGTGACCAGCTGCTTCAGTGTCACTAAGGTTCATTAAAAAAATAAATAAATAAATAAAAGTAAAATCCAGAGTCCCCTTTGCATCATTGGGGCCACAATCACAGGGGCAGAGAGCCCAGGAATCTACATTTTAAACAAGCTTCCCTGGTGGTTCTTAGGCATGATGAAAATTGAGAACAGCTGGTGAGAGCAGTTGGCTCTAGAGGCTTGCTAGATTCACTTGGGGAGCATTTAAAAGATTCAGATGCTCCCATCCTGGCTTCGCCATCCTGATTTAATTGTTTTGGGGCGTGGCCTGGGCATTAGCATTAGCAGGTGATTATAATGGGCAGCTGAAGTGGAGAAATGGTGGCATTAGAAGACAATCAGTGAAGGTGATCGTTGACATAATTTATTATATCAGGGATGTAAGCTAAATTTAGATTTTTCAAAAAGTCATTACAGTGGTTACCAGGGTCTGGGGATGGGATAGGGAATTATTTAATGGGCATGAAGTTTTTATTTGGGATGATGAGAGTCCTGGAAATGGATGGTGGTGATGGTTGCACAACTTTGTAAATATATTTAATGCCACAGAACTTAAGAATGGTTAAATGGCAAGTTTTATATTATGTATATTTTGCCACAAAATATACAAAAAATGCTTTAAAGACATAATTTACATATTGTGAACTGTATTACTGTTATTTTTTTCTTTTCACAGTGACAGGGTATCATGTATGCCACTGATTCCAGGGGACACTCCCCTGCTTTCCTACAAACTCAGAATGGAAATAGCCATCGCTCACCTGGTTATGTTCCAGGGAAGGTTGTTCCCCTGCGTCCTCCTCCTCCTCCAAAGAGCCAAGCTTCTGCCAAGTTTACCTCCATCCGACAAGAAGCACAGGCAGCCTTTGCATTCTCACCTGAAGAACAGCAAACACAGAGAGCAAGCCGGAAGCAGAAGCGACACAAGAATACTTTCATTTGCTTTGCTATAACTAGTTTATCATTTTTTATTGCACTTGCAGTCATTTTAGGAATATCCTCAAAATATGCTCCAGATGGTAAGTGTGCGTGTGCGTGCGTGCGTGCATGTGTATGCAGCATATATAGAGGACATTCCCAAAGAGGAAAGGAGGAGATACTGTAATAATTTTTAAAAACTTATTTCCCTAAGTTGACTTGAGCTAGCCAAGACACAGTTAGGCAATATGATGAGGTGTAACCTGTTATGAATGAGAACAGTTGTTCAAGGAATTCATTGGAAATTATAAATTTCCAAGATTTGCTCTTTGCTGTTTTTCCACTTGGTCCCGGTGCTCAAGTTGTTCTTGGAATCTCTCTTTTGGAAATGTTTTTAAGAGCCTCCACTGAATTCTTGTGGTAGCACAATTTTATCCTTTGTGGTAGTGTGATTTTTGAACTACAGAAGTATTTTTTTGTGTCAAAAATGTGATAAACTGGATTTAATCTTTTTAAAAAAATAAGTGATTAAAACTAATAATAACTTGTATTTTGTGGCTTGGAATGAGCTTAGTAGACAGTTCCAAAGGAGGAGCTTCAAATACTTTTTAGTTATATACAGTGTACATCCTGTATATAACTAAATATACAAAGCATCTATGAGGATGTGTAAATTCTGACACATTTAAAAAAAATCACCCATTACTTCATAGTTAAATATCATGCAGGGAGGTTTTAATTTCTTGAATGGTCTTTGCTTTTTAAGAATCATATCAGCAATTCAATGGTAATATATTTACTTAAATGGTTTTGAAAAAGTTCATTGTCAGTCAGCTTTAATATAACACCAACAAAGAATTGCCTCATAAAAGAAACCCATGTATCTGTCTGAAACTCAGAGGGCCCAGGGCTGTGACTAGGAGCATCAGACCATTTCAACCTGGCTTGGGTGCCATATTTGTGTATTTTTTTTTTTTTTTAAACAAAATGTATAATAGTCTTTTTCCCCCCCTTTGGTTAAACTGGATGCTTCCTTAACTGGATATAACAGCTGAAGGACATTTTACTATTTATAAGACTTAAAAATATTATTTTGTTTAGTTTTCATGGATGCTTTAGGGTCCCCGAGGCGTTAGTGGCAATACTTTTTTTTTTTGTACTGGGGATTGAACTCAGGGGTACTCAACTACTCAGCCACACCCCCAGCCCTATTTTGTGTTTTATGTAGAGACAGGGTCTCACTGAGTTGCTTAGCACCTCCCTGTTGCTGAGGCTGGCTTTGAACTTGCGATTCCCCTGTCTCAGCTTCACAAAGTGCTGGGATTACAGGCGTGTGCCACAGCACCTGGCCAGTGCCAATACTTCTGAGATGACAGATGGAAAAGAAAAGAGATGTTTGTATCAACATCTTTGTTGCCCAAACCAGTAGACTATACTATAAATTTTAACATTGCTTTCCATTCTATGCAGTATTGACTTCCTCTCTCCTTTTCCCAGCTGAATAAGCAAGTTCCCTGCTGCTGTTTCATACTTCCCAAGTAATCTGCAGTAAAGAGATGCTAGATAGTGGGAATCAGAGCTGAAATCTGTGGCTTTCCTTGGTATTTTTATGTCCATTGAAGACATTGAATTGCTGATGTGGTTCCTTGAGTCAACATTCTTTCGTTTCATATTTTGGCAATATAAATACAGATTATCCATGGAAAGATCTGGTATGCTGAAAAATTTCAGGCTCAGCATTATGCTGTTACAGATGCACTCACTACTCTTAAAAGTGGGTAGCTGGGAAGGTGAGATGGCTGAGCTGTTTTTCACTGCTGTCCTCACACCACACATTTCTCATTAAGTGAATTTTACTGGAAAGGAACATATTGGAATTTTTGTGATGGTTCTAATGAAGTGTGCTCTCCTGGGGAATAATTATAAATAATTAAGAGGAATTATGTAACTGTTTTAGTGGACTCCAGATTTCTAAAGACAGGATTTCCCTCTCTCTAGCTGAGAATAGTGCTTGTTACATGGGACATAAATTAACTTTTTTTTCCTTCTTTTTTTTTTTTTTTTGTTTGTACTAGAGGTTGAACCCAGGGGCAATCTACCACTAATTTACATCCTTAGCCCTTTTTTATTTTTTATTTTGAAACTGGATCTTGCAAAGTTTCTTAGGGCCTTGTTAAGTTGCTGAGGCTGGTCTTGAATTTGTACTCCTCCTGCCTCAGCCTCTTGAGTTGCCAGGATTTCAGGCATGTGCCATAGCTACATTTGCTTTTTATATAACCCCATGGAGAATTCCAGCTAGACGTTTTATAGGGAGGGGGTTGAAGAAAAGTTCAAGAAATCCTTAGTATAAGTCAGAAAAAATTTTGAGAGATTTCTTAATTCCCTGATAGAAAGAAAAACTGAAGGATTTCTCCCCACTCTCTTCCTGTACTGGGCATGGAATCCAGGGGTGCTTTTCCACTGAACTGCACCTCAACCCTTTTTCTTTTTTCTTTTGTCTTGCTAAGTGTCTTGTTAAGTTCCCCAGGTTGGCCTCAAACTTTTGATCCTTCTGCCTCAATCTCCCAAATTGCTGGGATTCTAAGTGTGGGCTACTATGCCTGACGGATTGTTTTTATTTTTATATGTTTTAGTTTTTACAGTGCTAGGGATTGAACCCAGGACATGTGCATCTTAGGCAAGTGCTTCGCCACTGAGCTATACCCCCAGTACCAAGGATTGATTTTAGTATAATAGTGATGATCCTTGATTTATCTGAAGAATTACCTATCAGTCATAAAAACAGCTGTAAGAAAAATTATTTTATAAAGTAATTGCCACAGACTTAGCAAGGGGGACCAATTTGAAATGTAGTTAGTATCGCCTTTAAGAAAAAGCAGGAAGACTAGGACAGCATAAGCTCTTGGAAACAGGAAGAGATTGCAGAAGGTCATGCAAGTTCAAAGGGAAGAATCAGAAATTTTTCTATATAGAATTTCTTTGTGCCACACTCAGTCTGCCACTTGAACAAACATATTTCTTCATATGTTTCTCCTCCTGCCCCCCTACCCTCTTAGGTATAAGGGATTGAACCCAGGAGCATTTAACCACTGAGTTATACCCGCAGCCATTTTTATCTTTTATTTTGAGACAGGTTCTCACTAAGTTGCTTAGGACCTTGCCAAGTTGCTGAGGCTGGTTTTGAATTCCTGGTCTTTCTGCTTCAGCTTCCTGAGCGACGGATTACAAGCATGCACCACCATGCCTGGCTCTTCATGTTTCTCAAGCTTATCTTTCTTATTACTACCTTTGCTTAGTTTAAATACAGGTGACTTGTTAATCTAGTTTGATTAATCATGTGGACTTGGATGGCAGGGGGTACATGCATATCTAGTATTCTTATCTCCTCTTGGTGCTCCTCTTGCTTAAATACTATCCACCTTTTGGGGTCTAGATCTGGGGCCACCTGTTTCGTGAAGCTGCTGCAGTTACTCTGGCCCCATCCCTCCATGGTCTGAGATTGTTTGCACCTTTAAGTAACTACCACCTTGTTCTGCATATAATTATATCATACATGATGGCCTTTTCTCCTAAGCTAGCAAATAAACTTGAATGTGAGCTCATTTTATGCATTAAAAGTTTTGTAGAACGTATTACAAAATGCACAAATCAATCTTCAACAAATACTTGGTCATTAGTTGATCAGAATTGAAGGTATGATTTTCCCCCTTCCTCTTCCTAATTATGCCATAAACTAAGGATTTCATGCGTAAATAGCTGCAGTTTCACTGTCACCTGTTGGAGAGGCAAGTTGTGATTCTAGTAAAGGAACACTACAAGAGAAGAACCTCATTTCTTTGAAGCAGAACTTCCTTATCACTCAGCTTGCTAAGGCATCTTGGGTTTGGCTCCTCTAATCTGATATTTCCTCATCTCTGCAAATGAGAAGTCATGTCGATGGGTGCTTGCTTGCCTCTTGCAGTTTCACGGGAAAACACACGTGACTGAAGATGGTAGTATTCCTCAACCTCTGCCTTGGAAGGTGGTGCTATGATTGCCCACTTCTTGATTCACTGTGCATAGGAAGGAATTTGTGGATAGCCAATCTACATATTTTTTAGCAATTTCCATTTTTCACTTACCAATATGTTGTGTATATATATATTTTTTGTGATGCTGGCAGTCAAACCCAGGGTTCACACATGCGAGGCAGGTGCTCTACCACTGAGCTCCATCTCTAGTCCTATATTTTCTTTTCTAAAAAATTTTCTTAGCCGGGCGCGGTGGCTCAAGCCTGTAATCCCAGCACTTAGGGAGGCTGAGACAGGAGAATCGCGAGTTCAAAGCCAGCCTCAGCAATGGCGAGGCGCTAAGCGACTCAGTGAGACCCTGTCTCTACATAAAACACAAAATAGGGCTGGGGATGTGGCTCAGTGGTCAAGTGCCCCTGAGTTCAATCCCCAGCACCAA
>CM053399.1:119699004-119849324 GCA_028644305.1 Xerus rutilus
CCTGTAATCCCAGCACTTAGGGAGGCTGAGACAGGAGAATCGCGAGTTCAAAGCCAGCCTCAGCAATGGCGAGGCGCTAAGCGACTCAGTGAGACCCTGTCTCTACATAAAACACAAAATAGGGCTGGGGATGTGGCTCAGTGGTCAAGTGCCCCTGAGTTCAATCCCCAGCACCAAAAAAAAAAAAAAAAAAAAAAAATTTTCTTGTGTGAGTCCAAGGGCAGTTTATAATTTCGCTTCTTACTGTTGATTTTTTCCAGAGTAGATGGTTCAGAGGTACTTCCTTTGTGCCTTATGACATTTGATCTGAATTAGATGCTGGCTACTTAGTTTTGTGGTAACCTTTTTCTTTTTTAAATGTTGGGAAAGTAAAGGACCTGACATTTTCTAGTGAGTGGAAAGGGGTAGAGCTTATTCAGTGGTGAGAATGCTTGAATTTGGCTAATGGTATTCTTGCCTTTTGCTGGGTTGGATGGGATATCAGTGTTGTGTTGTTTTATAGAGAATTGTCCAGATCAAAACCCTCATCTCAGGAACTGGGACCCAGGACAAGATCCTGCAAAACAAGTTGTTATCAAGGAAGGAGATATGTTCCGCCTAACCTCAGATGTCACGGTGAATTCAATAGTCATTCAGGATGGAGGTAGGTAATTGTCCCTGGGGACTGCAAGGTTGATCTTTAATATGGGAGATATTTGCTGTTCCTTATAAAACTATTCTTAGATGGCATAGATTTGGGATAGAATGTCATGCTAACTATGGAAATGTGTTTAGTTTCGAAGTTTCAGCCATGGAATCCAAAAACTATAAGGACCTTACAAATCACTCAAGACCCTTTATTTATGGACAGCAAAATAAGAAAGATGATTATTTGCAAGCTGAATCTGTGTTAAAATTGATGGAGAATCATTAGAGAGATAACAGGTTTCCATAAACAAACATGAGATTCAGATTTGTAGTCTCTAAGTTATTTTTTCTAGAAATGATTTATTTCTAAATTGAATGGATTGAAATATGAACTCTTCACTTTTTCATTGGCTTTATTTTGAACTAGTTTAATTTTCTAAGTAAATTTTCCCCAATTTAATTGTGGAAGTGCTTTCTTTTCTTTTTTTCCCTACTTGAGGGGAAATCTATTCCTGTGTGTCTCAGAAAGATGTTCCAGAAGGTGGCCTATAATAATATTGTTCCCTGCAGGGCTGCTTGTATTTGGAGATGATAAAGATGGATCCAGAAATATTACTTTGAGGACTCGTTACATCCTGATCCAGGATGGTGGGGCGCTTCATATTGGAGCAGAAAAATGCCGCTATAAATCCAAAGCGACAATTGCCTTGTATGGCAAGTCAGATGAAGGCGAGAGTATGCCAACATTTGGCAAAAAGTTTATTGGCGTGGAAGCTGGCGGGACACTGGAGTTACATGGGGCATGGAAGACATCGTGGACATTGTTGGCAAAGACGCTGAATTCCTCAGGCTTGCCATTTGGGTCCTATTCCTTTGAGAAGGACTTTTCCCGGGGCCTCAATGTGAGGGTCATCGATCAAGACACGGCCAAACTTTTGGAAAATGTGAGGTTTGATACCCATGAGTACCAAAATGAGAGCAGACGACTCGAGGAATTTCTCAGAGTCCAGGATCCGGGTCGGATTGTTGCTATAGCTGTGGGAGATTCAGCAGTCAAAAGCCTGTTACAAGGAACTATCCAGATGATCCAGGACAGATTGGGGAGTAAGCTGATCCAAGGACTGGGCTACAGGTGAGCATGCCTTATTCTTTTTCTCTCCAGCTGTGTGTTGGAGGAGAGGAGAGTGATGGTGGGAAAGAAATCACCCTCTACAATAGAAAACAAACAACACTAAAAATGAGCTAGCACGACATGCCACATGAATGAAATTCAATAACATAATGCCTGAGTCAGCTGTTGGAAAGGCCACTCCTATTGCTGTATCAGCCTTTGAAACACAGGATTGGACCACCAGATATAGGATTCTGGAGTGCTTGTCTTGGCTTTGACTATGAAGGCCTTTGAATTATCTTGGCAGGATTGGGAAAAGAACAGAAATGTGGTTGTGAAAACCAATCAGGTGGCATAAAGGCTAATATTGCCTTCAAGGAGACTTCCTTTTTTCATTACCTCCTGAAGATAGGAATTCTGAATAATTGAGGCAACGCACGGGTTGAAAGGTTAGAGCACAATTCCATGCTAAGTTGTAAAGCCCAAAGTGGTGGGGCATGCTCAGTTTCCCTTGTCTTTTGGAATCCTATGCATACTATATTCATACTTCGAGTGCATGTTTATACTTTGAGCCCACTTGTTTGATTGACTCAGGTCTCTAGAGTCCTAGCATTGGTGAGGAAGAAAAAAGTTTTACTGTCATCTAGATAGTAAAATTCATTTCTACTATTTATGGTTCTTATCGCATCTACGTATTAACCATGATTTCCTAATGCAGTCCTGAGTCTAGGGGAAGTAGCTGGCTCAACATTTAATTCAAAAAACAGAAGTATTAATTCTGCTGAATGTTCTTAGTAAAGTTGGAAAATGTCTGCAACGAGAAAGAGGACCTCAAAACCCAGAGACCAAAGTGATCTAATAGTTTTTTTTTTTCCTTTGATGGTAGGTTATTGAATGGAGTATTACCTATAGAAATTCTATTTTTTTTTGGTCCCGGGGATTAAATTCAAGGGTGCCTAACCATGGAGTCACATCCCCAGCCCTTTTTTATATTTTATTTAGAGACAGGGTCTCACTAAGTTGCTAAGAGCCTTGCCAAGTTGCTGAGGCTGGCTTTGAACTCAAGATCCTCCTGCCCCAGCCTCCTGAGCTGCTGCGATTATAGATATGTGCTACCATGCTTGGCTATAGAAATTATAGAAGACAAAAATTAGTGAAGAGGAAAGGTGTGTAATGCTTTGGAAATGCCTTTCTTTCACCTTTCATTAGAAGATGCTAAGTGCTGGATGTGCATTAATGTTTAGGCAAAAGGACACTATCTCAGAGTCTTTCTTTAATCTAGTGAATAAACTAAGCCTGCATACATGCTAATCATGCAGTAAGATACTCACTGCAGTTACAGGCGGTAATGGAAGCATAAATAGAAAGAGCCCCTAACTGGCCTAGGGAATCGGTGCTGGCCAAAAGCAAGAGGCCTGGAGGAATTTCAGTGATGTGCTGTGTAGACAGCAAAAGAGGAAAACTTTCTAGATAAGGAATACCATGAGCAAAACCTCAGAGTGTTTGGTGTTGTTTAAGTATAATACATACAGAGAAGTGTTAAAAACGAATGGAGAATTTACTGATTTATCACAGCATGATACCTGAGTAACCAACACCTAGACCAAGCAATAAAGCATTACTAGCAGCCCATCCACCTGCTGCTGGGCCCTAATCACTCTCTCCCCAAGCAAATGTTACCACTCTCCTCAATTTGTGGGATACACAGAAGTTCATGTTTGCCTCTCTTTGAGCTTCCAATAAATGGTTGCAGATAATGGATTTTGCGCCTGCTTTATTTGCTCAGCATTGTTATTGAATGTCATACATGTTGCATGTTGTGCTGGCTCATTTTTAGTGCTTTTTATTTCTTATTGTAGGAATATACCACCATTTAGTTACTGGTGGACATCTGAATGGCTTTCCAGTTTGGACTTATTATAAGAAATCCCTTTGTAAATGCTCCTTCACCCACCTCTTGATATACATGTGCACATATTTCTATAATTTATAGACACAGGAGTGGAAGCATGGTCTTTCCAAGGTTATATTAGTGAGTGTTAGTCAGTGTTCCATTAATATGACAAAGTACCTGAGATAATCAGCTTATAAAAAGGAAAGACTTATTTGGGCTTATAGTTTTAGAGGTTTCAGTCCATGGTCACTTAACCCTATCACTTTGGTCTGTGGGTAGGTGGAACATGGTGGGGTACATGTGGTGGAGTGAAGCTGGTGACCTCGTGGTGGCCAGGAAGCAGAGAGAAGAGGAGATGAGAGTCCCAATATCCCCTTCAAGGGCTCGCCTCCAATGACCTAACTTCCTTTCACTACGCTTCACCTCTTAAAGGCTCTAACACCACCTAATAGCACCATCAGCTGGGAATTGAGCCTTCAACACATGGGCTTTTGAGAGACGTTTATGATCTAAACTTTAACGCTTGCTATCTTACGCTGTTGTTTTATTATCTAGTAATGGCAAGGGTTGCAACTTATGTCCCCCCAACCCCAACCCCCAGAGCTAGGGAGTGCATCCAGGGGCACTCTGCCACTGAGCTGCATCCCCAGATTTTTTTATTTTTTTGTATTTGAGACTTGTTCTCACTAAGTTGCTGAGACTGGCCTCAAATGATCCTCCTGCCTCAGCCTCCCAAGTTGTTGAACTTACAGGGGTGCACCATCACACACCCAGCTAAACTTCTGTTTCTTAATACCATCATTGTTTCTAGGTTGGTATGATCATCAGCTGTGACTATTTTGACTTTGGTACCTCTCTCTTCCAGAATGGTTTCTAAATTCTCTTTGAAATATTGTCACTGACTTGATGGAGTCGTGATCTTTCGCCAACGTTCCATTACATTGACATTATCCCCAGTGTGCATAAACACGCACCCCTTTGAAGATAGTGTCCTAGTGCACTGAAATTTTCCCCAAGTGGAGGAGGGAAGTAGGAGTGTTTTGGAGATAATGTCAGTAGAATGGAACATTGTTTTAGTTGCTGAGGCAGTTCTGGTAAATAAAGGAAGCCTCAGACATTCTTTCTCTCCTTCCCTCTCAAATAGGAGATTATAAATTGAGACATTCTTTATTTGATCCTTTCTACTGTATCAAAGGATACAAACAAGAGCTAAAAAGCATTGTCAGCCAAAGAGTAGCTAATCCACACAGGAGTGGCTATGGGTTTCTAAGAGTGTGTGTAGGCATGCTTTGGTTAGCTTTTGTCTGTGGATATCCAGCCATCTGTCTGGCATAGATTACACTTGGCATTTTTTTTTCTAAAGTAGGAAATTCACATTCTTCTTTTCATGTTTTGAATCAGGAGGCTTAAGGCAAATTTTTTTTGCTTTTGTTATTGTCTTTTTTTCTTTGACTTTAGCCTTAAACTTGAACAATTTCCTTGGATATTTAATATCACAGAAATAAAATGGCATTTTCAAACACATTGCTTTTAGCAAATAGACAGTGGTATGTAAAATAAAAAATCTGTTGGATAGTGACTCTGAGACTTAAGAATGTTAAGACAGTCTAACTCAACTCTTTTTCAAACTTGCCTGCACACCTGGAGACTTTAAAATTTCCTGATGCCTAGGGTCTGTCTTAGAGCAGGATCTTACTGGTAGGTAGGACCCCCAGGCAACGGAAATTCAATCCCTGTTGGTAATTCCTACTGTAACGTTTAATCTCTAGGTCAGGGGTTCTCAAAGTTTGGTCCTCTGACCCAGCAGCATTAGTGTTGTTGGGAATGTATTAGAGATGCAGATTTTCAGGTTCCACCTTGGGTACTTGGGTGGATCTAGCATACTGCCTCACCCTCTAGATGGTTCTGATGCTGACTAATCATGTTCCAACACAGTGGTTTTTATTTTTTTATTTTATTTTTTTGTGGTCCTGGGGATCGAACCCAGGAATTTGTCCATGCAAAGCAAGCACTCTACCAACTGAGCTATATATTTCCAGCCCCCAACACAGTGGTTCTGAAGTCTGCCTGCACAATTAGATTACCTGGGGAACTTTAAAAACATACTAATGCTGGTCTCAAGCTTTAGATGTTGTGATTGCATACAGCTGAGTTAAGTCTGAGCATTGATATTATTTCTAAAGTTCCCTAAGTGATTCTTTGATGCATCTCAATTTTTGAGAACATTATAGAAGATAGTGTAAAAGAGAGCAGGTAGTAGTCATTTAAAGATAAAGACAGTAAATGGATCTGTGGCCTGAATAATATGTGAGTGATATGAGTGTGTGCTGAGGAGGGAAGTCCATGATTAATTGAAACTATAGTCATCAGTGTTCCACCTGTTAAAGAGCTGGATGAGCAAATATTTGAAAATCAGGCATGTTTGCTTCCAGCATGTTGGTTACTTCAAAGTTTGGAATTGCATCCTCATGGGAAAAGAGGTTTAGCAGTCTGCAAAAATGAAATGTAAGAATTAAAAAGTAACCTGCCATAACATCTGTATTAGAGATTTAGGTCATTACTGTGAGGAGTAATCAGATATACACACTCTTTTTTCCTTCTAGGCAAGCTTGGGCTTTAGTTGGTGTCATTGATGGTGGAAGTACTTCTTGCAATGAATCTGTGAGAAACTACGAAAACCACAGTAGTGGTGGGAAGGCTCTGGCCCAAAGAGAATTTTATACTGTGGATGGTCAGAAGTTCTCTGTGACAGCCTATAGTGAATGGATTGAAGGTAGGCAAAGGTAGTTTATAGTCTCGTAAGACATTGGTAAGTATAGGACTAGATTTTTAAAACATGATTGGTCGGATTCTTTACCAGTTGAAGCTGAAATTTGTTTCCCTACTGTATTTAAATCTTTTAGATTCAAGAGCTCTTCCTGGATTAGAAAAATGATCTGTTCTAGTTTGAACATCCCCAGTTGGACTTTGTTCTTGATTTTTTTGAGTCACAGAGTGTAATTAAATAGTAAAAATTAATTTATATCCTGTTGGAGGTAACCGAACCAATCTGAATGTGATAGAGTGAGCTGTCTTTGATTATGTGCAATGATAGTGAACCTGATTTTGAACTTTGGATCTTCTCTTTATGTAGATATACCACCTACTATTACTTTTGAACACCTGCTGTGCAAACAAACTTCTCATTTACTAGGCAGTTTTTCCCCCTGATGATCCAGCTAATACATTTTATCTTATGAGCAAATGGAAAACACAGAGAAGTATAAAGTAAAAATTAATCTTTAGCCCTATTATTCAGAGATAATTATTTCAGTTCATGATAGTCTAGGATCTTTTTTATCTTGTATGTCTTTCTCCCTGCATCTTGCTTTAACCTGCTTTCTAAGAGTTATTTTATTTATTTAAATTTTCTTCAACATAACTTTTTATAGTCCATCTTTGAGGATTATAGTTCATTCAAATATTGCCTAGCACTAGGTGTTTAGGGAGCCTCTAATTTTTTTTTTCTTTTAAAGATGTTTACTGTAGAATTAAAAAATTTAACTTATCTTGTTGCCGGATTATTTTGCTCCAGCTGTAGAATGGCATCTTCCTGTCCGTGTTTGTCCACTATCTTTCTAACTAAACATAAACAGAATTAATGTGAAATGAGCAAAATTAAGAGGTGCTTATCACATCTGTAATTACCCAGAAGGTTTTGCTTTAAAGTGGGGCCATACCTCAGTTTTGAGCAGCAATGTAGCAAAGTGCTTAGTAACATGGATTTCTCTTGACAGAATGCCTGAGCTCCCATCCTAGCTCTTTTCACGTAGTGTATGATCGTGGGCATGTGACTTTAACTTCCTAAACCTCAGTTTCCTCATTTGCAAAATGGGAATAATAATAGAAGCCGCAACACAGGGCTGCTTTGAGTAACAGAGGTGAAGAATGGGAAGTTTTTATTTTTAGCACAGTGCATGTAGCACTCAATTATGTTAATAATCATGCAAACATGATTGGGGTTATAAGGATGTTTTGTATCACTGTGATTAAAGACATTCTTTTGCTTTAAAACAAACAATTAAATGGAGTCCCTGATAAATAACAGGAACTTTCACCTCCAGCAAACCCAGCAACTTTCTGGGTTTGAGGTGAGGAAAATGGTGTCTTTTATACATAAGGAAGCTGGACCAAGCCCCAGCTTTCTGCTTCCAAGACTATTCCTCTTTCTACCACACCATGGTTATCTCTAGCAAAATAAGCAGATGCAAAGCTTTTCTTAGCAGAATTTGGTCCTGTTAATGGCATTTCGTTGGTCTTGTCTCCAGAAGGTTCCAGGCAGGGGAGATTACTGATGGACCTTGAGTCAGCTTTTCATTTGTAGAAAATCTCTTCATTTCCACATTAGCAATGACATTTATGGAGGAGGGAACATTCTTTCTCTATCGTAGGCTACTGTTTGTGTCCAGTGTTCTCAGTGACTCTTAGTTTCTGGAAGAGGTGGAAATTCTCCTCAGGAAGCAGGGAACTGAACTTATTTCCTTTTTAACTTCCAATTCAATGTGCTAATAGGAGATAATCTGCAGAATTTTCTTCTAAAGGTAGAAAAAAAGTGAGGAATTGTTGAATGGTACAGTCCTTCCCATCTAACCTTTTGACTTTCTTTTTGAACAGATAGATTCTTATCATCTTTCAAATCAAGACCTATTTGTCGTATAGTAATATATTTTTTTAAAGTATTGAACTTTTACATAAAATAATGAATGTTCCTTAGTTGCCCCCACCCCTCCTTTTCTTAGTACTGGGGATTGAACCCAGGTGCACTTACCACTAAGCTATGTCCTTAACTCCCCCGCCACCCCCCAATTTTGATGTAGGATCTTGCTTAGTTGCTGAGGCTGGCCTTGAACTTGTAATCCTCCTGCCTCAACCTTCAGAATCACTGAGATTATAAGCATTTGTCACTATGCCTGTCCTAGCTGCCCTTTTTAGGGGGAGCATTTTCTTTTATTAAAACTGAAAATTTGAGTAAATCATTATTGTTGCAGCTGTGGAGCTTTTAATTATCTTTGTTTTCAATCTTTCTGTTTTTTATTATTGGAAAGAGAGAGTAATATAGAGGTAAATAAATTGAATTCTGCCTGTACACAACGGAGCATACTTGTAATTCCAGAAACTTGGGAGGCTGAAGAAGAAGGATCACAAGTTTGACACCAACCTCAGCAACTCAGTGAGATCCTGTCTCAAAATAAAAAAATTGAATTCTGGAAGTAGATTAGTATTCAATTCCGGGCTCTACCATTTTTTTTTTAACTATTATTTTAGCCATTGTCCAAACTCCTAGATCTTGGTTTCTTTATCGCTAGTGAATATAATTTCTATCTCTCACAGTTTTGATGAAAAGTGATTATGCATGTGAAGTTCCAAAAAGTATAAGCTATTATTACAATTACTAGAGTTATTATTATTTATATTACTTTTTTGGATAAAATGCCATTATAGGCTTCAGTATCTGCATGCAAGAAATATATCAAAAACATGTGAAATTTATGAGGTATTTTTATGACACACAAAAACAGGATAGGTCAAAGTCTAAAAGAACAGAATCCAAATTTGCCTAGGCTAGATTTTATTTGGATAGTTGGCTCAAGACTATAAGACTGTATATTATTCCTTGTTCCTCGCTTGAATTTCCTTCCTTTCGATTCTCCTGACTTAAGTAAATGTATTCTTTGGCTCTCGTCATTACCCCTTTAGAGTCAGCATCTTAAAGTAGCCCCAGAGTACTATGTTGTTAGAGAGAAATACTGATATTTATTACAGATGTCTTGAAATGGGCTGTTTCTTCTCCATTGATGTTATGAAGTAGCTGCCTTCTATTCCAGGCAGGAAATGCTTCTACACTCGGTTGCATGTAAAAGAAGTATAAGTGATGGAGAAGTTGTTAAGCTTTTCAGTTCTCATCTGCCTAAATGAGACCCAGCTTTGAATTTCAAAGGAGATAGGAGAAAAGATCAGTCATTAGTAGTTACTAGGTTGTATAATATACATCATCCTAGGAATGGAGCTGAGATGGACAGGGTCACCATCATGTGCCCTCAGGTCACACTGCAGATCATGCTAGTCATACTTGTCCATTCAGCAGACATCTGTGGAGCTGTACTCTGAAGAACATAAATGGATGAGTACATAAATGGATGCATGTAGCAGCCTTCACTGATGCACCTTGTGAGAAGGTGGGCTACCCTTCTACTGGGAAGGTGTGATTGACACCAAAGGGAATGCATGAGAAGACCCGAAAGAGAGCTTACTGCTAGCAATGATGTTTGAGAAGTCTTTAAGGATTCTCCTGAAGTTTATAAAAAGGTGGACAGTGCCAGGTTCAGTGGTATATGCCTTTAATCCCAATGATGTGAGAAACTAAAGTAGGAGTATTGCATGTTCAAGGCCAGCCTTAGCAATTTAGTGAGACCCTGTCTCAAAATAAAATATAAAAAGACCTGGGTTATTAGCTCAGTGGTAGAGCACCCCTGAGTTCAATTCCTAGTACCCACCCTCCCCCCAAATGGTAAACAAAAGTGGAGGGACAGTCAAGGTAAAGGATAAAGCAAGCATTTGTCTTTCTATTGTGTAAGAATCAAAGAGAAGGCACCATCCATGAGAAAGCAAGCCTTTACCAGGCAGTAGAGGGGCTGGTGCCTTGATCTTCTTGACTTCCCAGTCTCTAGAACTGTGGTTAAGAACTTTCTGTTATTTGTGAGCTAAAAACAAAAAAACAAAACAAAACGACAACAACAGAGACATGACAAAGGGCCCAGAAATGAGGAATTTTTTTGAGGGAAATTTTTATTCCTAATGTATCTATGGCATTAACATCCTATCTCTTTCTGTGCTTGGATCATATTGAACTACTGGATATTTATTATAAGCTATTCTGTGCTTGGCCATGTCAACCCAAGTGTGATATGTTTTTGTTACATATTAAGGATTGTTTGGGGCAATATTAACAGTTGTAACACTGAGTTGAAATACAGCAAGGGATTTGGGGATTGAGAGTCTTTAACATTTTAAAGCATAGTTTACAAATGTGACTTTTTCTTATTATGGCTAGTGGTGCATGGAGGTCTCTTTCCTAGAGAGCTAGGACATGTATTTCCGTATTTTTGTCATTCATATCTGCAGAGTGATTGGCACATGTATAGCACTAGTAAATATTTGCTAAATTGTGTTTATCTTTTGATTTGTGAATTAGAGAGAAGATTGATTTTGGAAAAATATAATCCTGTTAATACATCACTTTTTTGTCTTTGGTTTTTTGTTTAGGTGTTTCTCTTTCAGGATTCCGGGTGGAGCCTGTGGATGGAGTGAAGCTTCACCTGCTGGATGATGTTAGTAGCTGGAAACCTGGAGACCAGATTGTGGTTGCAAGCACAGACTATTCCATGTACCAAGCTGAGGAGTTCACTCTTCTCCCCTGTCCTGAGTGTAACCGTTTTCAGGTCAAAGTTAGAGGTATTAAACTATTAAGTGTATTTCATGGGAAACACTCTTTCTTGGGGATTTGATTCTTGGAATCATTTTTCTATCCATTCATCATCATGATCATCATCATTAATATTAAAGATCTTGGCTGGGCACACTGGTGCATGCCTGAATCCCAGAGGCTCAGGAGGCTGAGGTAGGAGGATCCTGAGTTCACTTTTCCTTCTCTTGATAATACAGGGCAGAAGCAAAGCAAGTAAAACTAAAACTCAACAACTAAGCAACTCACTGAGACCCTGTCTCTAAATAAAATACAAAATAGGGCTGGGGATGTGGCTTAGTGGTCAAGTGTCTATGAGTTTAATCCCCAGTACCCACTACCCCACAAAAAAAATTAAAAGATCTTAACAGTGTAAGGCATTGAAATTAGCTCCCAGAGGGAATTAGAAATACTTAATGTACAATGTTCTTGCTATTAATGATGTGTAGTAGGCAAATTAGTGTTTTGGGACCTTAGTTTCTTTGTGAAAAAATAAAAAAAATGTGGACTACCTGGGGAACTGCCTATAATCCCAGCTACTTAGGAGTCTGAGGCTGGAGGACCACAATTTGAGGCCAGCTTCAGCAATTTAGCAAGCCCCTGTCTCAAAGAAATAAAAATTAAAAATAAATTTTAAACAATGGGGATGTAGCTCAGTGGTAAAGCAACCCTGAGTTCAATCCCAGTACCAAAAAATGATGTGAACTAGATGAATTGATTTTCCAAGACCTTTTTAGTTTCTTTCTTATTAATTTCTCATTATTAATAAGGGAATAGTAACAAACCCAACTATTAACCAAATCTATTTTTAATAGAAATGTTTCTTAACAAAAAAATTTTTTAGTTTTGCTTGACAAAAATAAATCTCACTGATATTTAAAATGGAATCTGATAGATATTTTTATAAGAATCTTTCCTATCATAATCTTGACTAATACATTTTTTGAAGGAGAGCAATACACAAAAGGATTCTCCATGTAAGCTGTGTATAGAAAGAATGGCTGACACTTACCTGGTACTTATTCTGGGCCTGATACTCTACAGAGCCCCCTGTATGTTCATATATAGGATTCATTGCACATTCTACTTACTTTTTTCCTTGTTTCTGTACTCAAGGTGGTATAACGATGGTATAAAAACAGAAGAATTTACAGTAACTTCTGTAAGTGCCCAATTTTTCAGTAATTCAGCATAATAGATAATTGAGAGCTTTGAAGTTTAAAGGAGCATTTTCTACTTAAAATAGGATTATTGGCTAACTTAGCATTTTTTCTCTGTGCTTCATTCAGTGCTACACTTTTCCTTCTCTTGATAATACAGGGCAGAAGCAAAGCAAGTAAAACTAAAACCCCAAATAAAAGCAATCAAAAAAATATCCCCCAAAGTGATACCATCTGATATTAAAATTTTTTGGAAATTCCCACTCCTGATGACAAATCTACATGATTTTGAGTCTCTGTGAACCCGACTTGATGATTTATTTGTATTTTTCCTTCCTGAGTTTATCTAAGAGCATCAGAGAAAAAAACTGATTATGAAACAACTTCTGAACTTCCAGTAAGGGTAGCCATTTAAAAGAATGCATACTGAAACTAAAATAAGAAGTGGGAAAGAAAAGATGGTAATTATTGTATGGCCAATGTCCAACTGCAGATTACTTTAGCTTTGAAGTAGAAGCACAAACAACTTGACACCCTGATAGTAACTTCTACAAAACTTTTTTTTTTTTAAATAGATTCACTGTATTTGGTTCTTCATATGCCCTAGGCTAGAACAAGGACAAGAACTAGAGGGAAAGACTGCCTAGATTCCAAGTCATTAATGCTGTTTACCCGAGAATTGGGCTCCTTTAGCAAGCTCTCTGTTCCTATCTCCGTTTGAGAGTTGGCAGGACAAGTGGTAGTGAGGATTCAAGCTTTGGGCAGGTGGTTGGACCGGATAATCTTTGAAATTCCTCTTCCTGGGATGCTGTGATTTGAAAGTTCAGAGAATGAGAGATGACAAGCTATTGATCTATGTCTTGGGGTTATGGAGTGGAGAGGAATGTATTTTTGAACTAAGTTCCATGTTTCCTTTTCCTTTGTCCACGTTGACCAGAAACCCCTCAGTTCCTGCACATGGGAGAGATCATAGATGGCGTAGACATGAGAGCTGAGGTTGGAATTCTCACCCGGAATATTGTAATCTATGGAGAAATGGAGGACTCATGCTATGCAGAAAATCAGTGCCAATTCTTTGATTATGATACCTTTGGGGGACACGTCATGGTAGGCAAAAGGATTCGACAATTTCTTTGAAAATCCTAGTTGTTGAGTACATATTTGAACAAACTTTCAAGTGGTTGAAAAATATGTGGATATTAAAAAGAAATCCTATTTTATTTATCCTTTTAAATAAATGAGGATATTTTAAAAAACAAAAACAAAAACTTGCATCTTTATTTAGCTGACTGGGCCTGTGGTTCAATCATTTAAGAATTGTTCCTTAAAGAATTAAATCAACATATTTTGCAAGACCCAAATATAAAGAGACAAAAGAATGCTCTTGTTATTAGTGCATACAATTTCTGAATCAATTGGTTCTTTAAAAAAACATAGTACTAAAGAGTGAGTAATAGTAGTATGTATGTCCAAAATGTTATTTCTATGTATATTTTTAATGCAAATTTTTATTCTGTGAGAATATTGAGTACTTAGTATATGGTAGACAGTCTTCTGTATTCTATTGGATTTATGGCCACATGTGGTTTTTTTAAAATTTTTTTTAGTTGTAGATTGACACAATGTCTTTATTTTATTGCTGTGTATGTGGTGCTGAGGATCGAACCCAAGGCCTCACGCATGCGAGGCAAGGGCTCTACCACTGAGCTACAATCCCAGCCCCGCCACATGTGTTTTGTTTTTTTTTTTAAATATTTTTTTAGTTGTAGATGGACACGATGTCTTTATTTTATTGCTTTGTATGTGGTGCTGAGGATCGAACCCAGGGCCTCACGCATGCGAGGCAAGCGTTCTACCGCTGAGCCACAATCCCAGCCCCGCCACATGTGTTTCTGCACTGACTAGGCTGTGGGTGTTAGTGGCATTTCTGTTTCACTGATTTTGGAAACGTTGATCAGCATTATTCCTATGTTCTTTGTTATACGATTGAAAATCCAGTGCTTAAAAATATTGCTCCAGGGCTGGGGTTGTGACTCAGTGGTAGAGCACTTGCCTAGTATGTGTGAGGTACTGGCTTCAATTCTCAGCATCACATTAAGTAAACAAATAAATAAAATAAAGATATCCAACTACAAGAAAAATGTTAAAAAATATATTACTCCAACTTTAGATCATAGAAGAATTTTTTAAAAAGAACTTAAGCAAACAGTATTCTGTGGTAACTAAAACATTGGGGAGGACTTAGAAATATATAACTATTGGACTGTGGTGAAGGTTATAGAAATGAAAGAATGAGATTAGAAATGATCAAAGTATAGACAGTCCCTGCCTCAACAATTTTTCAATTTTATAGTGTTGCAAAAGTTATTATGCATTTGATAGGCACCTTACTTCAGATTTTGAATTTTGATCTTTTTTGGGGGGAGAGCTGTGCGGTTCTCTACTCTGGAGATTCTGGGCAGTAGCAGTGAACTGCAGCTCCCAGTCAACCACAAGACCACTAGGGGAAACAATCCACACTCAACAGTGTGCTTTGTTGCTTAGCTAGGATGTTTTGTAGGTTGAGTATACTTAACGAAGTTTTGACTTACAGTATTTTCAGTTTAATAATGGTTTTATTAGGACATAACCCCACCCTAAGTTGTCAGGGAGCACCTGCATTTGAACAGGTCAAAACATACAGAAATCATTTCTGGCAGCTTTCCTGGTTACACCTGCCTTTATTCCTAATTGAAAGCTATGTCTATGGCATTTTAAAGCATTCACCTATATAATGAAGCATTTCCTAAATTATTAGCTGGGGATCTGGGAGAATAGGATGCAAAAGAAATGTCTGAATATGTAATGTCTTTCAGATATTTTGTATTTAAACAAGATTTTTTGCTACTTTCCTCTTCTCCAAAGCATTGGTTTGATTTCGCTTACCTTGTTTTATAGATACGGAAGAATTTCACTTCAGTCCATCTCTCTTATGTGGAATTGAAGCACATGGGTCAGCAGCAGCTGGGGCGGTACCCTGTTCATTTTCATCTGTGTGGGGACGTGGATTATAAAGGCGGGTACAGATACACAACATTTGTGGATGGCCTGTCTATTCATCATAGCTTCTCAAGATGCATCACTGTGCATGGGACCAATGGCTTGCTAGTGAGTAGCTTCCCTGACATTGACATGTTGTCTGTCATTAAAACTCTGAAGTCCCACAACGTCTCAGTTTTGCTTAAGTAAACCATTCCTCTCCACTTTTTAAACTGCTCTTACTGAGAATTCTGTTTTTCTGCTTGAAGGACGCCTACTTTTTCTTATCACTCAAATTATCTCCTTCAACAAGAAATAAAACTTGACATTTGACTTTGCCCCTTCTGCTAAGATTAAAAACTTCTTCTTGCATTTATACTGTGTGCTATGCTGAGCTACTCTTGTCACTTAAATCCCAGTCCATCTTGTTACTGATGACATTATACACTTGTATTTCTGCAGATAAAAGACACCATTGGATTCGATACACTAGGTCATTGTTTCTTTTTGGAAGATGGTATTGAACAGAGAAACACTTTGTTTCACAATCTGGGACTCCTCACCAAGCCAGGCACTCTCCTCCCCACCGATAGGAACAACTCCATGTGCACCACCATGCGAGATAAAGTATTTGGAAATTACATCCCTGTGCCCGCCACTGACTGTATGTGAGTAATTGGCAGAGAGAAAATTCCTGTGCGATGGGCAAGGCCTGTGACTTTTGGGGAAGGTTTTTTAGAGGAAATTTGTAATGGGCATGATTTTTTTCATGAAGAATGTTTAAAATCACCTTCAAAAATGCCTTGCAGGGCTGTTTCAACTTTCTGGATTGCTCATCCCAACAATCATCTAATTGATAATGCAGCTGCAGGTTCCCAGGTAAATAATACTAAAGTGTTTCCAGATTTATTTTTTGTATTATTCATGTTTGTAAATGCTCTGTTTTATTTGGGTGTGATGTCTTGCGTGCCCGTGGAACCCAAGTATGACCTTGTTTCTGATACTGTCTGGTTGAGAGCAGGAGATACCTGAGATGATCTTCTGTTTCTTCTAAATCCTTTATGTCAGTTAGTTTCCATAGTCTATTAGGAGGCAAGAAGTGAGCTGATCTCTAGGGTTAGGTCATCTCCAGAGTGCATTTGTAGTATGTCTTTCTGGATTCTCATGTTTAAGTCCTATGTGGCCAAGAAACTGGTCATTTCAATTTCTAGTGTTGGTGAGCAAAAAAAGCCTCAGCTTTTTGTTATGGGAGTGGATTAGTCTTTAGAATACTGTTACAGTTGTCACTCCAGTTGAGCAACACTTTGTTTTGTTAAATGCAGGGATGTGTGCTTTAGGTATTTCATCTCCTTGATAAGGTAGCTAAAAACTCAGTGATGTGCCATGAATTAACTGGGTTCCCTGAGTTGTGTAAGGCACATACACAACAGACATGCACACATGAGGATAAGGTTTAAGAAAATAAATAGGATATTTTTAAATGGTAGAAATGGGGCCTTGATAAACATGGAGAAATTTACACTTAAAATTGAGTATGATTCAAAACTACAAATTTAAAATATGAATGAATACTATTAAGACTATAACTGGGCTGAAAACTATGGTAGAGAAATATCAGCATTGCAGTAATGCTGAAATATTTGTGTTAGTACATCATGAATATTTAAAAATTTTAAAAAGGAAAAAAATACCTAGCATCATTTCAGGGATTAAGTAAAAGATTAATTGAAGGGAGTATTTCTTTTAGATAAGAATATGAGCATCACTGGATGATGGCTGAGCTCATGTCTGTGCTTTTTCTTTAAAACATAAAACATAGACTGGAGGTCCCTGTCATTTGAAGATTCTAATTTGACAGGGCAGAGACGTGGGCATTTGATCATTTCAAGTTTTCATTCATTGATTTCCATCAAATATTTGTTGAGCTTGTGTGAGGTTTGTGCTGAGAGTGTCTAATTGGAAAGAGATGACTGAGAGTGGGTTGCAGCCTTGCCTGGCACCAGCTTCTGATCTATGCTGCAATGCACAGCAACAGCCAGAGCAAACCTTCTCTCAGCTCTTTCCAGAAGTCAAGGGTTGAAGAGTAAAGCAAATTGCAATTCCTCTATGAAAATGTGAGGTGAGGTTGCCAGATTCTCTTCCTGGGCTCCAATAAGAATAATGAAAGCATCCTGTGTATATTCTCTTTCATTTCATGGATTTTCTTTCTCTCTAGAAAATCTGTTCTGGTAAAGCTAGTGTTTGGCAGAGTTTTCTACCAAAAGTAAATCAATCTGTTTCTTCAATGTACCTTTCCATTGCCTTTTACAATGCTCCCCGTACCTGTTTTGGCACCATAGTGTTTAACAGTGAACAGCTGCTACCCTTAAACTTCATTGTATTCTGGGAGGGTCTGCTTGGCCCACAGCTCACAGGGGTATGCTACTGGCCTTCTGCTGTAGAGTTGTCTGTTTTGTTTCCAAAAGAGTTGAGGAGGCAAACATTTTTCAGAGTAGTTTGTTTTATTAAAACCCATTTGTAAACATTTATCATGGAAAAATGTTAAATATTACATTCATTTTGTACATATGCTTTCTATAATTTATCTCTCCTCTATGTTACTAGAAGACTTGGTAACTAATATAATATTTATTGCATATATTTTAGTTGTCTATTTCTCATAAGACTAAATTATTTGAGAAGTTTCTTTGCACACCTGGCACATAGTGTACATTAAACAAATGTGTACTGAATTTGAATTAACATTATCCTGTACACTGTGTGTTTATGTTTGAACAACCTGTTTAATCAAAGTTCCATAATGTAAAGTTCTGTCCTTCACATTGGGCAAATTTTCAATCATAAAATAAAAAATTTTCACAAGCATTAAGAACATTAATTTCCATTTTGATGTCTCATTTTGTCAAAAATTTTTAAACTGTTCTGCTCCTGTTATGGTCAGCAATACTGAAATTGAACAGACAGGCTCCAGACGGAGACAGCGTCCCAATTCATGCATGTGGTGGTTTTTATTTTTCCTTTGGCACAAATATGCCTCAGGACAGGAAGGGCATTGGAGTTATTTGAAAGAAGTCAGTGAGCTCTACATGCTGGTGGACAGTTGTTTAATAGGCATGACTCATCTATTGATCAGGTTTGGAGGTAAACAGAGTAAAACCACATTGCTTAAAGGCTGTGCTGTCTTGGTCATGTGGAAGGCTTATTTGATTCTAAGTCTGCATAATGTTATAAAGTAGATAATGAGAGAAAGTTGTTCTGAAAGGAAATTTTAGTATCAGTCAATTATTTCTTTAAATTTGATTTAAAAATATGCCTCACATAATGCTTTGAGGCTGCTAGATGTGTGCATAACTTTTTGTAGTCAATTCGGGACTGAAAACAATGAAAAATGTGTTATAAAGATTTAATGTTGCTGGCAAAGCAGTTAGGGTATGAGGGTGATTTATAGAGTGTCTTTATAAAATAAGGTTCAATGATCTTGCTCTTTCATTTATAGGATGCTGGAATATGGTATTTATTCCACAAGGAACCTACTGGGGAGTCCAGTGGATTACAGTTCGTAGAGAAACCAGAACTCACTCCACTGGGTATATTTTATAACAACAGGGTGCATTCAAGTTTTAAGGTAGGTTCTTAAATTTTAACTATCAGTACATATGATTTACAGGGTAAAAGGTTGGACTCTTATGTTTTAGCTTTCATGTGCTTCTATAACAGAATATAACAGAACAGCACCAACTAGGTAATTTATAATGAACACAAATTTATTTGGCTCATGGTTCTGTTGGTTGGGATGTCCAAGATGGAGGGGCCCTGTGTCTGATGAGGGCCTCTTGCTGCGTCATCTGTGGTGCAAAGGCAAAGAGAGGGTGAGGAGGAGCAAGAGATTGAATTCATATCCTCAAGCTCTTTTATGGTTGGCATGAGTCCATTCATGAGGGTGGAGCCTCCTGACCTAAACCCCTTCCCCTGGGCCCCGCCTCCCAGCACTGTTGCAATAGGATTTGTTTCTAGCACCTGTGTTTTGGGGATGATTCAAACCAGAGCAGATTACAATGAAGAAATGTCAGTTTTTGGTAGAACTGGTCATTGGAGAAAGTCATTTGTGACTAAAAAGACATTTAACCTTTCCACTCTCAGCACTCTGTTTATATTGCACGGATGTGTACAACACACACACACACACACACACACACACACACACAGTTTGTTTACTTAGGCCATGGACTTGATCCCTGTTTCCTCATTCTCTCCCTTCTCCTTTCCTTCCCACCTCCTTTCTAATCTTCAACATCTGTGTATTTCTAGGGATGTGCACATCGGATACAGTACTTCTGGGAATTAGGAAGCTTGCATCCTTTCTTCTGTCCATCACAGGGCTAGTCAGACATCCTTTTGGGCATTTAATACTAATTATATAAATAGTGAAATATTGTTTAAGAATATTTGACCTACTTTACAATCAGATCAAGTAACATAAAGGTGATTCAGCAGCTTCAGTTTCCATGGTATTTGGCACTGTCCCCTTCCCCAATGCCCTGGATGGAGCTCAATGCGTTTGTTTTTTTTTGTGTTCAAAAGGCACTTAAATATTTTCATTACATATATAAAATGCCTAAATCCTTTACTCTGATGTGACTCATATCAAAGTTCAATAAACTTTTTTTTTTTTTTTGGTACTCCCCGGTACCAAACCCAGAGGTACTGAGTCACGTCCTCCCCCCTTTTTATTTTTTTATTTTGAGATAGGGTCTCACTAAGTTGCTAAAGCTGGCTTCAAACTTGGTAATCCTCCTGTGTCACTGAGATTACAGGTGTGCACCACTGCACCTGGCTCAATAAATTCTTTCTGTGAATGATACTCAGAGTCTTTAAAAATGTGTTATGAATTGAGGAGCTTGGAGTCACTTGATGAAGACTTCAGAGAAGAGATAACTTTGCTCTGATTTTTGTGAGCTAAGGGATTAAGGCCTAATAATTTTTGAAAGTAGGATCTCAAACTAGAAATCCTCAATTTTTAATAATTGTAAATGGTACAAAAAGCACCTGATTCCAATTAAATTCTTTTTTAAAAAAATATTTTTATTAGTTGTTGATGGATATTTTATTTATTTATTTATTTATTTATTTATTTACTTATTTATTTATTTATTTATTTATATGTGGTGCTGAGAATTGAACCCAGTGCCTCACACATGCCAGGCAAGCACTCTACCACTAAGCCAGACCTCAGCCCTCCAATTAAATTCTTAATGTCATATGCCATGATGGAAGTAATCTCTTGTTAATTATAAGAATAGTAAATGTAAATAATATGAGTGAATAATTAGGTTTTAGTATGTTAAATTTGGGACTATGTGGGATAATACTTATAAAGGAAATCAAACTCTTGGAGTCCACAAAAAGAAACCTGCCATCTTTAGAACACACACTAACCCCTATGACTTAGATTGCTGATGCATCTACAATCTGTATCTAGTCCAGGTTGGCCATGTTTATCTGCCTGCCTGCTGAGTTCCATTTCAGTGTCTCATGGACACATTAAAAAAAAAGAGTTCAAAATTGAAATCCTTATTTCTAAGCCCTGACCTATTCCTGAATGTCTTTTTCACTGACTGGAAACCACTAGTCCCTTTGTTGCCCAAACCAAAAAATATGAGCCGCTCTTGCTGCCTTTCCCTTACTCCAGACATCTTATCAACTTCTAAATCAACTCTGTTTTATATAATAAAGAGTTCTCTGTCTGTCTGCTTTTCTATTTCTCCTTCTAGGTCATCTTTTTTTCTCTTCTGGAGGACTGAAGTCATCTCCTTCATTTCTTGTCTCTCTCTTTTCCTCCTTCTCAATTGTGGTTTCATCTTGTAGCTACAGTGCTTGTTTTGTTTCTTAAGCTGTCATTGGTTGTGATGGTTTTTGAATTTTTGTTTTCTTGACTCCTGCAGAATATCACCTTTGTATGATCTGGTGTATTCTTTTATATATATTCTTTTATATATATTCTTTTATATATATATATATACACACACACACACACACACACATACATATGTGTGTATACACATATGTATACACACACACATATATAAAGTTTTTTTTTTGAGTTGTAGGTGGACACAATACCTTTATTTTTTATTTTTATGTGGTTCTGAGGGTCAAACCCAGTGCCTCACATGTGCTAGGCCAGCACTCTACCACTGAGCCACAACCCCAGCCCCTGATCTGATGTATTCTTATTAGTCCATCCAGAATTCCCCCCCCCCCCCTCAAATGTTCCATGCTTTCTCTCATCTCTAGACTTTTGTATAAACTATTCCCTGAGTTCTTACCTCTGGGATCTTCAGCTGCTCCCTGCCCTCCTCTGTCCTGCTTGGTTGTTCTTTCTCATTCTGAATGTTTCAGTTTTATGTGGTCACTTCTTTTAAGGAGGACACATATCCTGAATGCTCTCCCACCCATGAAAAAGGCTGCATCTAGGAGCCTTTCTCTGCTGCCAGAGCTTCATCTGTTTTCTTTATCATAAGCTTCTCATGTTGGGCTGTAATTGTTTATTTAATTTCAGGTCATCCTGATAGTTTCTGCTTCAGTAACCACACATCATATTTTACTTGTTAGCTAACGTATAAAGCTTGCTGCCTCCCGCAAGGTAGACATGAATAAATATTTGTTGAATGATTGAGTAAAATCATAAGAATATCCAGGAGTGTTGCTGTTGTACATGATACTTTTGCTTTGCTATTTATCCCATCCCTCCACATGCATTCTTGGTAGAAGTGATAAACTAGACTTTTTTACATGATTCGTAATATATGTAGATGTAACTTGGGATTCATATTTATTTTAGTCCATTATTATGTATTTCAGGCTGGCTTATTTATTGACAAGGGTGTCAAAACAACCAACTCCAGTGCTGCTGACCCAAGGGAATACCTCTGTTTGGATAACAGTGCAAGGTAGAACTGGCTCTTTAACTCACACTCAAGCCTTATCTCGCCAAAGCAGAACTTTCCAAGTGGAGCATTTTGTGCTCTGTTCTCTGGCAACACATTCAGAATGAAGTTTTGAAAGTTTACAGAGGATTTTGGAAAAACACTTCCTCTGCTGTCCCAGGTCCTGAGTCTGGGCGTTTATCTTACTGAAATGCCAACAAATTGGTGCTTTTCTCCTTTTTCACTGTGATAAATTGATGTTAGAGGGAGTTACAGAAAGAGAAAGAAGAAAGAGATGTTGAAAAGGTTTTATATTTGGAGAAAAGTGTGACTCATTGAAAAATAAGTTAAACTAAGATGTTTTACTTTAATCCTGAAAAACCAAAGCATATAGAGTTTTTGCTTAGTGGTCAAACTGGAACATTGCAATTAATCTATTACAAAGGGAAAGATCCCTGATATGATGGTCAAGCTGTTTCTGGTTCAGTTATTTGTGGCCTCAGCTCCACATCCTAGCCAGGCTCTGTGTTGTTCCCCATATAACCACAGAATGTGGTTGGGATATGGATCATCATTTCAGCGAAGTTCTGTTATAAGCCATATGTGAGCCAAAATAAAGGGTCTCAGATGGAAATAAAGTTTTCTGGGAAAGAGGGCAACTTACAGTTATATTTGGTAAAAATGGTATAAATATTATTTTTCTATACTTCAAGTTGATTAACCAGTTTATGGAGTTGAATGTGTGCTAGATTTAATAGGCTCTGTTAATAGAAATTTAAGAGAAGAATGCCAGGCCCATTTGTTATTTAATGAAATAAAGGAGGAACCACACTGTTGGTTAATGAATCTAACTTAAGTGTGAAGCAGAATCCTTGCATTACATCACTAGGGCATGAGGTCGGGAGAAACTGGGGAAAGTAATTTTTAAATTACTCATCAGGATGCCTCGTAGGTCAATTTGAGCAATGTAATATTTTAGAGCTATGATCAGGTAGCTTTTGAAAAGCCCAGAAATGATGGGTATTATTTAAATAAAACACAAGATACTGTATAGTTCATAGTTGATCAACACATGAAATGGATAAATAGAGGAGATAAAATTAGTAAAAAGGAGCATAAAGATGAGAACAAATTATGAACCACCAGAAGAATATTAGCAATGAAGAAGTATATGTTAGAAGGTCTCTACTGCTTTTTAAGAGTTTATTATTATTTGTAGAACTAGTAATATGTACGTTGCTAACTTAGTGTTTCCAGGTAACTCCTTAACTACAATATAATTGGCTCCTTGCCTTAAAAAAATCCTTTATAAAATTTGACTAGTGTGTGTGTGTGTGTATGTATATATATGTATATATATATAAAATATGAATATAATGAATATATGTACAAACACAAATATGAATGGATGAGTAAATATATTTAAGAATCTATTGATATTTTAACGAGATTTGACAATAAAATTCTACCCATTATGGCTTAAAAAAATTTTTTATGTTTGTGGTGTTATGAAAATGATAATTTCTCTGCATCCCTTTATTTCTCTTACCAATATGTAAGTGCATACATATTGGTAAGGAACTAGACTCCATTTGGAAGTTGTTATTGAAAATAACTAATTGTAGAAGATGAATAATGAGATATTTGACAGCTGTGTTCTATACATTTAACTTTACATGGACTAATGTATAGAATGTGTCCACCTGTATTCATGTAATCCAGATATGACTAAAAATGATAAATCATTAGTGAGTAATGAACTAGTCTACAAATTAAATGCCAGTCTCTTGGGATCCAGAAGATACTGAGCTCATCAATGAGGTTGACTCACAATTAATCAGATGAGCCTTGACTTGTATCTTCAAGATGTGAACTTACAGGAATCCAAAGATGGGAAATTTTAACTCATGGAAGCGCTTGATTTGAAATTGGGAAATGCCAACTAAAAAATGACAGAACATTAGAACCACCCAGTACAGTTAAAGCAGAGAACAGTTAAGGGGAGGATGGAATTGTGCTGAAATCACATAGATGATGGTGAAAAATCAGGTCAGTTAGCTGTGTTTTCTAGATACCAAGTGGGAAAGAAGATGAAAATAAAGGATATTAAAGCAAGTGGTTAATGATTGAATTATATGGATAGCAAGTTCAGAAAAGGTAAGATGACTACAGCAGAGAATTAGATATTCTTTTATGTTTTTTTTTTGCCTTCTTGAGTAGTTTCTACCTTGTATAGTTTCCTTTCCAGAACTTGTCTGTCTGCTTGATGTTATGTCATATCTGCACAGCTACTTGTAGCAAGTACAATAACAGATGAGTATGAGTTGACTCAGTCAGACTTTTCGCCACTTAGGTCAGAGCTAGTTAGGGTAAAGGCTCTGAGTCACATAATTGGATTGAATGCCCTGTCTGCACTGCTACTACCCTAGTCTGTACCTCTAGCATCTGCCTGAAATATAGCAAGTGTCTCCAGAATGCCCTTGCAGGCCATTCTCTAAAATGATCTGCTGAAACCTGATCGCCTCACTCCCAATTCCAAGCTTCCATTGACTCCATTGCATCCTGAATGAAGACCGACATGCTCATCTGGCAGGAGCCTGCTCTCCATCCCATCTCCCTTGCTTTGCTCTTCAGCCTACATGCTTGGAGTGCTGAGCTCATGTGTGCCCAAAGGCATGTGCACTTGCTCCTCTTTCTACAGAGCTACTTCTCCCATCATGCAGTTAGTGAGCACCTATTGTATGCCAGTAAGTATGGCAGTAGCATTATGCCAAGGCAATTTCCTGGCTGTATGATTGAAAATCTCAACCTGCTGAATTAATTTTTGAAAAGCTTTCTGTTTTTTATTGGTTCTTCTCCTAGCTTTCTAAAGTGGTGGTCTTAGGGGATTATTTACTGGAGTCATTATAGTGGATAGTTTTCGACACCAAATCTTTGACTTTTTCGTTAAGGTTCTCATAAATGGTTTAGAGGAAAGAGAGAGAAAAGGCAAAATTCAGTCTTTATAAATAAGTCAATTAAATACAATCTCTTTTAGATTTAGGCTTTATCAAGCTACTGAACCCAGTTTTGTTTCTACATATGAAATATTTAACCAGCACACAATTCAAATAATTCAGTTCACATATGTGTATGTTGAAATATATGATTACTTTATGTGATTAGTTTGTCAGTAACGTGAAACTTAAGAATCTGTGAAGACATGCTGGATTTCTTGGTTTAAGTGTGTGTGGGTATCTGTGTGTATTTGTTTTTAATGAAAATGATTTTTGTGTTTATAATGTTCTGCAGTGTCCATTCTGTAATCTGACTTAAAAAAAAAAAAAAGGAAGCTAAGAAGCAGTGCTCTGGAAAGTTGAGTGTAAATAAGTGTTACTTTTTTTCTTTGACATTTGAAATACAAATAATTGTGACTTAAGATGTTTGTTTTGGCCAGTTAAATCCTACTTCTTGATGCTTCACCTTATGACTATAAATAGCTAATTTTTATTCCTTGTTTATTTATTTATTTATAAAAATGCCCTCTTTTTAAACCCTCAGATTTCGACCTCATCAGGATGCAGACCCTGAAAAGCCACGAGTTGCTGCTGTCATTGACAGACTTATTGCTTTTAAAAACAATGATTATGGAGCATGGGTGCGAGGAGGAGATATTATCGTTCAGAATTCAGCGTGGGTATTCTCAACCAAGTTATTATCTGATGACATGGATATATTTGTTTTTAAGTTTTTTTTTTAAACCCAGTAGGATGAAAGTATGGTGGTGATTCCTAGAATCACATTACTATTATTGTTATTTTTATTAATAGGACAAGCTCTGAGGAAGTATGCTAGAATTAACAGACTGCAAATATTTGGAATTGTCTCATTCTGGTGCTTTTATTGGAACTGAACTTGTCTAGTGACATGAGAGCTTTGCAATGAGATTGAACAGAAGCTTGGGATTTAACTTTATGTATTAACATGGTTTATGTCAGAGCACTGAATAAAGATTTTGAAACTACCTGGATTCCCACTCGCCCTTCTTTGAAACTCCTCAAAGTTTTTCTGATTTTTTTTTTTTCCTTTGCCATTCAAAGCAAAAGCTGTATAATTCCACCTTACTGTGTCTGTTGACTTATTTCTTACCATGACTTGAAGCAGGAAGCATCTCACTTCTTTTTTTTCCCACTTGTTTGGAGAGAGGCCTTGATGCATGTTGAGCTAAGGTTTGGTATTTAACCATCTGGAAAGAAGATTTTGATTTTTTTCTCCCCTGGCACTGACCATTAGCTTCTTGGCATTTCACCGTCATTTCTGACTTTTATCACCAAAAAAAAAAATTGACATTGTACTGAATCTGTAGAAATGACTTAGGCATCACATATTAAAAAATTTTTGGAAAGAATGCTACGATCTAATTACTTATAAAAATAATTCTAAAAATAATAATTTTAGCTTGCACATGCTGCTTACTGTGTGTCAGATACTTTATCAAATACTTGAAGTTATTTAGTATATTTGGTGCTCTTAAGAATTCTCTGAGGCCTAGCATGGTGGTGTCCACCTGTGATCCCAGCAGCTCAGGAAGCTGAGGTAGGACAATGGCAAATTTAAAGCCATCCTCAGCAATTTAGCAAGGTGCTAAGCAACTTAGCAAGACCCCATCTCAAAACATAAAAAGAGCTAGGTTAAGTGGATAAGTGCCTCTGGGTTCAATCCCCAGTATATGAAAAAGGAGAATTCTCTGAGGGTGGTTATATTATTTATTTCAGCTTATAGATGAGAAAACTGAGGGAGAAATGTTAAATAATTTGCCCAAGGTCACATAGCTAATAATCGGCAAAGCCAGGATTTGAACCAGGTGCCTCTGCTGTACAGTTTGTGCTTTAATGTGCTGTTCAGCTTCTGTGTGGCTGGAGAGAGTAAACATTGGGATTTCCTGGATTTTACAATTAAATATTAAGAGAAATGTCTCTTATGTGGTAAATTAAAGTGTTCTGTCATTTTCTTTTCTCTTACAGATTTGCAGATAATGGAATAGGACTAACCTTTGCCAGGTTTGTAATTGCCTAAATATGCTTACTTGATTATTATAAAGCTGTCAGCTAAAATTACCCTAGATTTTTTTGGGGGCAGGGGCTGAGAATAGGGTAGAACATACAGGAATGTTTTATTTTTTATTATTCATGAACATTAGAAAAAAATGTTAGCACCCTCTTCCTGATACCACTAGAGGGCCAAAAATACATTTTTATTGACTAATTGAATTCATACCAAAGCCATAGGTTAATTTGGCTGGAATTCCACAGAGGAACAGGCCAGTCATAATTTTTGCTTAGAAGAAAGCATTTGAGATTTAGACTAAAGTTTTTAAAAAGTAGAATATGAAAGAGGAAGAGAAACAGGAGATTAAAAACCAATATTTTTCTCTTCAGAAGCTACTTTAGTTTAGCATTAAGAACTAAACTTTTTGTGTTAATATTTTTCTCTGGATGGTAATCATTGCAGTCGCCATGTTAAAGATGCTTGTCACTTAATTGTGTTCTGGGCAAGTTGGTTCTCATTTATGGTGCTGTTGCTTGATACCAATCAGTTGTAACTGCTAAATTAAATTTCCTTTGTTCCTATGTAATTTGCAAGCCACTTAATAATTTATAAGCGATATTTTCACAGTTTAAAGTCAATTTCGTGGGGCTGAGGATATAGCTCAGTTGGTAGAGTGCTTGCCTCGCACGCACAAGGCCCTGGGTTCAGTCTCCAGCACCACACCAAGAAAAAAAAAAAATTCTGGTGATTTGATAATCATTGAATTGAAGTGTAGTAGAAAAAGGTATTGGATTAGAAAATTTTTTTTAGCTATTGAAATTATAGTTTGTCTTCTTGTGAGGTACACTTGAATTTTTTGGAGGTGTGGGGCTGATAACTGTCTTTATTTTAACAGTGATGGAAGCTTCCCAAGTGATGAAGGTTCCAGCCAGGAGGTATCTGAATCCCTCTTTGTTGGGGAGAGCAGGAATTATGGTTTTCAGGGTGGTCAGAACAAGTACTTTGGCACTGGAGGAATAGACCACAAGCCTCGGACATTACCTCGGAACAGGTAAGCATTGCTCTGGTAGTAGAGTTTTCAATTTAAGCAATAGAAGGAAAATGTACCACTGAAGACGTTTCTGTAATCATCCTGGATAGATTGGTTCCTACTGTAACTTCCTATCTTACTGTTGCTGCTACTACTATTATCATTGTGTGTATTAGCCTCATCGAATTTCATGCATTAATTATTAGTCATTTGATAGATTCTCTTATTGATTTTATAACATGGAAGTCTACCTTGTTTCTTAATTCTTACATAAGACCTTATGTAAGCTGGTGTTTTTTCTTTATTTCTCTTTTTACTTTCCTGAGACACAGAAAGTTGCCAAACCATAAACTATGACATTAGGTCAGTTTTCCTTCAGTTTGTGATGTTGGTTTTCAGAAATAGCCACTGGAAAAAGGAAATTACCTACTGAAAAGAGTCCTAGAAAATGGAGAGTTGGTTGATGCCCAAACTGACTCAAAACCCAACCACAACTGTATAATTAACAGTGTTTTAGATGTTGAAGCAAGGGGTAGACTTTTGGCATGTTTTCTGTCAGCATAATCAGAGTCATTAAAATAGTACTTAGCACTAAAAAGATTCTTTAAAGCTTTTAGAAAACTGTTAACTAATTAATCCTCTGACAGTCTGTTTGGAATTGTCCTCATTTTACTTGAGAGAGAAAACCAGGTAGAGAAAAACTAAAGCATGTTCTAAAGACTTCACATGTAAGTGTGTGCCATAATTCATCAAGAATCAGCTCCTTAAAGGAGTGACCTCTCTGGATATAGGGTCAGGACAAGGCAGGAGAATTGAGTAAATAGACTCTCAGCTTCACTAGTTTCTGGCAAAGGATTGCCTGTGCTTGGCATCTCTACCCTTGTACCTGGCTTTTTTTGTGGTGGTGCTAGGTATTGGGTGCAGGGCCTGCACCTGTCAAACCAATGCTCTGCCACTGAGCTGTACCCCAGTGGTGCTTGTCTTTGTGGAATATTGAGCATCAGGATATACCGTACTGTGTAGAAATCCCATAGAAGCCACTGGAAAAAAACCTAATGAAATTTTTAATAGCTTACATTTAGTAAATGCTTTAGATATATCAGGCCCTGTTCTAAATACATACTCATTTAAACCTCACAAAGCCCAATGAGGTTAGGTTTTGCCATCCCCCTGTTTTACAAATAAGTAACTTTATAAAGGTAGCAGTTAAGTTTGGCTTCAGTGCTGTGCTCTTCATAATTAGACTGCACCTGCCTCTCCTAATGGTGTAGATGGAAAAAAAAAAAAAAAAGAGCCATTTTGGTTGGGATATGGGCTGCAGTATGATGGTGGGTAATTCCATTCCATTTTTTTTTATTTGACATTGGCCTCCAGTTTGATTTCAAATTTGTTTTTGTTTGTTTTGTTTGTTTGTTTTTGCTCAGGAAGATTTTCAAAAACAAATTTCACACCAATTAATGGACTGTTTTTAGTATACTGCAGTTTTATAGTCTTTTCTATGAGGGAGAACCATTTTGAGTTATGTGCTTAGAAATATAGCATGATGCCCAGATATTCACACAGGATACTGGGTTTTCTTGCTAGTGTGTGGGCTTTTGTTGTAGCATATTGCCAAGTTGTAATTAGTTGCTGTAGAAATCTCTGCAACATGATTAAAGAATTTAATAAGGAAAAGAAACCTAAGGAATACAGAATATTATAGGATTTGTACATTAATTCTGGCTAATGATTTATGACTAGTAGGCTAAGGAGAAAGGAAAGATATGAATACAAAGAAATTCTCAATCTAGCCATTCCTTTGACATAGCAAGCCCTGAGGACTTAAGCTTTTATATTTTCATTTGTATCATTTTACCCTTTTACTGTCATTCAGTGGCTTCAGAGGAGGTTTTTTGGTGCTGGGGATCTAACCCAGGGCCTTATGCATTCTAGGACAATGCTCCACTATTGAGCTACATCCCCAGCCCCCAATAAATCACCTTAACTGAGTTGATTCAAGGAATCCAAAGTTACCTCTTTCATGAGGCCTCTGTTCTATCCAAAAATAGCCTCCCTGCCCCTAGACTATTGTATTAATAAGTCTTATTGTCTTCATTACACTCATCTGAAATTTTCACTTTGTATTTTGTTTATCATTCCCACTATAGTGTATATTTCATTCCAATAGGAACTTGTTTTGGTCACTACTGTACCCTGGAATTGTGCTTAGTGCTTACAGGATATGTAGTAGTGTGTATAAAACAAATAAGTGCTATTAAAGAGGCAGGTCTATCTGCATAAAACAAAATCTTGTATTTTAACAGGACATTCCCAATTAGAGGCTTTCAGATTTATGATGGGCCCATTCATCTCACCAGGAGTACTTTCAAAAAATATGTGCCAACTCCAGATAGGTACAGCAGTGCAATTGGCTTTCTCATGAAGAATACCTGGCAGATAACCCCCAAGAATAACATTTCTCTTGTGAAGTTTGGTCCACACGTAAGTATGTTTTTATGGTTCCTATACGTGACTTTAGCGGGAGAAGAAGGGATAGCAGATCCACAAGGACAAAAACACCAACGAAGGGTTTACACTAAGTCTTTATGATGGGGAAGAAGAATACATGCAACTCCTAGTCCCATTCACTCTTTCCCATTGAGTTCAAGGCAAGAACAGAAGTCCCAGGGGACTTGGGATATTGCTGACATTTAAGTGATACTTTTTTTGGTACAAAGTATTGAATTCAGGGACACTCAACCACTGAGCCACATCCCCAGTCCTATTCTGTATTTTATTTAGAGACAGGGTCTCACTGAGTTTCTTAGTTTTGCTGAGGCTGGTTTTGAACTCTCGATCTGATCCTCTTGCCTCGGCCTCCCGAGCTGCTGGGATTACAGGTGTGCAACACTGCACATTAACATCAGGTGATAATCTTGATTAGGAAAATGACTGAAAATGATGACATAGGAACATGAGGACTTATGATTTTGGGAAATTGAGTGTAATAACCTGGTAGTGTAGCCTCATCTCCACTAGGAGGATTTAGGACCTATCTGGTATTTTACTTGGGTGGAGCTGCTTTTCTGGATAACTGGAAGATAAAAAATTGGGGATGCAAAAGAATACTGGGGAGTGTGATCAAAGTTGTGTTCTGATATAAACTATTGGGTGGCTTTTATAAAAATGACAAAGATGACAGACTTCCATTGTTTACAGTGTAGTATCCCATAGAAGTACATTTCTTAGCAGTTTCACCATTACCCTCTTAACCTGTAATGTACAGGACAGTCTGATTATGGACTTGCAGGGCTTCATCATCTTGCCAGTTCCGTGATGGTGGTGACATGAGAGAGAATGAGCCTCAGGATCTCTAGCTCCCTGCTCCCTGCAGCCAAAACTGGAGAATAGCTCAAAGTTCTCTCACTCATGTCCACACACAAACTTTATAGTTGCCCACTTTAAAATAAAGCTCAAGATAGTTTTCTAGAATAGCTAAGGCATGGAACTGAGATATAGGCAAAAGTTGGGTTGTCAGCTTGATTGGTTGATTTTCTTTTGGGCCACACGACCCCAGGGAAGAGGTGGGCCATACTAGTAGATGACTTCCCATATAAAATAAATAGGAAGATTTTTTTTTTCTTCAGTGCTAGGGATTGAATCCTGGGCCTTACTAGGGAAGTGCTCTTCCCCTGAGCTACATCCCCAACCCTTTATGGCAGATCTTAGATCACTTCTCCTATGTGGCGGTTGGCTGTTTGCTTATTGCCCATGTGGACCTCTCCATAGTCCTCCACAGAGAGAGAGCTCAGTGACCACTAACATGGTCACACTGAAAAGCAGTTTTTTAAATGTGGCATTTATTGTGAGAGTCCTAATGTTAAACTATAACAGCATAAGAGCGTGCATACTCGTTAAGCCCAGTGGTTCATCCTGCTTGGAGTTTTCTGTGGTGGTGATGCTCTGGGAATAGTTTCTAAAGGAAACAGTTTGCAAAATTTGTTCTGTATAAATAAGTACGAAATGTACTGTGAACTTTTCTCGGATTTAACTGTCAAAGCACAAGGGAAAGAGAAAACTGTACAACTAAGAACCTGGACCTACTTGACTGCAAATTTCACTGTTTTCCATTGAGTTACTTGAACAAAATGATAAACATCCCTGGGTGATGTAAGAATAAAGACGTGTTAGAGCAAATTAGTAGTTTTCCACTAATAAGAAGCAGCTAAAAACTATAAACTGTGTCACCTGCAGCCTGCTTTGCAGGTGGGTATTACATGTTTAGTAAAGGCTTTAAATTAACCACCTGACATAAAAATTATTGAGCTGGGCATGGTCAGGATTGAGGAGAGAGACAGCATTGTACCCATTTCAGCAGATTCCAGTGAGTTCAGTAGTAACCCAGGTATACTAAGCCACTGCTTATGTGATATATCAGTTTTGAACTGTACTTATTTTTTGGTGGGGAGGGTCATATGAACATGTAACTAAAGCTTTTGGGGTGAAATAAATTAATGAGCTCTGAATATATACTTTGAATAGATCTTTAGTTATTTGAGGTGTAATTTGCATGCAGGGAAATGCACAGGTCTTATGTGTACAATTTATAATTTTTGGCAACTTTATACAACTACGTAGTCCCTCTTCTCTTGATGTGCTGCTTTTCCTTACCATAAATTAGTTTTGTTAGAACAGGTTAATAGTTTTCAGTGGGTGGGAGCAGGGAGATGACGTTTAATATTTGCCATTTGAAGTCTGGTAAGGCTTTAGACATTCCCCCCACCCCGCCAAGCAGGCTATTAATTAAGTAGAAAACTCTGATTGACCATAGTTGCCAGCGATGGACCATAACTCCAAACTGCTTTAAATGTAGAGCAGGTGTGTGATGGGCAGGCAGTTGGGTTATTGCAGGGGATGGTGAGGTGGCAAGAGCTCTTATTTTGTGATATCTTGGTTTTCACTGCTGCCAGGTCTCTCTGAATGTCTTCTTTGGAAAGCCTGGGCCCTGGTTTGAAGATTGCGAGCTGGATGGGGACAAGAACTCCATATTCCATGATATTGATGGCTCTGTGACAGGGTACAAGGATGCTTATGTGGGACGAATGGACAACTACCTGATCCGCCATCCAAGCTGTGTCAATGTCACTGAATGGAATGCAGTGGTTTGCAGTGGGACCTATGCCCAGGTAGGCCCAGAAAGCGGTTGGATGCTGAGCCTCTACAGCTTCTCACAGCACTACCTCTGTGAAGAGGACACTTCAGCTTCTTGGTGTGATTGGTACTTTGCCAAGTATGATTTTTTGGGGGTAGGAGACGGGAAGAGAATTTTTACTGAAAACCCTCTCAGTTTAGCAAGTGAAAAAGTGATCTGCAGAGGGACAAAATGATTCACCCTTGGTGAAATATCTTTGAAATATTGTTGTGGAGAGAACAATATTGTTGTTTTGGCTCTTATGTTTCTTGCCATATTCCAGCCCTGTCCCCTTGGAGGAAGTTTTATCTTTTGCTTTCAGGGTCATTTTTCTTTACTCAATTAGGGAATCTGACTAAAGTGGGAAGCTTCCCCCTTGGAGGTGGCCCTGATGATGGGCATGTGAATACGTGGAAAGCGTTTAGTGTGTGGAATGGCACAGGGTGAAGTGCCTGCTGCTTTTAGTATTATTTGAGAGTCAGGGCTTTAAATTGCAAAGGTAATTTTTACAGTGAGATTTGGATGGATGGAAGAGATTACAGAACGGAGGCACCAATGGCCCAGAATTTTGAAGGGAACAAGACTCTCTCCCCTCCCCCAATATTCTAGACAATGAGAAGTTAGGATTTAATAATAGACTATCAGAGGAGATAACAGAATAAAGGAAAGGGATGATTAGAACACAGGAAAATTAAAGGAAGAGCAAAGATCCTTAAGTGGAATTGGGTTCTGAAAGCCCTTAAGGCAAGGAAGAAGCCCTGCTGCCCCCTGCATTTTTTATAAGATGCTCTTATTTGTGGACTCTTCCTGGGGAAGCACCAGTTTTGTGATATTTCCCCACTGCCAGCCTCTGCTTGCTTTGCCTGTCAAGAGTACATTTGTGGACTTCTGCCTGTTCCTTCTCTGAGCCCCCTGAGCTTGATGGATTTCTACCTGCTGAGCCTCTCTAGTTGGAGCATCTTACAACAGAATTCTTCATTACTTTTCTGACTTTAAATCATTACTGTTGAAAATGTAACTCTTACATTTAAAAACTTTTAAAAAAAATCTAGATTCTTATCTACCAACAAGACAAAGAGCTTAAAAGTGATAAAGACTGGACAGCGCTTCTCTTTTATTTTAATGGGTTATTAGCTTCTGTGTTGTGGGATATCTCATTACCATGAAGGAGAAAACAAAACAGAACAAAAGTAATACAAGACTAAGTCCTGAGGGACGAGAGAGTAGAGAATTAACTACAGTATAATATTGAAAAGAATGTGATTTAAAAATGTGATTTCTTTTTTCCTCTCATTTTATTCTTAATCAGAATTTCTTCCTCTTCAAATTCTTTGCCCATCCATAATTTAGGAATCTATGGACATCCTAGAATTAAAACTAAAGCAAAAAAAAGCCCTTAAGTCTTTTTTTTTTTTTAAATATTTTGTCTTAGTTGTAGGTGAACACAATATCTTTATTTATTTTTATGTGGTGCTGAGGATCGAACCCAGTGCCTCACGTATGCAAGGCAAGCGCTCAACCGCTGAGCCATAGCCCCAGCTCCCCTTAAGTCTTTTAATAGCTACAGTTTTCATTAATTTTTTTGTCAACCCTGTGTATTTGTGTATCTGCTGTCTTTCTTAAAGTGGTAGATGCTCACTAATGAAAATTATTATGAATATATCTATAAAGTACATGGTTATGATAACTCATAACTTTTTTTATAAATTAATTTTTAACAATAAATGTTATGTATTTTTTCATTTATCTTTCCATATTTACTCATAATTTATCCCTTTGGGTTTCTAACATTATTTGAGGTATGAACTTAATTTTTCTATCTTATGAAGTAGAGGAGTAGTTCCATTTATATTTGTAGATGTGGAAAAAAACAAGTCATCAAGAACCTCCCAGGAGACTCTGGGAATGGTAGAACTGCAGATCAGGAATTCTCTCCTGAGAATTTGTAATTTGGGCTGGAAATTCTCATCTGTAACCATTTGCTCTTACTTACAAATAATGTAGCGTACATTTGCAGGCAAAAGATGGTAGCCTCTGGATCCCAACATAGAATAGTTATTTTTTAGCTATTTGTAAACATTTTTAAATGGCATATCAGCTCTTTGCATACCTGAGGGATAAAGATACTCTAGAAGAAAGGTGGTGATGGAGGATTAAGGTCGCATTTGCCATCTCCAGTCATCCTTGGGCAGGAGGTAGGGGATGTACATGTCTGCCTCTCTCTCTCTCAAATTAAATATATGTCAAATATGAATAAAAGATTTAATAAAATGATATATATATATTAAAGTATGTATAAATGGGTATTTAAATAAAGACAATCAGAAGTATTAAAAGTATATTTCCCTTGTATCTTAAATCTTTAAGTGGTGTCAATATGGAAGAGTATTAAAGTCATCAAACATGAACAAAAGAACATATATGTAATTGAGGAGTCAATATAGACAAGATTGTTAGGAAATGAGTGAAAAATACAGGAATATTCTTCATTAAACATCAATATTCTGCAAATGTTTTAATACTTCTGGAGAATTTAGTTACTGGATACTGCTTTGTTTTTGGAAATTGTTCTGAGGTTTGTCCTTTGGAGGATGCATTTGTGGAAGGTTTTGTTTTGGCATGAAAAGTGGCTCAAATGCCACTGGAATAAATTCAACTTTCAAATTTGTCTCAGCTTAATGTTTTTCCAGTTGCTGCAGAGTACTTTATAATTTTTTTTTGAATGAGTGAAAAATGACTTTTTGGGCTAACATAGGTCATGGAAAATTGAAAGCCAAAGCCCCAAGATATATAAATTTTCCATCTCTTGGTTTGGAGGAAAATCTCTTAGATTTGAGTAGAGGATATCGGTTTTCACATTGGTTTACTAATTTTTTTGCATGTGTGTTCTTCAGATTGAGAGATTTCATGACAGGCTGTATAAGCCACAGGAGTTTTATATTCTGATGAATAAGCTGGCTTGCAGTAGTGGAACTGATGATGGAGATCTTGGCTAGCAAGAACGCAGGGTCTGTTCATACCACATCTAGTTTAAGCAGGCTGCATTGTAAGTGTGGTTTAGGATGTAGTTGGCCACTGCTCATTTAGTCTGGCACAGATCACAGAATCTCTTTTTAATGTAGAGACACTTGACTTTGTGTTAGAAAGGCTTGTCTAGTTGTTTCTGTTTTCATCCTCTTTCATTCAGTTCTTAATTGTTCTTTTAAGGTCTATGTACAGACGTGGAACACGCAGAATCTTAGTATGACCATCACACGAGATGAGTATCCATCCCACCCTATGGTGCTCCGGGGAATTAACCAGAGGGCTGCCTTCCCACAGTACCAGCCTGTGATTATGTTGGAGAAGGGCTATACCATCCACTGGAATGGGCCAGCACCACGGATTACTTTTCTATACCTTGTAAACTTCAACAAGTATGTTTCTATTACTGTCATTTCAAACAGTTGATCTAGTACTGACTTAGTGGAGAAAACAATAACATATGTCCTTCCTAGCAAGAATGCCTGTTTCATGTGCTTTCTCTTATGGAGAGGCTGTATGTTTTATGTTGATGGAGTAAAGAGATTATTTATATAAATTGAGTCCTGTTATTTTGAAAGCATTTCTTTTTTGCTGTGATCAAGGTGTATTGAGTACATAAAGCTATTCAACAATAAGTTTTAAGATAGACTACTGAATGCTTTAATTCCTTGCCCAGCCCTTAGTTCACATTGTGTTCAGTGAGAGACTTTTTTTTATTTGTAAATTTAAGCTTATTTTAAAACTGATACACAAAAGCATAAGCATTGCACATAATTATGGGGTGGGTCCCATGTGATGTTCTGATACATGTATGCATTGTGTATTTAAGTCAGGTTATGCATATCTATTTCCTCAAGCGTTTAGCATTTCTTTATGGAGGAAATACTCAAACTCTTTCTAGGGTGAGATTTCTTAAAAGCCCAGTCTGAGACTTTCAGTGCATTGCAGAGAAGTCAATGAAAGAAACAAATAATAGTCAGGATGGTGAAGAAATGGTAGAGTGTGATCAGTCTTCCAAAAAGTTATATGGAGCAGGATTATGCATTTGAAGTCAGATGTTAGAATAACATGATGTGAGTCTGGGTATGTAGCTTAGTAGTAGAGTGCTCACCTAGCATGCAAGAGGCCCTGGGTTCAATCCACAGAACTGGGGCGGGGGTTGAGGTGATGAGCACAAGTTCTGTATAAAGTACTATGCAAGTTTTTCATTGAATACTCAAACTGTTAGTCTTTCTGTCTCAGTACACCCATACCCAACCATCACAATTGACTTTATTATCCATTTGGAATATCTGAGTATATTTTGGTCAATGTTTACTCACATTCTTCCAAATCCTATTGAAACCAGTTTTTTTTCCCTCTTTCTGTATTATGCTGTAAATTTATTGAAAAGAGAAATGTGGGTAGCAGATAAAGGTAGGTGATTGGTTAGTATGTCAGGGTTTGGGATTTTCATTGTTAGTGGCTCAACACACAGTAGAAACTTAAGAAAATCTTGGTTAAAATTTATATATGCCATGATACCCAAAGGATTTTAACTCAAGTATGAATTCTTTTTTGAGCAAGGAAAAACATTTTCAAGTGAAAAAAGGCTGAACCTAGAAGTTTCAAAAATCCACATGGGCCTTAAAAGTTAGTCATACTTCTCTAGTTTAATTAGGTAGAAGTTATAAAAATTACATGATGGGTAGAAGCAAGAGGAAGACATAGGTAATTTCTTTTTCCAAATTTGATATAATTATAGAGTAGTCATAGACTTTGTCATAGTTCCACTTCCAAAAATAACACTTTAAGAGTTATAAAGCCACTGGGTGCAGTGGTGCATGCCTGTAATCCCAGCAACTCAAGAGGCTGAGGCAGGAGGATTGCATGTTTGAGACCAGCCTCGGCAATTTAGGGAGGCCCTCAGCAACTTAGCAAGACCCTGTCTCAAAAAGAAAAAAAAAAAAGTGTCTGGGGATGTGGCTGAGTGGTGAAGCACTGCTGGATTCAATCCTCAGTATGCACTCCTCCCCTCCAAGAGTTATGAAGCCATACTCACTTATTTAACATAATAAAGTAAGTACAGAAAAAAACATTGAAAAAGAAAATTGAAAAAAAAACCTTTAATCCTAGTTAAAGAGTGGTGGCATGTAAACATTTATATTGTTCTCTTCTTTATCCACACTCAGGTTTTTCTGCACATATAAATGTGCAAAAATTTTCTTTAACTGCCCCTTCCAGCATGAATATTTAGTTTTTCTCCTGTCCCTGCTTGTTTGCTAGTATAAATACCTCATAAAACATCTTTTTGTTTATATCCTTTATCTACATTTCTAATTATTCATCAGTGGAATTATTGAGTAAAACTTGTGTGACAATATAAAGGTTTTATAACATATTGAGAAAGTTCTTTAGAATGACAGAAAAGTTTTGGAAATGAACAGTGGTAATGGGTGCACAGCCATGTGAATATACCTAACGCTACTGATTGCGACAGCTAAAAGTGGTTAAAATGGTGAATAATAAAAAAGATGAAGAAAAGCAAATGCTAAAAAGGGAAATATTTTAAGTGATTTTTTTTAAAAGGATAATTTAAAATCTAAGGACATTAAAAAATACGATGGTAATTTAGTAATACATACCAAAAGCATTGGAAAAGCAATTCTGACTGTCACTAGAAATTTCTTAATATTATTACAAAAGATAAAAATACATTTGTGATTAGAAAAATTCTTTAGAATGATTTTACCATTGTATACGTCCACCATCACGCTGTTAGTCTTTCTGTCTCAGTGCACCATACCCAACCATCACAATTGACTTCATTATCCATTTGAAGTATCTGAGTATATTTTATTTAATGTTTATTCACATTCTTTCAAACCCTATTGAAACCAGTTTTTTTTTCCCTCTCTCTGTATTGTGCTGTAAATTTATTGAAAAGAGAAATGTGGGTAACAGATAAAGGTAGGTGATTGGTTAGTATGTCAGGGTTTGGGATTTTCATTGTTAGTGGCTCAACACATAGTAGAAATTTAAGAAGGAGAAAATCTTGGTTAAAATTTATATATGCCATGATACCCAAAGGATTTTAACTCAAGCATGAATTTTTTTTTTGTCTCTCCCTTAAAGGAATGAATGGATTCGAGTTGGCCTCTGCTATCCATCAAACACAAGTTTTCAAGTTACCTTTGGCTTTTTACAACGGCAGAATGGCTCATTATCCAAAATTGAAGAATATGAGCCCGTGCACTCGATGGAAGAACTGCAGAGGAAGCAGTCTGAGAGGAAATTCTATTTTGACTCCAGCACAGGGTAATTCAGTGGAACCAGGGAATGAGAATGAATGCTATTTTTCTTTAATAGTGAAATTACTAGTTCTTCATCGCAGCCAAGAATTGCCTGTGATGTGATAGCTGTTTAGGAAAGCAGCTGATGTGGGTGCTTCTCTGCACATCATTATTAGGGGTTCAGAGTAGAACTAGAATGACTGGTTATTATAGCTGGCAGTAGGAATCGAGTGAAGATGTTTACCATTTACATATTAAGACAATTTAGGGAGAGAAGTTATCTTTGACAATGAATAACCAGTAGACCCAACTGAAAATGAAAATCCTTTTTTTCTTCCACAAGTCCAGAGACAATTATTTACATGTAAATAGAGTTCATATTTCAGTGGAAGCACATTTTTCTCCTGCTGCTGCCTTAAGGTTGTCTTTCAAGTTGACCTTGAGTTTTTGAAGGTCACTGTTATAACCATGGCATATTTGCTTTCAACTTTCTCTAGGCTGCATCTTTCCACTGTTTAATTCTAATCCTGTTCTCCTGGGGTCCTGTTGGCTTTGTCTGCTTTTGTCCAGTTACAGTCTCTCAGCCTGTGGGTTATGGTAGGCTTGACCTCCTGTCTTCTTCCAGCAAGTGGCATGTTCTTTCAGTCTCCATCCTTAAGCTGACATTCCAGCCATATACCATTGTCTAGGTACTGTAAAGATATGAATGTAAATAAGATGCATTTCTTTCACAAATTCACAGTCCATTGAAAGTTGTGGGCATGCAAAGCAAGTAATTAAGAGAGTGAAAGATTTAAAGGCTGTAAGTTCTATAGTGGGATATTTAATGTGCCTTTGTGGATACTCGCCCTAGAGTAACCAGTGACATCCTGACAGGGTGACACTGGACCTCCTGAGGAACAATTCGGAGATGGAGAGAGAGAGACGGGTGAAATTTTGCAGGCAGACGAAACAATGTGCACAAATGCATGGACGCATGGAAGAATGTGGCATGGCATGTTTGGGGAAAGGCAAAAAGCTCAGAGTCGGGAGAAGGGTGGCAGGATTGATTGGGAGAAGAAAATTAGGGTTCACTTGTTGAGTGTCTGGTTGGCCTTTGAAAAAGATGCAGCTCATTTTCTCTCCAGGACCTGCAGTGGCTGGTGTGATCAGCTTAAATTTTTTCTTAATAATCATCACTGATTTTCAATTTCTAAGTAGACTCAAACCATCTACCTGTACTTTTATTCTGTAGATGACAAATTCCACATTCCTGGTTGTTTTTCCATTAAAAAAAAAATAGGGACAGCCAGATTTATAAGGATAGTCTGCTAAACACAAATTAAATGATTACCTGTATAATAAGATGGGAATATTTTCTGGTCTGGGTGTCTCAAGAATCCCTCAGCCTCTAAAGAACTATTTCATTTTAATTCTCTTCATTTTTACTATTTTAATTATATTTCAAAAAGGCCCCATGCCCAATCAGGTCCCTGACATTCTTTAAATGTATATGCTAAAATTATTGGATATTGAGGCAGTGACTAACTTTTTACCTCCTAATTGCAACTTTTCATTGTTCAATGACTTCATATTAAAATATGAATTCTTGATTAGAGGTTATCAATCATTTTATCAAAGTCCTTTAGAATCTTGACTTGCTTTGGTTTAGAAAGACGAGTTTTGCAGATAGATGTTGGACTGCTGCCTGGGAGTTAGATTTTTCCAACTGTCTTGGCAGTAGGAGGATAATTTGGAATGGGCGGAACTCCTGATGTAGCCTGAGTTTTGCTCAGTTACTCAGTTACAGACTGAAGGACCCCAGGCCCGTATGCTCTTGAAACACATCATGGGAATTGATTTGAGGCTATCTTGACCATAGCCAAATTGTTGTTTTATGACTTCAATTTTGTGCCTTAAACAAAAATGATTTATGAACGAAAAGGAAAAAAAATAATAATAAACAACATCAATTTACAAATCCTAAGCTCAATACAACTATACAGTTTTCCAAGGAATTTTTGAGCAAAACCAAATTCCATCCTCTCAGATTACCTCTTTAACTAATTTAAACCAGAAATTAACTTTGATATCTTCCAGAAAAACTGAATCAAGGTATCAAAATATTTTCCAAAGCAGTACTGCATTTGACTTAAGACCCTACAAGGACAGGGAAGAAAGAAACAATTTTATTGGTTTTGTAATTTATTTTTCTTCTAAAGAAAAGTTACTTATTGGAGAAATCCCTTTGGCCATAAATTGATTTGAGGAATTTTGTAAGTTTTTGAGAGAAAGTCTAACACCAAATCGGTTGCTTTTTACTTTTTACAGGTTACTATTTTTGTATCTCAAAGCCAAAAGCCACAGGGATGGCCACAGTTACTGTTCATCTCAGGGATGTGAAAGAGTCAAGATCCAGGCAGCAACAGACTCAAAAGACGTCAGTAATTGCATGGCTAAAGCGTATCCACAGTATTACAGAAAGCCATCAGTGGTCAAGCGCATGCCGGCTATGCTTACCAGACTCTGTCAAGGCTGTGGCACCCACCAGGTAAATAAGGAAAAAGAGTGTCCTGGGAGCAAAAATCAAGGGATTTCTTTGTAATAGGAGCACTTTTCTTTGAAACATCTGTGTTGCCAATTTATAAACACATGATGGTGTCTCCTAAATTGGGACCTATTCTAGAATGTGATCCTTATAAGAAGCAAAGTAATCTAAATTGATAACAAAACTACCTTTCCCCTGTGAGACATCAATTTACTCTGATTAGCTGTGAATTTTATAGTTTGAAATTAGAGGTTACTGTATTGGCCATCATTTTTTCTTTCCCAGATTTGTGATTCTGTTACAATGTTGCTACTTGGTTTATACATCAAAAAGTGATGTAAAAATGCTTTGTTTTATTGGGAGTGTGAAATTTCTCCTCAGAATGTTCAGCTCCTGTGAGACTTGTTTCCTTTTTTGAAGGTGGAAAGCTACTCTTTAATTTTGAAGTATGTGCTATTGTATTTCCTTACAATTCAAAGTACAGACTGACTTTGATTAGAAGTGAAAAATACTTCCTTTGATAGATTCTTGATTAGACTATATCTTAATGGATCCTGGGTCAAAAATGGCAATGGAAATAAACCCAAACAATGCGCTTAAATTGCACATACAAATGGTTTCCAAAGGAATCAGACCAGTTCCAAGTGAAGAAGAAATATAGAATGAATACTGACCTGATTCATTTTTAGTCTTCAAAAAACAAATATGGGCTAAGGGAAATCATCCTCTAAGTCATCCTCAACCACCAGCAGCAGCAGCAGCCCTGGGAACTTGTGAGAAGTAGAAATGCTTGGGCCACCCCAGTCCTACTGCGTTAGCAGCTCTGGGGCGGGGGCCCAGCAACCTGGACCTTAATAGTCCAGCAGGTGATTCTGATGCTATTCACATTTGAGTTCCCCTGAGGATAGGTTTTTTTTTAAGAGCAAGAATTGTCACAGAAATGCATACTGCCTACTTATATGGAGAAAACTTCTAAATATTTAGCTTTCATTTCTAATCAGCCTAATTAATTTGTGAAAACAGAATCTTTTGCTACGTAAGTTCTTTGTTTTTTTTCTCTTTTCATTTTTTTTTTTTTTGGCCATTGGTGGCAAAGAGAGAAAGATAAATTTATGCGGCCCCGTAGGATGAATAATGAATATTTTTTTTTATGGCAACTCATATCACAACCTCAGTCTTCCATATTCTTGAGTTGCCTATATTCTCCCAGAGAAGTAAAACCAAAAATCCTCATGTATATGAAGAGTATTATGTTTGTGGTTATATGTACATGTATCTGGGCTCTTTGTTGGTCTGGTATCTTTTTTCTTTTCTTTTCTCTTTTCTTTTCTTTTCTCTTTTCTTTTCTTTTCTTTTCTTTTCTTTTCTTTTCTTTTCTTTTTTTGTGGTGCTTTGGGTTGAACCCAGGGCCTTGCACATGCTAAGCATACTCTCTACCACTGAGCTGTACCCTAACCCCCATGCAATATTTTGACTGTTAAAATGACAGTTTGAGATAATCTTTTGTGGAAGACTAATTTTTCTAGCCTCATTCTCAAGTTGGATTTGTTCAGAGAGTTCTTCATTGTTGAAGAGACTTTATTTCATTTTTACTTTTGTGTGATATTGGGGATGGAACCCAGGGCTCCTCACATGCCAGATAAGCTCTCGACCACTGAGCTACCCCTGCTTACTGCTGAAGAGACTTTATATAACTTAAATTAAACATCATAATTTTTGACAGTGATTAAGTCATTATTGGAAATATCCTAGGTTTATTTTGTTAAATGCTTTCATGCATTAATGTGTAGCATTCTTTATTCCTTGTGCCAGAGGCACTGATCATAATTTCTTTTTAATGTTTTGATTACTGACTTTGTTCAGTTACAAAATATTTGAAGTATTTCGGAATATCACTTTTACTTGGAAGTTTGAGAGGAATTTTATTTTGAATATCAAAACCCAAACACATGTATTAGAAGTAAGTTGGAAAATTCACATGAACTTTTGACCCCAAACCTGAAATTCAAAGAAATGTCCAGATTGGATGCTGCTTAGTCTTCGCAATGAAATTGTTGACATGGATTTATAAGGAAATACACTTTTAAGTGTTAGATTATGTGAGAGTGAAGTATTTTTGAATGAGCAGAGTGCCTTGTGGGGCATGCCTGGAGGAGTGGAAGGGATGAGGAAATGGAATCACAAAGGCAGAGAGGTGGCGAGGAAGGTGCCGAGCTTGTGGGAAAGGAGGGAGGGACCCTGCCTCTTGAATGTGATAGGATGGAGAGAAATGGGGGCCTGTCCTTAGGGTGTGACACTGTCATGAGGCACCCTGCAGGTCACTGAGAAGAGCTGGGACCTGGTCATGTACAAGGGCACTGGAAATTCTTAAACAGAATTTTAAATTGCACATACAAATGGTATGTGCAATTTAAAATTTAAATTGTTGTAGGTACTTCTTTCCTCAATCCTAGAATGAACTGAGCCCCAATTCACAATAATTGATCAGAAAAGAACCTTTAAAAAGATTTGTATCTATTTTTGCCCAAAATATTTACAAAGATTTAAATTTAATGCACATTTATTTAGTCATTTATTGAAATGACTGAAGTTTTTGAGGGGAGGGTGGTAGGAATTGAACCCAAGCCTTAGCACATAGTAAGCACATGTTCTACTGCTGAGTCCTTGAATTATTTTTTTTAAATTTATTTTTATTTTTTAAAACAAAAGAATGCATTTCAAGTCATAGTACATATATGCAGCACAATTTCCATTTCTCTGGTTGTGAATAAGATACATTCACACCATTCTCATCTTCATACAGGTACCTAGGGGAGTGATGTCCATCTTATTCCCCCATCTTTGCTACCCGTATGACCCCTCCCTTACCCTACCTCCCCTTTGCCCTATCCACATGTCCTCCATTTCTCCCTAGCTCCCCATCCCCACCCCCATTATGTATCAGCATTCACTCATCAGAGAAAACTTTTGGCCTTTAGTTTTTTGGGGTTGGCTTACTTCACTTAGCATGATGTTCTCCACCTCCATCCATTTACCTGCAAATGCTATAATTTTATTCCCTTTTAATGTTGAGTAATATTCCATTGGGTATATATACCACAGTTTTTTCCATTCATCCATCGAAGGGCATCTAGGTTGGTTCCATAGTTTAGCAATTGTGAATTGAGCAACTATAAACATTGAAGTGGCTGCATCACTATAGTATGCTGTTTTTAAGTCTTTAGGGTATAGACTGAGGAGTGGAATAGCTGGGTCAAATGGTGGTTCAATTCCAGGTTTTCTAAGGAATCTCCATACTGTCTTCCAGAGTGGTTGCACCAATTTGCAGTTCCACCAACAATGTTTGAGTGTGCCTTTTTCCCCACATCCTCACCAGCACTTATTGTTGCTTGTATTCTTGATAGCTGCCATTCCTGAATTAATTTTGACAACAAGATTATATTTGTTCGAAACAGATTGTTCCAGAAAATGCAAAACATACACTTCTTGTAATAAGTGTATTAAAAAATGGAATTCTAGGTTATGAAATATGTACAAAAAGCTCAGAAAAAGAAACATTCAGTGGCATTAATATAAGTGAGTTTATTTTGAGAGACCTTTTGGGAGGGGGATACAGTCACCTTAAATATGGAACCTCTTTCTATCTAGGTGGTGTTTACCAGTGATCCTCACAAGAGCTACCTCCCTGTGCAATTTCAGTCACCCAGCAAAGCAGAAACTCAGCGTGGAGACCCATCTGTTATTTCTGTACGTACTGTTTTGTGTTGTCTTAGTCTGTTTGGGCTGCTGTAATGGAATAACCAGGGGCTGGGTGGCTTACACACAATAGAAACCTATTTCTCACTGTTCTGGAGGATGGGAAGTACACTGGTAGGTCAAGGCACTGGTAGATGTGGCCTCTGGGGAGGGCCTGTTTTCTGGTTCTTATATGGTGCCTTCTGTTGTGTCCTCAGATGATGGAAGGGTTGGGTTCTCCCTTGAGCTTCTTTTCTAAAGACACCCTAGTCCCAATCCTGAGGGCTCCACCCTCATGTCCTGATCACTTTCTGAAGGCCCCACTTCTTAATACCATCAATTCAGGAATTAGGACGACACCAAGAGTTTTGCAGGGACACAAACATTCTGACCATAGGAGGTATGTATCCTGTGATAGGATTCTTGCTTTTATCCTTCATCCTGATGACATATATTATCTCTGACAGTAGTCATTGTCTTTAATCACATTTTGATTATTGGTGGCAAATGATACAACGAGGCATAGAAACTCCTAAACATTTGTAATGTGTTTTGAAATACATTATTATTAAAATTCCTTTTTTTCTGAGTGGATTGTACACTGATTACTCTTAGGCTAATGTTAACACTTGTTCACATGACCTTTCACTCACGGTTACAGGTGACTCTGATTTCATTTCTGTAAGAGAAAAGGCATCTTTGGTTAGAAAATAATTGCTATAGGCAGCCATTACATAGACAATTGTTTTACCTTGATTTTCAACTTAAAATGAATTCTCAAGTTGTTTAAGGTATAGGAAATGAAGTTTTTAAAATTTCTTTGGCTTTTTATTTTAAGATTGTCTATTTCTTAGTTTTTTCAGGTGAGGAAAGTGAAAATACGATAATTAGCTGTCTTTCCTATGTGGTTTAATGGAAGTACAGAATGGGTCTCAGCATCAACACTAAAATTTGAGCTTAGAGTCAAGTTAGTCGCAGGAATCAGGCCTTGGCTTGTGACCTATTCAAAACCAGGTTGACCTAGGAGCCACCATGTAAAGAGCCCTTTAGGTAACAGATATCTAGTCATACAGTTCATAGCCAGCCAGGACCTGCACTCTGTCTCACATGATCTCTTTAGAAGCTCATTATTTTTTTCCCAGTGGTGGACAACATGATCACAAATCCATTATTTATATGTGGGCAAAGTTAAATTTTACTTTTTTTCTTTCCCAATTTGTTTTTATTGTAATAAGATACATTTAACACAAAATTTACCATGTTAACCATTTTTAGGTGTTGAGTTCTGTGGTGTGAAATATATTCGTACAGCAAACATCACCACCATCTAATTCCAGAATTTAAATTGTACTTAATAGCTTTGAGTTAAGGATATTCCTGTTTAAAATGTAGCTCAAAGATTCTTAAAGACTGTATTTACATCCATTCCCCTGTGTTAGCAGTCTTTCATTTTGTATGATGCTGAAGATATAATTTTATGAGTGTGAGATTTGTTAGCTCAGCCTCTTGATGCATTCAGCTGCATGAAGAATCTGATCCCAGCCTACTGATTACATCTGGTGGGGGTTGCATAAGGGAGGAGGGTGATGCTGAGGCCCACTGTTCTAATAGCTCACTAGATAATTGAAGAAGAAATTATCCCCCCTCCCCAAACAACAAGCACAACAACAACAACAACAACAACCCTTCAGGTAGATTATGCCCAAGGTCTGAAGACTTTGTTTGACTTCACTACTGCATGTTGGATGCCTGGGACCCTGGAAAAGTCAGGGACACTGTATCTCCAGTGGTTTTCAGATGCATAACATAAGCATTCTTTCCTAAGACTTGGCATTGCATTGATTTTTATGGAAATCAGGTTTTATTAATTTAAAATAATTAAAATAACTAAAAATTAAATTAATAATAATTAAATTAATCAGGTTTAATTTAACAGGTTTTGGAGGATATTTTTTCTTTTTTTTTTTGTTTAAATTTTTTTTTAGTTGTAGATGGATACAATGTCTTTATTTTATTGCTTTGTATGTGGTGCTGAGGATCGAACCCAGGGCCTTACGCATGTGAGGCAAGCACTCTACTGCTGAGCCACAGCCCCAGCCCTGGAGGATATTTTTTCATAAGGACAATTTGAGTGTATTGAGGATCATTAGATATTTTGTTCTCAAATGTGCTTTGATTTCTTTTGGTAGCAGAGATTAAACCCAGGGGTACTTAACCACTGAGCCACATCCCCAGCTCTTTTTTATTTTAGACAGGGTCTTGCTAAGTTGCTTAGGGCCTTGCTAAGTTGCTTCGAGCTTGCAATCCTCCTGTCTCAGCCTCTTGAGCTGCTGGGATTATAGGCACATGTGACCATACCTAGCTGTACTTCAACTTTAAGCATTCAGGTTTTTAAAAAGTAAAGGAATCATTTCTAGTCTTTGCACATATAACATTTACTTTACAAAATTTCAGGGCTCTTCACTAGATTAGAGCAATTTAAATGTAGCTGATGCAATTATTTTGATTTTGGTAAGATCAATAGTAATAGTGATTAGAAATCAAATTTAAATATAATTTTCTCAAGTCAGGTCAGGTGAAGTGGTGAGAGCATTTCTCCTTGGTTAGCTCACTTTAGTTCAGTTTATGATTTTCCAAAGAAAAACAGTGCCTGTGGGTTAGTGTTTTGTCAGCTTTGTTTTGTTTTTTTCTTTTTGACTGAGAACTTAATGATATTTGGATGTGTCGAGAGTGTGTCTCTTTCTTGAAAAGATCACAAACCATTAATTTAAAGAGGATGATAGTGAAAATTCAGCTCACAATCATTGTAAAATAAAATGCAGCTTGAAACTCAGTAAAAGCACCAATTTGCTATTTTGATGTCAGAAGAGGGCTGTATTTAGAGCAAAAGGAGATAGAGCAGTTGGACGTAAATGACATTTCAAACTCCATGACATGAATCAGATTATGATCTGTGTATGGGCGCAGCACAGAGGCCAGCCCCTGGCCACTGACTGCAGAGCTCTGGCCCCAGTGAAAGTGCTTGTGTGTATGGATAAAGAAGAGTCACCCAGCTCAGAGCTGGGTGGGGTTCAGAGCATCTTATTCTATCAACAAAGATCAAAGCAGAGTCTGTAAGCAGAGTTTAGAGGAGCGCAGGCGCAGTTTCAGACATTGGATGGAAAGAATAAGTAAAACACATAATTCGAATCCTTGAAATACAGTCTGAATCATGGGTTAGAAGGTGACGGAAAGACCAGTCATCCCAGAGATCTTTCTGCAACAGCGATGACAGCAGAGGACATTTTGTATCTTCAGGTCAATGGCACCGACTTTCCCTTCCGAAGTGCAGGCGTCTTCCTCCTCCTTTTGGATGCGTGCAGCGTTCCCTTCCGGTTGACAGAAAAGAAGCTTTTCCCTCTTGCTGATGTCAGTCGCATGGAAGAGTATTTGAAAACAAGCATCCCTCCAAGGTAAGTCTGGCTCACTCTATACCAGGGATAAGCCACCTTGAGGATGCGGAGTCCTCCACACAGGTAACACCTGGTTACCTCTCAGCTTTGGTTTGTCTACCTGGTCTTTAACTCTGCAGGCATTCAGGACTCTGTGAAAGGTGTTCATTCCTTTTCACCTCAGAGTGATGCCTGTGTGGTCCAAGGTCTTATCATTGACAAGCTGTTACTTATCCTGGCAGACCTGAGATATTAGAAGATTTTGCAAAAGATAGGAAGGATCTTAGAAAAGTTCATTGTGTGGAACACCACTGTGCCACTTTTTAGTACTAAATTGATCTATGTTGTACCAACTCGCTGAGAAGGAATATTACCATTTTGAAGTAATTTTCCAGGCAGTTTTACCTTTGTCCCGCTAATGAACCCTTGGACAGCACTGTACTATGTGATTTAGGAAGTCATCACCTAGTCATATAGAAATGCCTGCAAAAGGGTAAATAGATTTTTAAGTAGTTGAGTGTCTGGTCTGTCTGACTGGTTTTGTTGTTGTTGTTGATATCTGCAGAAAGATGTACAGAAGAGAAACCTTTCTTTTTCTGGCTTGGTCAGACCTTTTCTAGGGGCAAGGATATGAATTCAGGGTCCTCTCTGCCCCTTAGCTTTGCTGCAGATGCTGAGTGCAACCATTCAGGGAAGAGCATAAGCTTCTCAGGGAGTGAAAGCCTGTCTAGTTTTCAAATCATTTTCAGTTGATCTTATTACTTATGTTCTTTATAGATCATAGGACCAGGTCCCATGAACTAACTGGATTATTTTGGTGCAGTATTCCATGTGTATATATAAAATCACCCTTCAGTATCCATGGAGGGATTGGTTTCAGGACCCCCTGCAAATACCAAAATTTGAAGATGCTCAAGCATCTCATATAAAAATAGTACCACATTTGCATAACCTATGTGCATCCTAGTGTATACTTTAAATCATCTCTAGATTATGTGTAATACTGAATAGCATGTAAACACTATATAAATAATTGTTATACTGCATTGTTTAGGGAACAATGACAAAGAAAAGAAGTCTGTTAATATGTAATAGAGATGTAGTTTTGTTCCCAAATATTTTTGATCTGTGATTGGTTGAATTCATATATTCAGAACCTGTGGATCTGGAGGATTAACTGTAGTTCTGTCTTATGGATCAAGATAATTATTGGAGGTTACAGTATTCTTTAAGGATTTCAAAGTTTTTCCTAATGGTGAAAACACATGCACTCATTTCCTCTAAAACAGTGTAGGGTATAAATTTCACCACAGATATTCAGGACAACACAGTAATGCTGCAAGTTAACCTATAGATTTGAGTTAAAACCCAACTTATTAAAAAGGTGGTTTCTAGAAAGGGGAAGTAAGAAAGGCTTTTGAGAGATCAGTAATACTGATTCTTGATCTGGCTGCTGGTAATGCAACTATGTTAGGTTTGCAAAAACTTAAGTGTTGGACACTTAGGAATGTGTTCCTGTATGTATGTTGCATTTTAACCAAGTGTTTAGAAGTTATGGGGCAACTGGCAGTGATTTCTAGGGAGACTAAAGCCTTGCTTGTGTGTGTATGTATGTGTGTATGTATGTGTGTATGTGCATGTGCGCGGAGGGCACATGGTGGCAGGCTGATCTGTTAATGATCTCATAGAAGAGCCCTGAGTGATTCTGACCTATCGACAAAAGTCATGTCTTTGGGGTTACTGGGGACAATCCTCTGTGCTGATTCTGAATTAAGGTTCCACTGCTTTAGAAAGACTGAGAAAAAAGCACTCACACCAGTACAGAACTTCAGAATCTTAGTCTTAAAAGTCAAGACCCACATTAAGAAAGTAAATACATTACTAAAGTATGGACTGCAAGAGTTGAATGAAAGGAGAGACTCACCTTTTCTGGATGGAAAATTAATGTTTTGAAGACACTGCTCTACTTAAAATATAAATTTAGCATGTTTCCATTAGTGGAAGTAGATAGGTTACTTTTTTATTGTACTTGGCATTTGAGGTGGAAGTTCACCTGAAAGAATAAAAAGGGAAGAGTAGATGTTTTTGTTTATATTAATTAGTGCATTATAGTTATACATAATAGTGGGGTTCATTTTGACATATTCAGAAACACATATAACATAGCTTTCTCCATTTCAATCCCTAGTACTTCTTCCCCACCCCCATTTCTCCCCTGATCCTCTTTCTGTACTCCATTGATCTTCTACTTATTTATTTTCAAATTTTTAATTATTTTTAAATTTAATTTTATATATATATAAAATTGAAATGAATTGTGATGTATTCATACCTGCACATAGCTAAATTTGGTCAACTTCATTCCTCAATTCTTCCTCTTTCCCTCCCCTTCACCCTCCTCGTTAGTCCCCCTCTTCTGTTTTACTGATCTCTTCTATTTTCATAAGATCTCCTTTTTTCATTCCTTTTTTATTTGTAGCTTCTGCATATGAGAGAAAACATTTAACGCTCGGCTATGGGAGTCTGGCTTATTTCACTTAGCACAATGTTCTCCACTTCCGTTCATTTACTAGCAAATGCCATAATTTTATTTTTCTTTTTGTCTGAGTAGAATTCCATTGTGTATATACCACATTTGCTTTATCCATTTGTCTGCTGACTGACACCTAGGCTGGTTTCATAAATTGACCGTTGTACTGCTATAATGGTATGCATGTATCACTATCATATATTGACTTTAGTTCTTTGGGATAAAAACCAAGGAGTGGGATAGCTGGGTCATATGGTGATACTGTTCCTAGTCTTTTCAGAAATCTCCATACTGCTTTCCAAAGTGGTTGTACTAATTTGTAATCCCACCAGTAATGTATTAGCAGTAACCTCTTTAAACAAATTATAATAATACAAGGGACTAATTAATATAAAATACTAAAATAAACCTGGAAACTGCAGTAACTAAACCAGAACAGAGAATCCACAAGGATCTGAGTGCTATGTCGATCTACTATATGATAACGATGGCAAGGTTTAAAAGATGTAAACTTTTTCAAACCATGGAAAAGAGCTTTTATTTTTTTTATTTGTTTATTTTTTGTAGTCCTGAGGATTGAACCTAGGGCTTTGTGCATCTTAGGCAAGCACCTTTCCACTGAGCTACACTTTCAGCTCTTATTTTTATTTTTTAAAATTGTGTTTATGATGATAAACCATAGGTAAATAAAGAATCTTAAGTAAAAAAAAAAGCCATACTCTCATGAGCAACAAATTATTCCTTAAAAGAGCCCAATCCCATCTGCCCTCTGGGTGAGCTTACATCAGTGACTTTTTCTTTCTCTATTTTGGAGTTTTCCTATGTTGTAGCAAAGTTCCATCTGGGGCGGGGAAATTGGGGAACTTGTATCAGCAGGGATGAAAAAGCATCCGAGCTATTTTTCTTTTTGATTTCTGCTTTTATCTAGTATTTCTATACTGTGCTCAGTTCAAAAAGGTACCTAATAAATACCTGCTGGATGATGGGAATTGGCTCTGATTTTCTCATTTTCACTACAGGTCTATTGTTCTGTTGAGCACAAGAGGAGAAATAAAGCAACTGAATATTTCAGATTCATTAATACCTCTGGGATTAGCCAAACCAGCTCACCTTTATAACAAAGGTTTGTATTTGTATTATTCTATCAAGTTCTTATGAGGCCAACAGCATATGTGTTTAAAATTACAGTGGAATTGAGCCACTAGACTGTTTCCGTGAGCTTATTTGGCTGGTATGGGCATCATTAAGATAATGCCTACATAAGGGGACAGTGTTAGAGGAAGTGTGTTGGGATATGGTTTACTGTTTGGGTGGTAAGAGCTCATGAGTTCATTTGCTGATGTAAGGAAGTATACAGTGCTTTTATATATCTCTTTGTTTTGCTTAGCCATGACTTACCTCCTGCATTATCTTTCTGGAAACTAGTAACTGTACAAATTGAACTTTTTTTCTGTCTTATTTATTTATTTATTTATTTTAGGGAGTACCATATTTTTGGGATTCAGTGGAAAATTTAAACCATCATGGACTAAGCTATTTACCAGTCCTGCTGGACAGGGCCTTGGGGTGCTTGAAGAATTCATACCTTTGCAGCTAGATGATTATGGATGTCCCAGGGCCGGAAGCACCCGCAGAAGAGATCTGGAATTGTTAAAGCAGGCTTCAAAAGCGCTTTAGAGACTAACTGTAATTTAAGTGCTGGGAAAAGAAAATGTGAACTAACTTATTTAATTTATGGCATTTAAAAATGACACTGTTAACCCAATGGAACCATTTTCTTGTTTGATACTAAAAGGGGAGAAAAAGAGAGTTTTAAAGGGATTGCTTGAATACCAGCTCATGCACCTTCTAGTTGTACAAAATGTTTAAGGATTTATATGTCTTTGTAAGGCTGGTGTATTCAGAGAGCAGTTCTCTTGTTCCTCACCTTGCGCCCTACTATTTGGTAATGACTATATATATATATATATATATATATATGTATGTATATATATATATATATATATATATATACATACATATATATATATATATATATATGCTTTTTGTATAATGGGCATGACGGGGTGGGATGGGGGCTTCTGAGAGTCAGCCTGAGCTCTTTAGAGGACCAGCTACTGTAGCACCTTGGATACTTGAAGTCTAACACTCAGTTGTGTTGTAAAGCAGTTGATTTGGGTGTCAGGCATGTTCAGTGATGCCTGGGGCCCTCTTTCTGGGCAGCCTTTGAGAATTTTATATGATGCTGAATGACAGAATTTTACATGACAACTCAGGCTCAGCTCATGCCCTTTTTGCCTGGACATGTGCTATTTTTATTCATTTGTATATTGATTACTTCTAAGGAGTCAGTTTTCAAACAGGAAGTATATTGGGACAAAAGGGCTTTGGGGGATGAGAAATCCCTTTAATAAGTGACCATTGGGCAAAAATTTGACCTGTACCAGGGTCTGAGGTTGTTGGGACCATTTTTTGCAGCTTTAATTCTTTGTCTTACTGTGTTTAAAGTGCAGAGCTGAGCTGAATATTTACTTTTTTTTTTTTTTTTTTAAAGAAGCAGGCTGTTTTCCTGAACTGTAAACTTTGTGTCATTTTTAACTTGCTCAAAGGAAGTCTGTTCCTGGTGTTGCTCTTGCACCTAGGTTTTTTGTTATTGTTTTAGTGTGGGATTTTTCAGAAGCTTCTCTGCTCACCATCCTGCCAGGAACATCCCAGAAAGCTTAATGATACTCCAAAATGATGGTGCCCAGTGGGAGACGGTGGGGGGAGGCTCTTTTAAGGGTCAGAATCATGGAGGGAATATTGAGAAATGAGCCTCTTCATAGCCATAAAGGAGTGAGTCACTCTTCATTAAATGGGTAAGGAATTAAAAAGGGCGTCGTGACACCCAGTTTCCCTTTCCACTGGGATCATGTGTCTGTTGCCCGTGAGGGTTGTGTGTGGCAAAAGGAGATTGGCTCCACAGCCTGGATGTTGCATTGCACATCAGAAGGAAAGATACTTCAAAATGCCTTTATGTTTTTATAAACCTAAGAGGCACAAATCTGGTGGAGGGATGGCCAAGTATGTTCGGGCAGATGTTGCCAATGAGCATGGATAGATTCACTTTCTTCTACCAAGGGCCAAGGTTGATGGCCTGCACTTTTGTGTTCAGGAGACATGACAGAGCAGCTCTGTGACTTCTCTTACTTTACAGAATATGCTACCTCAAAGTGCTACCGATAAACCATTCTAACTGTAAGTGCTCACACTCAGGGCACGTGTCTTAATCAAAGTTTGGTTATCTGTTTTTTGGGTGTGGGTTGTTGTTGTTTTTGTTTTTTTTCCTTGTATAGTGATGAATGAGATCTTACCAATTAAATATATTATTGGATCATGGTTCCTGAAAGTGATTAAAGTTTGTGTGTATGTGTGTTTCATGACCTAAATATCTATGATGTGTGTTTTTTAGAGTTTGGTTCTTTAAAGTTTTGGGGAGGATATGTAAGTTTCAAGGCACTCAATTTTTCTGATTTATATACTAATAATCAGGGTCTAAGTTAAATAAATAAAAATAATGTATGCATGTATTTTATATATGTGTGTCTGTGAATCTCTGTAATTTTTTAAATTCCAGATTCCAGCTGCAAAGAAGTTATTGGCAGAAATAAGGAAGGCAAATCTAGTGAGTAGATTTTGTAAGGCTGACTATTAGAAGGGTGGGACCATATTAACTATATTCTCCAATCCTGGCTGCACATTGGGATCACCTTGGGGAGCTTTAAAAAATATAGAGGCCTGGACTCCACCCACTTACCCTCAGATTTGAATTAATTGGTATAGGACACAGCCTGGACATTGGGATTTTTTTTATAACTCCCTGGGTGATTCTAATATGTAGCCAGGTTTCAGAACTGCTGCACTAACACAATAATAGGCCCACTTTTGAACTTCAGTCTGTAATTTTTTTTCTTTTTTCTTTTTTTCTTTTTTTTTGTGTGATCCAAACACAATTGCATTTATCTCTTATTTTTATTTGAATTTCCTATGTTACTCACAGGACTTCCAACCCTAAACAAAGCACCTCACTTGTTATCTCTCTCTCTTTTTAATATAACTTTTTTACAATTTTCAGTCATTAACCCTCTCCAGTTGTTAAACTGGACATACAAGTTGATATACACATTTCAGGCATTTGGGAGCTAGCAGTCTGTTCTATTTCTACTGAGAAATTGTATTCCAAGGTGATTTATAGGTTTGTAAGCATTTTCCATCAGGTGAGGCAATTGGCTGAGCACCAGAAATGTGGCTGCTACAAATCAGATGGCTGATGGGAAACACAGGGGCTCTCGTTTGTCCATAGACCAGTGTTTTACATCTTTGTTGTATGGGTCCTGCCTCTCCACCTGAACCAGGACACCATATGTTATCTTCAGAAGCTGGAGAGAGTGCTTGTGAGAAGATGAAAGGCAGATGCACCCCCAACCATGGAAAATGACTCCAGAGCAGCCGCTAAGCTGATGTGTAGACTGGGGATGGAGGTTATGACTCCTCTGTCTCTAGCTTCCTCACAGATCCTCATGCCATGGAATTACTTTGTTTTGAGGAGGGCTGGGCAATGAGGAGAGGGAAGGAGGCATCTATGCCTCAGGTAACTAACTAGGTTCTCATTCCCTAAGGGATGAAGTAATGTTTGGGCCAGTCTGGTTGAAAGGCATTTCAAAAGGAAGGAATGTGCTTGGTTAATCCAAATGTGTTTTTCTGTTGTTCCTAGTGGATAAGTATACCCCAAGACAATGCTTGTTGATTTTGTGTGGCAGAATTAGAGTTTATCTTCTAGATTTCTTGTTTAGTTTTCAGATACTTATTAGACCATGCCTAATAACCTGATAAATTCTCCTGGAGTTGAAAACCTTTAATAGGATGACAGATTTGTGTCATTACTTTTTGTTGGACTTGGTAATGACCTAGTCTGCTAGAAATGGGAACAGATTCTCTAGGCTGGAGCTAATTGTCAACAAAAGATTATGGGGAGGGGGACACATGGCACAAAAAAATGAAGGAAAGCCATTCCCAATTCCTCATTCGCAGACGATAACATGTTTCTCATGATTTGCTGGGCCATTTGAATCATTTGGAAGAGAGAACATTTTTTACTCTTAGCTTCAATATGAGAAAGAAACCCATAAAAACAATGCTTAATTAGGTTCTCGTGTTATGGAAAGAGGTTGGCACGTGTTTTGTTCTTAGCTGATAAAATCAGAGCATGATTGAACTGTGATTTCTAAATGAGAAGCTCTGCCCCACAGGATGTCCCAAAACATCAGCCTATACCAAGCTGTGAAAATGTTCTATTCAAAAATAAAACATGCAAAAATGTGTTTTCTGTAATTTTCTTTATATGGACAAAATGATGAGTCTAAATATGAAAAGAAATTAAAATTCATCCTCAGGGAAGCTTAAATATGATGATCACAACTAGTTAATTAGAGTTGGCAAACTATGACCTGTAAGCTTCCTGCCTACAATTTTGAGCTACGAATGGGGTTTTTGTTTTTATTTTTAATTGACACATCTGTATATAATGAGACACATTGCATGGTTGTAATTCATGTATGCATTGGGTAGTTATCAATTCAGGGTAATTAGCATACCCACCACCTTAAACTGTTACTTCTTTATGGTGAGTACAAATTCCTCTGCTGATTTTTTATTTTTTAATAGCGAGGAATAAACCCAGGGATTCTATACCACTGAACTCTATTCCCAGCCCCTTAACATTTTTTTCTTTTTCCATTTTGAGACAGGGTTCTACTAAGTTGCCAAGGCTGGCCTTGCTCTTGTGATCCTCCTGCCTCAGCCTCCCAGGTAGCTGGGATTACAGGGACATCACCTTGCCTTAGCTCTTCTGATTATTTTGCGATGTATAATGCATTATTGCTAATTGTTTGGTATTCTATGGCACTATAAGGAGCTAAGAATATTTTTACATATAACAAATTGGAAAAAGTCAAAAGAAGAGTTATATTTTATGATGTGAAAATTCTGTGAAATTTAAATCTGTGTCCATTAAGTAAAGTCCTACTGGAAGGAACCCAGCCAAGCTCATTCATTTCTGTATTGACTACTGGTACTTTCATGTGGCCATGGCTGAAATGAGTAGCTGCAGAAGACTGTGTCCCATAAAGTTGAAAATATTTACTATTAGCCCTTTTCTGAAAAAATTGCTGACCCTTGACCTCGGTGGTGTTCATTGTCCTGTTCTTGGAACTGCCTACATTTTGAGAATTTAAAAAATCTCCAGTTAAGGAAAAAATGCTTAACAGAATTATGAAGTACTTGATGAAAATGCAGAACCCCAAACCCAAGCTCAGCCTTAGAATTGCTATCTCCGGGGGACAGCGCTGGGAACGAAACTCCATAATGGGATCTGCAGGGGTTTCTTATCAATGCTGAAGTCTAAATCCCATTGTATGTAGTGAGTTCTTTGCCCTCAGTAGAGAACGCATCTGGACAAATTTGAAGTGTTTCTTTTTTAACCTTGTCAATGCCATTTATATTGATTTCCCCAGAACTTTTTTTGACAGATGCCCAGCAAAAGGTATGGCTGTTACCTAAGCAAAGGTTTGTGGAGCCCATGATTAGGTCTTTCCTTCACAATGTCTGACGTTCTCACTGTTAAAATTATTCCTTTGGCTACTGTTATTTCCACTCTGCAATTGCAACCATTCTTTGTTTTCTGCAATTCATTATTTGAAGGAGTTTAAAGGAAGATGTACATTTGACTAAAATTAAGCTGCAAAGGATAACAACAAGTTTCTTCGCTTTTTGATGACACCGTAATCCTAGTTAATATTTATCGGAGGTCTAATTGATAAGTGCAAATATACTTTTTAAAAGTAGAACGAATGATTTTATACAAGCAGTTTGTTTTGTAAGCAAAAGACTTTTGTGATACTGTGGATTGAAATCATGGGCACTATCACCGAGCTTCATCCCCAGTCCTATTTATATTTTCATTTTAAGACATGTTCTCACTTAAGTTGCTGAGGCTGGCCTCAAACTTGTGACCCTCCAACCTCAGTCTTAAACGAGTAGCTGGGATTACAGGCATGCACCACCATGCCTGGCTAGCAAAAGCCTTTTAATGCATGGAGTTCATGGAGAATCACAGGTGGTTGGGCGGACTTGGGAGACAAGGAAATTGATCCTTGTTAAGGAAGAGGGTGGGGGTCTGGGAGGTCGGGGTGGTGTCACCTCCCCTCAGCCTATATTGATGGTTAGCACTCAGTTCCTGTGGGAGGAAGGCCTAGACCAGGAGGTTCGCTGATATTGGAGAATGTGGGCTTCCAAGTCTCAGAAGATAAGGAGCATCATTAACTCCCAGTATGGGTGGGAGGAAGAGAGAGTTCTCACAGGAAAGAAAGACCATGATAAAACTTGTTGCTTCCTCAGAAGTACTTGGGGTCAGCCTTCCCTTGAGGAAAATAATGAGCCGTTAATGGATGGGAGACAGCCTGACAGCTATTTACTATAGGTATGGGGGACATTTTGGTGAACAACAGGTTTGACCCTCTTTAAGGCACTTTATTAGTGATATTGCCTAGAGCATCTTCCTACTCCTGATCCTCAGCTTTCTTATCTATAAGATGGGACTACTAATACTTTTGTGAAATTAGAGAGGGTATTAAATGAGCTCAGCCATGGCTCACAAATACAGCTGGTGATCAGAAACACCTGATGGTTTCAAAAAATCAGAATTCCAGACACTTTTGAATTCTCATTTGGCAGTTTGTAAAACGGTTAAGAATGAGGAAATTGCTGGGCGCGGTGGCGCAAGCCTGTAATCCCAGCACTTTGGGAGACAGAGGAGAATCGCGAGTTCAAAGCAGCCTTAGCAATGGTGAGGTGCTAAGCAACTCAGTGAGACTCTGACTCTAAATAAAACACAAAATAGGGCTGGGGATGTGGCTCAGTGGCTGAGTGCCTCTGAGTTCAGTTCCTGGACCCCTCCCAAAAAAAAAATTAGGAAATTTACTTTTCTCAGATAATGCCAGGTTTAGGAACCAGTGAGAATACTCTGTGTAAAACCTCTGCCCTAGTTTTAATACACTTCTGGAACTCAGTTATTTGTATCTAGAGAATAGGACCCTGAGCCAGGCAATCCATTAATGAACTGGTTTGAACATCCTCAAGAGGTTTGCGTTTATGCCTTTAGTTGTACTAACTACAAGCATAGTTGTACTATGAGCAGAACTCAGCACACTAGCTGTTATGGACCAGAGCCATGAAACGTGGGCAGCGGGGTCCAGGGCACTAGTACTGCCACGAAAACGTGGCTACCCCTGGTTCTGCAGCTGATACGTGCAATTTTCTGCTTTCCATTTGTGTGAGGGGGAAACTTCAGTTAATAGTTTGCCTCTTCCAATCCCTTTTTGCCATAAACCAACAAGAAATAAAAACAAGTCATTTCTATGTTTTCATCCAGCTACATTCTCATTCTCTCTTCCCAGGCAGTAGTGGAAATGCTGACATGCAGAGAAATAGTTTAAAGCTCAGCTTCCATAGCGAGCTGAAGCTGGGTTAGAGGACTTGAAGAACGAGTGCCTTTGCCAATGAGTCTGCCCAGGCTTCTGTCCCCCATTTTCCCTAGTCACACACTTATACACCTTGCCCAAGATCCACAGTGGAAGATGTGTGTGGGTGAGGAGGCCCTTTTGAAACTCACTCACATCTTAGCTCACAAGTTCCCTGTTCAACACTCAGGATTTTCAGTCCTGCTGAACTAATTCAGGTTTCAAGACTGGGGATGCAACTCAGTGATAAAACACACCTAGGCAAGGTCCTGGGTACCTCAAAAAACAAACAAATAAAAAAAAAACAGGCTTCATGTCTTAAGTTCTCTCTTGGGTAGTTATGTCATTTTGATATCTGCTCACAATACTTAAACTGCTGAAAGTAATGTGTACTGGAATTTTTGAGTATTTTTCTGGGTGGCTTGGTTTTTAAACCAGTTTTGCTCCCTGGCATGCTGACCTCCATATGAGAATGATGCCATCTATATGTAGAGAAAATTACAAACCTGAAAAGTCCATGGACAAGAGTCAGTCACTGAAAAATGGAGTCAATGCCATGTGGAGGTCAGGAGTTTTTGTGTTTGAATGAGATCCCTTGTGTTCATCTTCAGAAAGGTTGTGGATAATACTGTGATTTTCATCCTGCTTTAAGTAATGTTCTCAGAACACAGGGCTAGAAGGGTAAGACTACGTGGCTCAGAAACATGTAATCCATTCAAACTCCAGGCCAGACACTTGGCCACAAGAAAGTATATTTATCCTAACATCTTCCTGGAAGCTGTGCTCCTTGAGCACTGAAAAATCCCCTTTATCCTGCCTTGCATTTTTATGAATCATCTATTTTCAATAGCTGAAAGGAAGATATTTGGTAATTACAGCTTTCCTTTGTTGCAGCTTTATATTGAAAACATATGCCAGCAAGGTTAAGTAAGGATCCAAGTAGATAGATCTGCTTCATAAACAGAATTAGGAATAGTAAGGACTGTAGAGGTTTACCATACTGTTTTATCCACAAGAAGAGGGTCAGTTACAAGCATAATTTTTTTTTTTCAGGAGGGAATGAAAAATTGTTTCAAATTTCTTGAAATGAGCTAATTTGATTTCAACATAATTTTAAAAATAATTGATGTCAAAGTCTATTGACACATATAATTGTTGCATATGTTGGGTAGTCACCTAAATTATCAGTTTAGTACATGTGTTATGCCCTGCTTACTTAATTGCAGTAACACAAGGGGCTCTTTTTATTTCATCCTTAACTTTATCACTTACAAGACAAATGATTAATATGAAACATAAAGCTAATCAATTAGAGATTTAAATGACAATAACATTGGAAGGAAAGAATGACCAGAAACAAAAAGAATGGCTCTACCCTAACTAATTTCTTTGCACTTTGCCTATTAATTATTATTATTTGGGGAGGGGTATTGGAGATTGAACTCAGGGGTACTTGACCACTGAGCCACATCCCCAGACCTATTTTGTGTTTTATTTAGAGACACTGAGTTGCTTAGCACCTCCCTGTTGCTGAGGCTGGCTTTGAACCCGCAATTCTCCTGTCTCAGCCTCCCAAAGTTCTGGGATTACAGACATACGCCACTGCACTTGGCTTTATTAATTATTTTTTAACTCTTAAATTAACAAGTCAGAGCTGGTGGACTAATTCTTGAATTTCTGAGTTTGCTTAGTGTGATAGCTCACTTTTAAAAAGCAAGTTCTGCCTCCTTTATAACTTTGTATGTGTGTTGATCTCATGTCTGAGAACATCTGAGAAATTATTATTTTTTTTAATTTTTTTTTTAGTTGTTGATTGACCTTTATTTATTTTTTATATGTGGTGCTGAGGATCGAACCCAGTGCCTCCCACATGCGAGGCAGGCGCTCTACCACTGAGCCACAATCCCAGCCCTGAGAAATTATTTTTGGTACCAATATAATTAGCTTTTTGAGTGCTACAAAAATGATATTACACTAATGTGTGCATGGTGGAGTCCTGCTTCAGGGGTCAAGTTAAATCTACTATTAATTACTAAAGGGAAGTTAGCTAATTAGATATACCTACTTAGCATAAGTTTCTAGGTTTGGAAGGAAGAAGGGTTTAGAATAAATTTTTTTGAGTCAAAATGCCTTAAAGGAATCCTTGGAGTAGTGAGTGTTAAAAGTTTCAGGTACCGTGTGGAAAGAAAACGAAATTCAAAGGAAAGGAATCTCTGTGTTATAAAATATTATCCTCCAGACTCTGTTGTTTACTAAGCCCAAGATTATAGTTTTTAAAGTAAGGTTATGGGCTTTTTCTATCTGAACCAGGGGTTTATTATTCAGTTGCAGATTCCTAGACTTCACTCTGCATAGATTGCATTTAGAATCCTGGGGTGAAACCTGGAAAGCTGTATTTTATTTATTTATTTATTTTTGGTACTGCGGATTGATCTCAGGGGTACTCGACCACTGAGCCACATCCCCAGCCCTATTTTGTGTTTTATGTAGAGACAGGGTCTCACTGAGTTGCTTAGCGCCTCGCCGTTGCTGAGGCTGGCTTTGAACTCATGATTCTCCTGTCTCAGCCTCCCTAAGTGCTGGGATTACAAGTGTGAGCCACTGCGCCCGGCTTGGAAAGCTGTATTTTAATAAGCAAGCTAACCATTGGAATGAATCACAGAAACCAGAAATGTCACAAGGAAGGCATTACAAATAGTGAGTACAGGATAAACTATTCAATAAATAATCAGAGAGTAATTGACTTTCATTATGGGAAAAAATGCAATTGGGTTCTTACCTAAAACCATGAAGAAAAATAAATTCTACATGGATTAACCATTTAAGGAGAAAAAGCAGAACTACAAAACATTTAAGAAATAATATCAGAGAATATTATTTTGACATTGGAATACAAAAATTATCTTCAATACATCAAAAAACAAATTATAAAGAAAACACAACAGAAAAATTCTTCTAGATTACAATTTTTCTCAGTTCATTCACACTGCCATAAAAAAATATAATAGACTGGGTGACTTACAAATAACATAAATTTATGTCTCTCAGTTCTGGAGAGTAGGAGGTCCAAGATCAGATTCGATATCTGGTGAAGGTCCACCTCATGGTTCAAAAATGGCACCTTCGGAGGCTAAGACAGGAGAATCATGGGTTCAAAGCCAGCCTCAGCAATGGCGAGGCTGCTAAGCAACTCAGTGAGACCTTGTCTCTACATAAAACACAAAATAGAGCTGGGGATGTGGCTCAGGGGTCGAGTGCCCCTGAGTTCAATCCCTGGTACCAAAAAAAAAAAAAAAAAAAAAAATGGCACCTTCTCACTGTGACCTCACATGATGAAGGAGCAAGATAGGTCTCAGACATCTAGTGTAACAGCACTAACCCTAACCTCATTCATATCTCCACCCACCCTAAGGCCCCACCTCCTACCATTATCACATAGGTTTCAGTATGTGGATTTTAGGAAGACACAAATGCTCAGATTATAGACCAATTTAATACTTCATATGACAAAAGATACCATAAAGTCAAGAGATATATCATACACTTGATATTCTATTTTTATATTTTGTTTTTATAAGTTAAGAGATGTACCACACACTTGGATAAGATATAGTTATATTTTATAAGTATAACCAATAAAGGCTTAGTATCAAGGATATATAAAGTTATATAAATGATAAAGGAAAATGAAAAGTGGGAAAATGTTAATCATAACCAATTCAAAGAACAGAAAGAAAATCTGAATGACAAATACATGAGAAGGACAAAAAAGATATTTACCTTTATTAGCACTCAGAGGAAATACAATTAAAATCTGTTATACCCCCAGGCACAGGGGTACACGCCTGTGATCCTGCTACTTGGAAGGCTGAAGCAGGAGAATCACAGTTCAATGGGCAACTTAGACTGTCTCAAAAATTTAAAAAATACATGTAATAAAAATAAAAAGTAATGGGTATAGAGTGGTACTGCACCTCTGGATTCAATTCTCAGTACAACAAATAAAAAACAGCTACCATTTTGAAAGGTTAGTGAATAGTAGAGAAAATATAACTGAGGGATACGTGGTTGGCTGGAGAGTAACTTGGTACAAACATTTCAGAGGTCAAATTGGTAGCATCCAAAAGCTTTCTGTATTTTGTTTGTTGTTTTGAGGCGCTGGGATGCGCAGGGTCTTGCACATGCTACACAAATGCTCTGCCACTGAGCTAAACCCCTATCCCTTAACAGCTTTGTACCTGTGCTACCCTAATTATATTTATGTCTGTGAAATTGTTACTCATTTTTAACAAGCAAACATGTACGAAGGTTTTCATTGTTGTTTACATTTGTGAAAAATCAGAAAGAACACAAATGTCATTGATGTGGGACTGCATAGATATATTATAGAATACTTGTACGTTGGACTACTATATTCCAGTTACAGTGAACGAACTAGGTCTGTGGTATCAGTGTAGATGCATTTAGAAAAGAGAGAGTTAGGTGGCCAAGTTACAAATGGGAACATATGAGGTAGCATAATATTTATGGACATACACTTATTGTTGAAGATGCATGATCCAATTTCCTATCCTAAACAGAAATTTTTTTTCTAGTTTTGCTAAATTTGGAGATTTGCTATTTTATATATATATCTCAGAATGTTGGGGCTAAAAACTCTCCTAGAAACCATCTCAACCAATTTCCTTCTTTAAAAACATTTTTTTTAAATGGACTTTTATTTTTAGAATAGTTTTAGATGTATAGAAAAATTGTGAAGGCATATACCCCATGCTTCATTTCCGCTATTATGAACATTATCCATTGATATGGTACACTTATTAAAATTAATGAATTAGTGCTGATGTAACAATTACAGTTTATTTTATTCCCAGTTTGCTTTTAACAAATGTCCTTTATCTGTCTCAGGATCTCATCTAGGATATCACATTATCTTGATATCATGTCTTCTTAGACTCCTCTATGCCATGGCTATTTCTCAGACTTTCTTCGCCCCCTCCCCATGACTTTGACCGTTTTTTAATTTTTTAAATTCTTTTTTGGTACTGGGGATTGAACTCAGGGGCACTTGACCACTGAGCCACATCTCCAGCCCTATTTTGTGTTGTATTTAGAGACAGAGTCTCACTGAGTTGCTTAGCGCCTCGCCATTGCTGAGGGTGGCTTCTGTCTCAGCCTCCCTAAGTGCTGGGATTATAGGCATGCGCCAGTGTGCCCGCCGACTTTGACAGTTTTGAAGTATTGGTAGGATGTTTGTACAGTGTCCTTCTCTGGAATCTGACACAGTTTTCTCACGTTCTGAGTTTAGGGAGGAAGGAGGTAAAAGTGGAGTGCCATTCTCACCATGTTGAATCAAATGTGCATATTAGTAACACGACATCACTGGATGGAGGAAACCTTGTTAGGTTTCTCAACTGTAAAGTTGCTCTTTTAGTTCTCCCCCTCCCTTTTCCATGCTATATTCTTTGGAAGGAAATCTCTATGTGTAACCAGTCTCCTAGTTTCCAAGACTCAAGGAATTGTAGCTAAAAAGTAGAAAGAGAGAAAAAAATTTGTAGCTCAAAAAGATAGAGGGATTTGCCTTAGGTCAGTTCATCATACCTACTCTGCTTAGTATGAAGTATGGTTTGGGCCACAGAGGAGTTACTTAGTGCATAATAAAATAATTTCAATCTAAATTTAATTTTAAATCAATTAATGTGATCCAATTTTCTTAATCCATTTACTTAATCCATTTCATCCCATCATCCCAGATATGGAACACCTATAAAAACTTAAATACAGTATATGCTATGTAATATCATTATATGATAATATAACTATGTTATAATAAAACAATTATAATATAACATTGATATAATAAAAGCTCCAGATTACGATCTCCAATCTATTTTAATGCACATGTGTCAATTTTGTTGAAATATTTACAGAATTGAAAACATGGGACTTAATGTGCTAAATTTTACATTTAATTAGCATGTTAAATTAAAGCAACAGATTTGGCACATACAAAACCTACTTTTCTTTCCTCTCAACAACCCTTCTATTGTTAGGTCTAGAATCTACAATTATTAAATACCATATTTTTTATATTTCATTCACCCACATATGCACAGACTTGAGCTCTAAATAAATAAAGGAAAATCTGTACATGTTGGAAACTAGGAAGGAGCTAGTATCAATGAGAAGGAGATGAAGCTCCATGGGGAACAGAAAGCTGTGCTAACAGCCTGTCCATAGCATTTGCCACGTGGGCAGGAAATTCCAGGGTCCTGGATCTTTGGAACACGGTCAAAAGGGGACAGGAGTTGCACACCAGGTAGGTATGTCTTCCTGAACCTCTGGGTTCCCTGGCTCTTGGGGATGGACACTATGAGAACAAAAGAGAAGAAGCTACCATTGAGGTGCTGGGCCACATGTCGGGGGCCCCAGATGCTCAGGTCTAAGGGTGGTATTTTAGATGGCCATGGAGACAACAGCAGAAAGAATAATTGCAGAGTGAAGTCGTGAAGCAACAGAAGCGGAGATGAACAGTACAGAACACAGTTTTAAGAAGAGCTGTAGCCGGGCGCAGTGGCGCACGCCTGTAATCCCAGCACTTAGGGAGACTGAGACAGGAGAATTGCGAGTTCAAAGCCAGCCTCACCAATGGCGAGGCGCTAAGCAACTCAGTGAGACTCTGTCTCTACATAAAACACAAAATAGGGCTGGGATGTGGCTCAGTGGTCCAGTACCCCTGAGTTCAATCCCTAGTACCAAAAAAAAAAAAAAAAGAAGTGCTTATACAAAATAATAACAACAGTACTATTTGTGATTCAAAAAAAAAAAACCTGGGAATAAATACTTTATAATAATTTGGAAGTCATTAAGCAGAAATTTGAAGGAATTTAGTCAGCTAAGCTCCTTGTTTTTTTCAGTAGAGAATTTTGGCTTTGTCAGTTTATTATAAATGTAAGAGTATATGCTAAAAATAAACACATTCATAACCTGTATATTGGAAGGTGAAAAGAAAGAAGTTTAAGAAATTCATCTATTTAATGCAAGGTAGCAAAAAGAAATAATAAGAATACCAAAAATAAATAATGTAAGATGGTAGATATCAATGCACGTATGTCAATAATTATGAAAATGGATAAAGATTAAACTCACATTTATAATATTGGATAAAAAATCTGTTTGGCTTAAAGTATAAAATGTAAATTGTGTGCTATTTATACATATACTTCAAAGAAAATGATATGAAATGAATAAAGATGAAAGGAGATAAAATGGTAGATTAGCCAAAAAAGTTGATATGACAATTTTAAATAAGTCTAATATTAATAAAATATTAAGCAAAAAATTGTTGATATGACAATTTTAAATAAGTCTAATATTAATAAAATATTAAGCATAAAGAAAGAGAGCAGCCGAATAATAGATAGCATCAGGGACGAAGAGGTGTACACTTTCAGAAATGGCTAGATCAAGAAGGTCAAATGAAAGAAGTAGCTATTCTGATGCATCATGGAAGTAGAAAATAGAGCTGTTGTTCTCCAACTTAGATCTGTGGTTAAGTCATCAATTTGCCACAGTGTCTGCCGCATGTTTCCCCTGTATTTAAGTTCTCTAACCTTGGCCCAAGTTCTTTGCTTTGTGGGTCTTTGTGTTGGCCTTTGTCTACCCAGATCTTTCCCCTCCTGGTCCCCCTGCCCTTGGCTAATGGCTGTCTTCTTAACCAGTAGGGGATTTCAATTTAACTGCCCTATTATGTCCTCAGGGACTTGGTCACAGGCTATGAGCTCTCATAGCACCTCACACTGCTCCTATGGTGGCGCGTGTACTTCTGTCGCATTCCTTTCTCCCCACTAGACAGTAGACCTTCCAGGACCAGGGCTGGGCCCTTCACTCTACTACGGCCCAGGGCCTGGCTGCTGGTTTGCTTTTTGAGGAAGCAGATCGGTGAAAGAATGAGTTATCTAAAAATGGTGTTTGATCACAGACGGAGGGATTAATTTTATCTAAGGCAAAGGCTTAGTGAGGAAGTGACCTTTAAGGAAAAGCTCAGGGAATGAGCAAAGGGAAAGGTTGTTTGCTTCCAGGTGGAGGCAACAGAGTGAGCAAAGGCCTGGAGGCCAGTAAGGCGAGACTGGGCGGGGCATTTTGAGTGGTCAAATTTAGTGTCGCTGGAGTATATGTGGCAACAAAGAAGAGAGAAATAAAATTGTAAATAGAGACTGGGAATTGTTTATAGACTCTGGATTGTCATGCTGATTGTAATCTTTAGTCTACAGGCAAGGGATATCCATCCAAACACTGGAGTGTATTAGAACCGTTCACTGAGTATTTTTCTAGGCTGATATAAGGACTGTAACTTCTCTTTCTGCCTTCAGATTTAGCCATAGCCACATGACTTACTTGGACCAATGCTAATGAGTGAAAGTGAGGGTGCCACATTGGGGCGGTAGCTTTAAGAAATACTGTCTGATTTGTCATTGATTCTTCTCCAGCCTTAGCGATTTTGGAAGCAGCGGCTTGTCCCTTGAGTGAGAATGCCATAGATAGAGAAGACCCTCAGTTATTCTTTCATAGACTGAATAAGACACAAACCTTTATTGTTTTAAGACACTGAGAGGTGGTGGTTACTTGCTATTGCAGAATGACCTTGACTGTTCTGACTAGTATAGGTGTTTTTAAAATCTGACCTGGCACTAATTAGACTAGAAGACAGAAGAAAAATTAGGAGATCATTTCAATAAAGCATTGGCAGTGGGGAAAGTAAATAATGGGCTGTGAGCATGAGGGACAGGCAGTGCATTGATTTTATGTTTCTGCATATCTGATGTCTGGCATCAGTTCCTGGAAAGAAAGAGAAGTCAGGGGACAATGATTGTTCTTAGGCTTCCATAAGGACCCTAGTGGATATTTTGTGTTTCTCTAATGACAAGTCTTAACATCCTATACATATGATTGTGACCTATTTGAAAATGAAGTCTTTGCAGATATAATTTAGTTAAGAATCTTGGGGTGAGATTATCTTCCATTTATGGTGGGTAAACTCCACTGGCTGGTGTCCTTCTAAGAAGAAGGAGAAGGAAATCTGATACACAGATGCAGGGAGGAGGCCATGTAAGATGGAGGCAGAGACCTGATATGCACCTACAAGCCATGGAAGGCCAAGGATTGCCAGCAGCCATCAATGAACAAAAACAAGGTAAGGAATATATTCTCCTTCAGAGTTTCTAGAAGAAACTAACCCCACCAAAACCTTAATTTTGGAGTTCTGGCCTCTAGAATTGTGGGAGGAAAAAAAATATGTTGTTTTAAGCCACGATGTTAGTGAAATTTTTTAATGGTAGCCCTAGAAAAGGGCTACAATTCACTTCACTTACCAGGTGGGAACAGCTTTAGAATAACATTTCCATTACACCCTCTCTCTCTCTGTCATATTCTTCACCCTCTTTACCAAATAGCAGTGGTTTACCTGATGGGTGACATTGGTGAATTCAAACATGGGCTAATGCTTTGGGGGCTGTATCTAAAGATGGCCTGTAGGATGAATATATTCTCCTACTCATCTCTCCCACTAGGTAAGCAAACTTGATTGCTGTTTTCTAGAAACTCTTCAGTCTCCAGGGCTGCAAGGCAGCGTACAGTTCCCTCTGTTATTGGACATAGATAAGCTTTGCAGATTTTTCTTTTACTTTTTATTTTTTGGTACCTGGGATTGAACCTGGGTGCACTTAACCACTGAACCACATCCTCAGCCCCCCTCCCTTTTTTATTTTGACACAAGAACAAAATAATAAATCTAGAGGCATCACTCTACCTGACTTCAAAAAGGACTACAAAGTCATAGGCATCCATACAGCATAATGTTGGCATAAAAATTGGCATATAGACTTAAGAATAGAATAGACAACACAGACATAAATTTATGTACCTATACCCAACTGATTTTCAGCCCAAGTGCCAAGAACACACTTGGGGAGAGGACAGTCTCTTTAATAAATGTTTCTGGTAAAACTTGACATTCATATGAAAAAGAAATAAAAAGAAAATAAGAAAGAAATTAAACTAGATACTTATCTCTCACCATATTATCAATTCAAAATGGATTAGAGAATTGCATGTAAGACTCAAAACTGTAAAACCGTTAGAATAAAAAGTAGGGAAAATAGTTCATGATGTTGATCCAGGCAATGAGGTTTTGGTAAGAATACAAAAGCACAGGCAGCAACAGCAAAAATAGACATATTGAATTACATCAAACTAAAAATCTCTTGCACAACAAAGAAAATAGCCAACAGTGTAGAAATAACTTATAGAGTGTAAGAAAGTATTTGCAAACTATGCATCTGGTAAGAGATTAAATGTCCAGAATATATGGGGAACCCTAACAATTCTACAGCAAAAAAAAAAAAAAAGCAGATAATTTGATTAAAAAGTAGGCAAGGACTTACATTGACTTTCTCAAAAGAAGATATACAAATAGCCAAAAGTATATGAAAAAATGCTCAACATCACTAATGGTGAGGAAAAGACAAATGAAAACCACAAAAGAGATATCTACTACTTCACCCAAGTAGAATGATTATCATCAAAAAGAAAAAAAAATACAAAGAGCTGGCATGGATGTGGAGAAATGGGAATATTTATACACTATTGGTAGGACTGTAAGTTGGTACAACCATTATGGAAAATAGTTTTTTGGCTCCTTAAATATTTAAAAATAGACCTGCCATATGATCCAGCAATCTTACTACTGGGTATCTATCGAGAGGAGATGAAATTAGTATGTCAAGCAGATCATTGTGTGTTTATTATAGCACTATTTACAAGATATGGAATATGTCCAATCAATGAAAAGTGTCCATCATTGGATGAATGAACAGAGAAACTATGATACATATACACAGTGGAATACTACTTAGTCATAAAAAATAAAATCCTTTTATTTGCAAAAACATGGATGAAGTGGAAGGACATTACACAAAATGAAAGGATCTAGGCACATAAAGACAGATTCTGCATAACCTCATTCATTTGTGGAATTTAACAAAGTTGTTCTCATGGAAGTATGAATGGGAATAATGCTTACCATAGTCTGAGGAGGGAAGAAGGAAGATGGGATGGTTAGGAGATATTGGTCAATAGATACAAGATTATAGTTAGATACTAGGAATTAGTTCTGGAGTTCTATAAACCAGTAGGGTGACTATGGTTAATAATACCATAGTGTGTACTTAAAAATAACTAGAAGGGGAGGATTCTGAAGTTTCTGTACCATAAAGAAATAATAGATGTTTGATTATTTTGAAATGTATACGTGTATTGAAATGGCATATTGTACTTCATAAATATGTACACTTATTATGTATCAAAACGAGAACAACAAAATAGAAATGTATATGGAGTGGAACATCCTACTTTCAAGGCTGAATAAAGAAAAAGATTCCAGAAAGGCACCTCAGAAGGTTTTCAAAGACATTAGAAGAAAATCAAGAGAAAATGGCATTTCAGAAATTAGAAAGGAGAAAATTCCAAGAAGGGAGTTGTAAACGGTATCTAATGTTGCTGAGACATTTGCATAATTAGAACCCAAAAGAGGTAGTAGGTTTCCATTATGGATTTTATTTCCCCTTGTGATTTATTCACAGAAAAGACTGAGTAAAGTGGTGAGAATAGAAGCAAGATAAAACGTTTATCTCCTAGAAGTTCTCACCAGATTGCTGGAAAGGGAGGTAGGGTGGAAGCAAACATTTTTAAAAACATGAACCCTGGAAAGTGAATATAATTGATGGAGAGAACTGAAGATACGAGCTCTGTGGGATACAGAGGGTGAATAGGCCCAGAAGAAGAAATTAGGAGTTGGGGAGGGGCCAAGTGATACAAGGGGACAGCATTTATTGAGTAGCTAGATGTAGGTAGAAGACATTAACCAAGATAGGAAGCCACGATGAAAGAACTGGTCCTTAAAGTATTGGCAAGCTGGGCATGGTGATGCACATCTATAATTTTAGCAAAGAAGGCTGAGGCAGGAGGATTGCAAACTTGAGGCTAGTCTGGGAAACCTAGTGAGACCCTGTCTCAAAATAAAAAATAAAAAGTGCTGGAGATATAGCTCAGGATAGAGAAAACCTGGGTTCAATACTCAGTACCAAAAATGAAGTATAGGTGAAATGACTAACTTTGGGGGGCTTAGGCTGAGTGGGGATGGATGTGAAATTAGTAGGAATGGACAATAGACCATCTTGTTAACTGCGAAATTTGGAGGGATTGGAGGTCCTAAATTAGATGATTTTTCTGTGTAGGGTAAGAAGTCTAACACCACATACTACCTCAAACTCTTATCAAGGTTTAGCTGATGCTTGTGATGAGGAAGATATATTTCATCAACCCTAAGCTTCCATCAGTTGCAAGACTCGCCATTATTTTACATACTAAGGAAGAAACAGAAGGAAAAATGAAACCAGTCCGTATGAATTGGTCACAGCAGCCTCTTGTTGCTTGAAATTGTCTCCCATTATTCCCAGGGACTTGCAGTTTGTCCCTCCTGTTCCCTTGGCTTGCGATAAGCATCATTTTATACACATTTTAGTAACAAAATAGGAGGCCATCTATTTGTGAACATCATCTTCTTTAATTAAAATGCTTGGCTAGTTCTTTATATGAAAATGTGGAAGTTTGGTCAGTTTTCACTCCTACAATGAATATTTTTTTCTGCTCAGTGTCAATGTCTTCCTACAAATACAATCAACTGTTTATTTCATATGACATTTATGCCTCTCTGCTCTGTTTCGATGCCTTCGGCATTCTCAAAATCTTTTGTTTAAATGTCAAATCAAATTGAAATATTTTTGAAAAACATATAAACTCTGTAGAACCAGATGCAAACAGCTCCACAGAGGTTTGACATTCACACGAACAGCTCTGACACCACAGTACACATCAGCAATGACAGCTACCTCACCATGCTGCCTTGATGATAGGAATTGTAAAATGCAACTTCCCCATAGTATAATGGCATCCCAATCTCAGAGATGCCAAATGTGAAAAAAACGTATCAGTATTGCTGAAATATGAAAATCATATTTCACAGAATTGTGGTTGCAAATAATCTTTGACCCTAATCATGACCACTTCTTTGATACCTAACTTCCATGTAGCATTGCTAACAGATACTGTATCAGCATTAATGTGAGTCTTAACTTTTCTTCTATTCTTTGTTATTCCCTCAAAGAAGAATAACATTGCCAAGAGGCTAGTGCTCTGGAAGGTGGAAAAATAAAGGCTTGTGCATTTTGTCCCAAATAGCTCCAACTGGTGTTAAGTCTCCTCATCTGATGATGGTAGATGTAGTTTTGCTCAGAGGTGAAAATAGGTCTACTTTCATTTCTTTATGTTGGTTAATTGTTAGGGAAGGTAAAAGATAGGACTTTCTGAAACTCTAGAGGTCAAACCCACTCAGAATTATAGGGCTGGAGGATCTCAGAAATGTCCAGCTTTATGATGTCAGTTTTACAGATTGAATAGCTACTAAATGCAAATCAAAAGTGGCAAATGGACTTTGCTCAAGTGTGTTCGTCTTTGATGTGAAGGGACAAACAAGCTCAGCTTAAGCAACCACAATGAAATTTTTAGCAAGTAAAACATTGTGCTTAGAAGACATTGGTTCTGAATGCGTCAGGGGCTCTTGACTGTACATCACACATTCCAAGAACAAACCTCCCCTGTCTCTCTCTGTCCTCTGCCTTCCATCAGTCAGACCCATCTCTTGTCATTTCTGTTTGCTCTGCTTTGTTTTTGTCCCTTGTTGGGTCAAGGTTGGTTTGTTTTGTGGAAATAACAAATGCCTGGATTTCTCACTCTCCAGAGTTCTGGGGTGAGTTAAATCTACAGATATTTATGAGTGTTGACAATCCCTGTTGGCAGATGTCGTAGCAATAGTTTTGTTTGAGAACTGGCTTTACTGAATGATCCTAGCAGAAAGGGAATCCTAGGAATTTGCTTTCATTTAGATCAGACATTTGAACCAATTGCAGAATGACCCCCATTTCTTCCAGCTCTTATAAACCCTTCGGAGACCTGAATTTTGTTTGTGCAGTCTGAGAAGAATTTTTTTGCTTTCATCTAATCTGGCTGCCAGTGGGGCAGTGAAAGACAGTTGCTCGAAGGGAAGCTCTTTGTTCATCCTGGCTCTCAGATCTGTTTCATAGGAAAATTTCCATAGAAATTCTAAGAAGAGAAACAAAAGGTCCAAGGCAGAGAACAACATTTGTTCTATTAAACATTCCGGTGGTTTGGGCAGCCAAGCCGAAGGAATTTCAAGAACACAGAAACTTTCTGAATTGCAACCCCATGTCTGGCCACAATGCTAATTGTTTCACATCAGCAACTGGGTAGATTATGCTGGGGGATCTTTTTGCCTTCTTTTGTCAGGAATAAACAAACTCCTACTGCTTATCCAGAAACGTTTCAATGAGAAAGGATGGTGGGACAGAACTTGAGAAAGTAAACACAGGGTACAATCTCCTTTTCATTATAAATCATTTCCCCTTCCCTGCTCAGTGATCAGGTGCTAAATGATTGTCATCTTCTTGGAGTTCTCTTTTCCTATGGAAGGACATGGTGTAACTGGGCAGCAGAAATATGAATGCTCTAGTCTAAAGAGCTGAAGAGCAGAGGCAGGCGCTGAAGTGAACAAAGCCCAAACAGGCCTAGGGTTAACTGGATTTGTAGGAATCAACAGAACCTGGGAAAACTTCAAGCTATTAAGCCTTTGTTTGGAGAGTTCTAGGTAAAAAGGATAAGCAGGTCTAATTTAAGCTTTTCCATCAGGATTTCAAAACAAAACATTGAAAAACAAACAAAGAAACAAACACGGCAGCTTTCTCTTTCCTTGAGGCTGGCCATGTTTTAAATTCAGCCAGAGGACTGGAAAGTTGAATGTTGAAAAAGATGTCATCAGTCTCTGAATAAATCAAGAATGTCTCCCATCTTGGAACACACAAACACTGCTGGGTTGCCTTAGCTGAATGTGTTTTTTTCATTTTTTTCTAATGTTTTTTATTGGGGTTTAATATTTGTAGGATTCACATCATAAATAGTTGCAATGTCAAATTGATACACACAGCATCAGGGCCTTACAAATGCCATACTGAGAATGGGGGACAAAAAGACAGTCAGTGTAGGTAATAAATAATTGGGTTCGATCAGAATGATGAGGGCTGATTCAAGAGAAAATAAAATAAAATGCTAATATCTCCAAAGCCCTTCCCCCTCCTCCTCCAACCTGTTTCAAGGCTACCTGCCTCCAGGGAATTGTTCCTCCTTGCAGGGAGTTGGAGTTAATGAAGTACCTCCTGGGCGGCTCCTTTCCTGTCCGTTTGGGCAGATTTGGAAAGGCACTCCTTGAAGGCTTCTTTCCTACATTTTGGCCCACCTTTTGGACACTGGCTAGGTAGGCGGGATAAGGGGAGAAGGAGGACATGAGAAAAAGGAAATCTATAAAAGAGGCAGGACACCCCCACTTTTCTTTGGACAGCCACCTCTGGGGCCCCTTCTCTTCAGAGAAGTCTATCTCTTAAAGTCTATCCTCTAGAACTTGCTTTCTGTGCTTGTCTCTTCATTTCTCAGGTGTTCATTCTTCACATGAGGAAAATGAGACTTGGCTCTTCTCATCGCTGGTGTTAATGCTGGAGGTGCACCTGTGCACCCTCCATTCCTAGATGCTATCTTTGGCACTGCTAGGGAAGGAAGTTCAAGTTTCAATTTTCTTGTGTGGAATCATGATATGAAAAACAATGATTTTACAAAAAGTCAAGTGAAAATTTCTATGAAAATGTAAACTATACAGGTTCTAGGACTTGGCCCAGTGTCTCTGCCTTAAACACCGTGGTCTTTTAAACACCGTGGTCTTTTAAACACCATGTTTAAGATATGAAGTGTTAATACAGAAGATGATATAAGAGCTGTAACCTGATTGGTGCATCCTAGTTTGAATGGACTAACTGTGTGGTAATTGTAGGTGGTGGTGGGGGGGTGAGGTTGAAGGGGGTAGGTCACTGGGGTCATGTCCTGGAAGTCTTCATCTTTCCTTTTCTCCTTCCCCTTTTTTTCTCTGCTTCCTGGCTGCCATGAATGAAGCAGTTTTCCCCCACGATATCCTTCCCCCATGATGTGGTGACTCACCTTGGCCCCAGTGTAAAGGAGCTGACCCACCATGGACTAAACCTCTGAAACTATGAGCCAAAATAACCTTTTTCTCCTCTAAGTTGATCTTGTTAGGTATTTTGGTTACAGTGATAAAAAGCTGACTAACACAGTCTTCTTCCCTAACATTGATTCATCTATTTATGCATCCAACAATACTGATGGAACCAAAAAACATATAGTAGTCACTCATTAGTGTTTGTTGAATGAAAATGTCTTATAGTAAAGCATCATCATTATCATTTATAGCAAGAGTTGGCAAACAGTCCACAGACTCCTTTTTGTAGAACAACTTTTATTGGAATAAGGCCACATCCAGAACTGACTATAGTTGCTTTTGTGCTATACTAATACAGATGAGTAGGTATGAGTGACTTTCAAAGCCCAAAATATTTACCATCTGGCTTTGATAGAGAAAATTTTTAGGCCTCTGGAAACATTAGGCACATTCCCCTAAACTTCTTTACCTTCCTGTGAATAATCTATTTATAAATATTTCTAGAACAACATTTCTCAGGGTGTGTTCTGGGGAACATATTTGCTATGAGCTGCTCCTTCCTGGGCTAAGAAGTTCAGAAAATATGATTTATAAAGAATATTATTGTTGCTGGGGTTGTAGCTCAGTGGTAGAGCACTTGCCTAGCTCCTGTGAGGCACTGGGTTTGATCCTTAGCACCACATAAAAATAAACAAACAAACAAACAAACAAAGTTATTATGTCCATCTACAACTAAAAAAAGAAAAAAATATTGTTAAGTTTGGCAGTTAAGAACTTCTATGATTTTAATTCAGTGTTTCACATTTATTTGACCCTATTCTTTTTTTCATTAATTCATATTTTATAGAAGGTATTCACCACAGAAACATCTTAGAAAGTTTGGAAGATAGCACTTACTTTACATGCTATCTCTGGATAATTAGAAGTGACTATGAGGCATAGCCAAGGTACATTAGGGATTGGCCTGTGTGCCAGAAATTTGCTAACCCTTATTTACCTTATTCAAAGTACTTATAGTGAAAGGATTTCTGTATTGCTGCATATGAAATGTGACTTCAAGGATGCCTTTTTGGTGTGGATTATGAGCTAATTATGAAGAAATTCCACCAAGAATTATGACAAAGCTACTCTAGTCTTATTTTCCAAGAGAACTTCTTAGAAGGTGAAATTTAATTTTATATATATATATATATATATATATATATATATATATATATACACACACACACACACATGATTATTCTCCATTTTTATTTTGCTTCTTGTATTCCTATTATACATTTTATACCTCTTATAGTTATCCAATAGTTCTCAGGCATTACTTTCTTCATTCTCTTTTTTCTTTGCTCTTCATATTTGGAAGTTTCATATTCTCAATCTCAGCTGTTCTTTCCCTAGCTGTGTCCAGTCTTCTAATGAGCTCAGCAAAGGTGTTCTTTATTTTTGCTACAGTGTTCTTGATCTCAAGCATTTATCTTTGATTTTTTCTTACAATTTATATCTCTCCTTATATTTCCCAGCTGTTCTTGCATGTGTTCTATTTTTTTTCTATTAAAGTCCTAAACATATTAGTCATAGTCTTTTGAATTCCTGTTCTGACAATTCCAATGCACTGCCATACCCAAGTCTGCTTCAGATGCTTGCTCTGTTTCATTGAATTGTGGTTTTTGCCTTTTAGTATGCCTTGTAATTTCTTTGTTGAAAGCTAGACATGATGTTCTGGGTGAAAGGAACTCAAGGGAATAGGCCTTTAGTTGTGGTAAGGTGTGTGTTGGGGAGGGCAAACATCTTACAGTCCCATGAGTAGGTCTTAAGCTTTTGGTGATCCTGTGCCCCTGGGCTATAAACTTCACAAGTGTTCTCAGTCCTTCCCCATCCCCTTCCTTTAGGTGATATTGAATGGCTAGAGGGGACTGGGGTTGGATATTTCCCTTACCCCTGGTTGGTTAGGTTCTAAAGTAACCAATTATGTTAGGCTCTGATAAAATAGTGTCTCTTGAGGACAGAACTTGAGAAGAACAAAATGCTTTGGCATAATTCAAAGGGCTAGAAGGTCTTAGTAGATTTCTACCCAAATTTCATGTGATAACCTGGCAGTAAAACCCTTAAAAAACTAGGTCTCCCCCATGAATGGATTCCTCTGGAGTTTTCAGCTCTCAGATTTGTTTACATCAAGCCTCTAGCAACTTATCCATTACAAGCTAGATTTCCCTGTCCTTTCCCATGAAGATTTCTGTGTGTGGATTTTTCACATGGTAAGTTGTTATACTTTGTAATCACATGTGTGTCTCCCCAGTTTTTGAGGTAGCAGCCTGCTCTGTGACTTTGCTTCTCTGGCACGTTTAAGAAGAGTTGATCTTCATTTTGTTCAGCTTTTTGCTTGTTGTTAGGATGGAGTGATGACTTCCAAGTTGCTTACAAGTAGACCAGAAATTGGAAGTCTAAATCATTCTCTATGCCTTTCTAGGCCCTAGGAACATATCAAATCAGGGTCTTTTTCAGACCCTGTGTGCCAAGAAGGCATTATTAATTTCTTCTTTGAGGTGCTACCTTCGCTCCAAATATATGGCAGTATTAAAAGCATATTGAAAATACTATGTTTATCAATAAAAAAACTCATCTCCATATATTAAAAACACAACAAAACTTCCACACTATGAGGGTTGGTTCTGGATTCTGCTCAGGGTCTGTGTGGGCAGGTACAAGTGTCTCAAGACCAAAGGATTAAGTGAAACCCTCCTCGTTTGGAAAGAGTTTGGAAGTTTCTTTAGGGCTGTCACTTTTAGGAAATTCTGTATCCAGGAAAAAAAGACATTGAATAAGTTCACCACTGAAAACTAAAGCAAGCCTCATAATGTAGCAGATAGCCAACATGTGTAATATTGGTCGAAGCAACCTCAAACCAGAGAGAGTAGTTGGAAAGGAAGGAAAAAAAAAAGATTTTACTAAAGATGAGCTTGCAATGCACATTTAAAAATATATGAAGAATTCTGGTCTAAGAGGGACAACCAACAATTTGAGGCAAATTCACTTTAAGTACAATTTAAAAAATAGAATGAGGTGAAAAGGTCTTAAATTATGAGTTTAGGGTCCTGAGTGGTAAATGAAAAAAAATTTATAAAAGAACAAGAATTAACCAAACAAAAATAGATAAAAAGGAATTGAGGAGAGAGACATGAAATAGAACCATCTACATAACTTGTGCATGAGAAATGTAGACAGAGAATTGAAACTCACAGTAGATTAGATCCATTCTAGGCTGGCTCCACTGAAGGAAGTAGTGCTCTGGACAACTGTGTTAGAAATTCATCAAGAATAGAGCACAGAGAGAAAAAGGACAAAAAAAATGTATAAAAGTGGGGAAGAGATAAAATATAGAAGGCTTCGTCATACATTCAACAGGAGATTCAGAGGAAGAGAAAGAAGATGGTAAAAAAAAACAACCAAAAACTTTTCAGTTTAAGAAATTTACAAATCCTCACATTGAAAAGAGAACAAAGAAAAATAAAAAGGATAAATAGAAATAAATGCACATGTAGAGACAGATGATAATATTGCAGGACCTCCCACACCAAAGGAAAAGTCTCAAAAGCCACAAGTGAAAAAGAAAGAATTCCTGCTAATAAGTACTCCTTCAATGAACAACAGACTTCTCATCGGCAGCAGATTCCAGAACACAGCAGAATAATGCTTTCAAAGTGCTGATAGAAAACAACTGCAAACTTTGAATTTTAAGCTCCAATAATACAAATATATATAAAATATAAAAATAAAAACTCAAAAATAAAGACCATATAAAGACAGTTTCAAACATGCATTAAGAAAACTTACCACTTAGGATCCTTAATGAAAGAACCATTAACAGAAACCAACAAGAGAAACTAATGGTCTTTAACCGCTGTTATATTTAATTAACCATTAACACTACACAAACACACACTCCCCAAAATACTAGGTAAGAATATTATGGAAGAAGGTGAAGTGGAGAGGGAGTCTGGATATGAAAAGATTGCTTTGGTTTAATTTAATAGAGGGTAAAGATGTTGAGTAATTCTAGACCAGGGTTTCTCAAGCTTTGGCATTCATCAGAATCACTTAGAATGTACAATTTGTGGACCTCACCTCGAGAGTTTGTGTTATTACTCTTGGAGGTGGGCCTGGGAATCTGCATTTTAACAATTTCCACATGATGTCAATGCTGCTACTCTGGAGGCCCTGCTTTGAGAATCTGTTTTTCAGTGTTTATTATAAAGATGCTATAATTAAGTATGTAGATACAAATTAAGAGTGACCATTGAAAGAATAGAAACTAGGAGCTGGGGATATAGCTCAGTTGGTAGAGTACTTACCTTGTATGCTGGGTTTAATCCCCAGCACCACCCTGCCTCAAAATAAAACCACTCCTGGGTTCCATCTTTGGTACCCAGGGTGGAAGGAACCTACAGAGGAGAAAAAGAAATATATGTAAAAATGTAACAGAAGGCAAGCAAGAAAGGAGAAAAACAAGAGAGTGAGGAAGAGAATAGCAGATAAAATTTAGATTGTAGAAGCTGAGCGCGGTGGTGCAAGCCTGTAATCCCAGCACTTTGGGAGGCTGAGACAGGAGAATTGCGAGTTCAAAGCCAGCCTCAGCAATGGCGAGGTACTAAGCAACTCAGTGAGACCCTGTCTCTACATAAAACACAAAATAGGGCTGGGGATGTGGCTCAGTGGTCCAGTACCCCTGAGTTCAATCCCTGGTGCCAAAAAAAAAAAAAAATTTAGACTGTAGAACTAAGTCCACAGACCAGAAAGGGGGCTTTGCAACACTTATAACTGAAAAAAAGAATTTGTATCCAGAGTAGATGAAGAATTTCTACAAACCTTTCAAGAAAAGACAAAGCCCCAAGAAAATGTGTAAAGGAAGCGATTCAGCAATTCACACAAAAAGGAAATCAGTATGACCAAAAAGCGAGCAAAGTCTCACTAGTAAGCAGGGAAATACAAATTAAGGTATGGATTTATACTCAACAGATATTACATGAAAACAAGGGGGCAATCGCTAGTAAAGATATGATCTTCGTATCATGTCAGAATGAAGGTGCACATTGTCTTTACCCTATGTTTGGGCAGTTGCACTTATGAAAAACCTAGAGGAACTCTTGCATGTGTGTGCAAAGTGTGTGCATAATGTGTTGGTGGCATCGCTTGTGATAATAAAAAAGCAGAAAATAAGGGCTGGGGCTGTAGCTCAGTGGTAGAGAGCTTGCCTCACAGGCATGGGGCACTGGGTTTAATCCTCAGCACCACATAAAAATAAATAAAGATATTATGTACATCTACAACTAAAAATAAAAAATAAAAAAAAATAAGCAAATCCTATCATTAGGGCCTGGATCAAAATGTAGTACCTTCATACAGTGGTTTACTCCAAAGAATTAAAATGAATTGGTGCTATGTGAATATAGATTTTTACCTACAGATTTTTTAATATTCTATATTATGCAACATTATTTACCCTGAATCATTTGAATTGGCCTCACTTAAAATTTTGGTTGAAACTCTAAGCCACATGTTTCAACAATAGTTAATGAGAAATTTACTTCAAGTTATTGGCATAAGTGCTCTGGAGAATACAAAGCACAGCTAGCCTTTTTCTTTGTTTAGATTAGCAAGATAATGCAGGAGGTTAAGGGATATTTATATTCTGGTTACATGATTTAAAAATCAATCTGTGAGTCTTTTGTATTTTGTTATCATAGAATTGTCTCTATCTATGACTATTTACTTAATAGTACAAAGAACTTTCCTATCACATGCAGTAGTTACTGTCCTAAGACTGTTGACTTGTAAACTTGTGACAATGTACGTTTGTTTTAGGAAACTCCATTTATTTAAATATTTGAATTAGAGAATTGTGTGTATCTTTTACTTAAATAAACTGTCAGTCATTCTGTTGTTGTTTCAACCAGCATATAAAAACTGTTCATTTAAGATAGGAATGTGTAATTTAAGATTTTCCTCCCTGTAAGAAATTTTTTTTCCAATAAAAAATAGAGATTCTAACATTAACTTAAAAGCTACAATACAAATACTAATTCTCTGGTTATGTGTATTAGCATGGTAAAAAAAAGAAGCAGAAAAAAACCCGCAAATTGTGACTATGAAAGTAAGGTGACATTTATTTAAACAATAAAATTGATAAAAATAACACTACAGGGATTCCATGTGGCATTCGTTTCTCAGAAACTTTAGTGTCAAAAAAATGTAAATATGCTTACATGTCTTGGTGATTAATTATCAAAATGTGAAGGGTAGTTGAGGACATGGATGATTTCTGCAGGAGGCGGGTGGCTTCAATGATATCTCTCATGCTTACTTCAGAAAATAAATGCTCTGATGAATACATGGCAAAAATAGCATTGCTGAATATTTACTTGGATATTTGAGTATTTGATTTTTAAAGAATAAGACATCACATGCTTTCTTAATTGGATTATAGATGGATAAATAACTGTGAAAATGTGTTCTTTTTTCTTATATATGCAATTTTTATTATCCAATTCCATATAGTAGACCCTTCCTAATTTCCCATGCCAAATCAGGTCTTACACATTTCACACGGACCCTGTTTAACTCCAGGGACATGGAGTCTTCAGCTGTGACAACAGTGAGCCAATAGCATCTTTACATTGGTTCAGTCATGTTTCTGTGCATTTCTGGCTGGCGAGACCTCTTGCTTGTCCATGATGACCACCCAGACTTCACCAGACTCCTGCTGCTCCCTCAGCAGCATCCCAGATACTCAGCAAATGATGTCATCCAAGAGTTCATCAGGGGAACAGAGATTCTGAGGCATTCCTTCCTGAACATCCCTTCACTTCTTTTTCCCTTGTTCTCCAGAGAAATGGGACAAACACATCGTGTCTGTGAATATATGTGTGTACAATGTTGTTTACTTATCTAGCTATTTATTTATTTATTTTTAAATTTTTTTAGTTGTTGATGGATCTTTATTTTATTCATTTATTATTTATATGTGGTGCTGAGGATCGAACCCAGTGCCTCACGCATGCTAGGCAAGCACTCTACCACTGAGCTATAGCCCCAGCCCGCAATTGATTTATTTTAAGAAATTGATTCACACAGTTGTGAGTTGTAAAGTCAAAAATTTGCAGAGCAGACTGACAGTACAGAAATTCCTGTGGTACTCCACATCATGTATAACCACAAGAATGGAAAGTTGTACTCCATGTATGTATAATATGTCAAAAATACATTCTACTGTCATGTATAACTAAAAGGAACAAATTGAAAAATGGGAAAAAAAAGAGAAATTCCTGTGGTGGTTGATATTATAGTCTTTGGCTTGAACATAGTCTGGAGGCAGAAGTCCTTCCTTCCTCCTTGGGCAGGGTTAGGGTGTGGGGGAGGTTTAGTCTTTTTTTTTAAGGCCTTCAACTGATTGAGTGGGGTACACCAACAAATAGAGGGGGGTAATCTACTTTATTCAAACTCTATTTTTTTCTTCCCCATTTTTATTGGTGGGTTAGAGCTGTACATATTGATGGGATTTGTTGTTACACATTTGTACATGCACATAATGTAACAATATAATTTGGCCAATATCACTCCCCAGCATTTCCTCTTCCCTCCCTGCCTCTCACCCTTTGGGTCCTTTTCTCTACTGATCTCCCCTTGATTTTCAGGATATCCACCCTACCTTTGTTGTTATTGTTTTTATTGTCTCTCTAGCTTCTGTGTATGAGAGAAAACATATGATCTTTAACCTTCTGAGTCTGACTTATTTCACTTAACATGATGGTCTCTGGTTCCGTGCATTTTCCTGCAAATGCCGTAATTTCATTTTTGAATTGAATTGTGAATTGTGCTGCTATAAACATGGGTATGCATGTATCACTGAAGTAAGATGACTTTAATTCTTCAGGATAAATACCAAGGAATGATATAGTTGGGTCCAATGATGGTTCCATGCCTGGCCTTTAGAGGGGCTTTCATGCTGATTTCCATAGCAGTTGTACGAATTTACAGTTCCACCAACAGTGTAGAAGTGTTCCTTTTTCTTCACAACCTCTCCAGCATTTATTATTTGTATTCTTGATGACTGCCATTCTGACTGGTGTGAGATAAAATCTCAGTTTAGTTTTGATTTGCATTTCCCTGATTGCTAATGATGTTGAACATTATTTCATGTATTTATTGGCCATTTGTATTTCTTCTTTTGAGAAGTCTGCTTAATTCATTTGACTATTAACTGTGTTCTTTAATTTTTTTAGTGTGAAGTTTTTTGAGCTCTTTATATATTCTCGATATTAATCCCTGTCAAAAGAGTAGCTAGCAAAGATTTTCTCCCATTCTGTGGGTTCTCTCTTCACATTAGTATTTGTTTCTGTTGCAGTGCAAAAGCTTTTAATTTGATGCTGTTCCATTTATTAACTCATGCATTATTTCCTGAGCTTTAAGGGATCCTATCAGTAAAGTTGGTGCCTGTGCCTATAAGCTGGAGTGCTGACCCCAGGTTTTCTTCTAGGATTTGCATAGTTTCTGTTCTGATTCCAACATCTTTGATCCATTTTGAATTGATTTGTACAGGGTGAGAGATAAAGGTCGTTTCATCCTTCTACATATGGATAAAAGTCTGTCTTTTTTCCAATATATGTTTTTGGCATAGTCAAGGATCATATGACTGTATCTGTGTAGGTTTGTCCTTGTGTCTTCTATTCTGTACCATTGATTTTAATCAGTATAACTCTGTAATATAATTTGAAGTCAGGTATTGTGATGCCTCTAGCATTGCTTTTTTTTTCCCTTTGGAACCAGGGATTGAACTCAGGGGCACTCTACCACTGAGCCATATCCCCAGCCCTACTTTGTGTTTTATTTAGAGACAGGGTCTTACTGAGTTGCTTAGCACCTCGCCGTTGCTGAGGCTGGCTTTGAACTTGCCATTCTCCTGTTTCAGCCTCCCAAAGTGCTGAGATTACAGGCGTGTGCCACCGTGCCTGGCTAGTATTGCTTTTTTGACTTAAAATTGCTTTAGTTATTCTGAGTCTTTTATTCTTCCAAATGAATTTTAGGGCTGTTTTTTCTAGTTCTGTGAAGAATGTTGTTGGTATTTTGGTGGGGATTGCATTGAATCTGTATATTGGTTTTGGTAGTATGGCCATTCTAACAATTTTAATTTTGCCTAGCCATGAACATGGGAGGATTTTCCATCTTCTGAGGTCTTCTTTGATTTCTTTCTTCAGTGTTCTATAGTTTTCATTATAGAGGCCTTTGACTTCTTTGGTTAGATGTATTTCTAGGTTTTTTTTTCTTTTTTTGAGATTATTGTGAATGGAATTGTTTTTCTGATTTACTTTTCAGCAGTTTCATTGTTGATATATAGAAAAGCTATTGATTTTCTTAAGTTGACTTGTAACCTGTTATTTGCCAAATTTATTAGTTCTACTGGTCTTTTGGTGGAGTTTTTTTGGATATTCTAGTTATAGAATCGTGTCATCTGCAAAGAGTGGTAATTTGATTTCTTCCTTCCTATTTTTATCCCTTTTATTTTCTTCTCTTGACTAATTGCTCTGACCAGAATTTCTAGTCCCATATTAGACAGGAGTGGTGAGAATAGACATCCTTGTCTTGTCCTATATTTTAAAGAAAATGATTTCAGTTTTTCCCTATTTGCTATGAGGCTGGCTTTTGGTTTTTCATATATAGCCTTTTGATATTAAGGTAGGTTCCTTATATCTGTAGTTTCTTTAGTGTTTTTATCATAAATGCATTCCAAATTTTGTTAAAGGCCTTCTCTACATCTACTGAGATTACTAAGTAATTTTTTTCTTAATTCTGTTAATGTGATGAATTATATTTCTTTATTTGTGTGTGTTAAACCATCCTTGCATCTCTGGAATGAAACCAACTTGGATGTAGTGTACAACCTTCTTAATATGTCATTGAATATGATTTTCTAATATTTTATTTAGTATTTTTGCATCTAAGTTCTTTGGGGATATTGGTCTGTAGTTTTGTTGATTTGTTCTTATTTTGTTTTGGTATGAGTGTGATACTGGCTTCATAAAATGAATTTGGAAGTATTCCATCACTTTATATTTTATGGAATAATTTGAGGAGTGTTGGCATTCTTCTTAAAAGTTTTGGTAGAACTCAACTGAGAATCCATCTGGTCCTGAGCTTTTATTTATTGGAAAACTTCTTACTATTTGTATCTCATTATAAGTTATTGGTCTGTTTAGGTTTTTATGTCCTCTTGATTCAGTTTTGGCATATCATATTTGTCTAGAAATGTATCCATTTTCTTCTAGGACTTTCAATTTGTTGAAGTATAAATTTTCAAAATAGTCCCTAATAATCTGCTGGAGTTTTGAGATGTTTGTGATTTCTCATTTTCTGTCTCTAATTTTATTAATTTGTCTTTTCTCCCTTTTCCTTTTGGTTCGTTTGGCTAATGGCTTATCAATCATGTTTACCTTTTTAAAGAACCAACTTTTTGTTTCATCAATTCTTTGTATTTTTTTATTATCAAGTTCATTGATTTCATCTCTGATCTTAATTATCTCCTTCCTTTTATTGGTTTTGGAATTAATTTGTTCTTCCTTTTCAAGGGCCTTGAGATGCATCATTTGGGATCTTTTTGATTTTCTTATGTAGGCACTCATAGCTATAAACTTTCCTCTTAGAACTGCCTTCACAGTGCTCCACAGGTTCTAGTACGTTGTATCTCTATTCTCATTTGAGTGTGAGAACTTTTTAACATCTCCCTTGATTTCTTCTATCACTCATTCAGAGGAGTATTGTTCAATTTCTGTGAAGTCTGCCAAAGTCTTAACACGTTCACATATGTGAGAAAAGTCTTTGGCAAGTGTTATTCTTCTGAACAGGTAGCCTGTTAGGGATTTAATGTATTTAGCAAGCCAAGAAAAGAAAAAGTCTTTATAAGGTTTCTTAGAATTAACTTAGAAGTCTAATAAATAGGATGATATAAATAAATTGTTTTTAAGCAGCACAAACAAACAAACAAAAGAGTATTGTTCAATCTCCACTTGTTTAAATAGTTTCTGTAGGGTTTGGTTGTGTTGATTGCTAGCTTCATTCCATTATGATCTGATAAGATGAAAGGAATTATACCAATTTTTTATATTTTCTAAGAATTGCTTTGTGGCCTAAAATATGGTCTATTTTGGAGAAGGTTCCATGAGCTGCTGAGAAGAAAGTGTACTCAGCTGTTCATGGATGAAATATTCTTTAGATATTCATTAGGTCCATTTTATTTATAATATTTTTCAGGTCCAAAGAGTCTTTATTGAGTTTGTGTCTTGATGACCTATCTAATGGTGAAAGAGGTGTGTTGGAATCACTCAGTATTATTGTACTGGGGTCTATCTAGGGCTTCAATTTGAGTAGTAGTGTCTTTATGTAATTAGTTGCACCCACATTTGGGGCATAAATATTTATTATTGTTATATCTTCTTGTTGGATTGATCCCTTTACCAATATGAAGTGACCATATTTTTCTCTTCTGATTAATTTTGGTGTGAAATTTGCTTTGTTAGATATAAAGTAGCTACTCCTGCATGTTTTGGGGCTTGATTCACATGATATGTCAATTTCTTTCCTTTCATTTCCACCTGCGGCTGTCTTTGCCTGTAAGGTTCATCTCTTGCAACAACACATATAGTTGAATTTTATATCGTAACCATTTTATCAGCCTATATCTTTTAATTGGAGAGTTGAGATTATTTACATTCAGTGTTATTATAGAGAAATGTTCATTAATTTATGTCATTTTGATTTATTTATTGTGTTTATTTGGTCCTTTTTCTTATTTTCTTATATACTCTTCAAATGATATTTGTTCTTTTGTGAGCTCTGAGGTTTGTTTTTTATTTCTTCTGTGTGCAGTATTTCTTCAAGTAGGTTCTACAGTGCTGGTTTAATAGTCACAAATTATTTTAGTTTCTGCTTATCTTGGAATATTTTTATTTCATCTTTCACTTTGAATGATAGCTTTGCTGGACATAGCAGTCTTGATTGACAGTTGTTTTCTTTCAGGACTTGGAACACAGTATTTCAACACTCTTGGTTTGTAGAGTTTGTACTGAGAAATTGGAAGTGATTCTGACTGGCTTGCCTCTAAATGTGACCTATTTTTTTTTTATTGAGGCTTTTAAAATTATTTCCTTGTCTTGTATTGTTAGACATTTTAGTCGTGGGCAGGTTTTTTTTTTTTTTTTTTTTTAGGTCATTAACATAGTTTATTATTGGCACATTATCAGTAAGGCATACATAAAATACAGCTGTTTTGTAACACACAGAGCCACTGTCTTTACATGTGTGGAGGAACATATTAATATGCAAATGGAAAAATTAGTTCTCTTATGAAGTTTCACATAAATACACTGGAATAGTCCAAAATGAAGAGTCCCCATAAAAGCCAGGTGAGAGCTTTACAAAATATTATAAAAGAAATATACTATGAAAAGGAAGAATAGTCAACTCAGATACAATTAAAAAAACACAAAAAAGTTTTAGATTTATTAAGCTGCCCACAAAATAGATTACATGGCTTGAAAATATTTGGATCAACAGCAACTTTATAAACACACACATGTTTTTCAAGGTCCAATTGTCTTTCTTTACATAAAAAAAAAATCTGCCTGGTGTCTTTGATGATAACAAGATATTTCTTGTTTCAGCTCTTGGGCTAAATCGTATCAATTCAGACTCAAGAACCAATAGACATCAGCTTGACCATAAGTTACCTGGCTGGACCCTCTTGGCTGTTCCTCAAGGGGAGAAAGAGGGGAAGGACAAGAAAAATAAGGGTACATTTAAGTTACTTTCCAAAAGCTGATTTTTTAATTTTTTTACTGAAACAAGAAACTCTCAAATGCAAGACAAAAAGCAGAAAATATTTTACAATATTAAAAAGTCATCTGTAGTTAGGTTCGGCATATTAATGAGATCCCGAACACTGAGCACACATGGACAACATGACCTTCGCTGGATGCATGAAAAGGAAATTCAACACAAACACTCTGATAAAACTGTGCCAGGGGGTGGGCTAGCGTTTTCTCTTATTTTAATTACCATCAGTGCCAGTATCTGTATTTCCTGAGAAGCCTCCCAAGGAAGGATCATGGAAGCTTATTTGGAACGATCCTCTCTATTAAAAAAGAAAAAAAAAGCAAAAGAAAGAAGATCGTAGTGGTTTAGAAATAGATATATGCATGGAAAAGTTTTTATTTCTCCTTCTTTTTCTCCTGCAAGTAAAAGTGTGTGATTGGAATGACACCCCTCAGGCCTATTGACAGTGGATCTGGTGCCATGGGTCATCTTATTGGGAAGCCTCAGGTGGGGGATTTTCTGATTTGGTCTCTTGCGTGGTGGGAGGTTTACCGTTCCATGGGCTGTTGTTCCCCAGGGTGAGTGAATTGTTGAAGTCCTCTTCATCGTCCATGCCGTTGGCCACATCATACTGTGTGTTTTCTAATCTAGTGATTAGTCTTTCATCCTTGCCCCCAAACTCACCTCCCATCAGAGTTGGCTCTCCTACCACCATCACATCAGGCACCTGACTGGACAGGCTCAGGTTTGCATCCAGGGTCTTCTTGCTGCCTGTGCTGTTGGCGTTGTTCCCAGCACTGCTGTTGGAAGAGCTGCTGGTGGAATTTTTTCTTTTTCTCCTTTTGGTTGTCGGCTGCCTTGTGGGTTCTGGCAGTGCCACCATCCGCTGCCACTTCTGAAACAAGCAGGTCTTCAGGCAGTCTCAGGGACTGAAGTTGTTGGTTTTATGTCTGGACATCAGCTCCTGCATTGGGTCCAGTATTACACACAACCTGAGGTAGTTGAGGGTGAAGTTTGTTAGACCCATCCTGGAGATGTTCTTGGACAGCTGATCTAGGACCTGAGGATCTTGTGCATGCATGGCTAGAATGCTTCTCGGGACTAACTCTCTGTATTGTCTAATGGTAAAGTGCCATGTTTTTATTCTCGTGAGATCATCAAAGGTGAACTCCAAGATCAGCCTGCCTTCTGTACACACTTTGGTGAACATGGGCTTCCTGTGCTGGGTGACCATGGCGCACTGGTCGCAGTCCACCGTGATGGAGGAGTTGTGGTCGGACTCTTTCGAGTGTTTGGGAACGTAATATAGGTTGCTCACGCCCTCCCTCCCCCTTTGAAGGTGCTAAAGTAACAGAGGATGAGGGTCCTGATAGTGGCGTATCGCTTTGGTCCATCTTCCAAACAAAATGAAAGGATTAATGTGGCATCATCTTCAAAAAATTCAGTGGCAAACATGTCCCACCAGAGGTTGTCACTATCCTCCATGCGAGACTGCAGCCTCTTGTTCATCTCATGGATTCGGTACTCTGGCTGTACCGTGTATGGTTCATATCTCCTATAAAATGGGCCCAAAAGAGAAGAACAGAGGGGTCATGTGGCATGCTGGACATCTTGCCTGCTTGTGGAAAATCAAGCTAAACAGAGTATCAGTAACATCCATGCAGAGCACATGGGCTGTGTTCTTCCCAGTACGAAGTAGATGCACGCACATGCTCGCACGCCGAGGCAGGCATGCAGGCTGAGCACACTGGCTGGAAAGTGCTTGACAGGTTCTTTTTGATCTTGTATACTTGAAGTTCTGAATGCTTCCCGTGTCTGGATGTCTATCTCATTCTAAAGGTTTTGAAATTTTTCTATTATTCCCTGAAGAGTTTATCCATCCCATTAGCCTATATCTCATAGTCCTTCTCAGTTCCAGTGATTTTTAATTTGGTCTCTTCATGTTGTCCCAGAGTTCTTGTATATTCTGATCATGGTTACTTTTTTCCCCCTTTAATACTGTCTGAATGTTCTAAGCTGGCCACTTTGTCTTCCATGTCAGAGATTCTGTCTTCAGCATGGTCTAATAATATTCTATTCTGAATTCCTTAATTCATTGTGTGTTCTCTTAAAATCCGTTGATCATTTTTATAATCATTCTTTTGAATTCCTTATCTAAGATCTCATCCACTTCGATATTTTGGGGATCATTTTCTGGTGAACTCTAAACTTTAGGAGGTGTCGTTAGCTTGCTTTTCTATATTTCTTGCATTCATGTGTTGGTTTTATGCATTTGTTGGAAGGAATTTCTCTTCCACTCTTTTGTGTGGGCATTTTTAGGACACAGTCTTCACTTGCCAAGCTGTCCTATGCTGGTCTAGATTGAGACCCCTTCATAGATGTGGTATTTACAGCCTTCGTGTTATTTCTCTCTTTTCACTGTAGCAGCAGATGTCCGTAGGTGGGCACTGTTAGCCTACCCACTGCTAGCTGTTTCAACTTGAGACTTGGTCATTAGTTTGGGTTTTTGTCTTTTTTCTTCTTTGTATTAAAGTATAGCTGAAGATTGAATGCCATTACTTTGTGAGTGGAACAAAGTACAGTGTTTTTTGGTTGAGTTTAGTTCAGAAGCAGAATATGTACCCTGGATACTTTTGTCCCAGTAGGTTTCCAGCACCTCACAGAATAGGGAGAAACAAACAGTAGAAGCAACCAATGTTAACAATATACAGCATTAAACTAAATACTTGGTTCCTATTATGACATATATAATTTTAATTGCCACAAAAAATAGAAATAGTAGGGTCAGAAATTACCAAGAGCAAAAACAATAAATAACCATGAACTATATTGGGCATCAAAGCAAACAACAGGTGTCAAGTAAGTCATCCACAGCAGCAATAATTAAACAGCATGAATGGTGGGGGGCAGGAGTTATATAAACTAATTAGTGCTAAAAGATGGTAAGAATGTAGTTAATTTTAAGTGAAAAGAAAATGTTATAGGAAGGCAGAAAAGAGTTCACTATTACAAAAAGTGAACAGGAAGAATGCAGAAGAGATGTAGTGTGTGATGATTATAAGGAAGGGGGAGAAAAAATAGAAATAACAAATTAAAGAGGGAGTGAAATAGAGAACAATAGATTTTGGCTGTTAGCAGATGAAAAGAGAGAAAGAGAAATAAGAGAAACAGACAAATTAAAAACAATATAAAACAAATCAAAACTATACTAATCAAATACTCCGACCCTTAATAGACGAGGCAAGGAAAAATAACTACAATTAAAAATGCTAAAAATGAGAAAAAGAGAAACAAATATGTATATGTCCATGAATCAATGAGCAGAGAAAACACACAAAAAAACCAAGCCAAAACAAAAAAAGAATGAAAAGAAAATAAAAACATGTACTTAATGAAAAATTAAGCAATCATTTAAAATAAGGTGGTCAAAATATTCAATGAGAATAGATGAACACTGTCTATGCCTGACTGTTACTTTTAAAGGAAACATGATGAATTCCATCTGAACTCATACACTCAATTTTTATAGGTAATAATATATGTTGAATGATGAAAACAAGTTTTTACAAATAATGAATAACACTGAAAATCGACAGTTTTGCATCAAGAATGAATAACATTGACAATCAACAGTTTTGCATCAAATGTGATATAATGACTGTTAAGCTAAATATTTCTCTTTGTATCATTTTGTTCAAAAGTTTTTCAACCCATTTGGGGCACATGTTCTCTCCTCCCTCTCTGTCCCTTTCCTCTCCTCTCCTGGTCTCCCTTTAATTTTCCTGAGATCCTCTATCTACCACCACACACACACCTCCCTCCACTTTTCCTCTCTAGCTTTTATATATGAAAGAAAACTTAGAATCTTGAGTTTCTTTAATTTTTTTAACATCCTCCACATTTTCATTGGTGCATTATAGTTATACACCTTGATAGGATTTGTTGTTGCAGATTTGTGCATGCATACAATACACAATATAAAAATATAATTTGGCCAATATCATTCCCCAGCACTTCCCCTCTCCCTCCCCACTTCCAACCTCTTGGTCCCTTTCCTCTACTGATGTCCCTTTGATTTTCATGAGACTCCTCACCTTTCTTTTTCTTTTTTTCCTGTAGCTTCTGCATATTATAGAAAACATATGACCCTTAATCTTCTGAGTTTGACTTATTTCATTTAACATAAGACCTCTAGTTCCATTCATTCTCCAGCAAATGACAAAATTTCATTTTTTAATGGCTGAATAAAAGTCCATTGTGTATATACACCACATTTTATTTATCCATTCATCCATTGTTGGACACCGAGGCTGGTTCCATAGTTTTGCTATTGTGAATTGTGCTGCTATAAACATGGGTATGAATGTATCACTATAGTATGATGACTTTCATTATTCAGAATAAATACTAATGCATGGTATAGCTGAGTCCCATGGTGGTTCCATGTCTAGTTTTTTGAGGAGCCTCCAAACTGATTTCCATAGTGATAACCCTTGATTTTTTGTTTGACTTATTTCACTTAACATAATGTTCTCATTAAGAGAAAAGATCTTTCATTTTCCTGAAAATGTCACTTCTTAAGGATTTTATGGTAAGTATATTTTAGGTGAAAAAGTCATTGTAGTAAAACAAAAGTGATATAATATTTCAAGAGCTGCGGTGGTAAAAATCTTTTCCTTACCATCTACTATATGGGGTAGCACAACTCTTTACTGCTAAACTTCTCAAGAGAGAAATCTACTATTAATTTCTCCACTACCTCAACTCATTTTTATGGTTGTTTGAGTTCTGATTCTCTTTGATAATTCTCTTGCCAAGAACCTTTACAATTGGTCATCCTGTTTTTAAGTACAGTATTTTGACTTGGCTTCTTGGAAGTCATTCATAGGGCCAATCATTTCCTCTTATTTTAAAGTCTTTCCTTCCTTTATTTCAATTTTGTTGAGCAAACACGCATTGATGGACCAGATACTTTGTGTCAAACATCATACTAGCTGCTAGAGACCTAGGGGTGTGTACAAAGTGGTCTCAGTTCCTGAGGATTTAATAGCTTGGGGCTTGGGGTAGACTAGTAAAAGCTGCTTCCATATAATGGCATGGATTCTGGACTATAACTGCACTTAAGAGCAAAAAGTAAAACCAGTTTAGTGCAGTGAGGTGGAGAGAGACCTAGATGAAACTTTTTTTTTTTTTTTTTAAAAGTGGCATCTGAACTGAGTCTTCAATCTTGAGTATTGATGTGGTTTTCAACTTGTCGCATTTCCTTTCTATCTCTTTGGCTTTTTTTTTTTCATTTCTCCTTTTGGTGTTTATGTTCCTCGGTCTTCCCTCCTTGGGGTCTCATTCTCTTCTCATTCTAATCTCTCTCTCTCCATAGTGGTGTATCCTGCCTATATCTGTCTCTGAACCTCCCAACTAGATGTATTGCAGACACTTCTGTCTGGTCTAGACATTTCAAAGGCAATTCAACTTCAGACATCTAAAGTGGATTATTATTTAATCCTTTACATCTGTTGTTCTTCCTGTGGAACCATCAGTGAATGCCACCATACCCTGTCTAGACACCCAATTGTCTGCCAGTCATACTCCACTCATTGTTTCCTTTTATTTCCAATGTGTATCGGCTCCCCAGGAGTTGTGGCTCTAGGCGCTCCACATCTACAGCCATCTACTTACTCGAGTTCCTTCTGCTGTAGTCTTAGTTCAGACTCTCTCATTTTTGCCTGTGGCATTCACGCATCTACTGGTCTCTCCATCTTCAGGCTTGCTCCCCTTTCAGTATTTTGTATATTATGACTGCAGTGACCTCTCAAAGCTCAAATCTGAGCTTTGATTAAAATCATTGACCACTCCTCATTGACATTAATATATGAGATAAACTAGTTGACTTGGCTCACGGAGCCTCTCCTCTAGAAGCTTTCACCTTCTTCTCATTTTCCAACAAATAAAATGGCATATGGTTCTTAGTCGACCAGGCTCTCTCATGTTTTTGTACTTAGGCAGGTGTCAATTGCTCTGGCTGGGATTTCCTTGTCCTCTTTCTTTACTTGACTAATTGTACCTCAGTCATTCAGTTGTCACTTTTAAACTACAAAAGATTGTCCCTGAACCCTCCTTTCCCAATTCAGCTTCCTTTGATCCTCATGCTCACATAAATTATTGTTTCTAGTGTTTATCATACCACGTATCTGTAACCTGCCTGCATTTCTACTTAGTCGCTAGGGTCCCTGAGCCAATGACAGTTTTTGTTTCCCATGGCCTCAGCTCCTGGAGTAGAGCCTGGCTCATAGGCATACAAAATGTACAGAACAAATGTGTATGCAATGAATAAATGAACCCAGCCTTCCATAAGAACTCTTGCCGTGGCCATCAGCCCAGCACGAGCTCCTTTTCAGTTTGCACTGTGAAAATCAAGAGAGAAGGGAAATCATTTCTATGAAAAAAGATAAAAAGCTTTCTCAATAAATGCAAAACCAATGTCAGCTTAAAGTCTAAACTGATATCTAAAGGAAGAATGAATGGAAAGGAGAGGAAAAGGAAAGTTAGAAAAAAAAGAGAGAGTGAAGTAAGAGCAAAGAGGGAGAGAGAGAGGGAAGGAACACAAAGGGAGAGAAAGGTGGGAGTGGAGAAAGATACCGTGCCAGTAAGGCAGACTCTCAGGGGTGGCGAGGGTCTGGCGGAGGTTGGAAATGGTATGGGTAGGCAACCTGGGTCCTCGCAGCCTGGTCCTTGAGGCTGAACCCTCAAGAAGTGAGCCCCCATGGCTCTTGATAGGGAACATTGTGTCTGCAGCAGCTACTGCTAATTTCCAAGCCACTGACCTCATTGCAGAAGAAGATGGCATCTCTGCTATAGCAGATAGAGGTAGAGAACAGCCTGTACTCAGACCATGAGCTTCGTGCTCTAGATGAATCGCAGTGGCAGACAAAGAAGAAAGCTGATCTTTATAACGAAGAACAAGATGAAAAGGATATATTGCTTGTGCAAGATTTGGAAGATATATGGAAACAGAAATTCCTACAGCTAATACCTAGAACTCCTATTAAAAAAAGCCAATTTATAATAAATGGGCTAAGGAGCTGAGCAGACACTTCTCAAAAGATATACAAATGATCAACAAATATATGAAAAAATGTGTGACATCTCTAGTAATTAGAGAAATGCAAATCAAAACTACCCTAAGATTTCATCTCATGCCAGTCAGAATGGCAGTTATCAAGAATACAGGGAACGATAAGTGTTGGCGAGGATGTTGGGAAAAGGCAAGCTCATACATTGCTGGTGGGACTGCAAATTGGTACAACCGATCTGGAAAGCAGTATGGAGATTCCTTAGAAAACTTGGAATGGAACCACCATTTGATCCAGCTACCCCACTCCTTGGTCTTTACCCAAAGGACTTAAAATCAGCATACTATAGTGACACAGCCACATCGATGTTTCTAGCAGCTCAATTCACAATAGTTAAACTGTGGAACCAACCTAGATGCCTTTCAATAGATGAATGGATAAAAAAAAATGTGGTATATATACACAATGGAATATTACTTAGCATTAAAACAGAATAAAATTATGGCATTTGCAGGTAAATAGATGGAGTTGGGGAAAATCATGCTAAGTGAAGTAAGCCAATTCCAAAAAAACAAAGGCAGAATGTTCTCTCTAGATGCGAATCCAAAATTGGGAGTGTGTGTGTGCATGAATAGAATGGAGGGAATTTGATTGGGCAAAGGGGAGGGAAGGAGAGAAAAAGCATGGGGGCAGGAAAGATGGTGGAATGAGATGGACATGTATGACTGCACTTATGGTGCAACGCTACATCATATACAAGCAGAGAAATGAAAAGTTAAAAAATAATACTGGGGATACACTCATTTTTAAAAATCAATTCACTAACTAAATCCTATATTATCAATAAAATTAATTAGTATTATTAATAGAAGTAATACTTTATGCAAAAACTGTATTTTTACCTGGTAGTATGGATATGTTTTGCTCCCATAAATTGATTTAAGTCACTGGAAGGAAGCAACAATTTCTTGGACTCCCTCTTTCAACCTGTTGCTATGTCAAATATTTATATTGACTCCACATATGTTGTGCTTATGCTGGCCAGTCAGAGTTCTTTTTAAGGAACAAATTGGTCATCTCTGTATTGCTGCGGTTGCCATGTTAACCCAAGTCTGATGGTACCATTGTTCTGTTTTCATGTGCAATTAAACAAAATGTGCATGTCTTTCTGTTCTTTCATTTACAAGAAGATAAATTTATTTTCTAAAACAAAAACAAAAACAAAACAAAATAAAAGCCAATTCAAAAGATGAGCAAACCTCATTGCACTGGAAGTTAGACAAGAACCTTATCCTGTTAGTCAGAGAGAAGCTTGGAGATGAGGATGTCTGGATGCTGGCCAAGACAGAGTGGCAGCCTGGGGAGACCTTCCGAGGTCACAGCTGAGTGAACCCTGGCTACGCTTTCAGAAAACAACATGTAAGACAAGTTCCTAGGAAATGCACCTTGTGGCCACTACAAGTTCAGGCTGCCCCAGGCAATGTGGACAGAGAGTAACCTGGGGCCAAAGTGTTCTTCTTCAAAGCACTAGTACTAAGTGGAGACTTTCCCCAGACTGGGAAGAAAGGCCATCACGTGTGGATCAGTAAGGAGGAGTTGGGTGACTATTTGAAACCAAAATACTTGACCCAGGTTAGGAGATTTCTTTTGGACTTCTGATGGACTTAGATGCCTATGGACAATGCTCAGACAAATCAGGGGTTAGGGCTTTAAGGACATTTGTGTGGTGGCCTTACATTTGCAGGGACTATCAAGCAGCAAACTAAATTCTGAGGATGAAATGAGTCTATGGTTGTGTTGGTGTCAGCTGATTTGCCCTTTGGGATGACTGGATTCTCCCAGTGAAGAGGGAGCCACCTCTTAGTGTGCCTTTCCATTTTCCCCAAGCTGATAATTGAGTATTGTATTACTTTATAGTGAAGTAACTGGCCTACTGGACTCAGGAAGAAAGGACAGAAGGATATGCATCAACATGAAGTCTTGAGTTCTGTGAAAACTTATAGGCCCATGAGAAAAACCTAGTTCCATATAGTTTCTTAGCCATTTTCCATTTTATTTTCCCTTTCCTTTCCATTTGATATGAAAGAATTTTAATCTTGTCTATAAAATAATACTTTCTTTTCCCTCTCTCCTTCTCTTCATCCTTCCTCTTCCTTTCCCATTCCCTTTCCCGTCCTTTTCTTGCTCTCTCTTTCTTTCAAAAAGTATTTTACATTTAAAAAGAAATTAATCATGTCTTAACCTGTTTTGAAAACAGTCATGTGAAATACGCAAGTTTAGCTAATCTCCGTCCTGCTAATGGAGGAATCATGGCCAGGCTGTAACTTGGCTCAGAGTCATGCTGCACATTCCTGATGGTGCTAGAGAAGGGTGATCTCTTGCTTCTGGGTTAGGGCTTTTGGCTATTGTTTGTTGCTTGGGTCACCACTTGTCCCCAGTGCCTGGCACATAGAAGGTACAAATAAATATTTGCTACACGAGTCAGGGCGGGAGGAGAAGGGAGAGAAAGTAAAAAGGACAGAAAGCAGACTATCAAGCAAGGTGGCATGGAAGTTAAAAAAGATGTTTTGGGCCTGGTGCAGTAGCACACGCCTGTAATTCCAGCTCTTTGGGAGGCTGAGACAGGAGAATCGCGAGTTCAAAGCCAGCCTCAGCAATGGTGAGGCGCTAAGCAACTCAGTGAGACCCTGTCTCTACATAAAACACAAAATAGGGCTGGGGATGTGGCTCAGTGGTCGAGTACCTCTGAGTTTAATGCCTGATACAAAAAAAAAAAAAAAAGAAAAAGATCTTTTGGTTAAAAGAAAAACAGCAAAACAATGAAACAAGTCCTAAGCACTGATTTTGAGATTTTCTAAAGATATGTTTTAAGAAATATCAAAAGTCAAGCTTCTCAAAGACTGGAGAGAAAGTCTCAATGTTAATTATTATTTAAGCTAATATTGAGGGGCATTTTTGTCATGGCAGGGACCACACTGAGTGTTTTACATGCATCGTTTCAATCTTTCTCTACATAGCACTACTAAGCACGTGTAATTACTATGCCGATTTCTGATGGGGGGAACCCTGCCTTTGTCCCCAGGTCAGCTGAATAAATTTCCCCTCGGGACAAAGCTCCATTCTCCAGGTCATGCACAAGTAGGGCTGCATTCTCACAGGCCATAGCAGCTCTGAGAGAAATGGAAGACATAGCCAGGGTGCATTTCCACCCTGTCTTTATGATTGCTTTTTGTGGATTTCCCTATTGGGAGCCTCTGGGGACAGGGACTGGCAATGCACCAGAGGCTGTGGAGGAGCTAAATATTTTTAGGTAATCTCAACTTTCATTTTTTTGTGTGGTTTGTGGGTGTGAGTGCTGAGAACAAGCTTCTTCTGCAGAATGAGGAACTGGGTGACTAGGAGTCAGAAGAGCTGATCAGAACTCCCTAAGGAAGTGGAGCTAAAGCAAGACCTTTTGGTTTTACTACCAAACACTTAACTAGTTTAAGTAGCTTAAACTGGACACATATATGTGTGAGAAAGAGAGAGACAGAAAAGGAATGTAATCTTGTAAATGAATCTGCAGGGAGTGAGGGAAGAAGCCTATCTTCATTTATTTGGAGCCTTTTCAAAATCTCAAATTCAGAGCTCAGCTCAAAACAGATCCCCCCTGATGCTCCATCGATGTCATTAGTGAATCCAGAAGATCTTATGAACTAAATATTATGTGACTCAACCATCATGCATTTATGTTATTAGATGTTACCTATCTTTTCTTTTTTTTTTTTTTTTTTTTTGGTGCTCAGCCCTAAGCCACATCCCCAGTCCTATTTTGTGTTGTATTTAGAGACAGGGTCTCACTGAGTTGCTTAGTGCCTTGCTTTTGCTGAGGCTGGCTTTGAACTCGTGATTCTCCTGTCTCAGCCTCCCAAAGTGCAAAGATAACAAGCTTGAGCCACTGCGCCCAGCTTACCTATCTTTTTTAAAGATGAAAATATGAACTGTGAGAGAGTTTTAATAACTTATTCAAGGCCACTCTGAAAATGAGAAAAGGAGCTTGGGTTTCAGAGCAAGCACCTGGTCCCAGGCTAAAGGACCTGGCTTTTCCTATCCTTTACTGGCTCACAAGAACCCACTGTAAAATATTTAGGAGTTTTCAAGTTGATTATTAAATCATTGATGGCTTGAAATCAGCATGCAGTTTCTGTTAAGCTGCAAGGGGTGTCAATGAGACCTGGCTTGCATCCTCCCAGAGCAAAGAGAAGTTCTGGTTAGAGTGTTCTATCTTCAGCTTGGGTTAAAAAATAAAAGCCCTGGTGTTAGATGAATTGAGAATAAAGAGGGAGGAAGGAAAGAAAGATGAAAGGGAGGGAAGGAAGAAGGAAGGTTGGAAGAAAGGAGAGGGTGAAGTGAAGTAAGAAGAAAGAGGAAGGGAGAGAAAGAAAAAGAGAAGAAATAGAAAGGACAGAAAGCAAATTGGAAGAAAAGGAGGAAAGAAGGAAGGAAGGAAGGAAAGAAAAGAGAAGAGAAGAGAAGGAGAAGGCAAAGGAAGGAAAAGAGGGGTACATAGACAAAACAGATGAGCAGTTCAGCCTATTTCCAGTGGGTGCTTTGGGTCACAAAATAATTGTAAACAAGAATTCTTTATTAAAAATAGAAGTCTATAATATAAGAATTCAAAAAGAGACTCATAAAAACAGAACAAAATGAAAAAGGAGATTTCAGAGCTAAGGGAACAACTTAAGAAACAAAACAATGTCATTACAAAACCTAATTAGAAACATAAATTAGAAACAACAGAAAACAGTACACACAGCTGAAAATCAAATTATTTACATAGAAGAAATGTTGAATATAATCATAGTAAACACAGAGGAAAACTGCAAGAGTGGAGAGCAGTTAGAATAAAGGGTCGCCGCCACTGGTTTCCGGACTCATTCTTGGGTCCCCATCTGCAGAGAGTCTTCTACTTTCTGAGATCTCCAGTCTTTTGATTCTTTCACTTCTCATTATTCATCAAGCTTGCTAGCCTTACTCTCTCTTTCTGTGGATGAGGCCAAAAATACTCCGTGAAAGTCTGAATAATACTTTTTTCCTGAATTATTTTGTTTTGGGCAAATATCTCTGGGAACAACAGTATTTCTGGTATGGATGAAGTGTGGTTTAGAGCAAGAGATTTTCCACATTGAAGGTTTTGTTCTGTGGTCTGTCATGGTAATCAACTCCTGGGAAACTAGGTTTAAGTTAGCTCCCTTCTCTCCTTTCCACTTTCATTATACAAAAAATAAAACAAAATGCAAAACAGAAACACTAGCATGATTAAATCCAACTACGTGCCTATTTGGAGCACCTGCAAATGGGGTTGGAGTAATTAATGCAAATGAACTGAATTGTACCATTTTTTCTGTAATTTTTTTTAAATATTTTTTTTGTAGTTGTTGATAGATCTTTATTTTATTTCTATGTGGTGCTGAGAATCGAACCCATGCTAGGCGAGCGCTCTACCACTGAGCCACAACCCCAGCCCCTTTTCTGTAATTTTTGAAAGAGTACTTGATACTTCCTGGCTTTTCTTGTTTGTTCTCTTTACTTTCTGATTTTGCAAAATGCCATTTTCACAATTTCCTTTCTGTCCTCCAACTTTTAGTATCACACTGTTCCTACACTATCTTGGCAAATCCTTTTCTTTCACATGTCAAAGCAAACTGATGGTAACATGCTTAATTTCCTCCTCCATGTTCCATTCCTTGGCCTTTGTCTCTCTTAATAACTCGGCAGCAGAGTGAGCTCTTCATCCTGCTTTCTTCAATTGGCTTCTAGATCAGCCTCGAGTCACTGTTCTAGTCCCTAGCTACTCCTCAGAAGCCTTACTGAATCTTCCTCTTTCTGATTCCTTGTTAGTGTATCCAAAGGCTCAGCCCTAATTCCACCTTCATCTTCATATATGCTGGTTTATTCTGGGGATAGAAACTGGACACAGGTTTTTCTTATAGCTTCTTAAGTGATTTTGCTACACAGTGAGAAATGAAGGCCACTTACCTACCCTAGGTAATTTCAATCATTTTAGTATAAATTGCATCCATATGTTGACTGCTTCAAAATTTCTCTTTCCACTGAACTTTGTACTAAACATAGATATTTCTGTTTACTGGAATTTGAATAACTATTTCAAATGTGACATTCCCAAACCTTTGTTCCCAGTCCAACCAATTGTTTCTCCAGACTTCCCCCTTCTCAGGAAGTTGCACTAATTTTAACCCAGTTGCTCAAGTCAAACAAAACCAACCAACCAATGAATCAAAAGAACAAACACACACTTTATTTTAAAAAATTTATTCTATTATGTTTACATGACAGCAGAATGCATTTTGATTCACTGTTCACAAATGGAGCACAACTTCTCATTTCTCTGGTTGTATACAATATGGAGTCACACCATATGTGCAGTCACACATGAACCTAGGGCATTGTTGTTCATCACATTCCACCATCTTTCCTGCCCCCATACCTCATATCCTCCCTTCCCTCCCCTTCCACCAAAGTTCCTCCATTCTTCCCATGCCCCTTCCCACATTATGGATCAGAATCCACTTATCAGAGAGAACGTTCGGCCTTTGGTTGTTTGGGATTGGCTTACTTCGCTTAGCATGATGTGCACACACACATTTTTGTCCTTGATCCCATACTTCTCATTCTTCTACCTCTAATCCATTAGCAAGTCCCTTCACTCTAGTTATAATGTATGCCCTGAGCGTGCTATTCTTCTACATCCTTACTGTTATTGCTGTAGTCCGAGATACCATCATCTCTTGCCTGGACTATTACAATAATCTCCTAAATGGACTTCCTGCTTCTGCTTTCCCATTCCACCTCCCCTTTCAGTTCATTTTCTACACAGGAGTTAGCTTGGTCTTTTCAAGATGTAAATCACTTCATATCCTTCTATCCACCTCTTGCTTACGTTGGTTTTTGAATATAGTCACTTTTGAATATAGTCACTCTATGTCTTGGCATAAAATTCCCAGTGTTACATGTCTCTAACCTGTCCGTGTCTCTAATCTCACGTTTCCTTTCCTACTCTCCTGCTGAGCCCTAGGCATGTTAGTCTTTTTTCAGTTACTCAAACATGTTGAGTTTATTTCTGCCATAGGCATTTTCTGTTCCTTCTATAGAATGCCTCCCTCCTCCCCACTATACTTTTTCTTTTTTTTTGTACTGAGGATTGAACCCAGGGGCACCTAACCACTGAGCAACATCCCAAGAGTTTTTGAAAAAAATATTTTACTTTGAGACAGGGTCTTACAAAGTTACTTAAGTCCTTGTTAAGGTGCTGAGGCTAGCTTTGGACTTGCGATCCTCCTGCCTCAGTCTCCTGAGCTGCTGGGATTACAGGTGTGCACCACTGTGCCCGGCTTTACTTTTTATTGACTGTTTCTTTTAAATCATTCTAGACTTAGCATACATGTTTCGTCCAAAGAGAAGTCTTTCTTGACTTACATGTCCTTTCCCCACTTATTAACCGTTTGTCCTTACATAAACAGCACTTATCACTGAAAATCATCTTGGTTTTTGGTTTGTATATATTTTTTCTCCTCCTTTAAAATGTAAGTTCTATGAATGCAAGGATCTTAACTGTCTTTTTTTTCACTCTAGTTTCCTGTGTCTAGATGTTTTAAATATATTTGTTAAATAGACTCTGGAATGGAAAACCTATTGTTAAAATGATCAGTGTTGAGAGTTAGATACATTTAAATAGAGAAGTAGGGCTGAAAACTGGAGGATGATAATTACAGAACAAATTTTCAGTATTAAAAATCTTGACACAGTTAACATAACAATATAACCTATAAAAGAATGTGAAGGGAATTATCCAAGGCTAATTTTCTTATTGTTCAAAGTAAGGAATCAGTCTTTCAATTTCACTTTCCAAACTCCTGTTTTATTCAAGTACAATTAAATTTTATGTTTTAAAACATAGCACATGGAGTAATATCCCATTTTACATTTTTCCTCCATCTACCCATCTTCCTGTTGGCATATATTAATAGAAAAGAGATGTTAGAAAGAGAAAAGAGATGATTGTTTTTGGGTTGTTGGAATTCTGGTGATTTTTTTTCTTTCTTCTTTAATCTTTTTCTATTGCTCAAGTTTGGAAAAAAATATGCTAATAAAGTGAAAAAAATGAAATGAAAAAGCAACAAAAGGAAGATGGACAAGTAAATACTACATATGTAGAGAACACTCTTTCAAGAAACCACCAAGAAGGAGAGAATTGAGAGAGAAACTGGTTGAAGAGGTTCTCCTAAGGTTCTCTGCAGAGTTTTGCTTTCTTGCTTCTTGCTTAAGAAGGGAAGCTCCAGGATATAACTAGGCTGATGAACTGGATTTAGAAACTAGAATGTATTTTCAGGCAAGAGAGGAAGTGATCTACTGAGCAAGATCCCTTCCTGAGAGAGGAAGAATGGATGGTTCCACAGAACCCATTGCAAACTCACCTTCATTAGAAGTAAGTGATTTACCTACTATAAGAAAGCAAAAAGGAGGTGAGCATGGGCAGATGCAGGAGGGTATTTAGATTTAGAATGGTTGAGTTTTTTCATGATGGGTGCTTTGCTCAGAGTTTGTGGCACAATGAGAAAAGGGTCCACAGGGAGTTCAGGAACTTTCAGGAGGAAGATTGACAATAGAATCTAAGATGGATGAGAAGAGAAGCAAAGAGCTTCTGGTGAATAAGCAGAAATCAGTGCCACCTGTATGCTGAAGCTGATGACAGGTATGAAGGAATGTTGTCGCTGGGGCATTGAGCAACATGTCTTCCATTCATGCACAGAGAAAGACTAATGGGAGCACTTACTTGGGACTTGGTAAATGGCTTGTGCTAAACCTTATCTTTAAATGAATGAGTTAACTAAATCAGTGGATCTCAAACTTCAATGTACTCACAAATCATTTGAATATTTTGTTAAAATGCAGATTCTGATTCACTAGGTCTTGGGTGGGGGTCTGAGGTTTTGCATTTCTAATAAGTTCCCAAGTCATTGCTGCTGGGCCAGAAGCCATACTTTGAGTAGCAAGAAACAGGATGAGTTTCATGGGCTTCAAAATTCTGATAATAAAATTTTAACTTTGAAATATATTTCCTCCTCCTTCTCATCTACTTTTCTCTGAACTTTGCTAATTCATCTTGAAACCAAATCTTTGCACACTTCTATAGATTTCCCTTAACTGAGCAGGAAGTAAATAGAGAAAGATGCAAACCCTGCAGAATGAATAACGCCCAGCAACGGAAACAGAGGATTCTGATGACGTCCCACAGCTTGTGTCTGCCTGGGTGGGGGTAAGTGAGACTGTGTTTTCCCAGGCCTGGTGTGTCAAACAGGAACCTGCTATCATGCAGGAAATGGCTTCAATACAAACAGAGACAGCAGAGATCAGGGTTGAATGAGAGACTGATCACAGCAAATGGCACGCTGTGGACAGACTCAGATCAATTTCCTTCCTTTGTCTCGTTTTGCTGGGGGAAAAAAAAGTTTTGCGGTATCAAGCTTCCTTTGCTTAAAAAATACATTTTCCCAAATTCATATATTCCATGCTGACCACTACAAATCCTCTTTTACTCATTCAACTTTAGGTTTCATTTTGTCTTAAGGCCAAAGGCTACCAGAAGGTCATCTGGAGCCAACTTAGAGAAACCCACTTAAACTGTTCCCATATTATGCTTCCCATATGTAACTCTTACATTTCAAAAGGTCCCGATTACAAGGATGTGTTTTTCTGGGCCAAACATGTTTTCCACAGGCAATAAATATATGCTTCAATTATTAGACAAATAACAAGTGCTTTAGCAGATTAAATCTGATACATTAAATGCAAAGGGGAAATTTGTTATGAGGAGAAATAGAGGAAAGAAAGGAATATCAATTTTTTGCAACAATCATAACTATGGAGAACAGATTTCATTTAATGAAATGTGTGTTGGTGATGGTAGGAAATGCTGAATATGAGTAATTTAGAGTCAACATTTCCTTTCAGGATGTTTCAATGGAGGAGGAAATTATTCCGAGAAGTACTTATTGGCTTGATATTGCTCATGGAACTGCCCACGGGCCAAGTTTAGAAAGAACTGCAAAAGACACACCCAGGGTCTCAATGTCAGCTTCCAGACTTTTACCCTGTGTGTACCCAGCTCTCTTAAAGAGGGAGCTCTGTCACTCCCAAGACTGAAGGAGGGTTGATATTATTCAATGGCTTTCTCTTTCTTTCTGGGGACCATTTGACCTAGTATTTAAGGATGGCAAAAAAATAAATAAATAAAAGCAAAAGAGCTACTTATCTAAGATCTGGCTGTTAGTTTTTCTTTGAATATCCTGACTTCATTAAAGAAATGTTTTGGAATATGTTTTACATTGTGCTGAAATCTAAGCCATCTTGATCTCCAGGAAAAGGTGGTTGGGTCCCACAAAAGAAAATAAGGGTGTTTATTGATAGCAGCCATTTGCAACAGGAGCAAGCAATCTACTGAACCTTGGAAAGAGCAGTCACAAATGGCCATTTGCACAGGAACAAAGCACTGTGTGCAATAAACACAAATGAACTCAATAAACACAAATGAACTCCCAGCTTGCTCTCCTCCCTGCCTCTCAATGTGCCTTCACGTACACTGTTGGATCCACAGACCAGGAAATAGATGACAGCATTGACCAATCAAGCTGAAGAATCATCCAAGGTCACTTTAATTATAAAGCCAGTGCTCATCAATGGATTTTAAAAGGAAGAAGGAAGTGGATTAATCTTGCTTGGAATGCATTGTTATCATTTTGCAATGTCAAGGAATTTAAGTTAAGATTTACAAGAAATTTGAAGGGTTGTTGCAACAGGCATTGTGGAATTTTTTTCCCCCCTGAGGAGCTGCATAGGGGGTATGAGTGGATTATGAGACTGCAAATTGCTCTGAATAAAGTAGAAATGTGTTTATGAAAGGAGTTTCTACTACATGTAGTACATTGAATTCCAGATGTTCACCCCTACGAAATCTCCACCAGATGTCCAAACTTGTGGTGGCTGGGGATGTCTATTGGAAGTAAGGCATTGAGCACCTGTTCTTCACAGACCTCCCTCTTACCTTTTCATCTGTGCTGGTATGTTAATCATGCAGGAGTGATGAAATATATAGGTTTCACTTGATAATTAGAAAGGTTAGGAAAATTTAAAAATTGTTCATTACTCTGGAAGCCAGTTAAGTAGATGACTACAGTATGCCTCTTGGGACATTTTTGAAGATTTACTAACAAAACTGTTTCACAAATTTGGGATCCATTTTGGAAGTGAACTTAATGTGGAAAAAGGACTTCAGATCAAATAATGCAACCCAAAGGACAGATATTGACATTTTGCATAGGGTCTTCATTTATAAAACAAAAGCAGCCCTGATTGCTGCTACACAGTAACTCATTTGCTACATAGTAGCTTATTGTAAAACCTCCACTTTTATAAACCAAAGGATTGCTTTTTTCTTTTCCCTTACATAGAGTAGATGAGCTTTGCATCCTGGAGTAGGCAGGGAGGGGGACTCTCAGGCTGTTGGTGGTGGATCCTTTCAGCAAGTCACACCTCCCGCTGTGTCATATTTCAGTTTGAATTTAGTTTGAGTTCTACGGTTTAGGATCTATGTTAAAAATAAGAGTTACGATAACTGTCATTGCTACTTTTGAGCGAATACTTCAATTCTCACAAAATCAAGAAGAATTTTACTAGTTCCTGGCATATGTAATGATAGTTACTGTCTCTATAGCTTGTAGCCTGGCAAGGAGGTTAGAGAAGAGGAAGGAACCAATGTGGCTTTCTTCAAGGCTCATAGCAGATAATTTGCCACACACATCTTTCTTGCTATCTATGGTCTATTGAGATTGAGATGGCAAGACAAATGACCTTTTTATACCTTCTGAGGACTGCCGTTATGATGCACTTAAGCTGAATTTAAAAAAGTGAAATAGAAGCAACGACGAGGCGCTAAGCAACTCAGTGAGACCCTGTCTCTACATAAAAAAACACAAAATAGGGCTGGGGATGTGGCTCAGTGGTCGAGTGCCCCTGAGTTCAATCCCCAGTACCAAAAAAAAAAAAAAAAAAAAAAAAAAAAAAAAAAAAAAAAAAAAAAAAAAAAAGTGAAATAGATTTTTTTTTTGGGTTTAGAGCAGTTAAGATTTACAGCAAAATTGAGCAAAAGGTACAGAGTTCTTATGTGTTCCTGTCCCTATAAATGCACAGACACCCAAGAACCCCAGACTCCATCAATATCCCACACTAGAATGATGTTTGTTATGATGTTTGTCACAATAGATGAATATACATTGAACATCATTATCATCCAAAGTTTGTAGTTTTAGTGTTCACTCTTGGGGTTGTGTGCTCTGTGGGTTTTGATAAATGTATAATGACCTACATCTACTATGATGGCATCATACAGACTAATTTCACTGTCTTTAAAATCCTCTGTGCTCTGCCTATTCATTCCAATGTCTCTCTTAATTCCTGCTCTTTTTACTGTCTCTATAGTTTTGCCTTTTTCAGAACATTATATATTTGAACTCATAGTAGGTAGCCTTTTCAGAGTGATTTCTTTCTGGTCATATATTTAGGTTCCCTCCATCTTTTCATGACTGAATCCCTTTTTATGAACAAAACAGGTAGAGGAAGTAAAAATACATAACAGCTTGCCAAGAGTAGGGGCTCCTGTGTGTGGTCTTTGTATGATAAGTCCCCAGGCTAACACACTGGATTTTGATGGTCCACCAATGGACCCGGGAAGTTTTTATACACCAATTTTTCTAAGCCTGTTCTGCTATTGCAATGCTTCCATCTGTTTGATATCCCTTTGTCCTCCTTTATCGCTTTCCATCTCGATAAACATAAGAATCTAATGAGATTTTTTGATGGGTTACAGTTACAAGAGGAGATATTTATATGCTTTTACAAATAAAGGGGCATAGAGGATGTTTTTCTGCTCAGATGAGTTTTGTCTTCTGATTCTGGCTTCCTGTTTCAGTAGAGGGCACTCCAATCTTACCTAGAGCCTAGTGTTTTTTCATTTGACCAGTTGTAGAAAGTAGCTCGCTTATCATATCCATCCTCTGTTTTGTAGTCAGCAGTGGGCACGCAGTTGAAGCAGAAACCAGATCTACCAAATTAGGGCTCAGTTCTATCGGGAAGCCCTTTGTTTATCTCTTCCCCTACAACTCCTGTCATTTTCTATGGTAATTCATGTATTTACCTGTAATCTTTCTGAATAGTCTGTGAACTCTTTGAGGCTGGCATCTGTATATTTAGCCCTCAGAATGTAGCACAATGCCTGAAACTGCCTATGCACCAAATAAATATCTGTTGAATCCATGAAAAACAAAACAAAACAAAACAAAAAAGGTAGAATCTAGTCTGACTGTAAAAAAGGGAAGCTTGTGCATGTGTTTGTTTCTTAGAAAGCCAACTTTACCTTGTGAATTCAATAGTAATCCATATTGCTATATATCAGGAGGCAAAAATGGCATCTGCCATAGGTCCATACTGGAAGAGCCCACTGTGTCACCCCATTTGGAATGGCATTGTGTTTGCTGTCCATAAAGGTCTGGTCATGGCAAGCCATGTACATAAATGCTACTTCTTTTAGCAGAATTCAGACTGGCAAAAACCCAAGATAAATTCAGTTTGTTCATTTGCTTCTCCCCTTTCCTGGTCCTTGAATGCCCCATTTGTCATTCCAAATCTCAAAATCCTTGCAGACATTCATTTACCAGTTCCCATGTCATCACTTTCATAAAACTCAGTGACAGGCCACCTGGAGAGACCAGACTTTTGAACAACTTTTATAGCACTTTCAAGTTCCCTCTGATCCTTTTTTTTTTTTCTTTTTGGTACTAGGGATTGAAACTAGGGATGCTTAATTACTGAGCCACATCCCCAGCAGCCCCCCTTTAATATTTGATTTGGAGACAGGTTTTAGCTGAGGTACTTAGGGCCTAGCTAAGTTTCTGAGGCTGGCTTTGAACTGCTGATCCTCCTGCCTCAGCCTCCTGAGCCGCTGGGATTATGGATGTGCTCCCTCTCATCCTGTAATTTTTAATTTGTGTGTTTTCTTTTTCTCTGGGATTTTTCCTCTCCTTCAGAAAGGAAGTTGTTATTTTTGAAGTACCTACTGCATGTCATATTATATGTAACCTTTACAACATTTCAGTAGTAGATATTACCACTTTCATTTTGCTAATAATAGACTGGAGCTCAAAAAGCTAAAATATATTGACTATCATCACTCAGCTAGCAAATGATTGATCATTTTGGCCTAATGGCAAATTTCATGTTCTTTCTATTATGCTATGCTGCCTAGGAACAGGATCCAATATGCTCCTGAGAAGGCTGAGTCCTAAGTAAGTTGGGAAAGTAGAACCCTTTTACTTTTCTTTGTAGATTTCCAGTGTTGTTATGATTTTCTTGTTTAACTACCTATCACAATCTGCTTACAGAAGAAAATGTATGGAGTGATCATTTATATTACATGTATTTAAAAATTTTGAAATTGTTATATAATGTAGATACAGTAAATACCAATATCTAGTGTACAGCTTGGTGAAGTTTTACATATTATACAGAAAAGCGTTAACATGGTAGTCCTGACTGCTGTCCTTAGAAAGACCTTGCAAGGTTGGCCCTTGGCCTGTGTCTGAAAACTTGAATTCCATGAGGGTTTCTACTATTCTTTTATAAGAATGGCTGACTGTGTGTTTTTGTGAACAATGTGGTTTATGCTAAACACTTGCTCTTCTTCTGAGAGTCTAAAGTTTTGGTACATGTTGGGAAGAGGCTGCCTACTTGATTGGCTCCCAGTAAAAACCCTGGCAATGAGCGGGGGTTGTGACTCAGTGGTAGAGCACTTGCCTAGCATGTGTGAGGCACTGGCTTCGATTCTCAGCACCACATATAAATAAATAAAATAAAGGTCCATTGACAACTAAAAAGAATTCCTTAAGAAAAAAGAAACAAAAAAACTCTGGCATTGAATCTCTTCCAATGATTTGGCCTAGGAGATAACTCTTCATACATATTTTTACTATTTCTTTTTTTTATTTGTTCTTTTTATATATACATGACAGTAGGGTATATTTTAATATATTATGTATACATGGAGTATAACTTACCATTCTGTGGTTGTACATGATGTGGAGTTATACTGGTTATGTATTCATATTTGAACACAGGCAAGTTATGTGTTTTTACTATTTTTTGCAGCAAGAATTAACATCCTGTGTGGCTTCACTGTGAGAGGATGCTTGGAATCCTGTACCTGGTTTACTTCAAACTTGGCCCTATGCACTTTTCTCTTTGCTGATTTTACTTTGCATCTTTTTGTTGTTCTATAGCAATTCATAGCCACGAGTATTACTGTATTCTGAGCCATGCACATCATCAGATGTGGAAGTGGTCTTATGGATTCTTGCTGGGGTTTGAATATGGTTTGACCTTCAGAAACTCATGTTGGAGCTTAATTCCCATTGTGAGATATTAAGAGGGTAGAAACTTAATCCAACTATGATGCTTATAATTGGGACTTTGGGAGCCCCATGATTACTCAAATATGAGTGACTTTGTAATAAGAGGGAGAGAGGCCAAAAGACATATATATATATACACATGTGTCCCCTGTTGCTCACCACATGAGACCCTGTGCTGCCTTAGGACCCCTGAGAAAGTTATCACAAGATGTGGCCCCTTGACCTTGGACCAGAAGCATGAGTCAAAATCCCTTTTCTTTAAACTTACCCAGTCTGTGGTATTGTGTTGTTAGCTGTAGGAAATGGACTAATAATCCCCAACACCTGTGTACATATATACACATATATACATATCTCTAACGTGTGTGTAACCATCATGATGATGGAGGTATAGAGCATTTCCATCAGAAAGTTCCTTCACACCTCTTTTCAGTAAATACCCTTATCTCCAAAAGAGGTTACCATTAATCTGACTTCTGTTGCCAAAGATTGGTTTTGCCTGTTCCTGAACTTCAAACAAGTAGAGTTATAAATGTATAATGTTCTTGTGTCTGACTTCTTTCACTGAATATAATATTTTTTGAGATTAGTCCACTTGTAATATACCAGAAACTCATAAAATATGCCACAATTTATCTTTCTTTCTCTTCATGGACATTTGTGCCATTTTCAGGTTTTGACCATTATGAATTATAGCCATGATAGACATTCTTATACAAAATTTTGTGAGGACACATATTTCTCTAGGAAAATATCCCAATTGTTTCATATAGAAATATTTTTGCCTCTACTAGAAATTGCTGAACAGCTTTCTAAAGCAGCTATATCATCTTTCGGCTCCACCAGTCCTGTGTTAGAGTTCCCCCTTGCTTCATATCCTTGCAACTCCTTGTCATCCATCTTTGTAATTTCAGCCGTTCTAAGGGCATGTAGTGACAACACACTGCGATTTAATTTTTTTTTTTTTTTTTGGTACCAATGATTGAACTCAGGGATTCTCGACCACTGAGCCACATCCTCAGTCCTAGTTTGTGTTTTATTTAGAGACAGGGTCTCACTGAGTTGCCTTAGCGCCTCACTGTTGCTGAGGCTGGCTTTGAATTCGTGATTCTCCTGTCTCAGCCTCCCAAAGTGCTGGGATTACAGGCTTGCACCACTGCACCTGGCTTGTGATTTAATTTTGTCTTTCTGATGACTAGGGATATTGAGGACCTTTCTACATTCTTTATTAACCATTTGGATATTTTCTTTTGTAGAATGATTCACATTATATATTGAAATGATTTTCTAAAAATCTACTAATTTTGTCTTTAGTTTACCTCATATCTGTGTTATGTTGTTCTTTTATGTAATTTGACATTAAAAATTTTCATTAGTTTATTTAGAAAATATCATGTTACAGTTTTCTTCTGTTCCATGGCCATTATTACCCTGAAATGCTCTCATTATCTGTAGGGATGTTTTCCTGTGCTTCATTGTCCTTTATTTAATAATTTAATTATTTATTTTTTTGTCCTCTGGCGATTGAACCCAGGGCCTTGCGCATGCAAGGCAAGCAGTCTACCAACTGAGCTATATTTCAGCCCCTCATTGTCTGTTTTCTTAGAAAAACATTGTCTAGAATTCAACTATCATATTTTTCTGTTGCTCGTTTTTATTTAAAATTGTTTTCCTCAATTCTTAGGAGGAAGAGATAAGTCAGGATAACATTTTTAGTTGTGTGGCTGTAGAGTCACCTCTTTTTGTAGTTGTATTATTTTTATTTTAAAATATGACCTCATACTTTTGGAGATCTTTTGGTTTTGTTACTTTATCTGGGCCTTCTCTTTCTTTTCCCTTGATTGGTCAATTTGGGTTCTATTCTCAGAAGTTTCTTTCTACCATAGAGCTTTTTCCTGGAAGGGCACTTGGGCAGATTTGGTTTCATAGTTCCTAAGTCTCAGGTTGAGTCAGCCTCTTGAAAACTTACTCCCATCATTTTATACTTACCTACAAAAAAAAAAAAGTCCTTCTAATTTAGCCACTGTCTGCAAATTGACTGACCATGTTTTCCAACCAATAAATTTCACGGTTATCTCATTCTCAGACATTTGCTCCCATCAATTTCCTCCTGTATGGGTAGCTGTTGATGCTACCTGGGGCTTGCTTATTTGTTCCAACCCACTTCTCTTCTGGGCTTCATGAGGATAATGTGTTACCTGGTTTTATTATAGATTTTGTCTGTGGCTTTCTGGCTGTTTTGTTTTGTTTTTTACTTGTAGATGGACACAATATCTTTATTTTTTGGTGGTGCTGAGGATTGAACCCAGTGCCTCACGCATACTAGGCAAGCACTCTACCACTGAGCCACAACCCCATATCCACTGTTTTTATAGGGTGATTTAGGAGGTTAAAATCCAGCACAATTTTATGATTATCTTCCCATATTGTATTTTGAAAATAAACCAATATGTTTAGCTTCTCAGATAACAGATAAAGTTTTGACTCCTTGAAGTCATACAATGGTAAATTGGTGTCTACTGGGCCTTTTGAGATAGAGGGTGCTGTGGTTTGAGTATTATTTGTCCTCTGAAACTCATCTTGAACTTTAATTCTCATTATGAGACATAAAAGGATGGGACCATGTGCTCCTTTAAGAGGTGATCCTGGTTCTGCCCTCATGCATGGATTAATGAGTTAGTGGATTACCATGTAATTACTAGGTTAGTGGGTTAATGGGTCATCTTGACAGTGGGTTTGCTATAAAAGCCAATTTTGCCAGGTCTTTTGTGTGCACCCTGTCTCTCAACAAGTGATGTCCTGCACTGTCCCAGGATTCTGCCAGCAAGAAGGCTACAGTCAGATGTGGCCCCTCAACTTTATACTGTAATTTTGAACCAAACAAACCTATTTTTTTTTTGTATAACTTATCCATTCTGTGGCATTATCTAATTAGCATCAGAAAAGAGACAAAGCAAGGGACTTAGAAAGAATATATAACTCTAAGTTTAGCTCTTTTTCCTCCCCCCTCCCCTAAAAAACAACTCCACAATGTTCTCCACTTGCTTTCCTTCCCTTGGTTTGAATTCCTAGGAGTATATTTTACTCATTTCTTATGTAAAGAGTAGCTTAAAAAAAGAAATTTCTTAAACTCCTTTATCACTTCCCAAAACAAAAATTGACAAAGATACAGATCACAATTTAAACATGCAATGAAACTCATGAGACTGGAATCTTTGTATAATGAAATTTCTCCATGGGATCCTTGTTTTCTTCCCCATTTCCTTAGAAATCCTCCCCTACTGAATTTAGATAGTGAGTATTTTGGTGGGGGGCTTTTTCTCCCCTAATTCTGTGGTTAATGATCAATTTTAGAGTGCTCCAATTTGGGGTAACCACATAACCCAATGGTTCTTTAATTTTATTTTAAGAAGAACCACCTGGGATTTCAGAATCTCACAAACCAGAGATTAGGATTCAATATTATAGGGTAGGTCTAGAAATCTGTACAGGATATATATATATATATGTGTGTGTGTGTACAGGATATATATATATATATATGCATATATATACACATACACATCATCATCCTATATATATGTATATGTGTGTGTGTGTGTATATATATATATATATATATATATATATATATATATATATGATAATGATGTGGATGATGATGCAGTTGGTTAGTCCATGGACCATGCTTTGAGAAAAGTATTTTTGGCCAAAAGTATTTTCAAGGGTCAAACCCAAATTAAGTTCGATGGCTGTATTCTCTAAAATAAGCAGTGAGCTTTCAGAAAGAAATGCTCTATTATAGATATTCATTCATGCATTTTTTTCAGTTAATATATTAAACTGTCACGATATATCAGGGCCTGCACTAGACACTGGGATGGGTGAGAGATGGGCCTAGACTTTCTGGATGATGAGACTAACAAGCAAAGGAATAACGCCAAAATAATGTGGAAAATGCAAAAGCACGGACCTTACACATTCTCAAGGGATTTATCTGTGGTTTTTCAAATTTGCTATATAATTTCCCCCCAAAATAAGTCTGTAATCAAGAATGAAGAGCAGCAATCTCAGCAAAATATAGAATCTGGCTGTTACACAGATTCTTTTTTACTCAGTGACCTCCACAGAATTCTGTTCCAATTTTGATCAGTAAAATGGTAAGTGTTTATCACGATCCATCTGGTCTGTTAAGAGAGTTAAATCCACAATTGTCAAAGGCTATCTGAGATTAAACTTTTGTAGAATAGTGCTTCTCAAATATAAGCAAGTTTATTAAAACCCAGATATATCAGATCTTTATATAATGTTTCAAGTAGGTCAGGAGTAGGGTTATAAATGCTCATTTTTAGTGCTCTCCCAAGCAATGCTGCTGGTCCAAAGACCACAGTTCTAATAAAACTCTTAGGTGCATTATGGGTAGCATTGAGAAACCAGTGATTAATGTCCTAGATGGAGAAATGATGGGACATGGAGATGAGGAAGGTTTTCACAAAGGACCTTGGGTGTGGAGGTTACTGTCAGAAAGGGAAAATCATAGGTAAGGAGAAGGCATTCAGGCAGATGGAATTATCTGTGCAAAAATGGAGTGGCACAGGGCATAAGTGTGTAAAGTCTAAAAGCCTATGCAGAAGCCAGAGACACTGGAAAATAATGTAACTTCTACTTGAGCAGTAGAGGAAATGAAAGCACTGGAAAAACTGAGCTCCTACTTGAGCAGTGGAGGAAATGGAGACAATGGTATTTGAGGCTTGAGGAAACAAATTGTGTCAAGAGATAGCAGGGTGCACTGCTGCTAGGCAGTCTTCTTGAGATATTTCTATGAAAGGATGGGTGGTTTTTTTCTGGGAATCAGATAAGTACAGTTATTTCTGCAGATAATATTGTGAGCTCCCATCTGAATCTGATTCCATAATAGTAAAAATGCATTTAGAATATGAGGACATGAAAAGAAAAAAAATGCTTTATAGGTGTGTCTACATATACAAAATGTGTTTGATTAGGCTTGAACTCCCCTCCCCCAAGTAGAACACCAATTTCTGTGAGAGAGAGAACACCAATTTCTGTGAGAGAGAGAAGCTTCTCCAAAGCTTTCCTCAGGATAACCCCAATATGTAGCCACAAGTTCAACTCAGGCTATAACTCCTCCGCTATATTCCTTGGCCAAGAATCCCATAACAACCCAGTGTCTCATTAGAGAGCTGCCAGAGAATGTTGTGTTATTGGGCAGCGAAGAACACTTCTCTTGGTCAATAGATGTAATAATTGGGCATTCTCATTAGCAGCGTCTGGAGTTCACAGTAAGAAAACAACACAGGAGAAAGAACATCAGTAATTGTGACCCCAGGACTTTCACCTCACTGGGTCTTCATTTCTCTTCCCAGGAGGACTGACACGCCTTTTGCAAGAGGAAATGATCTGCAAACCTAACAAAGTCAAACAATCTTTGTGTGTGTTTCTAAAGAAAATATAATACCCACTTTTACCATAAAATTTTTTGATGAAAGGTGAATTTTCTCTTTTTATGCCCTCTATCAGCTGCTATAATTCTGGATCCTAGACTATTGCCACTCTAATAAAAAGTGGAATTTTATCTCAGCAGCAACTAATAGCAGAGGCTAGTCATATGTGAATAGCCCAACACACACCTTCAATTTTCACCATCCAGATCCACAGGCAAACCAGCACTGCAGGGTTAGCTGCAGGACAAAAGTCAGGGGTTCTTTATTTGCTACTGATTGGCTTGGTAAATGAATTTGTCATAGAAATGCTCTCTAAAAGGACCAACCCAAGTCTGTTGGCTTTTATTTATTTACTTTATCCTGCCAAGAATTGGATTTGACTCTGGTTCTTTCAGAGGCCCCTGACAGTTCATTCATTCATGCCTTTCTTCATTTATGAACACATATTAAATGTCTGCTTTGTGCCAACCACAGTGCCAGGTGCAGGGCTATTATGAACAGTATGATTTAGCTTAGAAATTTCTTCCTGTACTGGAGGTAGATAAGAAAGCAACTTTCCCCCTCATCTTAAGGTATAACCTGCACAGACAGGGCAAAGTGTAAGGTGACTTCCCAAAGGGAGTTTGGCTCATAGGTAGAGCATTAGTTGGGAGTCAGAGTGATGCTCCTTAAAAGGGGAGGAGGGCATAAAGGACAGGATTACTAGTAAAAGCAAAATCATAGGAACTCTGTGGCCTTTGGAAACCCATAGAAAATTTGGATTGAATTTGGGTTAGATTGGGTGGTGCTAGGAGTTGAAGGTGAAGATGTAGGAGGGCCACAGAGTGACTGGCTGAATAAATGGTTCAAAGAAAAAAATTGACAGTGTCTCTTAAGAGTCTGGATCTCTCCGTGTGTCTTATCTACATCACATATTTCATCTGTTTAATAGAATAAAAATTGTGCTTATGTCACAGGATTGCTGTATATATCAAATGAGGTAATGTATGTTCATTCTTAGCCTGTTCACTGGATTTTGTTTGTTTGTTTGTTCTCCATGAACTGTGGAACTGTAGTAGGAGATAGGGCTGTTCCCCGCCCCGTCCCACCCATACTAAAGATTGTACCCAGGAGTGCTTAACCAATAGGCCACACATCCCCAGCCCTTTTTATTTTTTATTTAGAGACAGAGCTTGCTAAGTTTGCTAAGTTGCTCAGGGCCTCACTATGTTGCTGAGGCTGGCTTTGAACTTGTAATCCTCCTGCCTCAGCCTCCTGAGCTGCAGGAATTACAGGCATGTACCACCACGCCTGGCCAGGGGTTGTTCTTGTTGGTTATGAAGATCATAATATTTCTGTTGAGACTTTTCCCTCTGTGTCTGTGAACAACCGTGGAGAATCTGAAAAAGAAACCCTGGAAAGCCTATTATCATCCCACTGGTGCTGGAATGAATGCCAGGTAAGGGGCTGTTTGGAGAAAGCCAGAGAGTTCTGGGTCCCCTCCTGAGCACAGGCTTATAGAGAAGTTGGGAGCAGCTCTACAGGAGGATGAACAAAACCTTGATCAGACCAGTGAGGATGAAGTGTGAATTTAATAACATATGTCTTCAATATACCTGTCCCATCTAGACTCTGCTTTACTTGATGTTACTCTGGCAGTGCTCTCTGGTGGTCCATAGGGAGAGAACATTTCCAGTCCTCAGAGTGACTACATTGCACAATGTGTACAAACCATGGAATACTATGCAGCCCTTTTATTTTTTTTCAAATTAGCAGATATATTTAATTTTAAAGAAGAAAATAGAAATTTTTATAAGAATTTCCTTTTTTGTATTCTTTTTTACTAAAATGTTTTCTTGGTAAAATATAATTTTACTTAACAGTGGAATTCACTGTTACATATTTGCACATGCACACAATTTAATAATATAGTTTTGTCAGTTTTCTTCCCTAGTACCTCCCTTTACCATTCCACCCTCCCCACCTCTGTTCCCCTTCCTCTACTCCACTGCTCTCCTTTCTACTTTCATAAGATTCTCCCCACCAACTTTTTTTCTCCTCTAGTTTCCACATGAGAGAATACATATGAGTCTTTTTTTTTTTTTTGGTACTAGGGATTGAATTTAGGGGCACTCGACCATTGAGCCACATCCCCAGCCCTATTTTGTGTTTTATTTAGAGACAGGGTCTCACTGAGTTGCTTAGCACCTTGCCGTTGTTGAGGCTGGCTTTGAACTCGCGATTCTCCTGTCTCAGCCTCCCGAGCCGCTGGGATTACAGGCATGCGGCACGGTGCCCAGCAACACAACTCTTGACTTTCTAAGTTTGGCTTATTTTGCTTAACATAATGCTCTCAAGTTCCATCCATTTTCCTGCAAATAACATAATTTCATCCTTCTTTATGGCCAAATAAAGCTCCATTATGTATATATTCCACATTTTAAGAAGTCCATTCATCAGTTGATGGACACCTAGGCTGGCTCCATAATTTTGAAATTGTTTATTGTGTTGCTATAAAGCATGAGTGTATTGCTATAGTATGCTGACTTTAATTATTTATGATACATGCTGAGAGTGGTACAGCTGGGCCATATAGTGGTCTCATGCCTAGTCTTTTGAGGAACCTGCATACTGATTTCCACAGTGGTTGTATTGGTTTATGATTACGTCAACAGAGTAAGTGTTCCTTCTTCCCCATATCCTCTCAGCATTTATTATTAGTAGTGATCTTGATGACTGCCATTCTAGTTGGGGCGAGATGAAATCTGAATGTAGTTTTGGCTTGCTCTGCAGTCCTTTTAAAATAACGAATTAAAGTGATCCCAGTAGAGTTGGAAGGATTTCTAGGAGGATTTGAGGGAGAAAAGCAGGATGCAGAAAAGCACAAATAACATGAACTTAGTCCTGTAAGGCAATGACCAGAAAAATTTGTTACTATAAAGCATAAATGTGTATATAGAGGATAGAACTAAGTAGAATTATGTGAGTAAAAATAGTACATTAAAGGATGATATTGATTAGGTTGTAAAAATGGAGTCCCTTGGAGTAAGAGTAATGATTTATATATATAGACAGAAGACAAAATATTCAAAAAGTCAACCAAGAGTGAAAATAAAAAACTCCATATTTATGCACTTATGTTAAATTATGCCTGAGTGTGTGTGTATATATTTATATATATGAATATATATGAAGGTCCATTTACAAGTAAAATTATCCAGATGATGAAATTTTTGAAAAAATTTTTAAGAGAAGTAAAATTGTGTGAAAGGCAATTTATTCATGTATTTACAAAAATGTTTAATGATTTTTTCAAAAATCTTTTTAAAATTATATTGCAAAAGTTCAATGTATATAGTAGAATTCACTGAGTTATTTCTAAAACTTAGTGCAAAGTCTGTTTTCTGAATTCTCATTTTTTTCTTACCACAAAAGTATAAAGACAACTTCAAATATGACCCCAATACTGCACTTCCTTCCACTTTTAGCAGTCTTTACCTGTGATCAAACTTTGCAAATGCTTGCCAATTTTGTAGTGATTTCACTTTATTCTTCACTAGCATGTGAAGAACTCAATCTGAATGTACTTATTGAAATATATAATGGCATGTTGGTCTGTTTTCTGTTGCTGTAATGGAATGCTTGAGGCTGAATGATGTATAGAAAAAAGAGGTTTGTTTAGCTCACAGATCTGGTGGCTTAAAGTCCAAGATTAGGCAACTCCATTGGTTGAGCTTCTGGAGAGGGCCTCTGGCTACATCATAAAATGGTGGGTAGCATCATGGTCGAATAACACGGGAGAGGGAGTGTGCAGTCACAGGAAATCAGAGTTCAGGGCTAGGCTTGCTCTTGTCCTAACAACTCTGTTGGGAGAACTAACTCACCTTATGAGAGCAGCATTAATCCCTTCAGAGGAGGGTGCCCCTTTGACCTTATTTACCTTGCACTCGGCTCCATCTTTGAAATAAGGTTCCATACCTTCAGTTTTGTTGAACTGGGAACCAAACTTCTAACACATGAACCTTTGAGAAACACATGCAGACCTAATCCAGATCATAGAAAATGGTCATGTAGATAGTAGAGAAATTCCAGACTTTATCCTCAGTGTTATCACTCACTAGATATGTAAACCTTAGCAAGTTATTATATTTCTGCTCTTCGTTTGCAAAGTGGGGATCATAATAGGGCATAACTCTTAGGTTTGTTGTGAGGATTGGATAAGATTAGGTAAAGTGCTTGGCATGATTCTAGGCACATTGTGTTCACTCATATTTATTGAGTTTTTACTGTGTACCACCATCCACACTGGGCACTGGGCATATGTAGAATAGATCCATGTAGGCTTAGTTAACCTGTAAGTTAATAGAGGATGCAGAAAAGTCTATTGGACATACAATGAGTAATTGAAAACTGATATGTGCTCAGAAGAAAATATGTAGGAAGTAATGAGAGAACTTGATCCAGTTAGGATTCAGGGAAGGTTTTTCTGAGTAAGCAATGTTTAGGCAGAGACCCAAAGACTGAATAAATAGTAATTAGTTGAAACAGGATGAGAAATGTTCTAGGCCGAGAAAAGAGCTTACACAAAGCCTGAGGCAATGGGGAGAATGATTTATTCTATGAATGGCATTTCAAAAAATGTCTATTGCTAGATATTTAACCAAACCCACTCTTAGGTTTCTGACTATACCAATTTTACGGGGACTATGAAGAATAAATTGTATCTTCTTGTTAGTGTGTGAAGTAAGAAAGCATACTTAGACCATACTACTTTATACATAATAGGTATACTACAAATGTTCTGTCCTCTAATATCTGGGCTTTGTCGCTGAAATATTTAATGTGAATTAATTGCTCAATTAATTACTAATTATAAATGTAAATCAATACATATTTGAAGTAATTTATGTATATAGTATCTACATCATCTATATCTATATATCTATACCTACATTCAGCCATTGTGTGGGCATCCAGCACTACATCTGCAGACATCGCTTTGTTCATGCAAGGTGAAGTTTTACCCCAATGAAATCTGAGCCTTTATTTTTCAGAATTTCATTTCAAAAGTTTCAGTGCTATTAACTTCCCTTGCTGAAGTCCCAGAAGTGGGCTGTACGGGGAAAAGAAAATTGGAATGATGACTAGAGCATTCTCCAGTCATATATGTGTCAGGGAATAATCTGTTCTATGTAGGATAATAACAAGACACTAATTTCAATTCACTACAACTTAACATATGCTGACTCTGTGCTAGACATTAAAGTAATTGCTGGGTAATCAAAAATTATTAAAACAGAATCTATGTTCAGTGAGGGAGACTTTTATATAATAAAATTAGTGCTTATTAGTCTTCAGCTCTCCTCCATGGTAGCAAACCAAGCCTGGAGGCTAAGAGTAGGAAGCAATGCTAACGTAAGAATAGCTCTCCATCTCGCTCCAAACGGTGCCTAGACAATTTCCCTCCATGCTGCTTTCTGCTCAACTGTAATAAAATTAGGGACCACTCAGAAAAAGTGCCATTGTTTAAATGCTCAGAGACCAAACACCCCTGACTTTGTGCTAAAATATCCACCGTCCACCTGCCCTTATTCATTTCTACCTCAGGTCTTACACAATTGTGTCTTCTTGGAGTAACTTAGGTCACATGAAAAAAATTCCAGCTAGGAATAGTTAGATAGGGATATTTAGGAGTGAAGTTTCAGCTTTGTAGCCTTTACTGTACAGTAAAACATAATAAAAGTGTTTTAGATTAGGAGTTGAGTGAGACTGTTGTCAGTAGTTTCCATAGTTCATGTCTTCATCTGGGTTTGCAAAAACCTATAGTTAAACTTCAAAGCAACAGTGGCAACAGAAACGTTTTTCCTGCAGAAAGAAATGCAACTATCCTTTCTTTCCAAAGGGAAAATCAAAATCTTGAGTTACTATAAACATTCTCATGTACATCAATTCTTCAGTTGAGGAGCTGGCTAACTATTGTCTCCAGGCCAAATCCAGCCACCATTTGTGTTGGAAAAATAAAGTTTTATTGGAATATAGCCATGCTCATTTGTTTACATGTTGTCTTTGGCTGCTTTTATGGCTTAATGACAGAATTGAGTCATTGTTGGAGATACTGTATCACACATAAAACCTAAAATAGCTACTATCAGGTCTTTACAGAAAATGTTCACTAACCCCTATTCTAGCCTCATCACAATCCTGTCTTGATATCCCATAAACAAATCTTTATATTAATCACCATCAAAACACCAAGGGAAATATCAGGGGACAAGGAAATATTTTTGTAAAGAAATGGTCAATATCTTTTAATGAGGAAGAAATATGAGCATAAATTATGATCATCATTTCTAGACTTTTCTCCTCCTACGTTCCATGTTCCCTTTACCCTCAGTTAGTGAGGGTACCTTCCCTGGTGAGATAACCCATTACACTAGAGTTGGCTGTTGGTGTCCCCCAAAAGTCCTTGTGTTGAAAGCTTGGTCCCAGGTTGGCATTATGGGGAGATGGTACAACCTTTAGGAGGCAGGGCCTCACGTAATGTCCTGAGAGCATTGGAGCACTGCCTTCAGAGGTGAACATGTGATCCTAATCTCTTCTTCTTCCTATTTCTTTTACTACTTTGCTTCTTGGTTCACAATATATGTGTTCTCGCCAGGTGTGCTCCTGTCATGATGTGCTACTTTGCCTGAGGCCCATAGTGATAGGGCCACTCAATCATGAACTGGATCTCTAGGACTATGAGCCAAAATAAATCCTTTACCTTTGTAAGTTAATTGTTATAAAGATGGAAAGATGACTCACATGGCATACTTGGACTCCTCTGGGTCTTCGTCTTATCAGCTGGAGTTGCTCATGGATCATTGACTATGGCAGTATTAGGAGAGGAGCCATGGGAATCGCTGGCTTCCAGACACATGTTTCTCTGCTTATTCTATGGAGTTTAGACCTTCTTTCTTCTTGATTATAATGACCAATCATTTCAATTCACAAAGTATTCACTTGGTCCTTTTCAACCACAAAGTCAGGGGATTGAGGACTTTAAAAATGAGCAGGTACATGGGGGCAGGAAAGATGGTGGAATGAGACGGGCATCATTGCCCTAGGTTCATGTATGACTGCACATGTGGTGTGACTCTACATCATGTACAACCAGAGAACTGAAAAGTTGTGCTCCATTTGTGTACAATGAATCAAAACACATTCTGCTGTCATGTACACCTAAGTAGAATAAATAAATTTAAAAAATGATCAGGTAGCATTTGTATCTTTTAGGTCAATGGAACTATTATTTTGTTGGCTAAAGCTGTCCTTCTTCCTTTTGGTGGTCTATAAGCAGAGCCTCAAAGGAATGGAAAACAAAAATCTTGGTAGGAGTTTTTAAGTGGTAACACTGAGAAGTGCCTTTCCAACTTCTATCCTTTTGGTCCTTGTTATGGGCTGAGTTGTGTCTCCCTCGACCTAAATCCACATGTTTAAAGCACTAACCCCTAGGATCTCAGGATGTGCCTGAATTTGGAAATAGGACTTTTACGGGGGTAATCAAGTGGAAAAAAGCCATTAAAATAGGACTTAATCCAATGTGACCAATGTTGTCACAAGAGGAGGAAATCAGGGCACAAACCTAGAGAAGGAAGATGGTCTTAAAAGCCATGACAAAAGCCTGGTAAAGATTCTTTCCTACCCTTGATGCATGTATGAAGACACAATTGGTGTGACTTTATCTGGTTTGCAACCAGAGAAATGGAAAAACTGAGCTCTATATATGTACTATGACTTGAAATGCAATTAAATAAACCAATTAAAAAAAAAAGAAAGGGAAAAATAAAGAAATCTATACTTTGTTAAAAAAAAAAAAAAAGATTCTTCCCGGGCTGAGATTGTAGCTCAGTGGTAGAGCGCTTGCCTTGCATGTGTGAGGCACTGGGTTCGAGCCTCGGCACCACATAAAAATAAATAAATAAAGATATTGTGTCCATCTACAACTAAAAAAATATTAAAAAAAAAAGATTCTTCCCTCACAACCCTCAGAAAGAATCAACCCTGGGGTGAACTTGTAGCCTCTAGAACATTGAAAAATAAGTTTTGATTATTTAAGCTACCCTGTGTGTGGAACTTTGTTAAGGCAGCCCTATCAAACTAATACACTTGTGGACCCATATATTTTGATTATGAGAGAAACAGTACCATATATTGTTTACTTATTTATAACAAATTAAAGAACAAAAACTCAGAGCCTCAGCTGGGGATATAAGTCTTCAGTAGGCATTTCACTATTTAATAAAGTCAGCTGTTTTTGAGTGGTGGAAAGTATCAGAAGATCAATGTCTTCTGAAAATGGGAACTATTACTTTATTCTTTTGCCATAAAAGTGAATGAGTTAGAGGTTATATTTTGTGGTCTACTTTAATGGCAAATCCAAGGATGCTGATGTTAGCATAAGCATGCCTGGCAGAAAAGGCAAATCCACAACCAGGATAAATGTACTCCAGAGAGGAGAAATTACTTCATGCATGGCTAATATTTCAGTGGTGTGTGCTAGCAGTTGGTTTGTGTGGTTGGAAGTTTGGGTGACCATCAATGGAATTAGCCAGATAAGGCTTTGTGTCATTATAAAAGTGCATACTTTCAGTCCTGCCATTATTATTACTTGATAAATAAATCCACTGAGAAGTTCTTAAGTACCTAGACAAAGATGCAAATTAGCATTCGTAGAGTAAGTAATCTGGTCCATATGATTGCTGAACAATTGTTGATTGTTCTGAGGAGAGCACTTTGGATTAGTACTGGTATGCAAAAGTATTAATTCTTGATTAATTTTGAAAAGTTTGCACATATGTCCTCCCTGAAACCTTGTCATAAATCCAATTCCTCTACCCTCCAAACCACTAATTACTACCTTCTCTGAATAATTGCAGATTGGAGTATCCAGCCATTATTCCTCTTGATATTTCCCTCCTGCTGTCCTTTATGGTCATTCTTGACTGGGCTATATTATACAGGCATCCATTTATGGCTGATGCTGGGATACTGAATAAGAACATTTCTAGGCCAAACTCATATTTTTCTCCTCTTTAATGAACTTCTAAAGGACAACTTTCCATCAGGTCATGTATGTAGCACTACAAGAGAAATAGGTATACTGGGAATATATATATATATATATATATATATTATATATATATATATATAAAACAGTATATGATCATGCAGCTTATTTGTGTTCTCAAGCCTTAATTGAGTCTCATATTAAATATAAATCTTCATTGACTGTGAGATGCCTCTGGGTATACTCCTGTTAGTGGCTTGGTGAACCAATAATCTCAATTTATCATATGCATCTTAGATATCATTATTATGTTTTGTCCATCTTTTCATGGCCCAGGAACAAGTCAGAAACTATTTTCTAGAAGAATAGTGATGGTTTTTTTAGGAGTTCATGGTTATTTTCCAAATTTCAAGAGACTTATACTGTAATTCTCCCACTTAGACTTGCTACAATGACCACATAATGTCCTGTTTTGTGACAGACATTTTAAATACTCCTGAATTTTCTGGGTCATAAACGCCAATTGGCATAATTGTTTGCCTTGTAACTAGAAAGTTGGGAGGTTTTTCTTTCTATGCTCCCCGTTCAAAGATGGCAGCCTTACACATTATTCAAATGTATCGAAATGAGGTACATGTGAACTCATCAGAAACCTGAATGAAGTGGTAGATAACTGAATATCCACAGAATTTATTTTCAACTCTCTAGCATGTGTGTGTCTTATGACATCTAAGGTAACTGCTAGTTTGTATGCAAGATCATGCCACTGTCATGTCTTTCAAGTAGTGGACCACCATGATGTTCTGCAAAATGGTAAGACAATCCAAGTCCGTGGAATTAATTATGGCAATACTCCAGAGACTATCTAGAGCTCTGTGGCAAGAGAATGTGGGCAATCTGTTGACTATGTTAGGTGAAAACAAAAATCCCTGCTCTGGGATTTTATAATGAACGGAATAGGGGAAAAAAAGCATTTCTCAGATAAGTGGCTGCATATCACAAGCCAAGTGCTATGTGAATGTTCTAATAAATGGTCTAAAATGAAAACAAGAGCAGCAGTTGAAATTAACATCTGGAAACAGGAGCAGCAGTTAAAATTAACATCTGATTAACTTAAAAGATGCTATTATTATTACCAAGAAACAGCTGTGTTTTATAAAAGTCAAACAGGCAAGTTAAGTAAGGATATAATGATATTACCATCCTGCTTACTAATTCTCTTATAGATGCAGTATTTTTAAAGTTTGTCATTTTGGAAGTCTTACTTAAATGAATCAGAAAGCCAATGTGCAGTGGTTTATGTAAAATTCTGGGTGTATTTATTTCAGTCATAAATACAGGGATCATGGAAATGACCAGAAAGTGGATTTAAAGATTCTGCCAGCCAGCTGTGGTATGATTCAATACAAACTTAGTTTATCATGTGATCCACAGAGATTTCCACTGTGGCAAGGATATGGTAGTATGTCTAGGACTCTCAGAGATTAGTATTAGGATTATTCACTTGCCAAAGAGTTGGAGTAGTTATCTTTTGCTAGTGTGCAGCTACTCTGATAAGTGGCTGTGGTCAGTACATCTTTGAAGGCCTTTCTTCAAGAGTACCAACTTCTTGAATCAAAGGGCCCTGCAGCCAGGAGCCAACTCAATTTGGAATTAGCTGATAGATCATAACTCTCTATTGCCATACCTACAGTTTTCAGTTATACAGATTAGTTAAAATTAGTGTGCTGTCAATCATTTTTTCAATCTAAGGGTTTACAAGACTTATAAGTCATGGCCAAAGATCTTTGCAGATCAAATCATTCTGATTATCATTTAAGTATCACTGTCTGTTATAGTAACCACTTGTTTTAGTTTTTTTGCCATTATGACCAAAAAACCTGACAAGAACAAATTTTTCCACATTTAAAAAAAATTGGTACATTATAGTTGTACATATTGATGGGATTTGTAGTTGCACATTTGTTCATGCACACAATATAACAATATAATTTGGCCTATGTCGATCCCCAGCACCTCCCCCTTTCCTCCCTCCTACCCCTTAGTCCCTTTCCTCTACTGTTCTCTCTTTGATTTTTAGGAGATCCACCCCCCACTTTGTTTTCCCTTTTCCTCTCCAGCTTCTACATATGAGAGAAAACAAACGAACCTTAACCTTTTGAGCTTGACTTATTTCATTTACCATGATGGTCTCTAGTTCCATCCATTTTCCTGCAAATGCCATAATTTCATTTTTCTTTATGGATGAATAAAAATACCATATTTTCTTTATCCATTCGTCTGTTAATAGAACACTTAAGCTGTTTCTTTATCCATTCGTCTGTTAAAGAAACACTTAAGCTGTTTCTATAGTTTTGCTATTATAAATCGTGCTGCTATAAACATGGGTGTGCATGTTATCACTTTAGTAAGATGCCTTTAAATTTTTTTTCTCTATTTGATACAATGTTTAATAGATCTTATTATTTAAATTTATTCCTGAAAAGCACAATCCATAGCCAATTACATTTTTCAAAATTGGGAGATGATCTATTCTTCAAATGATATGGCATTCACTCAACATCTTCTAGGCACTGAGTGTACAAGTACAGCCACACTCACACAGATAAGAGTTTGTCAATTTAAAGAACTTGGATATATTTTATATACTTCAAAAGAGTTCACCACAATTACAGACACATCTTACAGAACTTTTCAAGAAGAACTTTGGTCACAGTGGTAGGTGGGGGAGGGGACAAGGGCACAGTAAAGATGGTGGAATATGATGGACATCATAGCCCTGGCTTTATATATGACCACATGTATGTTATGAATCTACATCACATACAACCAGAGAAATGAGAAGTTGTGCTCCATCTGTGTACAATGAATCAAAATGCATTCTGCTATCATGTAAACCTAAATAGAATAAATAAAAAATTTTTAAAAAAGTCACTTAACCACTGTAAGCTTCAGTATCCTACTCTTTAAAATAAGACAGTAATAACCTCAAAAGCACATTGAATTAATTGGGATACTGCCTGAAAATAACTTATCACATTACATGTAGCTGGTTTTAGTAGCAATTTAAAATATAGATTTAGTTTGTCTTTAAATCTTTATGATAAATATCAAGAAGTGGCACAGCTGGGTCCTATGGTGGTTCCATGCCTGGTCTTTTGAGGAAACTCCATGATGAGTTCCATAGTGGCTGTACCAATTTACAATTCCACCAACAGTGTAAAAGTGTTCCTTTTTCCTCACATTCTCTCCAGCATTTATCATTATTTGTTTCTTGATGACTGCCATTCTGAGGGGTATGAGATGAAATCTCAATGTAGTTTTGATTTGCATTTCCCTAATTGTTAATGGTGTTGAACATTTTTTCATGTATTTGGTAACCATCTGTGTTTCTTCTTTTGAGAAGTATCTGGTTAGTTTATTTGCCCATTTGTTAATTGTGTTACTTGATTTCTTGGGCTCAAGTTTTTTGAGTTCTTTATATATTCTAGATATTGATCTTCTGTTAAAAAAGTAGCTAGCAAAGATTTTCTCCCATTCTGTGGGTTCTCTTTTCACATTCCTAATTATTTCCTTTGCTGTGAAAAACTTTTAAATTTTATGCTGTCTTATTTATTAACTCTTGTCATTATTTCCTGAGCATTAGGGGTCCTATTTAGGCACAGTTATTGCCTATGTCTAAAAACTGGAATGTTGACCTTATGTTTTCTTCTAGAAGTTACATAGTTTCTTGTCTAATTCCAAGGTCTTTGATCCATTTTGATTTGATAAATCAGGGTAAGAGATAAGGGTCTAATTTCATTCTAGACCTTTAGGTATGGATAACCTGTTGTCCCAGCCCTATTTATTAAAAAGGCTGTTTTTTCTTCAATGTATGTCTTTGGTACCTTTGACAAGAAAAATTTTGGAGTAGTAAAAGTTTGTTTGGTGCTCACAGTTTCAGAGATCTTAGTCCACAGATGACCAACTCCATTGCTCTGTGCCCAAGGTGAAGCAAAACATCAGGGCAGAGGGGCATGCTGGAGAGAAGCAGCTTAGGACAGAACAATCAGGAAGCAGAGAGAGACTGAGCTGGCTCACCAGGGACAAAATATAAACCCCCACCTCTTCTAGCCACACCCTACTTGCCTACAGTTATCACCCAGTTAATCCATTCAAGTGGATCAGTGCACAGACTGGTTAAGGCTTTCATAACCCAATCATTTCACCTCTAAACTTTCTTGCATTGTCTCACACCTGAGCTTTTGGGGAACTCCTCATATCTAAGCCATATCGCCACTCTTACTTTGTTTCTTAAACATAGTTAATGATGTTCCCTGGCTCACACAACTTCAGGATCTCCTTATTCCCACTGAAATGAGAAAATCTTTCCAACAGCAACTTCTTTTGTCTTCATTTCTGGCCTATAGAAAATAGACACTAGGGTCCTTTAAAAAATTTTGATACTTTCTGCATTGATGGTTAAGTAGATAACACCTAATAAATTCTTTTTGATATTCCTATATTGTTAATCTTCAGATTCCTTCACCTACATTTTAGCAGGGACTTTCCACTCTTTCAACTTTAGTTCAACTCAATTAAGGCTGAGTTTTATCAATTAACCAGCATAATCAAAACTATTGATAATGAATGAAATGAGCACAATGAATCCAGAATCTAAGTACATTCATGTAAAACTCTTGCCAGATCTTAAATTACCTTTCCCTCTCATCTCTGCTTATTATCTTTAGAATTCATTTTCATACATATCCCTGAGAATATGTGGTATAAATTTAGATAATATTGCAATTCTATTGCTGTGTAAGGATTTTCCTTCTAGGTTTGTAGTAGATCTTCTGAAACATGCTGGGATTTGACTTTTTTTTACACATTTGGAGGTAATAGGATACGTAGATAGAGAAAAAAGAGAGCTGACAACTCTTTAAAAGTAATAGTACTAGGTCTACAAGTGAGGCAGCAAAAGTCTTACCCAAAGATAGAGGCAAAGTTTACTTTTGCTAATAAGGGAGGCTCAGTGGAGTTGTAGAGAATGAATAACTTGAAGTTTTCAAGGTTCTACAAATATCCCTATTTTTATCCTTGAGGTCCCACTCTTTCCAAATTAGTGCCCTCTCTTATAAAACTCTTAGGTGAGTCTGGAATTCAACTTATATTGCAATTTAGCAACCCATAGGATCAAACCCTTCACACACTGCACATCTCCCCAAATGCAAAAAGAGATAATGTCTACATTAGAAAAGTCATGGTTCTCTGACTATGCCATTAGCCAAAGCTTTAAAAACCCCAAGTTGGCTATTTTCTTTATTAAAGCTTCCTATAATTTGCATTAAATTCCCATTTCCTAAAATGTTCTAAGCTTTTCTGGTACATGGGCCTACATGGGCCAGAATTGTTAGTTGCAAACAACAGAGTCCATTTTAGGTAGTTTGGACATAAAATGATTAATTGTAGGGCATTTAGTAGTAAAGCAAATTTCCAGGAGGACCAAGAAGCCATATTTGAGTATTATCCAACCAGAAACGGAATATAGTATATAGACACTCCAACCACCGTGGGATTGTTTTAATGGAAACTTCCCTGTTGCTGTTGCTTGCTACTTGATACATAATATTACTGACATGAGAGTAGAACGTTGGTCACAGTTGCCATGGGACCAAGATCTATGTGCCTCTTGTAAGAAGATATGGTTGTCTCAAGTTCTGCTGCCGTTCATTGTTTGGTTTTACACTACATGTCTCTAAAAGGAGTATGTGCAAGAGAACCCTAGCCATATAGACATTAGCATTTTAGTACATGAAGGCACGTGCTAGAGAGGGCCTGAAGTAGGTGGTGAGTGGATCAGTATGTAGTATCTACCATGACTTCCATGGAGCCTAATGAAAAACATTTGTGATAACATCAATATAGAAGATTCTCAGTCTGGCCTTTTGTGATCTAGTTTGAATATTCAAGCTAACACTCTATTTTGGGAATGTAATCCATACTTATTAACTGAGTCTCTGTTGGGAACCTACCCATCGTTCTAATTCCATTCTATGGGAGGTATGGCACAAGAAAAGTATCATTCTTCTACTTTAATGAGCAGCCTATTAGACCCATGTTATTGAACCTGGCTGCCTCATTTCCTAAATATAGCCAGCCTTTGTAAAGGTACGTTAGGGAAAGCTGGCCATGGGGAAGAAAGCCAAGTCGAAACTCTACCTCATTTTCTTTTTTTAAGCAGTATATACCATTCAGCATCCCGGGTATGTAAGTTTCTCAGTTCTCTAAGATATTTTTGAACGGTTCAGGGCTTTGTTGTTGCTTCCACAGCAAGGAAAAATCCTTAGTACAGGTCAACAGACTGTGGGCCATTGCCTCTCTCTAGGGTCCTCCTGGATTCTGCTCTTCCAATGCCATGCCAATTCCTTTTCAATCATCGTAACAATGCTGTGTGTTTAGCAGTGAATGCTGTTTTCTGGTCATCTTTCATCTTTTGTGAAAAAGCAATTTGTCTTCTCAAACAATAAACTGTAGGAGCTTGTCTTCCCTACATGCCATTCTCTCACATTCTTCTAAGGTCTGCGTGTTGAAAAAAGATCTATAACATTTCTATGAAAAATACTACAAAATGCATCTCTGAGAACTTCGGCAAATCTAATAGGGGCTTTGTGGCTGTTGGCTAAGAGCAAGTGCTAATGGGAAACCAGATGTTTCTATGTCTAGGAGACTTTTCTTGGGAGTAGGAAAAAGAAACATTTTTAAAAACCCATGCAGGAAGCTTATTCAGAAAGTGAAGAAAAACTGTAGATTCTATTTTAATGAGAAGCATATTCTGCCCAAGAGAGAAATATTTGGGCAAAAAACTGCTTTAAGGGGTAAGGATGGTTGGGTTTACTCTGTAAGGGAATAGTATATGTATGTATTCTTGGAAGGCAAAGAAATAAAAGTAGTCTTAGAAGAGAAAATGTTAAAGCAAAAGTTTAAAAAAAATTTTTTTTTTTAGTTGTAGATGAACACAGTATCTTTATTTATTTTATGTGGTGCTGAGGATTGAACCCAGTGCTTCAAACGTGTGAGGCAAGTGCTTGATGGCTGAGTCACAACCCCAGCCCTAAAGCAAAGGTTTTTAAAGTGAATCAGACTCAGTCTAAATTCCACTTGCTACCCATGTAAGTCTGAACAAGTTATCTTTTTGGTTATTTATATCCATTGGTATAATAGCTGCCTATAGCAGTATTGTGAGGAGTAGTTATATTAATATATAAAATATTTTATGTCTGGATATATCCAGTAGCTATTATCATTACTGGTGATTTCATAGGAATTTAAAATAGTCTAACATTGCATTGATATATTCAAACGGAGAGTTTTAGGACTACACTTTTATTTTCAGCTGTACATATCTGATTTCTTGGTTTTATTTACTACTAAATAAAAATAATTCACATTTACTTAACCTTTGTGTGGCACATAGTGCTGGTTGTCTGCACAGCATCTTTTCTGTCATTTTCCTAAGAAGTCCTAGTGTGCTCAGCTAAAAGAGGAGTACTTTTGCAGTTTACACAACACAGTTCTGACCAAGAGACAGAAAGCCACAGTCTGCTGATGATTTGGAAAGCTTTTCCTTTCCTAACCACATCACCTGCCCTTCCTGCTTCTCACTTTCTTCTTCCCCGTTGGAAGGTTGAGATGAGGACGGAGGTGGGGTTTCCATCTTGAGGTCACAAAGAGTCCATGAGGATGAGGAGCACACACGGAAGCTTCAGATCAGAAATAAATAACCTGGGATAGGAAATGCCATTGTTGAGTAGCTGCTTTATATCTTCTTGATATGCTTATTTGTTTTGTTTTAAATATGTAAACTTTGGATTTTTTTTTTTAAGAGTGATTTCAGGTGTATAGCAAAATGAAGCAGGAAGTATAGAGAGTTCCCACTTTCTTCCAGTCATCACACATGCACAGCCTCCTCCACCATCAACATCTCCCACCAGAGGATACATTTATTATAATCAGTGAACCTATACTGAGACATCATTAGCACCCAATGTCCACACTTTTGGTTCACTTCTGGTGTTGTACATTCTATGGGTTTTGACAAATGTTAAACGACATATATTTCTACCAATGTAGTATACAGCATAGTTTCATTATATTAAAAATCCTCTGTGCTCCACTTATTCATCCCTCCACCCCAACTAACCCTCAACCACCACGGATCTTTTTACTGTCTCCACAGTTTGACCTTTTCTTATCTGTCATATAGTTACATGCAGTATGTACCTTTTCATATCCACTTCTTTGAACAATATGCATTTAAATTTCATTCACGTCTTTTCATGGCTTGATAACTCATTTCTTTTTAGGGCTGAAGAATATGTCATTGTCTGGGCATGTCACAGTTTCTTTATCCATTTATCTACTGAAAGACATCTTGGTTGCATCCAAGTTTAGGCATTTATCAATAAAGCTGCTATAAACATTTATTCAGGTTTTTATGTGGACATAGTTTTCAATTCATTTGGGTAAACACCAAGGAATATGATTGCCAACCATATGGTAAGAGTATATTTAGGGTTGAAACTGCCAACTATCTTCCAAAGTGGTTGTGCCATTTTGCATTCCCACCAGCAATAAATGAGCATTCTTGCTGCTTCATATCCTTAACAGCTTTGATGTTGTCAAAAATTTGGAGCTTGTCCATTCCAATAGTGTATAGTGGGATCTTATTGTTTGAGTTGGCAATGTGCTTATAATATAAGAGGTTGAACATCTTTTTATGGTCTTATTCTTTATCTAAATATCTTCTTTGGTGAGGTATTTATTCAAGCTTTTTTCCCATTTTTAAATTGGGGTGTTTCTCTTTTATTCTTGAATTTTAAGAGTTCTTTATATGTTTTCTTTTTTTTTAAATATTTTTTTTTAGTTGTAGATGGACACAATATCTTTATTCATTTATTTTTATGGGGTGCTGAGGATCGAACTCAGTGACTCATGCATGCAAGGCAAGCGCTCTACCACTGAGCCACCGCCCCAGCCCTCTTTATATGTTTTCATAAGAACACTTACTTTTGCAAGTATTTTGCAAATATTTTCTCCCAACATGTGACATATCTTCTCACTCTGTTGACATTGTTACTGATGGAGCAGAAGTTTTAAATTTCAATGAAATCTAGGTTGTCAGTGATTTCTTTTTTTGTATTGTGCCTTTGGTGTTATATCTAAAAAATATGTCCATTTACAAGGTCATCTAGATCTTCTCCTGTTATCTTTTAAGTTTTGTACTTTTGTATTTTACTCTATAATCTATTTTGAGTTAATTCTGTGAAGCATGTAAGGTCTGTATCTAGATTCATTCATATATATATATATATTTTTTTTTCTTTTGCATGTTTTTCCAGTTGTTCCAGCATCACTTCTTGCTTGACCACATTGACTTTGCTCTTTTGTTAAAGATTTGACATCTATTTGTATGTGTATCTATTTCCTGGCTCTCAATTCTGCTCCATTGATCTTTTCATCTGTTCTTTTGCCAGTACCACACTGTCTTCATTGCTAAAGCTGTGTAGTCTTGAAATTGGGCAATGTTGGTCATCTGAGTAACTTTCATTTATTATTCCTGAGTTGGCTATTCTGGGTCTTTTACATTTCCATATGAACTTTAGAATCAGTTTGTTGATATCTATAAATAAATTGCTGGGATTTTGTTGGAATTGTCTTAAATCTATAAATCATTTGAGAAGAGCTGATACCTGGACAATATCAAGTCTTCCTACCTATTAACATTAAATAGCTTTTCATGTGTCCAGTTCTGCTTTATTTTCTTTCTCTAGACTTTTGTAGTTGTATACCTAAGTATTAAAATACCTAAGTTTTCATTCTATGAGGCAAGTATCACCCTGATACCCAAACCAGACAGAGACACATCAAAGAAAGAAAATTTCAGACCAATATCCCTGATGAACATAGATGCAAAAATTCTCAATAAAGTTCTGGCAAATTGCATACAAAAACGTATTAAAAAACAGTGCACTATGATCAAGTGGGGTTCATTCCAGGGATGTAAGGTTGATTCAACATACGGAAATCAATAAAAGTAAATCATCACATCAATAGACTTAAAGGTAAGAATCATATGATTTTATCAATTGGTGCAGAGAAAGCATTTGACAGAATACAGCACCCTTTTATGTTCAAAACACTAGAAAAACTAGGGATAGTAAGAATATACCTCAACATTTTAAAAGCTATCTATGTCAAACCCAAGGCCAATGTCATCCTAACTGGAGAAAAATTGGAAGCATTCCCTCTAAAAACGGGCACAAGACAGGGATGCCCCCTTTCACCACTTCTATTCAGCATCATCCTTGAGACTGGGATTACAGGCAAGTACCTCAGGCTCCAGCTAGTTTTTTTTTTTTTTTTTAATTTTTGTGAGTACTAATATAAATGGTAACAAATTCCACTTGATCATTTTTGATATATTGGAAAGCAATTTATTGTATATTTACCTTGTATATTACAACCTTGCTCTAATCACTTATTAGTTCCAGGGATTCTTTGTTGATTCTTTCAGAATTTCTGTGCAAATGTTCATGTCTTCTGCGAACAAAGTCAATTTTATTTCATTCTTTCTAGTCAGCATACCTTTTATTTCCTTTTCTTATGTGACTGCATTATCTAGGACTTCCCATACAATGTTGAAGTGATGAGAAAGGGTTCTTCACCTTGTTCCTAATCTTAGCAGGAAGGTTTTGAGTGTTTCACCATTAAGAGTGACATTTGCTGTAGAATTTTTTAAAAAATTTTATTTATTTATTTATTCTACTTAGGTATACATGATAGCAGAATGCATTTGGATTCATTGTACACAGATGGAGCTCAACTTTTCATTTCTCTAGTTGTATGTGATGTAGAATCACAACATACATGCAGTCATATATAAAGCTAGGACTATGATGTCTATCATATTCCATCATCTGTACTGTCCCCATGCCCCCCTCCCACCCCTGTGACCAAATTTCCTCTATTCTTCCCGTGTGCCCCCCTACATTATGGATCAGCATTCACTTTTCAGAGAGAACATTCAGCATTTGGTTTTTTTGGGATTGGCTTACTGCACTTGGCATGATATTCTCCAACTCCATCCATTTACCTGCGAATGTCATAATTTTATGAAAATATGGAACACTTCATGAATTTGCGTGTCATCCTTGCACAGGGGTCATGCTAATCTTCTCTGTATGGTTCCAATTTTAGTGTATGTGCTGTTGAAGCAAGCACTTGCTGTAGAATTTTTGTAGATGGTTTTCAGGTTGAGGGAGTTTCTTTCTCTTCCTAGTTTGCTGAGAATTTTAATCATGACTGGGTGATTTTATCAATTGATTTTTATACATCTTATCTGTATGATCATTAATGATCACATAATTTTTCTTATTTAGCCTGTTGATGTGATGTATTAAATAAAATGATTCATGAATTTAGAATCAGACTTGCATATCTGGGATAAAACCCACTTGCTCATGATGTCTGTGTTTCTAATACAATGTTGGGTTTTATTTGCTAATATTTTGTTGAGGATTTTTTTGCATCTTTGTTCATGAGGTATATTGATCTATAGTTTTTCTTTCTTGTAATGTTGTTTGTTTTTGGTATTTAAATAATGGTGGCTGATGGAACATTAGGAAGTATTTCCTTTGCTTTTATTTTCTGAAAGATATTGTAGAGAATTTGTATAATTTCTTTCTTAAACATATGGTAGAATTCCTCAGTAAACCATCTGGGTCTGACGTTTTCTGTTTTGGAAGGTTATTATTGGTTTGATATTCTTGATAGATGGAGGACTATTTATATTGTCTATTTCTGCTTGTATAACTTTTGGAAGATTGTGTCTTTCGTTGAAGTGTTCCATTTTACTTACTTTAAATTGGTCAATAGTTGTTTAGTCTATAATCATATTGATTATAGCATCTTCTTATTCTATCAATTAATGAGAAATGAATATTAAATCTCCAACTGTGGTTATGAATGTCTCTTCTGTTCTTATTAATTTCATCTATTTCTGCTGTTGAGTACAAGCTAAAAATTTTTTCACATACAACCAGAGAAATGAAAAGTTGTGCTCCATCTGTGTACAATGAATCCAAATGCATTCTGCTATCATGTATACCTAAGTAGAATAAACAAATAAATAAAATTAAAAAAAATAAAATGCAGGCTTGAAAATACATAAAATTTTTATATCTTTCTCGTGGATTGATCCATTATTATTATGAAATTTTCCTCTTTTTTTTCTAGAAATTCTCATGTCTTAAATGTGAGGCAATTGCTTTACCATCAAGAAGGAACCCAGCCCTTAAATATTTCTTCTTATTTCATTCTTCTTGCTTCCTAGGACATATTCCTTACTCTTTTAATTGTGACTTAGAGATGACAATGAGTCACTATTTATTAGAGCCTAATATAAATTATCACTTTTAATATATTCAGGAGAATGCAAGAAGAGACTTAGAAGAGCTTACTTCCCTTTATTTTCCACCTAGTGGAAGTGTGCTGAAGCTGGCTCATGCTGGCTCCCAAAAATGGATGATAAATTTTCAAAAATTTTGCAAGCCAGTTGTTAAGACACTGGTGATTGAAATTGGCATGGTGGGAGCATTCATACCAGAGAAAGTGAAAATAATCAAAGTAGGATGTTTGGGAGCTTCTTTGGAAATAAATTGTTAAGCATCTACTAGCATATTCCGACTTCAATCTCCAATTATGTTCCTGTTTCCATATACTTTAATGCTGTAGATATTTTAGACTTCACAATACTTTATTAATATTATCTTGTGTAGTTAGTGTTCATGTATGAATGGAATGAATGAAATGACCCTCTGATAAAACTTCACAGCTACATGCTTTTTCAAATTAGCATGTTTTTCATACCACAAAGGATTGAAGTACAAATGAACAATTATTTAACCAGCAGAATATACATGAGTTTGGGGCACCAGCTTTGCCTGATCTCAACTCTCTTTCATGTCAGCAACTGAAGTGATATTTTCATAAATGTCAGCTATCTATTTAGGAATTCAGTCCAGTGTTTGTTGAATGAATGACAAAATTAATAAACATGATATATAACTTTTAGATATTTTTATCTTGGGTGCTGCTACCATTGTTACTAATACAATAAAGTTAAGAAAGGAATTCTCTTTATTATATACTGAAAACATAGTGTGCCCTCAATACAAATTTGTGGAATAAGTGAATGAATAATAATAAGCCACAAATCAAGCACCTTTTCTCACTAGCATATTCTCTAAAACTGGGAACATTCCTATTTTATCTTGAACCGTCTATTCATTGTTCAGGTTTCAGCCTCCTCTGGAAAGCTTTTCCTGACTGTCTAAGATCACATTAGCTATCCATTTGTACTCCTACACTATTCTGCGCTTCCCCTAGCACACCACATAACATTGCTTTGTAATTGCTTGCTTAATTATTGATCATTTCTACCATGCTGTGTTCTCTGTGAAGGCCAGGATCGTGGCTCTGCTGACATATAGTAGATGTTAAGTACATTTAACTCAAATGCACAAATCATAGATTTCCAAGGGCAGTGCTAAATTGTATCTGTCTAGTTTTACTTTGTCACTTGGGTACAGTACTACATTGCAATATGGTTTTCAATTAATACTTCTTATTGGAAATTAACACTTTCTCTTAAACCAGATGCTCAGAAAAAAAGAAACTGCTTTTAATATCAACTAGAACAAAAATGCAGAAAACTAAGCCTGGTTTAAATAATTCTGTAATAATACTTGAAGTATTTTCTACTTCAGCTTTCCAGCTTTTGGTTCTCTCCAACAACCTGAGTGACTAAGCCCTCTTAGCATTTCCAAGGAGCAAAATAGAGGAACAGAGCACCTTAACTGGAGGATTTCCAAACATTTAAAATTAGTTGGGCTGGGCGCGGTGGCTCAAGCCTGTAATCCCAGCACTTAGGGAGGCTGAGACAGGAGAATCGCCAGTTCAAAGCCAGCCTCAGCAAGGGCGAGGTGCTAAGCAACTCAGTGAGACCCTGTCTCTACATAAAACACAAAATAGGGCTGGGGATGTGGCTCAGGGGTCAAGTGCCCCTGAGTTCAATCCCCGGTACCAAAAAAAAAAAATAAAAAATCAAATCAAATAAAATGATTTGGGGGTGGTGATGTTCAATAAAATGGAAGCAGAAATGAGTCAAATCTGATATTAAGATTAAAGTCAGGAATTTTGACTCGTGGTTGAATAACTTTGTTATATTTGCTCAGCAGGTGCAATGTGTTGGAAATTGTTGTGTCCACTTTGGTGCATGTCATACCCAAGAAGTCAGAATGTAAGTTTGTCAATTCAAACAGAGTTTCACAGACTCCATTAAACAATTGCTTTAACTAGAATAAAAATGCTCTTGCCTTTCCACTGTCAACGCATATTGTGGAGATTTAGAATTATGCATTTGGCATTGCATGAAGTTTACAGAATTCCTTGGATGTGGCCTTCGGCTCAGAACCAATTGGCAACTTCAGTTGGTTAGAAAGGTCAATTACATTTGTAAAGGTTTTGGTTCTTAGAAAATCATACTCTAGGAATAATGAGAAAAAAATTAAAAATCTCTAAGTTGGCTGGGATGAGGCTGATCATGTCATCTGTCCTAAATTTAAATAGTTTGGAAGTGAAGAAGATACAAGTTTTTATTTAAAAAAAAATGATTACAGGTCATGATTTTCACAACCAGGCTGCTTTTGGCAACATATTATTGCGTTAAATGGCACATGGAGAATTTTCAATTCCAAATAATGACATCTTTTTTCCTTTGCATTTGCTGATCACAGCCTGCTTTGTCTAGATCTTCTCTTTGGCTGTGACAGCACAGGATCCTAATCAGAAATTCCTTAGGGAAGATTCCTTTTAGGGTTAGTCACTGCACACTTTTTTCCCTACTTGTCAGGCCGCTTTTAGTGAGTAATTGAAACCAGTAGGTGATCTATTGTCTGATTTGGAGAATACATTCAAGTTCTCTTGGCAAAATGTGACCAGGGCATTGAAAGAGATGGAACCTGTGCCTGTTATGGCTGAGAAAGTGTTGCTGTCAGATCAAGCTAGAAGAATGCCTGCTCTAATGCCACCTCATTTATTTAACTCCTACTTCCGTCATCTGTTCTGGGCAAACCCGATTACACTCCAATTCAAACACAAGGCAGTGTTGATTTTTTTTTTTTTTTAATATTTTTTATTGGTTGTTGATGGATCTTATTTTATTTATTTATACGTGGTGCTGAGAATTGAACCCAGTGCCTCACGCATGCGAGGCAAGCGCTCTACCACTGAGCCACGACCCCAGCCCGGCAGTGTTGATTTTTGCATGCATGGTATATGGATACAATGTGGACCATGTATCTTTGTGATTTTATACAGTGTTTACTTGCTATCTGATGCCTATTAGCATCAGAGAAAGGCTGAGTGGTAAATGGGGATTCTTAAAGGAAGCATGGAAAAGTCCTTCTCTCTTAGCCTTCTCTTTACCCTACCTGTCCTCATCTGAGTCCTCAGCTCTGAGAGGGAGGTCCAGGCAAAGCTGCGTCTTCTACCTTGTTTCCTTTATTCTTCCGTTCTTCTCCCCCATAGTGCTGAGGATGGAACATTCTAGGCAAATACTCTACCACTGAGCTATATTTCTCTACCCTCTTATTCTTTAACCACTGTTCTGGAAGGGCAATCTTAGGGCAGATTCTTGCTATTGGAAGGTGTGCTCATTCTGACTGAAACTCCTTAAGGCCTTCCAACATGGATCTTCATGGTGGAGTCATAGAATGATTCGGAACTCTGAACTGCTGAGAATAAAAATGGATTGGTTTAATTCCTTTTCCTCAAAAATAAAGCTCCACTATGTATATTACAAAAATGGGAACATAATGTTTATACTTTTAATAACCCACTTTAAAATATGAACAGCTATCTGCATCCCCAGACATAAATCCACATTGTCTTTTTTAAGTGACTCCATGCTATTCCCTCATAATTTATTTGAACTTCTTTTGCTAAATTAAAAAAAAGGATTTAATTGATAGAGCTCTTTTGTAGTAGTTGCTATGATTTCTTTCGGGCTGAAAAAGTTGCTATTTCTGTACTTTGGAATATTCTCTTTAAACCTTTAGAAAGTTTTTCCAAGTCTTTTAAGGTTTTTCAAAATACTCTAAGTGAACTTGATGCTCATATCAACTGTTAATGGTTCAATAGTTGCTGATGAGGTTTATGGTGCCTTAGAGAAGATTAGAATAAATTTTAGAAAAATTCCTTCCCTTTCACCATCCATTGATGAACAGAACTTAAGACACCTGTATCTGACTAAATCTGAGCGCAGGTCCTCTGGACATGTGTGGCACCACAATCGCTCATGTAATGTCCTGCCTCAGCATAGCCTGTCAATCTTTAAACATCTTGAAATCTCCCTATAGCCTCATGATTTTATTTTATTTTCTGTAGTAATGAGATAATTTATATTATGGTTGGGATAATTTATATTACGGTTTGAGTGAATTTGAGAAGTCTGGTGTTTTTGTTTTCTCTTATTCCCACTGAAAAAGTGTGAGAAGCAGAGAGGAATAGCCTATTGGATGTCCAGTAGAGGGAGAGGCCTGAGCAGGAGGGCCAGAGAGGGTTGGGCAGGGGGCTTCAGGAACTCAGTGTTGCTCCAGGACAATTTGCCTAATCATATATTTCCCAATACAGTTTCTGATGGGAAGGTCTGCTACTCTCATCTCTTCTGGGCAAATGCTATCATCCTCTAGTTCACATGCACAATTGTGTTTATTTTTGCATGCATGGTGTATGGATACAATATAGCCCATGTAGAGATGAGAGTGCAAATTTCAGGTCTTATACCCTGAGGAAGAAGCAATATTCACACCTGGTGGCCAGATCTTATAAGGAGATTTAAGAAAAAAGACTAGTTTTACAAACATGATTCTCTTAGTCATTCAGCACATAGCAAAGGAACCACAGGTCAGAGAACCCCAAGATGCTGTGCACATACTAATTTATGTCAGATGCGCGCCCTCTAGGGGACAGCTGGTAGAGGAGATGGCCCAGCCCCCTGTATTTTGCCCTCTTTGCACTTTAGGACAGTCTGTGGGTAGTAGCATCAGCAATGCCTGATACTACTTGACGATTAAGAGTTTCAAGGGTCACAGTTATTCATAAGGGTTAAATAATAATTCCTGATCAGTTTATGTTTAGCAGCTGTGAGAAGTAAAATGAGTGGCTTACTTTGTAATCCAGGAATTACTACCTGGATATGACTAATCATTATTATAAGGCTGTCTGAGATCTTATTTCTCATAAAAAACTGTGAGAAGAAAGCAAGAAAACTATTTTAATTTTTCAAAATGAAAATCACTCGATTTTTGTTGGATTATGGAACATGTTTATGTTTTATCTACATAATCAGTCAAAAAAGGGAATATATATTTAAAATTTTTATCCATATTCCTCAATAGTCCTCTAAAAAGATTTTATAAGTAAGTATACTTAACAGAAGTATATGAGGGCAGCTTATGAATTGCACACTTATAAATGCTGGGTTTTGCCCATCTTTTTAATCACAAACAATGTTGTTTTATTTGCATTTCTTTGATTACTAGAGAGGATGAACATCTGTTCATATATTTACTGGCTTTGTTTCTTTTGAATTGTTTATTCATATCCTTTACTCATTTTTCTTTCTCTTTTGTGCTGATGTTGTTATAAGAACTTAATGCACTATGGATATTTACCTTTATTTTTAGTGCATATGTCACATATTTTTTCTCCAGGTGTTGTCTTTTACCTTGATTGTGATGTTTTTGTTATTAAGAACTCATTATGTTTTATGTAGTTAAATATACTAATATTTTTATCTTTGGTTTCTAGCTTTAGCACCAGAAAATCTTCCTTATTTAAAGATGTAAAATTACACACCTATATTTTCTCTGAAAATAGTATTTATTGGATGCTATATGTGCCAGAAGCTGTGTTTAGGCCATTATGTATATAATTTCATTAAAATTTCACCACAATATTATGAGGTAGGTATTATCACCATCACCATTTTGCAAAAAAAAAAAAAAAAAAAAAAAATACAGGGCAGAAAGCATAGTTTATTCATGGTCACTTGGCTGAGAAATGGTAGATTCATGGCCTGAGGTCTAGTATCTAACTCCAGAGAATCTCTGGATGCGGTGGTACACGCCTGTAATCCCAGCGGCTCAGAGGCTGAGGCAGGAGGATTGTGAGTTTAAAGCCAGCCTCAGCAACTTAGTGAGGCCCTAAGCAACTCAGTGAAACATTGTCTCTAAATAACGTATAAAAAAACTGGGGATGTGGCTCAGTGGTAAAGTGCCCCTGGGTTCAATCCCTGGTACAAACCCCCCCACTCAAAAAAAAAAATCTAACTCCAGAGAATAAATGTTACAGGTATTCCACATTCCAGAGATGGCCCTGTCTACAGACATTTAATTTGAATAAGTGAATAAATTAGAGGGACTCTATTATAAATACTCACCTCAGAAAAAGCACTCAAACCCAAAAAAGAGTTACTTTAATAGACTCATGCAAACCAGATAAGTTTTTAGAAAGTAGGGAATACTGAGATTGCCAAGAACCAATTTTTAGAACAAAATTTATTAATTTCTATAACACAGAAGGATAGGTATTTTGATTATTCAAACATTCAAGTTAAAATAAAATGCAGAGCAATATCACCACAAGCCAAAAGGATGAGATTCGTAAGATTTTCCTTGGGTAGAAAGCAGGTCTTTTCTAATGATCAGGAAAAAAAAAAGAATGAATATTATTATACCTACAATAGCTGTTTTCTAAGGCCAATATTTTATTTCTACCTCATATGTTCCAAATGTTAGTTTATTTTTACAGTCAAGTCTTGGTTTCATATCTGTTCTCTTTCAATTCAAACCAGGTTTGATGTCTTACCTGTTTTCTTTAACTTCTTTGTTATTTGACTTGTTTGTGGACCACTTCTAGCAAAATCAATCTAGTGAATTACAAAATTTCTTGTAAACATGATAACCAGGCCCTTGCTAAGATGAGAACTGATTGGCAAATATTAAAAAATGTAAAACTTAATGAAACCATTGCTGTGGATATGAACCTTTTCTTACTGATACTTTGAGGTTTTGTTACGTCGATAGGACTTGTAGAGGAAATGAAATGTTTTAAAATGATATAAAAAAGAAGTTATTAGCATTCTGAGGATGATTCCAATACTTTTAAGCCAAGAAAAAAATACATTGTATAAAAAGGCAAAAGGAGATTGTTTAAACCAGTGCCATTTTAGACAGGGTTGCAGAAAAGATTTCATTTTGGTTTCCTTAGAAAATGTAGTTATGTTTAGGAAGTAATATCCAAAAAGGTTTTGTAATGTTTTGACTGGGGTTATGGTTTAAAAAAAAAAGGATAATTTTATATGCTTGGATTGGTGATCTAAAAGTGATAATTTGTAAGATGTGAAAAAGAAAGTTTGTAGCCTAATTATTCACCAAGTAAGGAAATACAGTTAAGGCATAATGTAAGAAGTGAGTCCAAAGGGTGTTTTTAGATATAAAAAGGCTAGATAAATTGCTTTGAACAAGGCAATCCCTCCTCCCATTCTTTTAGATAGGAGAGAGAGAGAAGAGGAGAAGGAGGAGAAGGAGGAGAAGGAGGAGGAAGAGGAGGAGGAGGAGGAGGAAGAGGAGGAGGCAGGCAGGCAGGAAGAAGAAAGGAGAGGAGAGGAGAGAAGGAGGTAGGGAGGCTCTGATGTGACTGCTGGGTAATAAATCAGTTTCTCTATGGGGTGGTCCCTACTTAATGGAGACAGAGGTGTGCAGAGGTGGCAGGTTATTACGATATGAGTAACTGCGTGGACAATGTTTATTTTCTACAATGGGAAATAGGTAGAAAGCGGAGGGAGAAGTGAAAATGTGCAGATCTGGAGTTTGTGACAGGGATCTGGATTGGAGACACACATCCAGAAATCAGAATTCATTCATTTATTCAGTCATCAGGACCTTTGAAATATAGACTGTGTGCTGGACTCAATTTGGATTCTGGGAACAGTATTCTCTTGCCGCAGCTTTAGCCCATAGACAATTACCGGACTAATGGGGAGAGTCCTAGGGAGGGTGTTTTTTCTTTTCTCACCAGTCCCTCATTCATTCCTTGTTAAGGGATGGAGAAGAGGTTAATCAGTAGCACAGAACTTGCAATTAATGTGCCGCATTTTACTGAGGTCAGGACCATTATGTTAATATGAGTGTCATGTTAATGGCATGCCCTCTTCTTTCTTGCAATTTTCAGACGCAGGCTGCTGGCAGTTTAGAATGTCAAGGACTTTCCCCTGTGTGTACTGTTATTTCTTCTCCCTACTCTGTCTTCTTGTATGGGTCTGACTGGTCTTGCCAGCTACAGGCTGCGAAACAAGGTCAGCTCAGAGCAATGCTTTAGAGTTAGGCCTCTCCTGCTGGCTGTCTCTTTTCTGTGTCTGGACTGATGAGGCAGCCTTTGATTCTTGTCCTTGTGGACAGTTGCACAGTGGATTTGGGGTTGACCTGCAGTGCTTGCCTTTGCTGTTCACTTACTCCAGGCAGGTCTAGTCTAAGGGCCCAAGGCTAGGAAGCTGGAGGTCTCATTGTGAACTCAAAGGTATTTTTTTCCAAATCATCTTTTACAAGAGCTCTGCTCTGTTAATGTCATTAATAAACAGTATGCTTTATTTTTCTAGTGATCTTTGGATACATACTTCATTGATCATGACCTTGAGAGGGAGGAGGGGAGAACGGCAGTTCAAACCTCCAAGGGTACTTAAATAACATATAGAGCATTTGAGCCTTGGAAATAAATGTGGTATCTCAGGGATGGTATGTAAAATGAGTAAAGAGGGGAAAAGATGACAGAGTCCTCAGAAGAAAATCAATATTCAATAGGTAGGCATGACATCATGTAACCGTACTGTGAAAGAAAAGGCACAGTAAAAAGTCAGATGGAAACATAGTAACCATGACTATGTGGACATTGATATTGCAAGATTGCATTATTTCTTTTGTTTTCATTTTTGTACCTTTAAAAGAACTTTTTAAAAAAAAAACAATGAGCAGTACCTACTTTTATAATAATGATTTAAAAAACTTAGAAGTCAGGTGGAGAAAGAGCTTGATTTAGACAGAAGAAAAATCCTTTAGAATATTAAAGGCTTAAGATGACAGCAGATTCTAAAATATTGCCATCTGCCTGTGGTCTCAAGGAAAGATGAATCTTCCTTCCATCTGGAGCTGCAATGAAGAAACCCACTCCTCAACTGCACACATTATAAGTGCACTTCTCTGGCAATTAACACATAGGAAGCATATATGGATTTTGACACCATTCATGTTGTAAGGAATCAAAAATCATCCTGTCAACTTGTGTGAGAAACTAGGGACAGTAAAATCTAAGGCCAGGAAGCTCACAGTGAGACTGGGGAAGCTGGGTGCAAAGGGAGCAAAGAAACCTAGTGTGACAAAGAGCAGAAGGGATTTATTCATTGATTCAGCAAATACTTATTAAATGCCTGTTATGTGTCCCATCCTGTGTGAGATGCTGGGAATACAATGGTCCATAGTACTGATGTGGTTTCTGCACTAACAGACCTTCCACATGAGGAAAGATGGTGGCAAGAAAGAAGAAAATTACAACAGAATGATAAATATCATGATGGGCCACTGTGACAGTGGCACTTAGCAGGTCTGAGACAGGCCTTGGTGAGGGAATTCAGGAGGTGGTGGTAGCCATGGGGATGGTGATGTGCACATAAATCTGTTGTGGACCTAGACCTTCCTTAGTTATGTATTTGAAGAGTCCCCCTTGGACAAGAAAGGGATATTTCCCTCTAATAACTGCATACACAGTTAAGATGCTTCAGTATGGATACATAGATGTTTCTGTGGCCAAATAAATGACTATTTATTAATTTAAAAAATAGCTGAATAGTCTGAATACTATGACTGCACTGTCCAGTATCTGAACATGGCCTGATAAGCCTCTTTTCACATTAGAAGCTGTCTGGTTTCCATACCCAGACCCAGCTGAAAAGCTAGTTTGCACACAGTGAATGGTGAAAACTAAGACAGGCCACCCCATAGCAGCTGTAGCAGATTACAGCCTGTTAAGTTTATAAAGACACATGTCATTGTGCCACTCTGCTTCAGAGAAGCCATGTGTTCTGTTCTTGAATGTTTTGGGTCTGAGTTTCCCCAAGGTTTCAGCTCTGCAATGCTGTGTCCCCTCATTGATGTGTAGGGAGCCAGGGACCTCAGAGCTGCATCTCCTAGACTTAGAGCAGGGAAAACTGCAAGAGCAGGGATTGAAACAAAGATTGAGACTCAAATGTGTTACCTGATGGTTTTATTCTATTGCTGTGTGGCTCTGAGCCTACATTCTGTCCAAAATTTCAATCCAATTTCTTCTACAGTTTTCATTAGTTAGATGTTGGAATTGGTGTGTATAAAATAACCAGGCTGACTGTGTGAAAGTCTTTTTTCTGCTATTTGGATTTAGAGATTGTGTTAGCTTTTGTCACTGCAACTAGAATACCTGAGACAATGAGCTTATAAGGAGGACAATTTATTTTGGCTCAGAGTCCACATCACTGGGTGCTGTTTGGGTCTGTGGCACAGTGGAGCATCATGGTATGGTATGTGTTGGAAGAAGCTGGAAAGTCAAGAAAGAAGAAGGGCCTGGGGTCCTAATATTCCCATCAAAGGCATACTCACAGTGACCTAACTTCCTCCCGGAAGACCTCAACTCTTAAGAGGTCTACTGTGTCCCGATAGAGCTACAGGTCAGTGACCAAGCACATGGGCTTTGGGGGGATTTTCACTCAAACCATGGCAGGGATTCAGGGAGGTTTATGGGAGAACATGAGGTGAGACCCTAATATGAGGTGAGACCCAGATGATGTGGGCTGAGGATGCTCTGAGAAGACTGGAACTGTAGAGTTGTGAGGATTTAAAAAGAGAATGCTCCTGAGAGCACTTAGGATTTATATATATATAAATATGTGTATATATGTATATGTGTGTGTATACATATATACATATATACACATATTTATATATAAAATCTCTTTCCTAAAATCACTCAATAATCCCTTTCCTAAAATCCCTCCCCTCCTCACCTAGCTCTTGGATCCCACCAACTCTTCTGCCAATTTATTTGGGAACATGGAACAATAGGCTTCGTGGAAACAGGACTATGGCAACAGGGCCATCTTTTGTATTCTGGCTGTCAAAGAAAGGGCATAGTTTTCTCAAGCTAAATGATGATGCTGGAGCATCCTTCACCTTGGATAGAAGGTGGTTCAATTCCCAGGTCACTCCATCAGGTCCTGAGGACAGATAATCAGACCACTGGATGCAAAAGAGTAAGGCCTTAATTCATGACAGTGTTTCCCCCCTCCTTCCTTTTTCTCTTTCTTCTGTCCTTTCCCACCTAAGAAAATAAAGCAGAAACAATTCATAAGGAGGAGGAAGATAGCTGAATTATGAACTTGAACTAAGGCATTTCCTATAGTTAAGGACCAAATGTAGCTCTAAATTTACTAGAAACAATAGAATACTACTTAAGTAGTCCAGGGCTC
>CM053399.1:119849824-119864111 GCA_028644305.1 Xerus rutilus
ATAGACAAATGGATAAAGAAACTGTGGTATATATACACAATGGAATATTACTCAGCAATAAGAGAGAATAAAATTATGGCATTTGCAGGTAAATGGATGGAGTTGGAGAATATCATGCTAAGCAAAGTCAGCCAATCCCAAAAAGCCAAAAGGCCGAATGTTCTCTCTGGTAAGTGGATGCTGATCCATAATGGGGGAGGGGACATGAGAAGAATGAAGGAACTTTGGTCAAAGGGGAAGGAAGGGAGAAGGTGCATGGGTACAGTAAAGATGGTGGAATAAAATGGACATCATAGCCCTAGAAAAAAAGGCAAGGGAATCTGAGAAATGCAGTGCAGCTGGGGAGCTGTTCTCCAAGAAGGATTTTGGGGGGCAACCAGCATACTTTGCCCTTATTCTTTCATCCTGATAGAGTCAAATTCTTCCATTACAGAATCTTATAGCACCATATACCTCATATTCTTTGCACTGGTCAAGGATGCAACCTTACACTTTCTAATTATTTTATTAATTTTGCCCTCTTAGCAAAGGGCAAGCATCCTATCTCTTGTCCTGTATCTCTATCATGTGACACAATAGAACTTCCAGAAATATTTATTCTATAAGAAAAAATGCATGTATATATAAATATTTTGGTTGATATTAAAGACACAAATGAGGCTGGATGTGTCTGATGAGGAGTTGGGGCTTTTCCTTCATCTGTCATCTTTTGACAACTTTTGATATATTTGGAAATGTAGGTCTGGTGTGTAGAACTCTTTAAACATTATTTTTGCTCATTCTTTATAATTATTCATAATAGTGGGATTCATTGTGACATATGCATACATGCATATAACATAATTTGATCCATTTCAGTCTCCAATGCCTCTCTTTTCCTTCCTCCTCTCTCCACCAAATCCATGATGAGGTATCATTCTATGATCAGATTATGTTACATGGCACAGTTGACCTCAGTCAAGGAAAATTATCCTAGGAGTATGTAATTCACTCAGGTGAGCCCTTGAGAAGGACCAGTCCCTTCCAAAGTCAGAACTAGAAATATGGGAGGGATTTGATGATGGCTTTGGAGACGGTGGAAGCCACAAGGCAAGGCATGAGGATGACTCGTAAAGGCAGAGGGGGTTCCCTACTGATAGCCAGCAAGGAAATGGAGATTTCAATCTTGTAATTAAAGATCTAAATTTGGCCATCAACCTGAATGAGTGTATAAGCAGATTCTTCTCCCACACCTCCAGAGAACTCAGCCTGACTGATCCTTTGATTTCTCCCCTAGAAGACTGTGAGCAGAGAACCCAGTTGAGACACATTCAGACTTCTTACTTGCAGAAACTGTGAGATTCATCAAGTATTGCTTTAAATTGCTCAGTTTATAGTAATCTGTTACATGGTAACAGGAGGCTAATACAGGTTTCGGTTTGTTTGCTGGGGGCAAACATAGATGGGTAAGGCTGGCGACAGAGGGAAAGTTGGATATGAGACAATGATACTATTTCCTTGAGAGCTTCATAGGTCTGGTGTCTGAAACTTAGGATGACTAACTGTTCTGGAGCTGAAGGTTTCCAGGAATGTGGGTACTCAGTGCTCATACCAGGGCAGTTGTGAGAATGTGCAGGGGAGTTAGTCCCCTACAAATGGCAGGAGGTGCTTTATGAAGATGGAGAGCAATGAAGCATGGACGCTGGCACAGCCATTCTGCTCAGTGGACAGCAGGAATCCACTGCTGCTTTGGCCCACGATGACTTGTTGTTTCAGGAACACTGACATCAATAGGATCATGGTGGTACCTGCAGCAGAGGATGTAGGCAGGTCCAGTCCTCATGCAACTTTGCAAGTAGAAGACTTAAGTGAGGAATCTCTGAGGGAAATTACATAAACATCAAATGTAACCACAGGGACACCTACTCAAACACCCCAAATTAACCACATCCTGAAATGGATCTTCAGCTCAGGCATAATACTGATGTGGCATGTGCCAGGGAAATTTGCATTCTTATTGGCAATGCGACTCCTTGTAACAAGGAGTTACAAGGAGTAACTTGTAAGTGGTTACAAGCTCATGACACTGAGGGGTCCACAAATTTACTGTTGCAGGCACTCTGCTAGGTCACAAAACCTCACTGAGTCTTATATGGTGGCTATTATAAGCCCCATTTTGATTATGAGGAATCAGAGACTTAGTCAATTTACATAGTCTGTTTAGGGATGGCCACCTGGGGCTATTCTATATGCAAGCCAAATCTCCAGGAAATACTAAAAGCAGCTTTAAGAAGCAGTATATGTAGCATTAGTAAAACTGCCTTTTTTGACTTAATTTGGGAGTTAGAAGCTCTGTGGAGAGAAGTAGGGGTAGATTGCGTAGGAAAGTCACTCACATAGGGTTTTTTTGTGGTCCAAACATCTACACATTTATGGAGGATAACTTTCTCCTAGGAGTCTCATCAGAAATTGTGACATTAATTTAAAGGTACAAATGGATTAATTATATTAATTAAATTAAAAATTTTAAAACCAGCATTAGCACATGTCTTATTACTATGTTGCTTTACAAAATAGAGAGCACCTGATAAAAGGGACCAAAAACATGTTTTCTTCCAAGTTCATTATTTGTTGCACCAGGGCTAAGACTATAATCAGAAAATAAGCATCCCTCTTTCTCTTTTAGTTTGTGAAAAAAACTGATTCAGTTTTTCATTCTATAACCCAGGACTACTTTGTAGAACTAGATAGGTTGTTTACTGCAAAAGAGTGCAGGCATAGTAGGAATCATTTTCTAATTTGCAAAGAAAAACTACTCAGTAGGCTAGAAGCTGCTTAATCCCAATTTGGTCCCAGGTTTCTCTCTGTCACACTGTGTAGGCAGAGTTTAGACATTGAAAATGTGCATTGTATCCTGGAAAATGTGGGTCCTTTCAAATAGCATTGTATAATCTGTTTGGTGGGATGGGAATGGGAGATGGAGAAAGCACCTCATCAGCAATGCATGTTGGGAGCTCTAGTTTTCAGTTACTATATTTGGCAGCCTATGAGGGAATAAAATATGGGGATATAGGAAGACATCCTGTGCCACAGAGACCTGAACCCGCCTAAAAACTAATCTTTAACCGAATGTGAAAGTGGTAGCTTTTTTTCTTTTTACTTCTAAAATATAGTCTTATTGTAAGTGCCTGATGACACAAACCTTAATCTCAGTTCATTTTTAAAGTTAGTATCAGTTATTTAAGGTTTAAATCCAGATAATTTAGTTCTTCTCTCATTCGTACCCCCATCCCCAAAGTGAGAGTTTATTTTCTCTTCTCTTTCCCCTGTTCTAGGGCTTTAAACAGCATGATGGTACCACAGGGAGGGGTCTTTCCTCTGTCCTTGGCAACTGTCCCTTTGACAGGTAGGAGATTTAACTCATCCCCACCTGGAGTTTGGTTTTTCACATCTGTGTCCACTGACCTTCAGCCCTGTCTTGGAATCTGTGCATTCAAGGTACACTTGTTGCTATTTTCAGGGAGCTGCCCCATCTGAAGCCTTTCTTAGACACTTTTGCATCCTTTTAAGAACATGGGAAATGGTTATCTCTTCGCTTACAACATTGTGGGCTTGTGCATAAATCTTGGGGTACAGAAACAGGGACATTTTGGAAAATAAAGTAGATCCTTTATGCTTTTAAAGCCCTACTTCAGTTTGGGAGTTTACTTTCCCTCTCCTGAGATTTATCCAAGAGAAGTCAGCCTTCAGAAGGACACTTAGCAGGATTTAATTTTCATACTTCTACTTTGTTATTTTAATCAAATCTTGGGTCTGGGGATGACTTTTAAGTCATCTATTATTTAGTGTACTAACTTTGCTTTTTAGTACTTAAAACTTAGTACTTGAGACTCAGAAACATCTCTTTCAATGTATTATTCCTGCTTCAAATTTCTGAACTCTCTATTGAGGAAGGTGAGAAATGACTCTTCTTTCTTGTTTTCCAGTGGCCTTCCTTCCTGATACATAAGTCTGGAGAGCCTAATTGCAGCCTGGAGGTAGAGAGAGAAAAAAAAGCCCAGAGTTATTTAGTCATCAAATGCACAGTATGATGATTAGTTGATGATACTACATAGTATACTGATCTTTGCTAAGAGAGTAGATTTTAGGTGCTCTTAAAACACACACCACATGCACAAACATACAGAAAAAAAAGGAACTATGTAAGGAGATAGATATGAATTTTCTTGACTAAAGTAATTATTTCACTACATATATGAAAACATGCTGTACACCTTAAATATCTATAATAAAAAGTTTTTAAAAGCCTAGAGTAGTAATATCCAAATATTGCTCCCTCATATTTGCTAGGATGACTTCAAGATCTGGAATGAACATGAGTGAAGAATGAGCAGGACCATGGTTACCCACCCAGGACAGAGGTCCTATCTTAAGCTATTTTTAATAACAGTTAGTGATAGTACAAAGATTTTGTTTGATAATTATTGAAGGCATTAAATATTTTAAAATAAATTTGTTGTTTTTAAAAGTATCATTAATATTATTGAAGTCCAAGATCATCTAATTAAGGATGGTGTTTAAAATTAGGTGAAAGTGACAGACAAAGAAACTGAATATGAATAATGAGGGACAAACCTACAATGTACTTGTGTAGTCTGTGGACCACTCAACTCTAGGGGATGAACAGTGATTCTGGAGTTGATTAATTCAGCAACTCTAATCAGACTGAAATCAATTCTACCATTTAGTGAGTGCCATAAGAATAGCTACAGGCTGAAATTTTTATCAGATGTTGAGATTTAAAGCCACATTTGATAAAATGACATAAGATAAGGTTGGCAAATACTGTTCATTTCTCATGACTTACAGTGGTTGCCTGAGGAGCTATATTAAAAAGAATTCTGAGACCACATCTTAACCTAGAGGGATTAAAAAGCATCAGAATCAATTGTTTGTGGTTGTTATGAGCACTGAGAGAGATACTTATGCCATGTTTTTGCTATCATAGGTATAAATTATGAGGAAAACCTGAATAGAGAAAAAGAAACTCTAGAAGCTAAATGGATTAATCTCAAAAAAAACAAAGACATGTTTCTCCAGGAGGCCAGCCCAGGCACCTTAGCCAGAGCCTGTGTCAACCAAAAAAAAAAAAAAAAAGGTGGTGGGCTTGGGAGCTTAGTGGTAGATTGCTTGTGTAGCATGCCTGAGATCCTGGGTTCAATCCCCACTATGGCAATATCTTTCTTTAACTTGATACATTGGTAGTTTAACAGCTCTGTACTATGAGCTATGGGGATAGAAAACTGATAGATAAAACTAAGATCACTTCAGATCTATTGACATTCATATATCAAGCTTTAGTGCCAAAAGGTTTTACTTCTATTCATGAGAAAAATAATGACAGTGATTTAAAGTGCATTCTGTAGGACATCAAATTCAAATAACCTCATAAAGCTCAAAAGGGAATTTCCTTTGTTGTATTCATTTAAAACATATTTTCTGCCACATTTGTTTCAAGAGTGTATTAATCTGCTTATTCTGCCCTAAGAAATAACCACAGGTTGGATGGCTTAAACAACGGAAATTTATTTTCTCATGGTTCTAAAGGTTGAAAGTCTGAAGTCCAAGATTAAGTGCCAGCATGGTTGGTTTCTGGTGAGGCATTTGTCCTCAGCTTGGGGATGGGACCTTCTTGTTTTGTTTTTCTAGGGCCTTTCCTCTGTGCATGTGTGTTCTATAGGATTAGGGTCCCACCTTATGATCTGTTTTACTCTTAATTACATCCTTCAAATCCTGTCCCCACATCAGTCACTTTGGTAGTTAAGCCTTCAACATATGAATTTTGGGAGAACACAATTTTATCAGCAACAATGATCTTCCACCTTCAGTTACATAATCTCCTGGTGGGAACAAGTACATGCTCCACTTCCTGTGGCGGAGAATGTAATCATCACCAGGGTGTGGACACCAGAAAGTGCTCAAGGAGTGAAGGGGGTACTGAAAGCAAAAGTCACAGCCTTCTCCAGCGGAGCTTCTTCTTGATCTCTTTAGCTACTCATATCATCTTCCACGTCAAGTGACCGTGTTTTATAGTCTTAATGTTCTGTTGGCATGTTTTAATGATTCCTTAAATGTGTTATTTGATTTTATGCAAAAATATAATTTAACTGTTAACATCATTACATGCTACGTGAAATAACACGTCTTAGGTACCAAATGTTAACACATTTGGAATCATTTTTATGACTATTTAGCAAGTCAACTGATCTTGATTTCTGGTAGGCCTTGGAATAACATCTCTGCTATTTCTGCCTAATTGAAGAATAGTTTGAGAACACAGGATAAGCTGTCAGAAATGGTTTATCTGTACAAACCAACCAACAAACAAATTACTCTGCAATTCTCATTTAAATTCCTGATTTCTGCATTTTCCTTTCTTTTTGTGAAAACAAGTCTTATGGACTTAATAAAATTGTTATATAGATGAACTCATAAATTGAATTATTCTAAAAATTTATGCTAATAAAATTCCCTTTATACTGATTTATTTTAAATTTTCATTTGAAAGTAAAGTTGGTGCTAAAACAAGTTTGAAATACAGTACTCTATTTGCTAACAGGCATTCTGTATTGCATGTTCTATTAAAGAGTTGAAAGCTGTTCATGTTTGGTATGATGCAAGCCAAACAGTGAAGTATGAAATAAACCAAACAGGAAAGATCAGGCTCATAGATGTCCAGGTGGGCAGAAGTACATGTCATTTAGGTGCCCTTGAATCATTGGTTTTATAGCCTGTGAGCAGTCATTCATTATAAATCATTAGAATTTTAATTTAAAAAATTAGTGTAGGGAGCTGAGTTGGGGAGGGACATTAATATGAGTATTTGGTATTAAGATGAGAGTAGCTCGGTGGGAAACTTCCTAATGGAAATGTCACGGATAGTAATTACCCCTTTCCAGTCAAGCGGCTCTTTGATTTTCCTCCAGCATTAGGGGACCAGGCAGTCTGACAGATACAGTGAAACAAGAGGGTGATTTAGAAAGCTGGAGAATCTAGAAAGCTGGCTAGGGAATTTGGAGACAGCAGTGTAATTTGATATTTGCATCATTTGAAGGGTGCACTGGGACATGCTTTTTAATCACTAACCATAAATTCAATGAGGACAAACCGGTGCGGAAGGCTGAGGCGTGGAGGTGCGGAGTGACAATGCCGAGAAGCACAGACCCTGCCTACCCGAGGACTTGTACTGGGTGGGGTGCACAGGCGAGCGCACCGTAAAACTAACAGGTTGCCAGCTCTTCTGTGCTCCCTCAAGATCCTTCTAGGGCTTCCAGTGCCTGAGGGTGGAGTGCCAATGATCCTGGGGGAAGTTTTGGCAGATGTATGGCATCATCTTTTTTTGTAGGCAGTATGTTTGTTGTCACTCAGTGTTTATGAAATCTTACATTAATTAAAGTGAATGTTCAAAAGGCTTTAAATATAGTCCCTGTGCCAAATTAGCTTTCTTTATGCTTTTTTAAAAAATTAGTTCTGGAACTCTTTAAACCTAGTACCGGCAACAACCACCTAGTTCCAAAGTACATTTTTACAGGTTTGAAGGGTGAAATTTCTAATGATTACACAGACTCTTGCCAATGGATAAATGTGTTTGCTTTTCATTCCTTAGTTTTCTGGTATTATTATCCCCTGTGCTTCTGTAATTTTCTCCACCATAGAAACAGCTCTATAATCTCAAAAAGAGGAGACTGAATGAGAACCTTGGCCCTGGGTTTTGTTTTTCTACTTTAGTGATAGAAACTTTCTTTGCAAAGAGCATGCGGGGAGTGATGTCAGAGGGCTTAAATTATCTTTATTTGCATGTGATGAGTTAATGATAAGATTGAATACTTCTATCTGCCTCTGGAATAAGTCTCATTTCCCTGAGAATACAAAACATGTACAAAGAAATACACACTTGTAAGATATGTAAATATGGCCAATATGCTTAAGGATTTCCATGGGTGAAGTTAGAAAAATGCTTTGAATATACAATTTTTTTTTGTTCTCAATAAAGAGAATTGTTCCAACTATTGCTCTGTAAGGCTAATCTACTCCGTATTAACTGGCTGATGTAATGTTCAGAGTCTTTTTTGGTCGATTTCCTAGCAATCAGAGATAACATGACAATTCACCATATTTGGTTTTTGTGGGCTGGTAATGGCTCAAACCCATAGGAGTAATTCAAAGCTTTTGCTTTTGTGAGTTCAATAATTCCATCTCCACTTAGAAATGAAATGATAGTTTTTTTTTTTTTTTTTAAAAAGCAACTAAATAATGCATGTTGTGTTGGGATGAGGAGAGTATTGCTAAAATTCACATCAAAAAGCATACTCTATCACACTGCTAGGTTCTCAGAGCAGTTCCATTAGTGCCCCTTTAACATGTAATATTTCCCAATTAAATGTGTTGGTAAGAATTATTCATTTTAATAATTAAAGAGCTTCCCCAGCTCCCTGAAGAGCGTTACCATGGAGGCCCAGCTCCACTGCTGGGAATAATCACAGCATGCTAATGTAAGGAGAGGGTGACTATTGAATGCTAGTATTGCCACTAGTGAAACTAACTCATGGCCCATTTTAATGTCTGGGCCTTGGGACACCTGTGAAGTGACCTTTTGTTATAGCAGGTTGTGATGTAGATTAGCTTTGTGGCTATAATGGAGCATAAAATTTATCAACTATGATGCATTGACTGTCTTGAGACACTCTAGGATGACATGAGAAGGCTTTGACTGTCTTCAGTGCTACTTACCTATCAGGCAGGGATTCCCACATTGAGTTTTGTGATGCCTTAGGGCTACCATGAAGTTCTTCAAACGAAAGTGTCTTTCATTTTAAGTCAAAATAAATATGACCTTGAGACTTTTTTAAAAAAATATTTTTAGTTGTAGATGGACATAATACCTTTATTTTATTTATTTATTTTTATGTAGTGCTGAGACTTGAACCCAGTGCCTCACACATGCTAGGCAAGCGATCTACCACTGAGCCACAACCCCAGCCCGACCTTGAGACTTTTAAGAAGGGCTGTGCAAAAGGGAATTTGACAAGTGGTCATGACCAAGTGCAACAGTAGCCTGCTCTGGTAGCAGCAGCTATGTTGAATGTGGGTGTTTGGGTAACAGCAAGATGGTGCCTTCTTGGATATGAAATGCTGGTAAATATAACTACAGCTTCAGAGATTTGACAATTCCCAACACTTAAGTTCCAATTATAAGAGAGCTGTATAGTACAGTAAGACCAAAGACCTCATCTCATTACTGAAAATAATAAGAATAAAGATAACAATATACCACTGCTATCACTCCTCCTGGTAATCATCATAATTTTAAAATAGCTTGTGCTTCAGAGAGAACTTTCTATGGATCACTGCTCTAAGTACATCAAATAAATTGATTCATTTAATTATGATTTACAAATAGCAGGTCCTAGGTTATGATAGTTTGCTTTTTCAATGTCCATAGCTATTTTTATAAGTATTAGCACCATGTCGATGATGATAATATGTTGTTGCTATTCAGTACTACACATCTTTCAAACCACTCTCATATTTATTCATTGATTTGGTTCTTACAACAAAACATGGAGGTAAACATATTTTATGGTAATTATCCAGAGACAGTATGGGATTTCCAAGTTTCTACAGCTCATCTTGAATTCCTAGAAATTTCAAATTGGAAGGATTTTACAGATTTTATTTATTTTTTACCAGTGAGAAAACTGATCCATAGAGATTCATGGTATTATCCTTTAGTTTTTTTGATAAGAGCCAGTTTGGGGTAAAGGTTGTGTTATGGTTTAGATGTGACGTGTCCCCCAAAAGCTTACTTGTGAGGCAATGAAAGAAGATTTGAAGGAGAAATTATTTGAGTTATAGCCTTAACCTAATCAGTTAATTAATCTCTGATGGGATTAACTGAGTGGTAGCTGGAAGCAGGCAGGGTGTTGCTGGAGGAAGTGGTTCATTGGAGGCATGGCTATGGCGTATATATTTTGTATCTGGAGAGTGGAGTTGCTCTCTGCTTACTGACCAACAAATGAGCTGCTTCCCTCTGCCACACTCTCCTACCATGATGTTTTGCTTCATCTCAAGTCCCGAGGAATGGAGCTGGCCTCCTATGGACTAAGATCTCTGAAACCGTGAGCTCCTCCAATAAACTTCTCCTTCTCTACAACTGTTCTGGTCAGGTCCTTTAATCACAGCAGTGAAAAAGCTTACTAAAAAAGGTTGCAAAAGGACACTCCTGGAACAAAAAAGCTGAGGCAAAGTTGATTCTCTAAAGTATTTTCATTTTTCCCATCTTGGAATAACTAAGAATATGAAAACAATGAAAGAAGACAAAAAAGGATCAGAAAGTTGAAGGAGAGAAGGAATTACCTGTTATTATGGTTTGGATATAAGGAAAGCTCCTGTGTTAATGTAGGGATGTTGGAGGCAAAATGATTGGATTGTGAGAGCCATATCCTACTCAGTCCATCCTAGTTTGAATGGACTGGGTGGTAACTATAGATAGGCGAAGTGTGACTGGACGGGGTGGGTCACTGGGGGTATGTCCTGGAAGGGTTCATCTTCCCTGTAGCCTTTTCCACTCTCCTCTCTCAGCTTCCTGGCTGCCATAGGGTGAGCAGCTTGCCTTCCCAATCCACCATGATGTTCGGCCTCACCTTGGACCCACAGCAATGGAGTCAGCCCACCATGGACTAAACCTCTGAAATCATGAGCCAAAATAAAATTTCCACCCTCTAAGTTGTTCTTGTCAGATATTTGAGTCATAGAGTCGCTAAGCTGACTAAAACACCTGTCACCTGTCATGAGTTTCTGACACGCTGCCTGGGACAGGATAGAACTCAGCACTTTCTGGCTTCACAGACAAAGGATAGATGATGGTGAATTGCTCCAAAGGATTCTAGGCTGTAACTGAACCATTCTGGGGTGTCTTGCTCAGAGTTTTTTGCTCACATTTGTGGGTAGTCAAGATGCAGTAGTACCAAAAAAAACCCAAAAAAACAAAACAAAAGATGCAGTTGTGATGTATGAAAGGACTGTTAGAAACCTGGGCTATGAGAGCCAGCTGCCACCGCTCCTTCAGGGTGGATCTAATTCTCCATCTGTCAGCAGGCCTCGCCTTCATCTTCTCCATAATCCAGAGCCTATCTTGACAGATGGTTCTTACATGGTATTATAGTTTTTGTTTTTTGGGAAGCTTTCTGGTTATAGTTAACATTTTAGATATATAGTTAACTTAGAGTTAACATTTTAGCTAAGTTTTTATTATTGTAATACTGTGACATAAAAAGAAACACATATTTGGTGTTTGTTCCCAATTCCTGCCACAAAGCTTCTAAAACCTTTGTAATTTCCTGAAAGATAAAAGAATCTTTTGTTATTTATAATAAATCCCTTTCAATCATACTTGAATTTATACTACTGAGGGGACTCTTGGAGGGCCCCAAAATAGTTTCAGGATGGTGGCTGGTGGCTAGAGGAACCATCCATATTAGAGGGATGAAAATTATACCCCTAATCCCCTAATTTCCAGGGAGGAGAGTGGGGCTGGAGATTGAATTAATAACTAATAGTCAGTGGTTTAATCAACAAACTTAAACTATAGATCTTACATAAGACTACTAAACAGTCCCGTTCAGTGGGCTACTGGGTTGATGAGGCTGTGGTATTGGGGAAGTGGTGTGCCCAGGGACCACACAGGGAAGCTAGGCTCTTCCCCTGTATCTTTTGCAATGGATCTTTCCCATTTGGCTGTTCCTGAGTTGTATTCTTTATGTTAAAACAAACAAAAGCAAAACAAAACAACAAAAACTCCAAACACAATAAATGTATATAGTGTTTCCCTGAGTTTTATGAGCTCTTGTAACAAATCACTGAAAGAGGTCATGGGAGCCTCTGATTTATAACCAGTTAGTCAGAAGTATGAGTGGTCTGGAATTGTGGTTCCCAAATGAGGAGGGGGCAATATTGTGACACTGACCTCTTAATCTGTGGGATCTGTGCCAACTCTAAGTAGTTAGTGTTAGGATAGAATTGAGTCAGGAGAAGATGTTTGAGTGGATCTAGGCAGCAACCCTTGGCCCCTCCACATCCTAGAAAGCAAGCAGTGAAAGAATAGCCAACTAGAGAAGTGGGTGACAGAATAAATGCTCTAAAATTGAGACTTGGAAGAACTTGGAGTTTAGTTACTAATAGAAAATAAGGACAGAATTCCTTGACCCCAAGCCCTGACCATAGTGAGGTTATGAGGAAGTGACAACAAGAGACAAAGAGGGAGAGAAAGAGCCCATAAACTTACTTCCTTAACAACGGCTGGAAAGAAAAGCAGACCAATTTAAAATGGAATAGGAGCAGCAAGACAGTGGAGGAGATCACAGAGTTTAGCCCAAATCGTGGGCTGAAAGCTGTGCCTGCTGGGCAGCAATTTTGTGGAGCCCACAGCTAGCCAGTCTCCATAGAAAAAATCAATACAGATTCTACCCAACATCAGATAATAACAAACAAAATCAGAGGGAATAACTCTGAAATGTGTTGTCTCAATTATCCATCTACAAGGAACTTGTAGAGGGATCACTGCTAGCTGAAAGTTACTGAAACCCCTTCACCATTACCATGGACAAGGGGAGACAGGTGGAGCTGATCTGAGAGTAAATCACTCCTGGGGAGTGCTAACCCCAATCCAGTTCTCCCCACAGCTTTCCCAGGAGTAAGGGGAAAGATTGACCAACTTCTATCCTATCCCCATCACCATGATGGACAAAACTCTAGTGAGCTGCAGCAGTCAGGGCAGAGGCTTCTGTGCCACAGATTGCCCCCAGAGAGCCAGTACTCACAGGGCTCACAGTTGCAGATAGCCACCAAGTGACAATACTGCTCCACAGAAGTCCCAACAGAGGGGAGTAGGTGTCCAGTGATTCACAACCACATGCTGCAGGAGCTCAGATGCAGGTAGGCCAACTGATGCTTTACTTCAATCACAGGGACAGTACTCAAGTAATCTACATTAGCCAGGGTGGAGGCTTCTGCACCACAGATCACCCATAGAGAGCCCTGAATCATGGGGCCCACACTTGCAGACAGCCTCCCTGCTATATGCCATTTTAAAGGAAGCCCTGCGGAGAGCAGAGGGTGCACAGCATTCCACAGTAATCAGCAACAGCACTGAGCCCTGCATTCTATGCTTGTGTACCCAATAGAAACAGCAGACACAGCACAACACCCTTCAAGCACATAGGATTGATGAAAAAGAACCAGTTGGTAAGAAAACCATAGAAACCAGGGAAGTAGTTCCTATGTCCCAGAACCTCTAGGAGGATCCACAGCTGTGAGTCCCAGAGTTGCCAGTTATTACATTCTTATTCAGGAGCATGGACCCACAGAAGGCAGTTCCTGAAGATAACCCTAAACAGCCAGCAGAGAACCTTGCACATACACAACGGGAAGTACACACACAGGGGCTTAGAGATGAGCACCCCACAGACACTAGCCACCACCCTGTATGCCTAGCTACAAGCCTTCTGATCTGCAAGCGAGGCCTTCAGAGAGGGCAGCAGCTATACACCCACTCACAGCCCACAGGCCACCAAGCACCATAGCAAACAGAGTACAACACTTCTATCTTAGACTGCTACACCCCGCACACTCTGAAATATACATGAGGAAGCCCACACTGAATGTTACAGTGCTGGATACACAGAACTTTTCCTTAGGAGGGCATAGAAGATTATACCTCATAACAGGGAATAATTGATCTGCTAAGTCACAGACAATTAGGTTCCATCTCCTCAGAATGAACAGAAAATTAGTAGGTACCTACACACACCAATGTTTGGAGGAAGCCTCCTAGAATTTATCAGGAACATTACTACAATTTTATACCTAGATTAGAGGACCTGTGGAAAAAATTTTCAACAATTTTCTCCCCTAAGGTTTAATAGAACATGGTTTTGCTTTGAAGTGATTGCAGTTAATAGGTTTTATATCTTCTCTCAAAATGGTGCTGATATTGGCAACAGTAGATGATACATGTTGAGTGGGAGTATCAATAACTGGATATTTGGTTAGCCTGGGACACTTAAGGGAAAGTAACTCAATATATACTTCCTGGCCAAAAAAAAATAAAAAATAAAAGAGATAATCATCCCAGCAGAAGGGTAGACACACAAAAAATATGAAAAAGCAAGGAAATAAATCACTCCAAAGAGCCCACAACTCTTCATTGACACCACAGTGGAAAAATTTTGAAGAAAGAGTTAGGAATGTT
>CM053399.1:119864211-119883398 GCA_028644305.1 Xerus rutilus
ATACTCCAATAATGAATTTACTGAGAAAGAAACTAGGAAAACCAACTCATTCACAATAAGCTGCCCCCTCCCTCAATACTTGGGAATAAATCTAACCAATGAGGTAAAAACCTCTACAATGAAAACTATAGCATACTAAAGAGAGAAATTGAAGAAGTCCTTAGAAGATGGAATACAAGTAATAATAAATGATGGCTAGGATGTGGGGAAAATGGGGCACTAATACATTGTTGTTGGGACTGTAAATTAGTACTACCACTTTGGAAAGCAGTATGGAGTTTCCTCAAAAAAAAAACAAACAAAAAAAAACTAGGAATGGAACCACCATATGACCCAGCTATCCCATTCCTTGACATTTATGCAAAATAACTAAAATCAGCATATAATAATGATATGTAGGCATGTCAATGTTTATAGCAGCACAGTTCACAATAGCCACATTATGGAACCAGCCCAGATGCCCATTAATGGATGAATGGATAAAAAAAACATGGTATATGCAATGGAGTTTTACTCAGCCATAAAGAAGAATGAAATTATGGCATTTATAGGTGAATAGATGAAAATGGAGAACATTATTCTAAATGAAATAAACCATACTCGGAAAGTCGAGTGTCAAAATTTTTCTCTCGTAGGCAAAAGCTAGAGCAGAATAGTATTTAAAAAGGAGAGAATCTCATGAAAATAGAAGAGAGATCAGTGAAGTAGAAAGAGAGAGGAGAGGGGGAGAGAGAGGGAGGACAGGAAAAGGGGAAAACTACAGAATGAAAGTGACCACATCATGCAATGTACATATTTGATTATACCACAGTGTATTCACCTTTATGTATATCTACATGGTAGCAATGAAAGAAACTATAAATAATTAGAAGGAAGATCAGCAGGGTCAAGAAAAGGGAAGAGTAGGTGGGAGGAGAAGTGGGAAAAAGGAAGTATTGGAGATCGAAGTGGAGCAAATTATGGGGTATGTCAAAATGAACCCCAATATTATGTGTAACTATAATTCACTAATAAAAACATTAAAAAGTTTTGAATTGCATTGTAGGACACCCGATTGATACTGCAATGTTAGAAAAGAAAAAAACCCCACACACTTGGTGTTGGAAATAGTGTTGGGAGAGAAAATAGATTATAGACTTGTAGCCATAATTGGCATTAGATAGACATGATCTAATGATTTGATATGTATGAGTATCATAAAGAACTCACCAGTTAATACATTTTAATACAAAAACTTATATTCATAATATTGGTAGCACTCTGAATTAAGGGAAGAGCCACCCTAAATGAGTAAAAAGGAAGAGAGACACGGCTCATGGTTTGTCCCTTGAGTCACTCTGTGTCCCAGTCCCCAGTGTTTGCACATTCGCAGAAAATTATGAACTTATACTTACCTAGCTGACTTAATCAGGACATATTTGGTTGCAAAAAATGAAACTCTTTATAAAATGAATTAAATTGCAACAGACAAATGATAATCATTTTAAGGCTACAACAAGGATTTTCAAGGTAACCCACAGGTAGGAAGTAAAGTATGCCCTCTTGTGGGACTGAGACTTGGAAATATTAAGTCAGGGTGTGGACTTCTCTCTTTTTCTCTCAAGATTCTCACTGTTTTTGGTGTCTGCCTTTCATGGGGCATCTGTAGACTGTCTTTGCTGCTGGTATGGTCAGTAGCTACTTTCAAATGATAGCTTAAACTCCCAAATTTCTTCTATTATATGGTCTGGTGCTGGCAGCCAGCTGAATTGGACCCTGTGTATTAGTCACTCTTAGTTGTAAACAATAGAAACCACCATGGCTAATTTAAACAAAAAAGAAACTTACTGAATATTAGGGAGCTTACAGAATTGATGAAAAGACTTGGAAAGCAGGAAGGAGGGACAAAAAAAAAAAAAAAAAAAGGAAACTACCCAACCAGCAGCTCAGCCAAGATCACACACAAAGCTGGTCCTGGGAAGTCACCCTCCTGCTATTAGGCACCCACAACTTGAACCATTGACACTGGTGGCACTGGACTCTGCTCTTGCTACTTCCACTGAGGTCCACTTCAGCCCTCATAAAATAAAACTCTCAAATGTCCTGGCAACTTCTGTATCACTTGGTTCCAATACAAAATCCAGGTCGAGACTAGGTTGTGTGCCAATTCCTTGGTCACAAGTGAGACTGGGAAAGCAAATTAGGCACTTTCAAATTCTATAGTAGAAAGAGAGGTATATTCTTACCAGTTCTCATAAAGTAGGAAGTTCCTCAAAACTAAGAAGAGAATTTAGATTCTGGGCAACAGAAAACAAATGGTCACTAGACTCACTGACCATTTCATGACACCTGAATGAATATGAGCAATCTATTTTGAGTCAGACACGTATGGAGGACCAAATGACTATGGCCAGAAGGCAAGATTCCTTTCTACCTGGAACTGAGCTGTCCAGAGCTTTGGGTGCGTAGGTGCTTCTCTAAGAAGTGAGGCATGTGAGATTATGGTTAGGCAATTCCTTTTCTTTTTCTGTGGCTGGTTATGGTTGGTGTCCTGAGGTGATCTGGTGATACCCATCTCAGATTACTCGCTATCTTGCCATCAATTTCATTAATACACTCATATGTTTATTTCCCATTAGTGAGATAGCAGTGGTTACTTTGGGGTATTTGGTGGACAAATTCAAGCCTATTTCTTACCTGAAAGATATCTAAAATTATTGCTCCTAATATTCAGCGAAGTGAACCTAGCAAAACAACACTTTGGAACTTCAACAAAGATCTTCTAGGTACAATCCTTGAGAACACCTACCTGAGATATGTGAAGTATGAAAATGGAAAAAAGTCTTTGTAAAGTTAAAATACAATTATTTATTACAATTCATTTATTACAATGAATAATTATTTATCACAATTCATTCTCATCCAGAAATATATATTGGTGTCTACCAGATGCTAGGGACTGTGTTAGGCTTCACTGAAGTTAGTTTTTCTTTTCTTATTTCAGGGAGTGCAGCTCATGATAAATTAAACTAGTTCCATCTTAGTGGGTACCAAAGAAATAAACAACAAAAGCCATACAAGGCCATGTGTGGTGAAGGCCATGTTTAGTTTTATGTTTCTGTAATTTGAATATTTGGGATTCAAATATGGGGAGATGGACTATATAGCCCAAAATTATAGCTTCTGTCTTGAGAGAGTTTTACATTTTTAATAAGGAATTTTTAATAAGTTTCACAATTTACTAAGAAATTATGAAACAGTTTCTGGAGTTTTTGTTTTAGGTTCTGAATTTTAACAAGTACAATTGGGTCTTTGTTCTAGGTAATGGTGCTAGGAACAATTATCCTTAATATTTACTGTTACTTGTACTTTATAGGCGGAAAAAGAAATACCAAAGTCGATAGGAAATAAAGGGAGTCCATAAGCAACAAAAAGCAAACAAGAATGGATATTTTATGAACATCCCATCATGGTGAGGGGCCAGAGTGGTAGAATTTTCTTAATTACATACAGTCAAATATAAAAAGTACCATGCTGGCATATTAAACATAAAAATATTTGATACTTGGAAGGAAAGTGCAGAAGTTTAAGAATGGGCAAATTAGCAAAGAATACCAAAGATCATTCCATCGTCATCTGTTTTAACTAGTTCTCGTTACCATCTATGTTCACATCAAATCTCTCCTTTTGAGGGTCTGCTGCATCTCAGAAAGATGTTGTAGTTGTGTCTGAAAAGTAATAACATAATTATGTCATATAACAGATTGCTTGGGAAGTTTTGTTTGACAACACTGTCATATGTGAGAGGTATCAGAATAAATCTTGCTCTTTTACACCATTTTAATAACATTTTAATAAAGAACCATGATGACATATGAAGTAGTAATTTGCATACTCAGTAGGATTAAGACAGATCACTATAAAATAATCCCATTTGTCTTTAGGGGAACTGAGTTTTCTCTAAAAGGGAAATAGAGATAGGCACGACTAACTTGGAACCATATAAAAATGGAAAAAAAGTCTTTGTAAGGTTAAAATATCACTAAATAATTACTACAATTACTTCTTTTCATCCAAAATATATATATTGGATGTCTGTCAGACGCTAGGGAATCAGTCAGGCTTCACTGACGTTAGTTTTTCTTTTCTTATTTTAGGGAGTACAGGAGATACTCTAGGGATAGTCTGCTGGAATAAGATCCCCCTGCAGGCATTCTTACTTAACAAGAGGATACAGATGGATAAAGCCCCCATTGTAAGATTGAAGCCGAGCAAACGTACCATCCAACTGAATTCTCAAAGGCAAGGATCATCCAACTTTCCATAAAGGACCAGATAGTGTACACATAAGCTTTGTGTTTCTACAGTAGCTATCATGACTCTTCAACTCTGCCTCAGAGCTCAAAAGTAGCCATGAAAATGAATGTGACTGTGTTTCCACAAAATTTTATTTATTGACACTAAAATTTGAATTCATATAATTCGTGTGACAACCATTATTATTCCTTTGATTTTTTTCAACCACTGAAAAATGGAGAATTCATTTCTACATTTATAGGTTGTACAAAAAGAGGTGGTGGGCCAGATGATTTGGCCCTTGGGCTATAGTTTACCAACCCTGCTTTAAAGTGACCTATCCCTTTCCTTTTTTCATAGTTTCCAAACTAATTAAGATTAAATACAGTTTTTCAGGTGGCCTGTCAGATCTTCCATTGTGTTACAACTTTGTTTTAAAATGGTCTAAACTTTCACATCCCATTCACATTCAGGTGTAAACATCTTCAATAAATAGTGTCAAGAAAGTGAAGTGCAGATAAGACCTGCCAGAGTTGATTGAACTACTTTCTTCCACATTATTTAATTGAACTACTTTCTTCCACATTATTTAATTCATCTTTCCCTTCCCGAGTTTCAAAACATAATTCCTAATCACTTTCCTACCTTTTCATTTTAAATCTAATTTGTATGGGACATATATAATCTTCTTTGGAAAAGATATTTGCCATGGCTCAAACAATCTTTCTGTTTGCTCTTGGTTTCTTACTTTTGAAATCAGAAAACACACATTTTAGTCCCAGATGAATAAGAGGAAAAAAAAAAAAAAGTAAATGGAGTTGAACATCAGCCAAGATACAGGCTTTGCATAAAATGCCCAACTAATTTCCCTAGCTTTGTCTGCTCTATTAATTTTCTGCCAGTTGCTTTTTTCTCACAAATCTTACACATCGTGTACATGCAAAAGCAAGAGCAGTGAAAGCTCATATTTGAACTAGATAAACAGAAAGGATGCAGCCATTCTTGCTATCATTATAAAAAAGCATTTTAGATTCCATTTAACCCATAACGAGAGTATACCCAAGCGTTTTTCCGTTGATGGTGCTGTGTAGACTGGGGGATTCAAACTGTCTGGATCATGGAGTATAAACCTGTAGGGAGTTTGTAATTAAAAAATACTCCCAAATATATTTAAATAAAGAATAATAAATGTGCCATATGGCTTGGTCAAGAGGGTAACATCACTTGTTGACAAAAAATATCATATATGGCTCCTTTTATTTTTTCATTGAAGAAGTTTGAGCCTCTCTGCAATCCTTCCTAACCTCAAAGGACTTCTCACACATGCTCTCTTTTGCATTTAATAGCATGAGGCATTTTTTGTTGTTGTTGTTTGTTTGCTACCGCCTGTTGAGCACAGCTGAGGTTGTAGCTCTTGCTAGCCTCAGGTCTCAGTGCCCAAGCCTGGAATGCTTGCTGTTTATATCCTGCAGTTTTGAGAATCCCGAATATCCCATTACTTATGAGTGGAAGACATTTTTTGCCCCATTTTTTCCCTCTTCTACAAAGCAATTTCTTCTCTATTCAGTTTCTAATCAAATAGGTATAATTATTTTATTTTAAAAAATGTTTTTTAAAAATATTTTTTTAGTTGTCAATGGACCTTTATTTTATTTATTTATAGGCAGTGCTGAGAATTGAACTCAGTGCCTCATACATGCTAGGCAAGCACTCTACCACTGAGCCACAACCTCAGCCCCTTAAAAATTGTTTATTGCATCCTGTTTCTTACCTTAGGACTTAGGAATTGATCCTTGGAAAAATGACTATGAGAGTAGTTGGAGGGTCAGACACCAACATGTAATCATCCTGCCCTCAGTAAGAACCCAATGATGTTGAACCATATATATGCATCTTAATTCTCCCTTCTCTTGGCATGAATTACTTTCCCTAAACTTTCTTATACACTCATTTATGCAGATCCTGGGCCAGGCATATCCCATAAGTCCCACTAAAATGAGCTCAATAGCCACACACAACTTGGACTTCCATTCTGGGGCTCTTCAAATAAACACATATAATAGCCAGAGTGAATCACACAAATGACAGAAATTGTAGGTTGGTGTTCAGAGAGAACACATGATTATGTTGTCAAAGGAAGAGTCTATTGGAATTTAGGATTTGAGCTGGACTTTGAAAAATGGATAGAATATGGATAGTCAATGTCTTTCTTCAATGGTGTTCTGATTTACATTTTAGGAATTGATAGTCGAAGTCTGAAGCTCATTTAAGTGGACAAATTATCAGGAGAACGATGATAGAGGTTTCAAAAACAAACAAACACGAAACAAATGAATAGAAATGTAGAAGAAGAAATTAGGGGGAAAAAGATATTTCTTATGTGTTAGTTGATGCATTTTTCAGGATATGAATCAAAGTGTATACTATGCCTTGTAGCATGTTTCAGTTACCTCTGTAGAAGATATGAGTGAATTTGTGTGCAGGAAAAGCTTTATGGAAAAGATGAGAATTGAGAAGTTCCTGAAGGTTTAAGAAGCTTTGACCAATTTAATTCATAAGATTTGTAGGAAGAAATTTTTTGGTTTCACCAACATGGAATCTGGAGTGTAAATGTTTTTTTTGCCTTTGCTTAAAGACCTTTCTATTAAGTAGAGTTTTAATATCCATCAGATGGGTTGATTTTTTTTAACTGAAAAATGGAATTTATGCCTGTGGTTTTCTAAAACGGAAAAGAGAAATGGAGTACGACTGGTTATGATTTACATTGTTAAGTTTGTATTGAGCCAAAGACAATGAAGGGATAATGGGAGGGTCTTTAGGAGATAGGTAGTTTTAAGTAAGGTCATGAAGGTGGGGGTCCTCATTATGGGATTAATATCCTTATAAGAAGAGGAAGAAACTACAGAATTCTTCACCAACACTCCTACCATGTGAAGAAACCCGAAAAGGTGGCTAGGAGGAGGGCCCTTGCCAGTAACTGAGTCTTCCAGCACCTTGATCTTGGATTGCTAGCCTCCAGAACTGTGAGAAATAAATGTTATATTGCCTGAGTCACCCAGTATTTTGTCAGTATTTTGTCATAGTAGTCTGCTATGGGATTGTATGTCCCCTCTAAAACTCATATTGAAATTTAATTGCCATTCAAACAGTATTAAGAAATGGGAACTTTAAGTGGTGATTAGTTAGGTGGGCCATGCCCTCATAAATGGATTAATACAATTATCATAGGAGTCAGTTTATTTCTCAGTTCTTGACCTTCTGCTATGTTATAATGCAGCATGAAGACCTTTTTGTTTTTTTGATAAAGCATAAAGGATATATTTGTTGAAATGAAAGTATGGTCCAGGGAGAACACAAAGAGTCCCAAGAGAGGAGGCAGCCTTGTATCTTCTGTGTTGTGATTTTTATGCCTGCTTGGGATTCTCTGACCCCATGAATTATTCATTTAGGACAGTTATCATGGTTGTAGTATGAAGTCTTATACCAGACACTGGCACAAACCACACTCTTGGATTTCCCAGTCTTTGAGACTTTAAGCCACACAAACTTCTATTGTCCATACATTACTCAATTTGTTATATTCTTTTATAGCAGCAGAAAATGGACTAACACAGAAACTGGTACCAAGAGTATGGTACCAAATATCCGCTATTGTTATACACAATAACTTGGAAAGAACTCAAGGAATAGTTCTGTATTTTGATTATGACAGTGGTTACACAATTTTGATAAAATGACATAGAATTATACTCACACAGTATACCAATGTCAATATCCTAGGTTGGATACTGTGCTACAATTATGTAAGATATAACCAATGGGGGACTATGGTTATATCCAATGGTGAGACTATACGGAACCTTTTTGTATTGTTTTTATTGTATTTTTTATATTATTTTTGCTGTTTTATAATTTCCAATGAATATATAACTAATTAATTCCAATGAATGTATAATTAATTGAGTATATGTACTCACCCTGAACTCAAATTGCAGAAAATTTAAGGAATCAGTTCTAGTGAGGCTACTAGGAACTTCATGAACTTGTTTCTTTGATTATTAGATTTTAGTTGTACGTAACTTTATTTTTTATGTCTTCTTAATATATTGACCCTTTTATTATTGTGGAATGTCTCTACCTTTGTAATATTTCGTGTGTGTGTGTGTGTGTGTGTGTGTGTGTGTGTGGTCTTGTTTTATCCTTTTTCTTTCATTCTATTTGTGTCATTGAATATAAAATGTATTTCTGTAGACAGTACTTATTGGATCTTGTTTTAAATCCAGTCTTGCAGTCTCTTTTAATTTAAGCATTCACATTTGATGTAATCCATGTTATAGTTTTATTTACAGCTTCCCTTTTGCTATTTGTTTTGAATACATCTTATTTTGGTTCTCTCTTGATCTTCAATGTCTTATTCTGTGTTAACAAGACTTCTTGTATATCATTTCAATTCCTCTGTTAAAATTTTTCTTTTAGTTTTTTTCATTTGTTGTTGTAGGCATTACAATATACATCTTAATTTATAACAATCTACTCATGTTACTACTGGCTCAATTTCAGGTAAAATAAAGCAACTTTACTCCAACATAGCTGCTACTTCTTTCCATTTTTGTCTGCTATTATGACCATTTATATTATATTATATATATAATAAATTCTACAGTACAATGTTATAATTGTTGATTTCAACAATCTCATGATTTTAAATTAAATCAATAGAAGTAAAGAAAAATATATATATTTATTCAGTCTTCTGTACATATATATAGAAAATATATATATATTTACCAACTTTGGTTATCTTTATTTCTTCCTGTATTATTGAGTCTGGTGTCATTTGCTTTCAGCATGTACTTTTACTATTTCTTTTAAGGCAAGTCTACTAGAAACAATTTTACTTTTTTTTTTTTTTAAACTTGGAATGTTTTACTTCTCCATTCATTTTTAAAGATTGCTTTGCTAAATATAGACTTCTTCGTTGACAGGTTTTTCTTTCAGTACATATGGCCTCTGACTTTTGGTAGTTAAACTGATAATTTTTCAACTTTACATTGGTGTGAAAGTGATGCACATTCAGTAGAAACTATGCTTCAGATTTTGAAATTTGATCTTTTCCTGGTTAAGTTATAGAAGGGTGTGTAGATTGCTTATCTTATGACTTTCTCATTTCCTATTTTCTCATTGGACCTATTTTAAGCCCAGATAGAATATAATAATTGCAGACTGTGAATTTATGCTTTAAAATTAGCTGTTATTATCAGTGTCAATGGAGATGAGCAAAAGTGTGATAATATTCAAATATTGGGTGAAATGAAAATCATATGTGCAGTTGTGTCTTTTTTGTATTTATATTGGAAAATAATGTTTTTCATACAAGTAATAGGTTTTAGCTACCAAGATCAAACTGTATTTATATTTATTTAAATTATTCTTAAATTTCCTTGGAGGAATTGATCATCTTACAGATGAAGAAACTATGGCTGAGAGGGCAGGCATATAAAAATTGATATAATACAGAACATAGACCCAGATAGTCTGACGCTCAAGACCATGTCCATATGGTATGTGACCATGTGTTCTGGAAATTCACAGTATTATTTCCAACTGGGAGTAATATGATTTTTAGAGGTGAGACTTTTTCATTTCCTGTTTTCCTTTCCTGTTGAACTTGTAGCATTGCTCCTGAGACTGATAAAATGAATCTACTCATAGCAGTTTTAGCCTCTTCCACTTTGCAACAACTTCCCTGGGGCAGAGTGGTAATTGCTTTTACATACCTTATAGCTGTTGCTTTACTTGAGAAGACAAAATGAATACACACAACTGCTTTGCAGTCACTTAAATACAAGGAATCTTCCTTTTGCCTTCCAAATATTGGAAATGCTTTGGTAAACATCTGTTATGGTTTAGATATGAGGTGTCCCCCCCAAAACTCATATGTGAGACAATCAAGAAGGTTTAGAGGTGAAATGATTGGGTTATGAAAGCCTTAACCCAATCAGTGCATTCATCCACTTGAATTGATTAACTGGGTGGTAACTGTAGCCAGGTAGTGTATGGCTGGAGTAGGTAGGTTTCCGGGGGGCATGCCTTTGGGGTATATATTTTGTCCTCGGTTGGTGGAGCTCTCTCTGCTTCCTGGTTCCAGGTCTTATGCTGCAAATGTGTTCCAAAACACTCTTCTGTCTTGATGTTCTGCCTCACTTTGGGCGGAAACGTGAGAACGATAGAGCTGGCCATCTATGGACTGAGATCTCTGAACCTGTGAGTGACAAATAAACTTTTTCTCCTCTATAATTGTTGTTGTCAGGCCTATTGCTCACAGCAGTGAAAAAGCCGACTAAAACAACACCTAAGATTTTAAACTTAGTTTCTTTAAAGTGAGCAACTTTTAACTTTGATACATGGGCCAGAATGGTACTCTAAATTCAACATGTTGACTATCTTCTTTAATACATGCAGAATATGTGATGATAGCATAGAGTACGAAAGTAGCCCTAATTTTCTCCACTGCTAAAAATCTTTGTGATCAACAAAGATGTTATACACTACTGTTAAGTTTCATTTATTTCTTCCCAGGGTATGATTCCCCCTTAAAGATCACATGTGAGTTCTATACTGAAAAACACCCATATTGAATTTGAGTAACACCTCAGATAAATGAGAGGATACTTATTTGTATATTCATATTCGCCAATATTTTTGTTTTTGGTCTGAGAGTACCTATGAAAAGTGACAAGGTGTCCCCTGCCCTCTGGGATCAAGAAGGCCAGATACACTGAGAATGCTAATATTTACCTTGAGAACAAAATGTGACTCAAATAATTTTAATCTTTTTGATGCTCACAAAAGAGATAGAAAAGGGCTCATGAACTAGTAACACAAACTAGTATTCTTCACTTTTGCAGAGGATCTCACCTTTGAGGGGGATTCTGAATCCCAGGGGACCAGAGGAACATACATTTAGCTATAGAGGTTACCCTAAGGGAAAAACAAAGTGTAGGAGATATTTATTTTTCCTCACTGGTTTTCTGAGCTTGGAATCAAATTTATCTTTTGTTCAGAGGTTATTTTGCCAATAGCCTTATTCATTCTTAGGAGGCTCAGTATTTGAACATATCAGAGCATCACTTTGCACTCACCTTGGCTTAGGAAGAAAGATTGACATATATAAAGAAGAAACCTCTAAGAAGATTTTTGGCACCTGAGGTTTGCCTACGAATACCCCATTATTTTGGATTACCTCAGGCCCCTGAGATGTGTTAATTTTCTAGAAAATCTGTACCAAATGTACCACATAAGCTTCAGAGTTCTGTTTCTGTCTGTCCTCTCACAGTTTCAATTGACTACTAAATATGGACCCACAGAGTCAAGAATATAGTTTGATGGTTTCTAATGATAAAATGAAAGCTGATAATAATAGATGAATTATGTCCTAATGTAAAAACTATGTCCTGATGTGTGAATGCCTCTGTAACTTTTGGGTAAAATATAATTATTTTCAGACTACCTTTCTAGGGAATGGAGTTTAAAAATGAAGCACTTAAGAAAATTATTATTTTTTTAAATGGTAGCAGTTAAATACTCTGAAAAGATGGAAGAATTGAGGAAACTTTCAACATGTATAATACAATATTTAGATTTGTAATTAGGCAGCCTAGGAATTGAAGTACACAGATTTGAGGCCTTAGAAAATGAACAAGAGTGATTATGGACAGATGAATAGCCTTTAGAAATATATCAGAAAGTAGTACACTGACATGCAGTCCCAGAGTCCCATGCAAAGTCCCAGTCATGAAGAATTTGAAGAAGAGATAAACATTTCCAAATACCTTTTAAGAGGAATAATAAAAATAAAATGATTTTTTCTTTTCTATTTCATGTTAGTGCAACGCCTGCTGAATAGTACCAGCTAGGTTAGAAAATAAAGGATTTAGAGTTGACATTAAGATGTAATTTTTCCATGAAGTTCTTTGGAATTCAGAATTGACTTGGTAGAATGTCAACTATTGTTTATGACCATACATAGCTGTCAGGTACATAAATAATAAATGTTTGCTTCATTTTACATCTAAGAGCCTGGATGCTGGGATGATCTTAGAAATATTTACTCTTTCTCCTTTGCAGTGATTTCAAGATTTTTCTGACCAATCAAGTTAGAAGTCAACATTTCTCCCCATAAGACATTAGGTTCATGCCATTGGCTATAAAAGAAAATGTAGATTTGCTATATTATGATTTATCTGGAGGGTTTATTAAAATTTGCAGATGAGTTTGTCTTTTCATCTGTAAAATATGTTTTGATACTATTTAGCACCTATATTATCTCTACACTTTAGAGTATGTGATAATTATGTATAAACATCAGGCAGACTTCAAAGAGAAATTACTCTGAGTTTAAAACAGGTAAGATTTAATGCCAGATCAGCTGTACAAATAATGAGAAAACTAAGAAACCAAGTGGGGCACATTCTAGGGATTAAATAATAGGAGGAAGCCATTGCCACCATGCGTTAGCTATCTACTGCTGTGTAACAAATTGCCCCAAACTTAATGATTTAAAACAATAGAATATTTTTTATCTCATACAGTTTTTGAGGGTCAGGAATGTAGATATGGATTACATGTGTTTCTCTGACTCAGTGTCTCTCAGGAGCTATTGACTAGGGCTGTATCTCCCCCATGGGTGCTTGGCTAGAGTAAAGAATCCCTTTCCAAGCTTGCTCAGGTGGTGGTTGGTAAGTTTTACTCCTTGCATGTGTGTAGCATTATGTCATGGCAACTGGCTTGCCCAGAGCAAGTTGTCTAAGGGAATGAGTGAGAGAGAGGCTCAAAACAGAGCCAATTCTTTTTTTTAGATTTCTGAAGTGATATCCCATCTCTTCTGTCTTTTTCTATTTATTGTAAGTGAATTACTAGATGCAGCCAATAGTTAAGGGACAGGGAATATACAGAGTATGCATATTGGAGGTGAGTCTATTAGTTTTCTAGGACTGCAAGAACAAAATATCACAAACTGAGTGGTTTAATAGAAAATTAATGTCTTGATTCTGGAACCTAGCCATTCAATATTAACATCCTGGAAGGACTGAGTTCTTTTGGGAGTTGAGGGAGAATCTGCTCCATGTTCCGCTCTTAGCTTTTGGTGATTTGCTGACAATCTCTGACATTCCTTATTTTGTAGATGTATCCCTCCAATTTTTGCTTTCATTGTCACGTGATATTTTCCCTGTGGGTACATATGTCTCTGTGTCCAAATTACCACTTTTCATAAGGATGACACTCACACTGGATTAGGGTTCATCCTAATGACCTCATCATGATTGTACCTGCAAACACCCTAACTAATACGAATAAGGTAACATTCACAGGCTCTGTGGGGATTAAAAAGTCAAGAGTTTTATCCTCCCACAGTTGGGGGTTAGAATCTCAATATATCTTTTTGGTGGGTCACAATTCAGTGCATAACCGAAAGTTGTGCTAGAGACTGACGCAGTTAGTCTGGAAGACATCCAGAGGAGGCAGTGTTAAAAATCCTAGTGGACAGGTCATCCAAATGAAGATAAGGCCATGGTAGGCTTTCCAGAAGGCATCATAGAAAAGACTCAGTTGCTGCCAGAAATGCTATGTGAGCAGAGAGTAAATGGTTTCCTCTCTACCCTGGCCTACTCAAAAGTATACAGTCCAAATTTATCTTGCTAAAATTTGGTCCACATGGGTGCCTTTAAGAGTCCACCTCTTGCAAGACTCAACAGAGCAGGGGAAAGTCAAGCAATGTAGCTGAGAACAGACAGCGCCCAGGACAGGCATATATGCATCCCATACGATTTGCAGCAAAGGGTACCAGGGTGCTGCAGTGAACTTGCAGAGTAATATTGGATATTTTAATTTTTGGAGGATAACAACATAATACTTGATGTCTGTTGGTAACCACATGAAATACTAGCTCGAGATGGTTCATGGGTTCAACATTAGATTGTGCAATATTCCTTTTTTTTTTTTTTTATTTTATTTTTTTCCAAAAGTTGCATTTTAATACATGTTGGCAAACATAACAGAAAAAAACAAATTATCAGAATATTCCTTTTTGATGCCTTGTGGATGCCATTTTCTAACTACTTTGATAAATAGAATTGGAGGCATATCTCTATCTAGAGGAGCTATGAAAAAAATTTCTGTGACTAAGTGCACTAAGAAAGTTTGAAATTAAGCTTTATTTATATTATTACCCACCACAGCCATATTTATAGATCATGCCCCGAGAGGTTAATTCTTCAATGTCTTGGCAGCTAACTTCCTGCCTATTGTATTATAATTTTTACCTAAACATTGCTGAAGTCAAGGTTGAGTCATTAGAATTGTCCAGTTGGAATAATGCACAGAGGATAAAAGTCTTTCCTTAGAAATACAGATTAACTTTTGTGGGTTCTGGAAATTGGCACTTCCATGTTTTGCAATTTATTTACCAAGGCTGCTGTTTGAAAGGAGAAAAAGTTTGGAGGAGTAGGTGTGTATGTTGTAGCCAAACTGAACAAGCTCTCAGCTCATCACATACTGTGCATTTTTTGACAGCAACAGTCTTCACACCTGCTATCCTCATTGCCAGTGTAGACTTCCTCCTCTCTCTACCTGCCACCTCCACCAAAGGCTGACTTTCCCTCCAGGGCTTAGTCAAGGACACACTTAGTCCAGGATGGTTTTCTTTGTCTCCAAGCCTGGTTTGGTGGCTCTTTTATGTTTTATAGCTGCTGGTGCCCTCCCATGATTACACTCAGCAAGCTGGACCACAGGGCATCTTTGTGTCTCTCTCTTGCTCATGGCTTGGTAAGCTCTATGAAGGAAAGAATCATAGCTGTCATGTGGCATCTCCTGGCATATAGGCATTTAGTAAGTATTTAAAAGATGATTGTTTAGGAATCAGATTAAAAGGGAGAGGACATGGATTTCATTCTAGTGAGCCCAAGGCAGGTGCTTCCATTGGTGACAAAATATTTTCTCTTATATTCCTCCAAGAAACTACAACAGGAAATGGTACTTTAATAAGATGTTCTGTTTAATAAGATCCACATATTCACATATGACACAAATATGTGTAAAACTTTATTTATAGTACTATGGTGCCCTTAACTTGCCTTTTCAATGTCAACAATTTCAACAATTTCCTATTTACAGCTTAGTCTCTTCTGTTTTAACTCAATCTCTTTGGAGTAAAGAAAAGGTTTTTCTTTCTCATGGAGGGGTCAGTCTAAATTGGGATGGCTTAAGTGTCTTGCCAAGAGGAAGGGAGAATCTTCTGTGACCATCTTCTGGCTCTTGGCTCCTACTGGGTATCTTCTGTTGGTACCTGCCTGGTTACTGGGCATCAGTTGCCATCCCAGTGATGTTCAGTCCTGTTGTGTCCATGATCCTGAGGGTCTTATGTTGTCCATTTCCGTCATCTCAAATGTGGGTCTCTTCTGATTCTTTTTGTCTCTAGAAAATCCACAAAAACTGCCGCCTATGTGCTATCTTATGGTATGTGTCTCTGAGGCTCTCCTGGGTCCATGTACCACTGCCATTGTTATCACTAGGCACCATGTCCCTGCATTACCAGGCTGAATGCCAGCCTCCCTGGTTGTTTTAGTTAGATTTTTCACTGCTGTGAAACAAAAAACCTGACACAGCAATGTTAGAGGAGGGAAAGTTTGGTGTTCACAATTTCAAGGTCTCAGTCGATAGACAGCTGACTTCATTGCTCCGGTCTTGAGATGAATTAGAACACCATGGGGGAAGGGTGTGCAGGATGAAAGCAGCTCAGAAGATGGCAACCAGGGAGCAGAGACACTAAGGTTGGCTCACCAGGGACAAAATATATGCCTCAAAGATACCTCCAGTGACCCACCTCCTCCAGCCACACCCTACCTGCCTATAGTTACCACCACATTCATCTGCTCAAATGTATCAAGACTTTGATCAGATTACACCTCTTACAACCTAATCATTTCACCTCTGAATGTTCTTGCATTTTCACACACAGGAGCTTTTGGGGGATATCTCATATCTAAACCATAACAGACTACTCATACTCTTTCCAGGATATTCCCTGAAAAGATTGGCCCAACTGACTTTCACTGTTATTCCACCAAGCCTCCTTGGGGGTCTTATTATTTTACATTCCCTAGAGCCAAAGTCCAGAGAAATGGGGCATGGAGCCTGTCTCGCTGACCCAGATAGCATGTTAACTGTGGTCTTGTATCCTCTGAACTCTTATTTGCTTTATGACTTAGTTTTATAAACTCTCCATGCTCAATACTCTAAGCTTGGCTTTTATTTTTATTTATTTTTTGCAGTTCAAAATAAAACTCTCTTTTTCACCATTACTGCACATCCCTGACTAATTAGAACCATTTTGGCTTTTGGAGGCCTCTTTTTACTCTGAGCGTAAAAACATTTTATTTGAAACTCAAAGCCCAGCAATGACTTCTTTGTTAAGCTGTATCTGCCCTCTCCTTATTCAAGGAAGTAAGCCTAATATTCATGGCTCAACTTCACTGGCAGAAACAATAACAGGTGAAGGCAGGCAGAGAAAGAAAGTCAATCTCCAAAAATATTATTCTATCCTGGTAATAACATATATAACATCTGTGTCATATTTATATGAAGTTTTATAGTGCACAAAATGTGTTGGTGTATGTTAATGATGATGAGGGTTAAAAGCCCAAATGTTATACCTGGACTAAGCTAACGTGGTCTCCTCGGGATGGGAGATTGATGGCTGAGACAGTTCTACATTCTGTAGTGCACTCCTTTGGCTTGCTGTAGAAAACATGCACACACACACACACACACACACACACACACCCCTTAACAGCTCACTTTATTATCCAATATACATTGAATAAATGGGATGTTATTATATCAAATATAATGAAAATATAAAAAGATTGAATTGTACTTTAATTATTTAACCTAAATGAAAGGCATTTGGGGATGGGTATTTTGGCAATGTTGGAAAAGATCATAAAACATCAAATTCAACTACACTTCTAAGATTTCTATCAGGCTGGTAGTTAGGAGAAGAAAAAATCAGTCCAACTGAATATTTGAATGGTTTTAAGAATTTCCCCAAGTATTTGAAACTAGTTCAAAAATCTGAAGATAGTAATGGGAATGAGTTTGGAAATCTGAAACTGGAATGAGTTTAGAATGTTAAATTGTATGTTATGTTTGTGCATGATTAAAGATGGAGATTGCATATAAATGCACAAACAAATAAAAATTTGCAAGCATTATGGTTTAGATATTAGGTGTCCCCTAAAAGCTCACATGTGAGCTTTAGGGGACACCTAATATCTATATATAATGTAAGAATATTCAGAGGTGAAATGACTGCGTTATGACAGCCTTAACCCAATCAGTGAATTAATGCCCTTGTTGGGTTTAAAAGAGTGGTAACTGAAGGCAGGGTGTGGCTGGAGGAGGCAGATTATTGAGGATGTGCCTGTGGGTTATATATTTTGTATCTGGCAAGTGGAGTCTCTCTCTGCTTTCTGATCATCATGTAAGCCACTTCCCTCTGCCAACTCTTCAGCCATGGTGTTCTGCCTCACCTTGAGCCCCAAGGAATGAAGCCAGCCATCTACAAACTGAGAACTCTGAAACTGTGAGCCCCCAAATAGACTTTTCCTCTTCTATAATTGTTTTTGTCAGGTCTTTTAGTCACATCCTAGACAGCATGTAGAGGTGGAAAAGAACTTTATAATCCAAACTGGAAATTCAGAACTTGTAAAAGAAAAATATAGATACATTCATTAAAAGTTGGAACCAATTACAGTATGATACATAATATTACAAAGTAAAAAGTAAATGATGGATTGGAAAAAATATTGAGAATACAAAAGGCTAAGGATTTGTATACATAATCATTCACAGAGCACTTAAAACTTGAAAAAGACAAGGCAGGAAAAAAATGCAAAGAACATATACTCATGAAAAGTTAACATGCTATGTTAATTTACTGATGTTAGACTGACAAAATTAAATAGACACAAATGTAAAGAGACTGTCCTGGGGAACACAAACATAAATGAGTACTTTCATGCACCTGGAATAGGTGTGCTTACACACATTTAGAAAGAGATGTGACAATGCCTATTCAAATTCAAATTAAAAAGTAAACATGTCTGTTGACCTAGAAATTTTACTTAGAGAAATACACCACAGAAATAGTCAACTACAAATGGAAATAAATACAATATTTATTGTCATACTGTTCATGATGTTAAATAAATTATGACTCATTGACAGCATGGAAAGTTATGCATCTATTATGAGGAATGAATCAGAGCTATATTAGTCAGCTTGGAGGGATTTCTATGAAATGGCCTTGATTAAGCAAACAAATATTTGAAGAAGTGTGTATAATATTAACAAACTTTTATAAAACAGTAACAACTCTCTCATATAAATGTCTGTAAATGTGTGCATGTGATTCCCAGAGATATGCACTAACTTTTTTATTTTTATTTTTATTTTTTGGTACCGGGGATTGAATTCAGGGGTACTCAACTACTGAGCCACATCCCCAGTCCTATTTTGTGTTTTATGTAGTGACAGAGTCTCACTCTGAGTTGCTTAGCACCTTGCCATTGCTGAGGCTGTCTTTGAACTCATGATTCTCCTGTCTCAGCCTCCCAACTAACTTTTAACAAGGGTTAGCTGAGGGTGATGGCAATAGGGCTGAGGGCAAAAGAAACATGATGGATGGAAAGCAAGGGAAGAATATCTGGACTGAAAAGCAGATGCATAGGTGCCAGTTGCCAAATAATAATACACACACACATAGCCATATACATACAAATTAGGAGAAAATAGATAAATTTAGTTGATGTATATTGACCTATTTGAATGGCCTATGATATTTGGTCAAGTTT
>CM053399.1:119883898-119899423 GCA_028644305.1 Xerus rutilus
ATTGTCTTTCAGGGATTGGGTTATTCCATGATCTCCTGGCTTTTAGTGTCTGGGTTGAAAAATCTGCTGAGATACGAATTGGTCTCCCCTTATATGTAATCTGATTTCTCTCTCTTGTGGTCTTTAAAATTCTATCCTTATTCTGTATGTTGGGCATTTTCATTATAATGTGCCTTGGTGTAGATCTGTTGAAATTTTGTACATTTGGTGTCCTGTAAGCCTCTTGTATTTGATTTTCCACTTCATTTTTCATATTTGGGAAATTTTCTGATATTATTTCATTGAAGAGATTGTGCATTCCTTTGGTTTGAAATTCTGTGCCTTCTTCTATCCCAATAAATCTTAGATTTGGTCTTTTGATGCTGTCCCATATTTCTTGTATGTTCTGTTCATGATTTTTTACCATCTTCACTGTATGGTCAAGTTTCAAGATTGTATATCTTGTCTTCATTATCCAAGGTTTTGTCTTCCAGGTGATCTAGTCTGGTGATACTTTTTATTGAGTTTTTAATTTGGTTTATTGTTTCCTTCATTGAAAAATTTCTGATTTTTTTTTCACAATCTCTAGCTCTTTCTTCAAGTAATCTTTTGCTACTTTTAATTGCTCTCTTATCTCTTTGTTAGAATGATCAATGGTTGCCTTTATTTACTCTCCTATTTCTTTGTTTGTTCATTTATGTCATTTTTAAATTCACTGATCATTTTAATGATGTACATTCTGAATTCTTTCTCTGACATTTCATCAACTGTTCTGTCAATGGATTCTGTTACAGTGGTATCCAGGTTTATTTGGGGCACTTTCTTCCCTTGTTTTTTCATGTTGATTGTGTGTCTTCCTTTCTTGAAATACCAATCTGAGGTATTGTTCTTCTATCCTATAATCTTGTATTGACACTTCAGATTACCTGTGTCTCGCCTTGGGGCTACTTCTGTTCTCCCAGTGTCCCCAGATGGGCACTACTGTCACTAAAGTTGGTGGCAGAGGTAGTGGGTGTACCTCTAGAGGGCAGTGGGACTGGTCTTGGCTGGGCTCCTGAGGCGGCCCCTGAGGGCTGTTTTGCTCCTCTCTTGCACTCCTGCTGGTGAACAGGAACTCTGGAGTGGAACTGGAGGTGGGCCCTGGTCTCACTTAGGCAGGGTCACAAGCAGGAGAGTCTGTGTGCGACCCTTACAGTGAGTGTGAGCTCCCCTGGGGCTGAAGACTAGCAGGCTCTGGTCTGCCTTCAGGTGGGCACCCCTGGCATTCCCTAAGGGCGGTTTTGGGCCTTCTGTCTCACCTGACCACAGGAACTCTGGAGTGGAACTGAGGCGGGGCCAGAGTGTACTTGGGTGGGGCCTCTTCACGCTGGGATCTCTGCAGGCCACTCTTACCCTGGGTATGCCTTCCTCTGTGGCTAGTGGCTAGCAGCCCCTGGTCTCCTGTTGGCTTGACACCCGTGGAGTTTCCTGAGAGCGGATCTGGGCCCTCTGGGGCTCCTGCTGGTCAGCAGGAACTCTGGAGCAGAACTCCATTTTTCATATTTTTTATATGAACATGTCATCTGCAAACAAAGATACTTTTTTTTCTTTCTCCCCAAATAGCATACATATTTTCTTTTATTATTTCTTGGCCAGGACTTCAAGAACAAAGTTAATAAGAAGCAATCAGAGGGAACATTTTTGCCTTCATTTCTGATTTTAGCAGGACAGTTTTGAGTTTCTCATCATTAGTATGATGTCAGTTTTAGGTTTTATGTAGATGTTCTTTATCAAGTTGAGGAAATTCCCCTCTATTCCTAGTTAGCTCACAGTTTTTACCATGAATGAGTATTTGATTTTGTTAAATGCTTTTTCTGCATCTATTAATATGATCATGTGATTTTTCTTTTTTAGCTCATTAGTATGACATATTACATTAATTGTTTTTGGATGTTTAACCAGACAACCACATCGGGTGTAAAGTCCAGTAGATCATATCATGCATTTCTTCCTTTCTTCCTTCTGTCCTTCCTTCCTTCCTTCCTTCCTTTTTTTCTTTCTTTTGTAGAACACCAAAACTATATTTACATCCACATATAATAACATAACTTTAAGTTGAAATATATCATAAATAAAACAAGTAATGTGTACTGTTTGACAACTTAAGTATCAACAATTAAAATAAATCACATGGAATGAGATAAATACATAAACAAAAATCGAACCAATTGTACCTGTATTATATGTATTGTTGTAGTAGAAGAAAAAACACATACAAAACCAGTAGTATCTCAATAGTTAATACTGAGGGACAAAATACATATTTTGAAGTATAAAGGGCTGTGGATAAAATTGATATTTGTATGCATTCAGAAATGTAGTTGGAAAAGAGAGATCTGAAAACTCCCTAAATTTCAGCATAACACAAACTGAGTTGTTCTCAAATAGAGATTTGGTGATTTTTTTTAAAAAAAATACAGGTTTAAATTTCAGCCTGCTGTTATCACATACCCCCTTTTAAGGTTTACATTTACAGTCACAGCAAACTTCCTGTAACACTTACTAGATTAGGCAAAGACAGAATCAATCATCTTGCCAATGTGTTTATCTTCAACAATAGGGTATAAAATATGTAAGCTCTGAAAACAAAATCTAGATTACATACATATGGTTCAGCTTGTGAACAGGAAAACAGATAATAATGTGCACTTTCTGCAATGCCAGCAGACTGGTCTCAGACTGGTTTGCCCCTGAACATAGGAGTTAAGACTTCCAAGGACAACTCACATTGAATAATGAAAACAAATTAGGATTCTTTGAGCACTATAGCCTTGTTCTGAGAGGAGCAGGGCAAGAAAAATTAGCAGTGCGAATTTATTTTTGAAACAGTCTCTTAATAAAAAATTTTGTGGTTACTAAGTCCATCATCTGCTAATAAAATCAGCCCATGGACAGCATATTAAAGGAATATAAAGTTAAAACATCTAGTGAGCCAGCTGGTGTCTTTCCTCTTTAAAACCCGAACTGCATGTGCACCAAAAAAAAAAAAAAAAAATGGCGGCTGCAAATCCCAAAGTGGAAAGGTGGCTAAGGTCTAGCCACAGACTCCTAGGACTCTCATTCAGAAGTACATTTCTTTTTTTATGCATTTTTGGATTTGATTTACTAATATTTTGTTGAGGATTTTTTGAATCTATCCTTTTGAGTGATAATGCTTGTAATGTCATCTAGTTTTGGTATTTCTATAATGCTGCCTCAAAAAATGAATTGAAAGTGTTCTTCTGCTTCTATTTTCTGGTACATATTACAGAGAATTGGTTTAATTTATTTAGCTATTAATTATTGGTTCAATATTCTTGATATACCTATTGTCTATTTCTTTTATGTAAAATTTGGCAGATCATCTTTCATGGATGTTATGGTTTGAATATGAGATATACCCCTAAAAGCTACCGTGTTGGTACAGGAACATTCAGAGATGAAATGATTGGGTTGTGAGAGTGGTAACCTAATTTGTCCATCCAAGTTTAAGTGGATTAGCTGAGTGGTAACCGTAGGCAGATACAGTGTGACTGAAGGAAGCAGGTCACTGGGCAAGGGGCATTCCTGAAAGGGCTTATCTTCCCTGTACACCACCTCCCTTCCTTGTTGTCATGAGAGGAAGAACTTCTCTCCACTGGGTCCTGCCCCCATGATGTTCTGCCTCATCTTTAGCTTTGAGCAATGGAGTCAGCCATCTATGGACTGAGACCTCTGATACTATGAGCCAAAATAAATGTTTCCTCCTTTAAGTTGCTCTTATCAGTGATGCAAAACTTGACTAAAACAATAGATTGGTCCATTTCATTTCAATTATCAAGTAGGTGGGTATAAAGTAGTGCCCAGTATTTATTATCATTTGTAGTCTGTGGGCTCTGTAGTGGTGTTTCTCTCTTTCATTTCTGAGGTTAGTAATTGGTATCATTCATCTTTTTTTCTTATTTTAATCTGGATAGGTTTTACTGATATTTTCAAAGAGAGTTTGTTTTAAAATTTCTATATCAGTTTTCAATTTCATTGATTGATTCAACTCTATATTTTATTATTTAGCTTATTCTGCTTACTTTGGATTTAATTTTCTTTCTTTTTATAGTTTATTAGATTATTGATTTTAGATGTTTTTTCTTTAACATGCTTTCCTTTTCCTTCAGTTTTCTCTTTTGTAGTTTATTAGATTAGTTATTTGAGATCATTCTTCTTTTCATATATATACAATACTATAAATTTTAAGCACTTTTTCTGTATTCCACAAATTTTAGTAAGTTGTATTTTGTTTTGTATTTATTTAAAAAATATTTTAAAATTTCTCTAATGATTTCTTTATTGACCTATTCATCACTTAGAAGTGTGTTGTTTGATGTACATGTACATTAGTATATTCAGTTTTTTCTTTTTGCTGCTGTTGATTTCAAGTTTAATTCCATCATGATCTGAGAGCAGACATTACATGATTTTTACTCTTATAGATTTGTTAAAATGTATTTTATCGCCTAGAAAGTAGTCAGTCCTGCTTTGTGTTCCATGGGAACTTGAGAAAAATGTTTAATTAGCTATCATGTCAGCTATATCCAGTTGATTGATAGGTTTGTTGAGTTCAACTATGCCCTTACCAATTTTCTGTCTGCTGGATCTTTCTATTTCTGACAAGGCAGTGTTGATGTCTCCAACTGTAATGGTGGATTCATGTATTTATCCTTGCAATTCTATCCATTTTTGCTTCTTGCATTTTGGTGCTCCATGGGTAGTTGAATACAGGCTGAGGACTGATATGTCTTCTTGGAGTGTTGAGCCTTTTATCATTATGGAATACCCTTCTTTTCTTTGAAAAAGAAATATGAAATGAATATAGTTACTACCACTTTCTTTTGATTAATTTAGCTGGTATATCTTTGTCCTTCCATTTATATATCTTTATATTTAAAGTAGGTTTTTTGTTAATGACATATAGTTGGGTATTGTTTTTTGTTCCACCTTGACAAATTCTGTGTTTATTGGTGAATTCAGAGCATTTACATTCAAAGTGATTGCTGATTAGTTGGTTTAATATGTACCACATTTTTTGTTTTCTCTTTCTTGCCCTTGTTCGGTGTTCCTATTTTTGTCTTCCACTGTTTTTCTCCCTTTTAATATTTTTTTTTTTTTTTAATTTTTTTTTTTTTTTTAGTTGTTGATGAACACAATGTCTTTATTTTATTGCTTTATATGTGGTGCTGAGGATCGAACCCAGGGCCTCACGCATGCGAGGCAAGCGCTCTACCGCTGAGCTACAATCCCAGCCCCTCCCTTTTAATATTTTAATTGAGGATTTTATGATTTTATTTTTTCTTCCCTTTGCTTATCAGTTATACTTCTTTTTAAACTTTTTTTTAGAATTTTTAGTATAACTTTATTATTATTATTAATGTTATTTGTGGTACTAGGGATTGAACCCAGGGATACTCTACCACTGTGATACATTCCCAATTCTTTTTAAATTTTCTTTTCAGACAGGGTCTCACAAAGTTACCTAGGCTGGACTTGGACTTGTGATCCTCCTGCTTCAGCCTCCCAAGTAGCTATAGATGTGCACTCCTGTGCCCAACTTAAAATATATATCCATACCTATTTCAAGTCTACTTTCAAATGACACCATTTTTTCCCTTTCATCCCTTGTACCCTGGTCTCATTGCTGTTATTTATTTCATTTATATATGAGCATACATAAGCATGCACCTATATGTACATATAATTTATACATAAGCATTGATGTTTGAATACATTGTTGTCATTATAATTTTGAACTAACCATTATCTGTTAAATCAACTAAGAATGAGAAAAATACAATTTTTGTTTTACCTTCACTTATTACTTCTTCAATGTCTTTCCTATCTTAGTGAAGATCTGAGTTTCTGACCTATATTTCTCCTTTTTAAAAATAGTTTCTTTTAAATGAAGTCATCATACTATAGTAATACATGCATACCCATGTTTGTAGCTGTCCATTTCACAATAGCCAAACTATGGAAACAGTCTAAGTGTCCATCAATGAATGAATGGATAAAGAAAATGTGGTATGTATTTTTGTATATACAAAAGGACTTTCATTAGGCCATAAAAAGAAATGAAATTATGTCATTTGCAGGAATATGGGATAAGAGATTATGTTAAGTGAAATTAGTCAAACTCAGAAAGTCAAGGGTCATATGTTTTCTCTCATATATAGAAGCTAGGGAGGAAAAGCAAGTGGGGGGTAGTGGTGGGGATCTCATGACATAAGAGAGAAATCAGTAGAGGAAGGGGACCAAGGATCAGAGTAGAGAGAGGCAAGAAGTGCTGTTAAGTGATATTGGTCAAATTATATTGCTGTATTGTGTGCATGTATCAATAATAACAAATCTCATCATTATGTATAACTATAATGCACTGATAAAAATGTGAAAAGAGAAAAATATTGGGAAAATAAAATAACTTTTTAAAAAATATTTCTTGGGGCTAGGAATGTGGCTCAGTGACAGAGCTCTTCCTTGTATATGCAAGGCCCCAGCACACCCCACCATACAGATGCACACACACACACAAAGTGACATTACTTGCCAGACAGAACTACTGGCAACAGATTCCCTCAATTTTTGTTTGTTGAGAAAGTATTTCTACTTCACTTTAAAAGAATAATCTCACAGAGTAAGCAATTATAGGTGGTATTTTTTTCTCTGAGCACTTTGAATATTTTGTTCCACTCTTTTTGGTTGTGTGGTTTCTGAGAAGTCAAATGCAATTTTTATCTCCATTCCTCTGTCAATTAGGTACCTTTGCCTCTATTTTTTCAATTTTTTTTCTTTGTATTTGGTTTCCTGTAGTTTGAAAACAATATGCCCAGATGTAGTTTTGGGCATTAATTCTACCTGGTTATCTCTGAGCTTCCTGGACCTGTGGTTTGGTGTCTGAAATTAATTTAGGGAAATTCACAAGTAATTATTTTTTCAAATATTTCTTCTCTTCTTTTCTTTATTTATTATATAGTGCTATGTTTAGGTCTCAGTCTATTCATGAGCTTATGTCTCTGGACTGTGAACTAACTTCGCAAATACTCCCCAACCTTTCCCCTGCTCAGGTGGGACAGAGGGTTAAAGGAGGATGGATTTAGGCATTTCCCCTTCCCACATGGAAAGCTAAATCTGGCTTTCCCCAGGTCAGTTATGCTCTGATAAAACTTCAGCAGGTCCTCTCTTTCTCTCTGAGTTTAGGCATATGTAGGGGTGATGTGGTTAAACACACCAGGAAGGTCAAAATCATTGGTAAGCATGGGACCCACTCTGGTGCTTCCCTCCAGAAAATGGTGAAAAAAATTGAAATCTGACAGCACAGCAAGTAAACTTGCTCCTTCTTTGGCTATGAGGATCTGTCAGTGTGGTTTCTGCATGAAAACAGTAGCTGGTGGTGCCTGCATTTTTAATACCACTTCCACCATCAAGGTCAAGTCAAAGTGAAGAAGTTAGAAAACCAGTAAAAGTACCACTAGTTGAGACATCATTGGCTTATAAAATGTGTCAATTTATGTAACAAAATTGCCTTGGTTTGTTGTTAATTGTTATTAACTGGACATTCTGATTTGTATTACGTTAATGTTACTTTTTCAAAAAAGACTAGGAAAGTGAAGTCTTTCTAATTTGTATCAGAAAACATGCTGCAATGAGTTATTGTGATCCAATCTTTTTCTTTTTTTCTGTAATCAAATGATATGATATGGTACGAGAATATAAGCTGTAGAGGTTATGCATGTGTCAGTTTTTTTAAATCAGCCTATACATTTTTATTTTTGAGCTCCAACAGGAAAGAGATCCTGGCAGTGACTGGTATGTGGATTTTAAGTCTTGTTCATATTCAGGTCTCCATGAAATTATAATGTACGTCTCCAACTTTAAATTGGAAGAAAAAAATTCAGCAAAGAATTCATGCTTCTATTAGGTACATAGAACAAAGACCTTGACCTCTACCAAGGAATTCACTTGTATTTTGTATCTTTATCTTTATTTTTACCATATTTTAATTGATGCATTATAGTTGTACATAATGGTAGAATTGTTGGTACATATTCATACATGCACACAATATAACAATATAATTTGGTCATTATTATTCTCTAATATTTCCTCTTTCCTTCCCTCTCTCCCTCCCTCTGGTCCCTTTCCTCTGTTCCAAGGATCTCCTTCAACTTTCATGAGACCTCTTCCTCAACCTTTCTTTTCTTTCTCCCTCTTTAGTTTCCACATATGAGAGAAAACACATGACCCTTGACCTTCTGAGTTTGGCTTGTGTTGCTTAACATGATGTTCTCAAGTTCCATCTATTTTCCTACAAATGATATAATGTCATTTTTAGTTATGGGTGAAAAAAATCATGTATATACACCACATTTTCTTTATCCATTTAGCTACTGATGAAGACCTAGACTGGTTCTAGTTTGGGTATTTTGAATTGTGCTGCTATAAACATTGGTATGAATGTATCATTGTAGAATGATGACTTTAATTCTTTAAGATAAATATTAAAGAGTGAATTAGTTGGGTCACGTGGTGGTTCTATGCCTAATATTTTGAGGAACCTCCATACTATCAGTCTGTTCTTGCTAACTTGACTTTTTTGAGATACGTTGATATAAATTGTGTAAATTTTGTTTTAAAATTATAGTTCATGGTTTTAAAAAATGTTTCTTAAGATATAGGATATACTAAATGATAAAGGAAATATATATACTTCCGTAAAGCCCCCCCCCACACACACAACAAAACAACAACAGCAATGAACTTCAGCAGGTTAAGTAGTTTCTTTTCAAAGAAAGCCTTATTAAAGAACAGAGTGCTTAATACTATTTCAACATGGTTTCTTTCTTCCTCTTCCTGCTGGAAGCCTGAGGTGATTTTTCCCAAGCATTTACTGTGAGAACCTCATTGAGTTCCTAATGTAACTCAGAAGTATGTGGGGGGGGGGGCGAGGGGGGCATAACTGGGTCTCCCTGGAATTTTAAAATTCAGGCTTGTCCACAACCACATTGAGCTTCTAGCAATTTTCCAATTACAATTCTGTATTTTCTACCTCAGCACATGGTTCCTAATGTAGTTCTTACCTCACACATGTCCTTGGATTTCTGCATTACCCAGAGCCCTGCACTCTTGAATTGTGACTCTCCATGGGTTCCTTAAGCTAAAGTGTCCTTACTCCATGGTCATCAAATCCTTTTGGGACAGTATTTCTGCAGAGACTAGAAAGATAACAATGAAAGTTATGCTTAGAGGAGAGAAAAAGGAGGAGACTCCATTAGCAGATTGTGAGGCCAGACTTGGCCAACACAATTCTGTTGTCAGTGCCATAAGATCATTGTAATTCATAACTCTCAAGACTTTAAGGTGGAGGTTACCTACCTGTTCCTAATTTTGAGTGCTATCATTAACCGAGTGGGAAAAAAAAGTTGTTAGACCTTTTCTATTGTCCCCAAAGTCAATGAACAAGATTGATGTTTGATATTTGCTTCCAGTGGCTCATCAAGTTAGGGAAAGAATTGCTTCAAAGTGATTACAGATAATAAACTTTTCTTTAGGACTTTGATGTACAGCCAGCAGCAAATACATGCTACAATAAAAACTAGTGCAATTAATAAGAAGGAAGAGAGTCTACAGTTAAATAAGCAATTAGTTCCAAGACTACCAATAGGGATTCATTTTTCTTATATGAAGAGCAAGCTATTGGATGGTGGAACACAACTGTAAAAACATTGTTCCAGCCAAATAAGTAACCATTATCAAGTAGCTATCAATAACAATGAAACTATTCTTGTTGCAAAGCATGTTCTTTTGTTGTAATGCAAAAGGACATGAAATCTCAGTCTCTGTCTCTGTCTCTCTCTCTATCTCTCTTTTTCTTGCAGTGCTGGGCAAGTGTTCTACAACTAAGCTACTGCCCAGGCTCTGAGTCTCTATTTCTGGAAAAGATAGATTCATTTTATGGAGGCAATCAGTAAACAAAGAGAAGCTATAGTGTGTTAGAAGTTCGTGTTAGAGTTCAAGTATCTCATTTAGAGGTGAAACCAAGCCCAGAAAGGTCAGCAACTTGCTAAAGCTCGCTTAATGAGAGACAAGACTGTGGTTGGACTGGAATCGGGGGTTCCTAAGATGTCTAATCAATCTTCACCTTCCAATACTTTACTTTGAGAACAGGGCTTCTCAGCCACATGCAATTTAGCCCCCAAGTTCTTTTTTTAAAATATTTTTTAAGTTGTTGATGGACCTTTTTTAAAAAAATTACTTATTTATATGTGATCCTGAAAATCAAACCCAGTGGCTTACACATGCTAGGCAAGCGCTCTGCCACTGAGCTACAGCCCCAGCACCCCACCTCTACGTTTCTTCTTTAGCAATGTCTGGGGATATTCTTTGGTTATCATGATAGTCTGGGAATTAATACTGACCTTGAGCATGTAGTCCCACAAGATAGTCCCACAAGAGAGTCCCACAAACAGCTATCTATCCAAAATGTCAACAGAGCTCAGGTTGAGAAAGCCTTCCTTAGACCTCTAATAACAAATTTTGGAGTGTTTTTCATTAAGTAAGCAGGAAGGGAAAAATTTTAAGAAAGCAAATGGTTTATAGTTTAACAAAGGGTTTCATTAATAATATATTCTAATGTAAAAATCTGAACCGTTTTAATCAACAACAAAAAGATAACTACCAAAGACACATGTACTTCTAAAAAGGCTAACAGTCTGGCATTAACACAATATGAAGTGAGAAATAAACACAGTAATGCTTTTTTTTTTCTTCTTAGATGCTCATAGGATATGAACCAACTCAAGTGAAGGGGCGAAGGGAAAGCATTCCCATAAATAAGAAAATTGAAGTTCAGAGAGCTCAAAATATTTATCTCTGTCACAGCATTGGAGTTGGCAAGCTCAGAATTTTTGTCTTCAATAACAATGTTCTGTACTTTTATACATGATGTCCTGACAATATACAGCGATATTTGCGCGTGTGTATTAAGAAGTCATATTTTAGAACATGTGCATGTTCTTATGTCTTATTTTTTTCAAATATTATATGTATAAAACTTTATTTTTCACAAGAAACCAGAAATAAGTAATAATATTTTACAGGGCACTTCTTCCTCAAAGTGGATTAATTTTAAAAGTCACAACTTATCTAAAGCTTATTTTCTTGGGATCATTAGGCCAGTGTTAAGACTAGGTAGAGAAGGCCATGGCCAAAATCCAGAGAGAGCTACAGGTAAATGTCACAGATGATGTTTTCAGCCCCCCTTTTTTTCCATGGTTTTGCATGATTTACATGGTTTCTCTGCTTGCAGACTTAGTGCAATTATGGGAATAGAGAAAAGATGACAGGGTTTCATTTTGATTTCTTGGCATCAAAGGACACCATCATCAAAAGTGTCACTGTACTTTGGAACTAAAATGTTTATTTTCCAATTTCTCTCTCAGTCTGAGTTTCTATTCTTGCCTCTTCTGAAGGATTTCATGGGAACAGCATTTCCAACTGAATATTTTAGTAATGTGACACTGGATATTAGAACATCTAGATTTTTGCTGTGAGGGTTTAAACTTACAAGATAATTGTTTCTTTCTGTTTTAAGGCTTTGATTATTTGGAATCTCTTAATGTTGAACATTTTAATACAGGCATTTATAGAACCTGTAAATACTGCTCTATATACCAAGAACAACATGAAACCAGATTTTTATGAGAATTCATTTTGATATTGCTTTATTTGGTTTTCTGTAGCCCAATCAGAATGTCTTTTCTGTAGGTTTTTTCTTATGGGCAAGGAAAAGTAGTTCATTTACATGCAATTCTTCATCTTTTTTTAATCTCCCTGTTCCATGGCAGACTAAAGGCAGTTTTGCTTCCTACCTTCCCTTCCCTCTAGCCCAGTTTCCATATTGCACCCAGCACCTAAATGGAAGAAATCATTTCTTTAAAAATACAACTCTCCCGAATGCCCTAGCAAAGAAGGTATTTATCCCTGGCTTATCCTTGGCATCTCATGCTCCAGAGAAAGGAGTTGAGTTTGCTCTGAATTTAGCTCTCATAGAATGCTTTGCACTTTCTACGTCCTTTATGGCTGGTGTCTACTTTTAGGAAGACTGGCATGGAACGGCACTGCAAAAAGGGCTGGGGCCAAAAAGAAAGTAAGGGCTCTAAATAGCCATCTCTGAGAGTTTCATGGCTGGGTATCATGAAGTATGGAAGGACTGTTAGAAGTTCAAGAAAACACTCAAACTATTTCAAGGCATTGTCCAGAGAAGCATCTAGCCATAGCAACACATTCAGCTGCCAGGATTCTAATTATTCATTTATAAAGTCTTCATGTATTCATGTAGTATTTTGTTTAGTCAAACATTTACTATTGAATGTGCACAACTCCTAGCACCACAGTCTCAGGAAATGAACTGTCTAGTGTTCCCAGGAAAGAATCCCCTGGTATGTAAATGTACCTATGACCTACCTTTTCCAATAGTACATGGGTAGGACTACCTAATGTTTCTTTCAGTACTTGTTAAAAGTACTTCAATTGGGGACATCTAAGGGTTTCTGTTGAGCAATAGACAGATGTGTATATGTAGGAGTTGTGACGTTGAGGTGCTGAGGATAATTTTATAATCAAGCATGAAACTTATTCCCATTGCTTTAAAGTTATGATTTTGCATAGAAATATGCTCCAAGCTAGTAAAAGCCAGAATCTGAGAGTAAGAAAAAAAAAGAAAGAAAAAATAAAGGAATATGTCTTAAAAAAGCAGTGGGTTAAGTTAGTGCAGATTTGAGGACCAAGAGTCATATTTTGAGGAATTAATTTTTATAAGCTATTTCCAAGAGGACATATGGGTAATATTTATACCTTTGTATGTAAAGACAAAAGAAGAACTATAAAAAGGAGGAAAACACATGTCCATATTCTCCCTACATCCTCTCCTACCTTTTTTCTCTTCTGTTTATTAGAGAAAATCAAACTTTTCTTTAGCAAAATAGACTTATCATAACAAACAATACAGATGAGAAAGAATTAATACTTGAGAGGGAGAAGTAGCTACATAAACAAATAGAAAGGAACTTGAGAAAGATTTATTTTTGTGAGTTTTGCTGGCTGTGATATCAGACCTGGAAGGCTCTGTGCTAGGCAGATACAGGGGATGTGGTATTCAGTCGCTCCAACAGAGCCATCTTTGTATTTGTTAAGAGTGTGGAATGTGGGGTGGGACAACAAAACCCCAAATTCATCCCAGCAAAGCTCAACAGGAGAAATAACACGTGTGTAAGAAGCATCAGGAGCAGTCCATGTGGCAACAGGAAGCTGATAGCTTCATTTTTATTCCACAGTAAAATCTAGACCAGGTGGCTGGCAGGCAGCCCACACGTGAAGATGTTTCTTTAGAGTTCTTCCACTGTGGGCATGGCTGCTGCTGGATGAACGTGGGAAGGCTGAAACAGCCATCTGGTGGCCAGTCAGATTGTTGAGCTTGAGCTCAGGCCTGGTCTCTATCACAGAGCTTCCAGCTAGATCTCCTCCTGGTGGTTAATGTATCTTCTCAAGAATTGACAAGAGTCTCACATTAGCCAGACACATGACCTCATGTTGAGGTCGTTTCTCCATTCTTTAGAAAACTGGAACTCATAGAGCAGTGGCTCTTACACTTCAGGATGCATCAGGGTTTCCAGGAGGACTTATTGGCAGCTCCAGAGTCCTGCCTCCAGAGTGTCTGATCCAGGAGGTCTCGGGTGGGCTCTCACAATCTGCATTTCTAACAAATTCCCAGGGGATACTTTGCTCTGTTCTACTATGGTAGAAGACACTATCTAATGTGTTAGGTTTAGAGAAAACAAGAAGAGAGCCATATGGTAATATATTTTTCTCCCTTCATGTATGACTCAAAATTTCCGAGTTTTCATATTTGACAAAATTATACAGCAGAGTTGCCTGCATTAACCTTTTCACATAGTGTCCTCCCTATCATTGCTTCTAGATGATACACCTATTGCCACAGTTTCACTTTCAGAGGCACAAATAAATTAGTTCTCTGATTTAGAATGACTCATTACTTGGTCAGAAAAAATAAATTCATATCCAATGTGGGCTGACCAGACCAGCAGGTTGGTTTCATAAAAAAATAAAAAAATTAAAATCTGTTGTATTTTCACACTAACAAACATTTAATAAGAAGTAGTTTCTTCCCCTTCCCCTTCTCCCTTTCCTCTCTCTTCCTCTTCCTCTCCTTCTCCTTCCCCTCCTCCTCCTCCTCTTTCTTCTACTCGTCCTAGAGTACCACACTGACCTCCACTTGGTATTCTGTGCAATAAACATTTCCCAGAGATTTCAATGATAGAAGAATAAGCAAGGGTGGGCTTCAGAGATGTGGAGAGGTTAGAGGTGACTTGCAATGTATGTGGAGATGTTAACTATTTTTTTAAATTAAAAATGACAAAGACAGGCTCTGCATGAGCAACTTTAGTCTCATTGACTAAAGAGGAGTGGGATAGACATATCAAAGGAGAGAAAAACAATTTTGCAATACAGATTTGGAGAAGAGAAACATATACTTAATCTGTATAGGCAAAAGGAAGACATGATCATTTCGACGTGGCAGTGTGTTTGGGGATTTAATGAAAATCTTGTCAGGAGCCATAACAGTTTCCTTCTTCCTTCCCATTTTATTATCCTCTTTTTTCCTTCCCATTGTTTACTAGATTTTTAGCTGGCCCTGATATGTGCAGACTCTAGATTGTAGAGATGATGACTCAGACACAGGTTGACAATGCCACCATACTTAAATCTACTTGTATTCAAACTACAGTTGGTCCTCCATACCTGGAGGTTCTACATTTCTGCAAAATTGTTCCTTAAACAATACAGTATAGCAGCTATTTACATAGCAGTGACATTGTATTAGGCATTATAGGTAAATAAAGATGATTTTTTATTATCTCTGTGTGTGTTTTGAATCCAGGAGTGCTCTACCACTGAGCTACATTCCTAGATCTTACTATTTTTATTTTTTTAAGTTTAGAGACGGGTACCACTAAGTTGCCCAGGCTGGCCTCAAACTTGTGATCCTCCTGCCTCAGCCTTCTGAGGAGCTGGGATTACAGGCTTGAGCCATCATACCAAGATCAGAGATTACATAAAAATGATGGAGCATTTGCATATAACCTGCACACAGGGATCGTAAAGGAGTGTAAAGTATAAAGGAGCTGGGTGCAGTGGCGCACACCTATGATCTCAGCACTTTGGGAGGCTGAGACAGGAGAATCGTGAGTTCAAAGCTGGCCTCAGCAATGGTGAGGTGCTAAGCAACTCAGTGAGACCCTGTCTCTAAATAAAATACAAAAAATTAGGGCTGGGGATGTGGCTCAGTGGTCAAGCACCCCTGAGTTCAATTACCAGTACCGCTCCAAAAAAAAAAAAAAGTATAAAGGAGGATGTGGGCAGGTTATATGCAAATGCATGATTATTTTATAAAAGGAACATAAGTAGCATGGATTTTTTTTTTTT
>CM053399.1:119899923-119928360 GCA_028644305.1 Xerus rutilus
TGAACAGGAACTCTGGAGTGGAACTGGAGGTGATCCCTGGTCTCACTTAGTCAGGGTCACAAGCAGGAGAGTCTGTGTGCAACCCTTACAGTGAGTGTGAGCTCTCCTGGGGCTGGGAGGCTAGGAGGCTCTGGTCTGCCTTCAGCTGGGCACCCTTGCATTTCCACTGGAACTCTGGAGTGGAACTGAGGCAGGCCCAGAGCACTCTAGTGTGGGGCCTCTTCACACGGGGTCTCTGGAGGCCACTCTTTCCCTGGGTGTGCTTTCCTCTGTGGCTGGTAGCAATCAGACTCTAGTCAACCCTTAGTTGGACACCTGTGGAGTTTCCTGAGGGTGAATCTGGGCCCTCTGCAGCTCCTGCCAAACCCCGGGAACTCTGGAGCAGAACTGGGGCAGACCCAGGCTGCCCTTGGATGGGGCTGCCTTGCGCTGGTGTCTCTAGAGTGACTCTTGCCCTGAATTTGGGCTCCCCAGTGGCTAGAGGTAGCTGACCCTGGTCTCCCTTTGGCTGGATGACTGTGGAGGTTCCTGAGGGCAGGTCAGGGTACTTTGGGGCTCCTGCTGGTCCACAGGAATTCTGGAGTGGAACTGGGGCTGGCCCAGGCTTCCCTTGGGTGGGGCTGTCTTGCGCTAGGTTCTCTGCGGGGATTCTTACCCTGAGTTTGGGCTCCCTTGTGGCTAGAGGTAGCAGTCCCTGGTCTCACTTTAGCTGGACACCCGTAGAGGTTCCTGAGGGAGGATCAGGGCCCTCTGCGGCTCTTGCTGGTCCCCAGGAACTCTGGAGTAGAGCTGAGGCGGGCCCAGGCTGCCCTTGGGTGGGGCTGCCTCCGCTGTTGTCTCTGGAATGACTCTTGCCCTGAATTTGGGCTCCCCAGTGGCTAGAAGTAGCAGTCTCTGGTCTCCCTTTGGCTGGACAACCGTGGAGGTTCCTGCGAGCGGATCTGGGCCCTCTGCGGCTCCTGCTGGTGCACAGCGATTTATGGTTATTGATTTTATATCCTGCAACTTTGCTGAATTCATTTATCAGTTCTAGAAGTTTTCTGGTGGAACTTTTGGATCCTCTAAGTATAGAATCATGTCTTCTGCAAATAATGATAGTTTGAGTTCTTCTTTTCCTATTCCTATCCCTTTAATTTCCTTTGTCTGTCTGATTGCTCTGGCTAGAGTTTCAAGGACTATATTGAATAAGAGTGGTGAGAGAGGGCATCCCTGTCTTGTTCCAGTTTTTAGGGGGAATGTTTCCAATTTTTCTCCATTTAGGATGATGTTGGCCTTAGGCTTAGCATATATTGCTTTAACAATGTTGAGGTATGTTCCAACTATCCCTAGTTTCTCTAGTGTTTTGAACATGAAAGGGTGCTGTATTTTGTCAAATGTTTTCTCTGTGTCAATTGATAGAATCATGTGATTCTTATCTTTGAGTCTATTGATGTGATGGATTACGTTTATTGATTTCCGTATGTTGAAACAAACTTGCATCCCTGGAGTGAACCCCTCTTGATCGCGGTGCACTATTTTTTAATATGCTTTTGTATGCAATTTGCCAAAATTTTATTGAGAATTTTTGCATCTATATTCATCAGGGTTATTGGTCTGAAATTTTCCTTTTTTGACGGGTCTCTGTCTAGTTTTAGAATCAAGGTGATACTAGCCTCATAGAATGAGTTTGGAAGGGTTCCTTCCCTTTCTATTTTGTGGAATAATTTGAGGAGTACTGGAGTTAGTTCTTCTTTGTAGGTCTTGTAGAACTCGGCTGAGAATCCATCTGGTCCAGGGCTTTTCTTGGATGAAAGGCTGTTGATGGCCTCTTCTATTTCTTTGCATGTAATTGATCTGTTTAAGTCATGAATGTCCTCCTGGTTCAGTTTGGGTAGGTCATATGTCTCTAGGAATTTGTCGGTGTCCTCAGGGTTTTCTATTTTACTGGAACATAAGTTTTCAAAATAGTTTCTGATTATCCTCTGAATTTCAGCAGGGTCTGTTGTGATATTTCCTTTTTCATCACAAATTTTGGTAATTTGGGCTTTCTCTCTCCTTCTTTTTGTTAAAGTGGCTAAGGGTTTGTCAATTTTGTTTATTTTTTTGAAGAACCAGCTTTTTGTTTAATCAATTTTTTGAATTGTTTTTTGTGTTTCAATTTCATTGATTTCAGCTCTGATTCTAATTGTTTCCTGTATTCTACTTCTTTTGGTGTTACTTTGTTCTTCTTTTTCTAGGGCTTTGATTTGTTGTGTCAAGTCATTGATTTGTTGACTTTTACATCTTTGAATATGTGAGCTTAATGCAATGAACTTTCCTCTTAGCATTGCCTTCATAGTGTCCCAGAGATTTTGGTATGTTGTATTGGAGTTCTCATTTACCTCCAAGAATTTTTTTATCTCTTCCCTGATGTCTTCTGTTACCCATGCATTGTTCAATAGCAAATTATTGAGTCTCCAGGTGTTGTAGTGGCTTCTTTTTTTTAAACTGTCATTAATTTCTAGTTTCAGTCCATTATGGTCACATAGAATGCAGGGTAGTATCTCTATTTTTTTGTATTTACCAAGACTTGCTTTGTGGCATAGCATATGATCTATTTTGGAGAAGGATCCATGTGCTGCTGAAAAAAACGTCAATTTGCTTGTTGAAGGATGGAATATTCTATAAATATTTGTTAAGTCTAGACCACTGATTGTTCTGTTAAGTCTTGTAGATTCTTTGTTTAGTTTTCATTTGGAAGATCTGTCCAGTGGTGAGAGAGTTGTGTTAAAGTCACCCAATACTATTGTGTTGGGATCTATTTTGTTCTTGAATTTGAGAAGGGTTTGTTTGACAAACATGGCTGCCCCATTGTTTGGGGCATAGATATTTAAGATTGTTATGTCTTGTTGATGTATGATTCCCTTGAGCGGTATGAAATGACCTTCTTTATCCCTTTTCACTAACTTTGGTTTGAAGTTGACTTTATCTGAAATGAGGATGGAAACTCTTGCATGTTTACATAGTCCATGTGAGTGATAAATTTTTTTCCATCCTTTCACCTTCAATCTGTGAGTATCTCTTTCTATGAGATGAGTCTCTTTGAGGCAGCATATTGTTGGGTCTTTTTTTTAAATCCAATCTGCCAATCTGTGTCTTTTAATTGCTGAGTTTAGGCCATTGACATTCAATGTTATTATGGAGATATGTTTTGTATTTCCAGACATTTTGGTTTATTCTTAGATTTTTAACTTGACTGGTTTTCTCCTTTGATTGGCCTTTAATGTAGCTCCTCCCTTTCCAGGTTTTCATTGTTGTTTTTTATTTCCTCCTCATGGAATATTTTACCAAGAATGTTCTGTAGTGCTGGCTTTCTTGCTGTGAATTCTTTTAATTTTTGTTTATCTTGGAAGGTTTTTATTTCATCATCCAACCTAAAACTTAATTTTGCTGGATATAAGATTCTTGGTTGGCATCCGCTGTCTTTTAGCACTTGGTATATGCTTTGCCATTATCTTCTTGCTCTCAGGGTCTGGGTTGAGAAGTCTGCAGTGATCCTAATTGGCTTCCCCCTATAAGTAATCTGGTTCCTTTCTCTTGTGGCTTTTAAGATTCTCTCCTTATTCTGAGTGTTAGGCATTTTAATTATGATGTGCCTTGGTGTAGGTCTGTTGTGATTTTGAACATTTGGTGTCCTGTAAGCCTCTTGAATTTGATTATCCAATTCATTCTTCATATTTGGAAAGTTTTCTGATAGTATTTCATTGAATAGATTGTTCATTCCTTTGGTTTGGAGTTCTATGCCTTCCTCTATCCCAATAGTTCTTAAGTTTGGTCTTTTAATGTTATCCCAAAGTTCTTGAATGTTCTGTTCATGGCTTCTTACTGTCTTCAGTGTGTGGTCAACTCTATTCTCAAGGTTAAATATTTTGTCTTTAGTATCTGAGTTTCTATCTTCCAAGTGGCCTAATCTGTTGGTGATGCTTTCCATTGAATTTTTAATTTGGTTCATTGTTTCCTTCATTTCAAGGATTTCTGTCTGGTTCCCCAGATTCTCTATCTCCTTATTGAAGTGATCTTTTACTTCCTGTATTTTCCTATGTATCTCTTTATTGAAGTGATCTTTTACTTCCTGTATTTGCCTATGTATCTCTTTATCAAAATGGTCTTTTGCTGACTGGGCTTGCTCTCTTATATCATTCTTTAAGTCACAGAGCATTTTAATTACTTCCTGAATTCCTGTTCTATCATTTCTTCTGCCGTACTGACCATGGATTCTACTATTGTGTTATCTTGGTTTGTTTGAGTCACTTTCTTCCCTTGTTTTTCATGTTGATTGTGTGTCTTTTCACTGCTGATCCAAGTTGTTTCAGTTTTTACTCCTATATGGGTATAGTTTCCCTGCAGGGTTTCAATACCCCTCTTTTAAGGGGGAGACCTATATTGATTGATCTTAATACAAGCAATATATAGTTTCAAACCAAGTAGTTCCTAATATTTCCCAAATACATTTACAGTTTAGTCACAATATATATCAATTATGAGTTCCTTTACAATCTATTGTGTAAACAATAAGTTTGCACAAGGGTCTATAGTTTCTGTTGGTGGGCTAAGGAAGCTTGAGGGTGGGGTGTAGGATAGAATGTTGGGGTAGTAGGAAGAGAGGATATGGTTATTAGATCTTAGAAAGCATGAAAAAGGAATCCAAGAGAAGTTGGCTATTATTAGAAAGAGTGACTGAGAGTTGGGGAAGACCAGTAAGGAAGAAGAAAAGAGCGTACAGTGAGGAGAGATGCTAGGAAGAAAAATAAAACATATGCAAGTGGGGGTTACAAAACTATATACTACCACTCTAGTATACAGTTTATAAATCCCAATCTACCATGTCCCACTGTATAACAAATACTTGGTTTCACAACTGTTGGGGATTAGAGGGTAGGAAAAGAGTGAGAGAGAAAAGAGGGAAGGAAAAAGAAAGAAAGGAAAGAAGAAAAGAGCAGTGAAATAAAACAAAAAGATTAAACAATAGATATATTAGGAGAAAAAGATAAAGGATAAAATAAAAAATAAGAATAAAAAAAGTAAAAAAAAAAATCTCGATGTAAATAAACAGGTATGGTTCCTTCACCTCCAGTAGGTGGCGATGTCCATTGCTTGCTGGACTTTCCCGCTGGTGTCCTGGGTGTGGGTTTCACAGCAGGGTGTAACTCTGGGCTGGGCCGCTGGTGGAATTGCCGCCGATTCAGAGTGTTCTGTGTTGAGTTCAGTTTGTTTCCAGGGGCTGTCCCACGCCCCCTTGTGTAGAAGCAGGCCCTGCCCGGGCCGAACCCTGGGCTGGGGCTCTGAGCCACCGACAGCAGAGCTGCCAGCATAGGAGCTCCGCCGTCTTTTGCTGCTGAAGTCACGAGGCTTGTGGCAATCACTGTTGCCTGGTGGTCCTGTGTACATGCGCAAGTGAAACTCCTGTGAGGGTAGCTGTAGGATGATGTCCAGAATCCGGCTGGGAGATGGTATTTCCACAACTTCAATCTCCGGTTCTGGAGAGACTGACCCCGGCGTCCGTCTAGGTTGCCATCTTGGAACCGCTCAATAGGATAAAGTTTTAAAAGCAAATGGTCATCTCAATAAATGCAGAAAAAGCATTTGACAAAGTCCAATGCCATTTTTTTAAAAATTAAAAGTATGCCACAAGCTAGTAACAGGTAAAGGCTGCACCTGATCAACGACCTATGAAAAATCCAAAGCTGACATGACACTTAATGCTAAAACACTGGATGCTTTCTCCTACAGATCAGGAAAAGCACGAATGTATCCCGTCTTCCACTTCTAGTCAACATTGTACTAAGCAGAGCAATTGGCAATCATCAGATATATGATTTGTCAATATTTTCATTCCATTGTATAGATCATCTTTTTTTATTGTATTTCTTAAAGCACAGAAGGCTTAATGATGAAACTATGTATTTTCTTTGCTTGTGCTTTTGTTATCATATATTTAAAAATTGCCTAATGTGAGGTTATTATATTTATTCTTATGACTTCATCTTAGAGTTTTATGGGTTTAGCTTTTACATTTAGATTGCTGATGTACTCTGAGTTATTTTTGTATAGGTCATGAGAAGGGTTCAAACTTCATTATTTTGCATATGGATATATTTTTTTGTAGCATAATTTGTTGAAAAGATAATTCTTTTCCTCATTGAATTTTCTTGATTACTTTTTGAAGAACCAGTTGATTGCAAATACAAGGGCTTATTTCTAGATTCACATTCTATCTTTCTGTTTATTCTTATGCTGGTACCAGACTGTCTTGATTTTTGCCACTTTGTGATGGGTTTTCATATCAGGGAACATAAATCTTCCAACTTTGTTCTCTTTTTCAAGATTTATTTTGATTATGTAGGATATCTTGCATTTTCATTTGAATTTGAGGGTCAGATTTTCCATTTTATAAAATAAAAATAAAGCCATTGGGATTTTGATGTTAATCTGATCAAGTCTGTAGAAAAATCTGAGAGATGTTACTATCCTAAAAATATTAGGGCCAACTATAAAAAATGTGAAATTTCTTTCCATTTACTTAGATCTTTAATTTCTTTCAAAATGTTTTATAGTTTTTAGTGTACAAGTTTTCAGTGTCCTTGGCTAAATTTATTCCTAAGTATTTTATTCTTTTTCATGCTATTTTTAAACCATAATTAAGCTTCAGAAAACTAAAGACAAAGAAAAAGCTTGAACACAAAAAGAGAAAAACAAGACATTTGAAAAGACAATTCAAATAGCATTAGATTTGTCATCAGAAACCATGATAGGCATGAATAGGACAACATTTTCAAGTGCTGAAAGGAAAGAACCATCAACCTCAAATCCTGAATCCTGCAAAAGTGTTAGGAATAAGGTGCAAATAAAGACATTATGAGACATGGAAAAATGAAAAGCCTGTTCACCAGCAGATCTATCCTGAAAAAGGAATGGCTAAAGGATGTTTTGAAAGAGAAAAGATATCTTGGAACATGAGAAAGGAAGAAAGACTATTGGAAAGAGACAAAATATGGGTTAATAAAATAAACATTTCCTCAGGAGTTTTTCAAATGTGTTTGATGTTCCAAGCAAAAAGTGTTAATGTTGCCTGATATGAATCTCAGTGTATGGAAAGGAAATATTTAGGGCAATTATATTATAAATAGAAAATGGTAAAGGGTGTAAATGGATATCAGTTTTCACTCTGATAATGTGCCAACATCAGTAGGCATTTTTGTGTTCCTGGAATAATAGTTCTGTATGTTGATTCTTATGGTAGTTATTGGGATTTATATATTGTAAAAATGGCATAGAATGTTACATATACAATTATTAATGTCCCTTTTTTTGATTTTTATATTATATTACAATTACACAGATCTCACTATTGGGGGTAAATGGGTGAAAAGGTACATGGGACCATTTAATAGAATATTTGCAAATGTTATTAATCTGCAATTATTTAAAAATAAAATTTAAAAAGTAATGATTCAATGACTAAGAAAAGCACCCAGGATATGTGTGTGTGAAAGAGAGAAAGACACAGGGGTGAATGTGTGTGTAAAGAGAAGTTGTATATGTGTAAAAGAGAAAAAGAAAGGTGTGTGTGTGTGTGTGTGTTTTCTGAATATAATAATGCTGAAGGGAAAAGGGGCACATAAAGAAGGCACATTTACTTCCGTTCTTAGCCTGATTTATGGCAGTCCTCATACATCCTTTATGTGAGTATTATCTTCCCACAATTAATTTCTCTTATTTTTATGTCACCATCTTCCAAGAACTCCTGCACATTAACTTCTAAAGCTTCCACTGTTAGTAAGGTGAATCTAAACATCTCCTTGGATCCACTCCGTCTCCAGGACTGCTCTCCATCCTCCATATTAGAGTGCATGCTCCAGTCTTGTCACTTTCTTTCTCACTTAAGTGGGTTTTGATGTTTACTTGCATCCTTCATGACTTAATCCATTAAAGGACAGGCTGAGAATAAAAGCAGGCATTTACTAAGTACAACCTAAGTGCAAGGTTTTTGCACTTAGGTTGTACTTAGTAAATCTGGAGAATAGAAGACTAAATAAGATATTTGAGAGTATGAAGTAATTAAAAATGCATTATCATGTGTTTTAATACTTCATTTCCAGAAATTTTAAACACAAGAGATTAAACTCAAAATATATAATAAAATAATCTTACCAAACAGAAAAGCTAATTATAGTTGAAGCAGACAGAAGTTGGGGTCTCTTGCTGATAAAAAGGAAAAATAAAAGCAATGGTTAGGATAGTAAGAAGGGTTGAAATGAAAACCAAATCCACTTATAAATAAGCTGCACAAAAAAAGTGGATAAAAAGTTCAAGTTAATTTTATTCCTTAGAAGATAGGCTATTTGAGAACACCCAATAACTGGTAAAGCTCATCACATTCAATAAATATCCACCTGTTATGATGAATGACAAATGCTTCCTCGAGTTCCACACCTTTGAACAAAGTGGCAGATTGATACATCTGAGGGGGAGCAAGTGGGCGTGAAGATTAAAAAATAGCAAGTGTCAGGGATTTGCATGGCAATTCTCTTAATAAGTACATAGAGCTAGGATGCAGGGAGGGAATTGAACATCATACCAGATTAAATGGTTGTCTGTCAAGAACTCCATGAATAAATACAAGAGGTACTTTATACAAGTTCCCGACTCCCAAAAGATGCTGATGAAAGAAGTTTCAAGTTTTCATCTTTCCGTTTTCCAGTTTTCATGGGCAAGGTATCAGTGTTTATTAGATCTTGGAATTTCACCAAGGCAGCAAATAAGCAATACTTGTAGTATGTCCTCATTTAGAAGAATAAAATTCTCTGTTTTAGGATTATGACACCAGAAAGCGGTACAATTTAGGGGTTCTGGCATTTTCTAGGGAAACAAAGAGCCAGGACCAATATTCTTCTCTGCTCTAGTATCAGAATATCAAAAAAAAAAATCCCACTAAAATAAATTTCAAAATGAAAAGAAGCAAAAAATGGGTAATGGAGCCCACCACATTGGTTTGTGTATAGTGGAGGCAGGGCAATTGTCAGCTGAAAGTAAGACAAGAACCCTTAGTTATTTTAAACAACAATCATTGGTGGGTAGAGCTGCCACCTCCCCACCAACTGCCTCCATGACTCACTGCCTGTCCTCCATAGCCTTGGGGAGCAGGGATGCGGGTGGTGGGGTGATAGACCTTCTGGTATTTTGTTGCTAGCTGAAAAGTTTGTTAGGAATCTGGCTGGTGGGAAGTATCTCCTGCAGCACTAAAAAGTTTGATGACATTATCCTGGATTAGGACAAAACCAAATGGTGCATAAAAGGTGTTACCATATTTTGCAAGTAGTAGAGATTCATGCAGATAAATGTATCATAATCATCACCATCATTCATAATCCCCTGCAGCATCACTACATTGCATTAGAAGTCAGAAATAGAGAACTGGGTGAATTTTATCTATGGAATACCAAAAAAAAAAAAGGTTAGCTTTTAAACACTTTATATATATGTATATTTGTATCTACTGGTAGTATTTGGCTTCCCAACCTTACAAGCTATTAGGAGGATCTAAAATTGATTAAGTAAAAAGGAAAATAATGTACATGCACCAAACATTATTCTTGTAAATGTATATTGGTCATATTGTTTTTTTGAACTTTTTTCTATGAATCATCATCACTATCAGTGAAGGTATTTTTTGCATGTAATAAATAGCTCGCATTTTGGGGTGCAATAAAGATTATGATTTTTTCATGCTCCATCTAATAAAGTAATCTTGATGAAAACAAAACTAAAATGTAAGTATTATATATTAGTAAGTTAAGAGTGGGTATTTTAAAAGTTACTTTTCACAAGAGAAACTTCCCTATTTTTCTGAAAGAAATAACAAACCCTCTTTTTGCTTTCAGGTACAGCAGTATCCCTTATACATGAAATATTTTTCAACAAATCTTTTGCTATTACTGAGAATATTTATGTTAAAAAGAACAAAACACCATATTTCCACAAAATATAGGTTAAATTGTTTTGAGAGAAGGTAGTGGGGGTTTTCAAATGTTTTTCTTTTGAAGTACATGTAGATACTCAGAAATTACAAAATTATGTCCTTGGCACCCTTTCCATAGCCTGCCCAATATTAACATTGCACACAAAACTCTAGCATAATATCAAAGCCATGAAACTGCATTGGTATAACATGGAGCTTATTCAGATTTTACCGGGTATACATGCCTTTGTGTATGTTTGTCCCACAAAATGCATGGAATCCAATCATGAACTTAAGATAAAAATAGGATTCTTTATTTGGGGCAGAGGGTCCTGAAGCTCTGCATGTTTCTTTCCTTCCAAATTCTTTGCACTTACAAAGAACCCTAAGACACTAACAAGGCCTACAGACTTTCAAATTACCATGTCTGAGTAAATTCATATTATTCTCTTTCACGTATGTCCTCAATGTTTCTTGTACACCAAGATCTCAGAGAATTTGCTGAAGAGCTCTTTTTTGGGGGGAAAAGGGTATTTTTGTCTTTTGCATGATACTAATTTGTGTTTTACTCTTGTCTCTGTTTTAAGGAGAAGCTTGACCAAGGATATTTCTTTTCTTTGGGAACTTTATAGGCCCCAGAGCAGGAACCCCTTGTCATCAAGGAGTGTCTTCTTTAAAAAGGGCCAAAGCTCACTGAGAAGAGGGTGTCTCATAGATGGAGGGAAGCTGTGAATGCTTTGGAGAGAGAGAGAGTAGCAGGGCTAGAACTCAAGGGCATGGCATTCTGGAACAGTGGGGACCTGAGCATCAAATCATGGCAGAGCCTCAGGAAGGTGGCCAGCCTTTAAGGAAATGAATTCACCAACTCTGCAACCCAGGCCTCCAAACCTGGACAAAGAACATGGGCTTAGGATAGAGCCCATGCTCTACTCTGTGTTCAGTGTAGCATAAACACGCCCCTTCTAGGCTGAGATACTGAAGTGAAGTGTTTGCTAAACAAAATAATTTCGCTTCAGAAATCTCTGCTGAACAAAATAAGAAGGTGTTAGGGAATACCATCCTTTAACCCAGTGTTATGCATAAAGTTAAGCAACAATACCCTTTCCCCAAAGTGTAACATTTTGCTATTAAAAAATTAAGAACTACATAAGTCAATAACCCCAAGAGAAGTGAACATTTTTTCTTTTAAGGTGTCAATGTGATTCATTCCTTTCTTTTCTTGGCCGAAGCAGGGAGCTGTAGGTTCTGGTGGGTAGAGTTTAGGTCCTTCCAGTGAGGAATATGGGTCCCATTTTCCTATCTTCACATCCTAAGCATTCAGGGCATGCACAGGGCCTGAATGTTCTGAGCTTCAAGGCTGAGAAGGAGCTTGCCAAAGATGACAGACTGACTTTGCTAAATCATTACTTCAAATTTCCTAATGTCCAGTGTTCTAATAGCTCTAATAGTGCTAATGCGCTGAAGTCTTTCTCTTTCAACATTCTACTCCTTCCAAAGTTAAATATATAGGAGTTTTAAATCTTTTGTTCTGATAGAACCTCAAAATGTATGTTATTTAAAACTTCTACCTAGTTGGGCATAGTAGCACACACCTATAATCCCAGTGACTTGTGAGACTGAGGCTGGAGGATCACAAGCTCAAGGCTAGCCTCAACAATTTAGCATGACTCTGTCTCAAAATAAAAAATAAAAAAAGCTGGAGATATAACTCAGTGATACAGTGCCCCTGGGTTCAATCCCCAGCATCACCAAAACAAAAGACCCAAACCCAAACCACCCCTCCTTGTACCTCAATCCACTAACCTATATCCTTAAATGTTACCATTTTTCTTTCTTATAACACTGTAGAAATTATGTATCAAGCATTCAATGACTTTTTTCATCTCTCAAACTTTGTGTTATAGCTCTTTGGTGTTTGGATTTCTGTGGTTACTTTTCTAATAATATCAAACCACTTTTCCTTTGCTATTAATGGTGTGTGTATGTGTGTGTATTTTGTGTGTCTCTGCTTTGTATTATTTCTTTGACTTTATTTTCAAAGCCACAGTCTTATGATACAAGCAGGATCATTGCAAAATCTCTTTGTAGAAGCAGGATGCAGAGAGCAAATGTGTGACCATCAAGCCATTGTGGTATCTATTATATTGTGGCTTACTAGAAAAAGATGCTTTAGATCTTATGTATCCTGATTAAACAGATTTTTCAGGCCACAAATAATAAGCAAATACATTTCTTAGTAAAATAAAAGAAATCTCTTTAAAGGGACAAGGACTTGTTTGTTTTTGAAGCAAGCAGAGAAGAGTAATACAATGAAATGATTGAATCAGTTCCAAACAAATTATAACAAAAAAACATAAACCTTTGGAAACAGTACATCTCCAATAAGTAATTGCACCAGGCTCTACACCAATGACACTGTAGGTCAGATAAGTAAAGTTATTTATTCCAAATCATACAGCTAGTAAGGAGTGGAGTCTCAACCTAGAATCTAGCTGACCCCCAAATCATATTCTCTATATTAATTTTTCCCCAGCATAGCGTTTCCTTTTCTTTCCAAAGACAGGGCAGATATGAAGGTCAAATCATTTTTGGTCTCTCTGGAGCTCAAGCTTTAGCTACAGTACAGCATGTTCTTCTTGAAAACTTCTGTCAGTCTCCAAAGGTAAACTTATAAAGGAAAACCTCCTCAATTGCAGTGCTGGATCACTGGGGGGCTATTGTAATGGCAAGAATGTTTTCCTTGGAAATTTCCTGAAAGTGCGGAAGATTGTAAATATACCATTGTCCATACAGATTGGCACAATATATTTTTTTGTTTAGAAATTATAAAACTATCCTCAATTATCTTTTGCAGCAAGTAAAAAGCTCTCGGTGCCATATGTTTTATCTAGAGGTGAATCAAAGCCATATAGCATGACTATGGTGGGAAGAAGTGGTAGAACACTTTGTCATACCAGGAAGAGCACTGGATAGTAGACTGGGGTTGATGTCATGGGATCCTGGAGACAGGCATACTAAGGAAGAGCTTACCTGCTTCCTTTCACCCATCAGCTTGCGTGACTCTCCAGTCACCACCTTCTCCAAACGTGGGGCAAATCTAAAGCATCCTTAACTGCAGGAGTCCCTACAGTGAGGGACTCAACATGGCAGAATTGAAAGGTCTTTTGGGTTTCTGGCTGGTGCAGAGCAGGGGTCAAAGTGAAGGATCTATTCTGGAACCACCTAGAATACCTCTAAAGAGTCAGGAATTCCTGGGGCTTCCTTGGCTTTTGCTTCCTCATAGGTTGTTCAATCTGGTCTCAAACCTCACAGTATCTTGAAACAGAATTAGCCTTTAAAGAGAAAAAAGGTAAATTGAAAGTGGGTGGGATCTAAATTACCACCCTCAATCAAATATTCCAATGGTTTGTGTCACTTATTGCCCACGATTGGGATTGGAACACACACACACACTCTCAAACATACTGACATGCACACATTTGAGTATAACCTTCCCAATAGCAAAGTATCTCTGTCTTATTAAGATCACTGTTCCTGCACGTAGCAGTGTACCTATAGGTTTAGTGGTGGACTCCAGAGCCAGGAGACATCTTAGAGTAAAGGGAATTCAATATACATGGAAAACAATAGGGGAAATACTGAAGGAAATTATTGACTTTAAAAAAGAAGATTGTTATAATATTTTAAGGAAGCCCAGGATTCTAGTTTTGAGGCTATTTGTTTATATTAAAAATGGAAAAGATGGAAAAGGAAAGTTCTCTCCAATTTCTCTCTCTCTCTCTCTCTCTCTCTCTCTGACACACATACACACACACACACACACACACACACACACAGAGGCTTAAGAAACTAAAATACAGAGGAATAGAGTGGGAGGCTAAAATAATTTTCTTTTACTCTCCAAGGTAATAAACATTGTATCTGGGTAATATTCTCATTAAATCACTAAAAAATGCACCACCACACTTAGTACAAAGTCCTTTGTAAACAGGGGAAGTTTCAGAGGTGCCTCCATACTTAGAAATAATCATTTACTCTGTCGCATTAATATGAAATTGATGGAAGGCAGATGCTGCTGAGAAAGAATAAGTAAATATTTGATAGTTAGTTTGATAAATAGAATTAAATAACACTCTTGTGTACCTATCTGCTTTAAAAAAATAAGCAGATGCATAAAATAAAGATTCAGAATATTTTGGAATTTTGATTTCATTCCAAAGTAAAAAAATGAGACAAAAAGATGTAAAGAAAGAAAAATGATGAAACATCAAATGACAAAAGAAACAGTGGAAACAAGACTTTAAAATTAGGGTCAGATTCTATTATTTTTATATAATCAATCTTGAGCCAAACATTCAGATGCCTAGTCTGGTCATTTGTAAATCCTGCTAAAATTTAGGGAGAACTCAGCATGCTTTAAAGATAAAACTCAGATTGACACCGTTGTGCCTCAAATTAAAAAACAAAAAAGAAAAAGAAAATTTTGTCATGCTTTCAGAGGATATTGATATGAAGATAAAGAATCCCGAGGAAATAAAGAATGTAACACCTACTGTTGGGCCACGTGGCTCATTGTTCAAATGCAGTGTAGAAAAGTCTCAAGGTCTCTCGGACCTCCTTCTAATTTCTGTCTCAGGAACATTGTGGGCCTCTATGGTGAGTCTTTTAATTCTGCCAAGCTGATGATTTCCATGGAGCCAACTGGTACAAGAATGAAGTCTCAAGGGCAGAAAGTTCCAGTTGCTGTCCCTATTTCAAACGACAGTGTACAGAGCCAGGAGTTGCCTCTCAGGGCGTGGATAGATGCCTTTGTCATTCTCTAGGGATGTTCAGTAGGGAATGATCTGTCCCACAAATCACTTAGAGCAAGTTCTTTCCCGCAGGGTCTTGGGCCTTCTACAGTTGTATGTGAAAGTCTGGAAGCACATGCAGCTATGCCTTTCTTCTGGGTGAGAACCCATAGCCCCCACAGGTTTGTGAACTATTAATGGACCTCCAACATTTAGACAAAAGAAACATTTATTTGTAAATCCTTTTGGAAAAGAATTTAGAAAGACTGTGGCTTTCTCATTTACCTTTCTCATTTTGGATATGTTCCTATTCTAACCAGCTTGGTATCCTTTTTTTCTTGTGTTCAACACCCTGATGAGTTTTGTTTCCCTGTTACTGATCTGAACATAAAACACTGCTGACCTCTTCGTTGTCATGCATTGATCATACATTTCAGGAAGTCAGATGAGCTTTCTTTTCAACTCAAGTGGCAGAACTCTGCATCATCTGGTACAATGTGTCCTGTTGCAGCCCAACTTAATATAAACCATTATTTAACCCCAAGTGTCACAGTAGGTATTGGAATCTTTGAAATGTCCCAAGCCTCCACTCATCAGACAAAGATAATTTCAATGAAATAAAACACGCGAATGATATTAGCATCTCTTATTTTTTAGCATATTGTTGGTTTTGCTTCTTTGTGGAAGTCAGAGGAGAACTGTGACCCAGTCGGGTATTTTCATTAGCTTGTGAGCCTCTGCTTTCAGATCCTTTTAGGTTCCAATTATGATTTTGTAAGAGTTGGAGAAATGAATTTTGAAAGTACATTGAAGATGAAAAGGTAACTAAGCTGCTACTTCTTGTTTAACTAATTGCTTTCACTTCATTCACCTTTATACTCTGGAGAGAAAATCGCACAAATTTGTTCTGTTTTGAGCAGTAAAAATGCTTAATAGGATTATAATTAATATACTCAGATTCAATTGCACTTAATTTTTTTTCAGAGCAAATGGAAATTGTGATTCTAAGAAATATGTGGGTTTTGTGTGGCAACTTCTATGTTTCCTCTTCATTCTGTTTTGTAATGGACCAAATGTCATTGATCTAATTATACAAAAGGACAATTTTAAATTTTAGTTTCACAAGATCATTTAGTGTAGTTACATTTAGAAGGCTAGCTATGCCTGAGCACTGTAGCTTACTGCCTAAGATATTGCTGCAAAATTTCCTTGACCTGTGTGGTACTTTAAGAAATTCATACTTCCTTAAAAATAAAAAAAAAATTAAAAAAGAGGAAAACCTAATGACTTCCCTAATGCCTCTAAGACTGCATGTGAGTTTTCAAGATGACCTTTGATGTTTTCTTGCCCGTTATGGTATAAAACTGAAGTAATTGAACTTTAGCACAAGTGATTGCCTCATGTTCTAGGGCCACAACGCAAGAGCAGGAAAGAAACAGTAGTTTACCTTCAGAAACCTCAGACTCTGAATTCTGCACCCCTTCTTGCCACATCTGTATTGCGTATCCTTCTCTATCAATTTCCTGCAATTCTTACTATACATCCAAAAAATTTTAGGCACAGACAATGATAAAATTCAGAATATTGGTCATCGTAGAAAGAGTTGCGTTTTTGTTGTTGTTGTTGTTTGTACCAGGGATTGAACCCAGGAGTGCTTAGCTACTGAGTCACATCTCCAGCCCTTTTTTATATTTTTTATTTAGAGACAGAGTCTTGCTCAGTTGCTTAGGGACTTGCTAAATTGCTGAGGCTGACTTTAAACTCATGATACTCCTGCCTCAGCCTCCTGTGGCATGGCGTGCACCATTGCACCCGGCTAGGCGTTGTGTTTTTTAAAAAGTGTAAGTGATGAAATGCAAAGGTGGAAGTTCATGCATCTATGATGTTAGGAAAGCGGTTTGAAGAAGAATGTGGCTTTTCTAGAAGGATAGTTTCCCCTGCCTCTCACTGGAAACAAGGCCAGTTCTCCTGGGATAGCTAAATCCTCTACAGGCTGAAAAGTTGGTTAAGCTGAAAGATCTTATTGATGTAAGGATAGTCTTTTCTCTGAGTATGTTTCTAGTAATTATATCTCTATTTTATCTTTTTTTTGCATAAACTGTATCAATCATGTAAGATCTATAATTTCCAGTTTCTTTAAAATAAATATTTTAAAGATAATTGCAGAGGACTTTGAGAGAAGTGTATGTTTTCTCTACTTTTTCCTCTTTGCTTTTACCACGTCTTGTCCACAACATGTTATACCAGTATGTTGTTTTAAAAATTGGAGAGCGACGTCTTCTTTCTCTCCAAAACATTTAATTTGGTTTTCATAGAAATGATAGCATTTGTTCTCATCTTACATCAATTTATAAATATTTAGTTAAATTGAATAATTATAATAAATACAAGTAATGTAAATAGGCTTGGGAAGAAACACAGCAGACCCCTGAAAAATATATAATTCAATTTGGAGGCAGAAAGGTGTGAGTGCATCAGAGAACAGCTGATTAGTTATTAATGTTCCAGTATCAGGAAGAAGAGAAATCTGTTCCTCATGCCAGCTGGGTGGAGGTCAAGTAAGAGGCTTTCTTCGTTCTGTAAAAGCTTTGGCTCAGCTCATGGGGTTCCAAGGAGGGAGCTCTTTATGGCAGTTTTCCAAATGGGCTCTTTTCCTATAATCTCAGAGGAGTTTCTCCAGTATTTCTAAGTTTTCCCAAATGTTTCTAAAGTGCGGGAAGAAGCAAAAGCAGTACATGCTGCATAGAATATCTATCTTTTAGTTTGAGTGACTTGTTTTTCTATAACACATACTTAAAATTTAATAATATAGTGTAATATAATGATATATTGCATTTTCATATATAAACATGGGTTACATACGTAATTTTGTGTAATACTGATATAAAAGTATAATCTACAAAGGTATATAAATATGGCTATAACATAGGCAAAAGAGAACTTGGAAGCTAAAAATCTGGGGTTCAAGGATCAGACTTTTCAACATTAGCTGGGAGAATATAGACAAGTCGAGTAACCAGACTTAGCCTATTTCCTCTTAGGAAAAGGCAGGTAGTAATATATATCTTAAGAGGTAACACATAAAATTATTTTGGCATTTTTAAATGTCATGGTTATATAAGAACACATGCATGGTGATATAATACATACTTGGTTATAAAAATATAGTGAGCAATTTATGTAAAATGACACTGATATAAGGAATCATATTTAGGCACATCTTTTCTTCCTTCTTTCCTTCCTTCTTTCCTTATAAACTTTTTATTGAGGTGAAACACATACACACAAAAAAAGTTCATGTTTTACAGTTGTGTACCTCTATAAATTCTCCAAAAGGAATACACCCTTGCTGCCAGGACCCAGGACAAGAAGCAGCACACTATTGGCACTTGAACAGCCTTGAAGCTACCCCTACTGGGATAACCACCCTCCTGACTTCTAATAGTTTGTTTTTATCCAATTTCAACTTCATATCATAGAATTTTATGATATGACTTCTTTTGTGTCTGTCTTTTGCTAAGTGTTGTTCCACCCTCGTGGCCTTGATATAATAGTAGTTCAGGCTTTCTTGTCACTGGGTAGTATTTCACTGTTTAAACATACCCATCAGTTGTTTATTTTGCTGATGATGGACAATTTTATAGTTCCTCCTTTGGGACTTGTACAAATAGTGCTGCTGCAAACATTTTCTTGAAGTCTTTGATTAATCATGTGTATGCATTTCTGTTGGGTATATAAACTAGAGTAGAATTGCTGGGTGACAGTCTCTGTATACGATCAGCTTTAGTAGATAGTCCCAATTTTCCAAAGTGGTTGTACCAATATACATATACCTACCAGCAGTGTGCAATGATTTCAGTTGCTCCACATGCCAGACAATACTTAAGATTTTTGTTTGCTTAAATTTTCTGCCTGCATAAATTTTCCATTTGGATGGGATTGTTATTTCAATATTTATTCATCTACTTTGACATTATTTAATAATTGAAGGAAATTTTGCTAACTTATACCCTGCTTTGATCCCTTTCTATTCTCTTTCCTTTCTACAATTTTAATGGTCATATTAGAGTTCTTATACTGTTAACTTTAGTCATTATATTTTAATCTTGAAATAAAATCTTAGAAAACTATTTACCTACAGATTTAGAAAGAGGAAAACACTTTACATACATATACACGCATCCATGAAAAACAAAGGTTTGTCCTAAAAATTCTTACAATCAGACTGTCATTTAAAGAGTAGAAAGTCTGGATACCTGCAGGATTTGGTTTGTACCATGTTGACAGCATAGCCTATAGACAAGGAGGGAAGGAGGGAAGGAGGGAGCACAGTTGCGTAGCCAGTCTCTCTGGCGTGCAATGCCTTCTGTGGCAGGACTTCGGGGTGTGTGTAGCCATTGGCTGGCTTGCCAGCAGGTATGGCAGGGGAGATAGGAGATTGTTTTTTTCCCATGAAGAAGGGTATTTTTCTGGAACTATTACTCAGGGAATTTCATCCACATAGATGAACAATTTACATAAACCAGGATAACCCTACTGTTCCTTTTCTTGATTAATAGTCATGGGCTTTGGGTGATTTTTTGCTTGACTTATAGGGATAATTGTTTCAACTCTCATACTTGTTGGGCTTATGTGAAACTTAGCCCTCAGGTCTGCTGAAGAGAATCTATTCATGACTAAATACAAATCCTACTTCCTGTCTTCAGCTTCCTGGGTATTGACTAATCCCACTTCACAGAGAGTCTAATCAGAGTGATTAAGCTTTTAGAGAACTCACAAAGCAATTGCTCCAAGTTCACTGAACACCATTTTCAAATTTCTTTTAATGTGAGAGAATGCTGATTCTGACTTGCCCTGCTGTGTGGAAGGACATGACAGAAGGAACCAAGCATTGTTTGTCTAGGAGAAGAAAAATTATAGGGAATGTATAAAGACCACCTTCCAATACTTGATGATTATTATGAAGAAGAGAACATATGTTAAAATGTCTCCAGAATTTAAAATAAGGGTAGAAAGCATGGATTTCAGCTTAATTTATAAGGATAGGCTTCTTAATACTTAAACCTATTTAATAAAGAAATGTTCTGCTTATGACAAAGAAAATACTTAATGCCAAAGGCTGAATGTTTAGGCAGGGGATGAATGATAGCTTGTCAGATTTTTAAAGTTAGACTTCTTCACATGCATCTCACTCGGAGGTGCTATGAATCAATATACTGTATTACATTGCATCTGAGATGTCATCTATTACAAAAAGCATCCTGATTTCAGAGAGGTCAAAATGTGAAAAAAAAAGAGTATTAAAATTGATGAACTATGGTTCACACTCTCTTATTTTATCAGGAGAGTTTTGGGATCCAACACAGCTTGGTAGTTTTCATCATTTCTCAATGTTTGCCCTCCCCCTCACACTTTGCTTGCTGTAGTTAGTCCCTGGGTATGCCTACGGGATTACACATCCTGGAAATAACCAAGGAAAAGATATTGCCTATTAACTCTTGCAATAAAGTGCAAGACCATGTGACCTAGAGCAAATGGGGTTTGGAGAGTTTTCTCTGATTATAGACTCATCAACAGGCTAGTACAACCACAAAGGCCTCAGATTGGAGAGGCCTAATGGAGGACCGTTGGCATTTGCTATATTCTTGAGCTTTTTCTTTTAATACTGTTTAAAGTTCATTTTCCAGAATCCTTCAAAATGTTATATTTTATTGATACATATATAAAATGTCTACATTTACATTTCATTTTATATAGAAAATCAATCATCAGTATGATTTATTTTTACCTTAATCTTGTCTAATTAATTTGCTATTTCTTTAAGGTCTAGGAATCCGGGGGTGAGGTTTTTAATCATACTTCCTATTTGCCTTTTTAAATTTATTAACCTTCAATTTCTATGCCAGTGACTCTTTTCCAGTAAAGCTAAATTGCTCTGGAAAATGGAAGTAGCTTCTAGCCTTGATGTCAGAATTTTAACCCTGGTGACTTAAAAATATTCTTAGCTTTGACATTGCCATTCTCTGCTAACTTTGTAAGAAATATCATAGACTTTCAACCTAGTTTTCTAGTTCCCATCTATTAGGATCTCTGGAAAGACAAATGAACATCAGAAGGGGAAAGGGTCCATTTTTGCTTGCCTATAATCACATCTAATGTAGCCTCTTGTACAGTTCCCAGGCACTTTTGCTACTTGTCAAGTGCAAAAAGAAATGCAGAGATCATCTTCAAACAGGCCTTTAAAAACAGTGCTCTATGATAAAGGCAATTGAAAGCTCATTTTTAGACCAAACAGCTAAAAAAAAAAAAAGCCATATGCAATCACTACTCATCATTAAATTTTTCTAAGTACATTTTAAAAAACTCACCAGCTGCTCTGAGTGCTCATTGACATGCTGGTAAGGTCTTTTATGAAAGCTGCCCTTGACGACAGGGTCATCTTTCTCATAACAGGCTGATGTGGGGAAACCAGGGTCTTATGGCTCCATGAAGTGAGTGTTCTTGGATGATGTGCCTTGATACACAAGACGATTCCCTCTTAGTTCCTTTTCAGGGATGTTATTATTTATACCTAAAGAATGAACTTGAAGCCAGGCGCGGTGGCTCAAGCCTATAATCCCAGCACTTAGGGAGGCTGAGACAGGAGGATCACGAGTTCAAAGCCAGCCTCTGCAACGGTGAGGCGCTAAGCAACTCAGTGAGACTCTGTCTCTACATAAAACACAAAATAGGGCTGGGGATGTGGCTCAGTGGTCGAGTGCCCCTGAGTTCAATTCCCGGTACCAAAAAAAAGAATGAACTTGAGAGGTATCCAGGTTAGCACACAGAGTTTTCATTTCTTAGGTGATACCTATATGTCTTTTTATAAGCAACTAAAGGAAAAGCCAAATTATTTACTTTGCCTTAATTTGTTGACTTTCATTTTACCTCCCAATTGGAATTTAGTTCCCATGCCTGTATAACTTATAAACTCTGCATAATCATTTTATTTGGAATTTGTACTGAATTACTGTATTTCCATGAAACTTCACTAACAACTTCAAATCCATGAACTTAGATAGGGAGTGAGAAAATGGAAAATGGAGTCTGTGGCTGTCCCATTAAATGTCAATGGATGCTGCAAACATTATTTAGAGTCTCATTGGTTTAATATGGATATGTGATTTTGGACATAAAGGGTTGTTGAAAAAGGTAGGATATATACAACCTAAGTCTCTTTGCTTAAGCTGACAGGATTAACACTAATGTAGCACTTCACATAGGTGCACACCTATGGGATTTTAGAGCTTTGTATTCTACTCCCATAAACTGGCCAATTCCTAAACCTCGGCTTAATCACACACTGACCACTCAGACTGTGATTTTCACAAATAGTACCATAACACTAACTTTTTTTCAGTATTTCTCACCCTCTTCCCTCCTCTTTTACACCCCTCCCCCCACTTTTTCCTCCTGGGAGGACCAGGCAATATTCAAGTAGGAGGAAGAATGCTTGATTTAGGAAAGAAAGAAAACTCTATCTGTTATCATTACAACAGATAAGCATCCAGTCAGCTCTTTTTCAACTAGGAGAGATTTTAGGCCTCATTCCCTTTAATAATAACTAAGGACATTGTTTCAGCTTTTGTAAATTTGTGATCCCTCCCTGCCCCGCACTGCCCTCTCCATCTGATCAAGGCATTCCTCAACATGAGGACTGCTCGTCCTGATGTAATAACTGATACCAGACTTTTGAGATTGCCTGCCTTTCTTTTAATGAGCAGAAAGCAAATATATGGAATGATGACAAGGTAGAGGTGACAAAGAACAAACAGCACCCGGTAACGCAACCGCCAATCCATCTCCAATCATCCTCACCTGCTGTACCCAACCTCTCCCCAGGAGCGAAAGGGTAAACTGAATACCCACTCCTACCCGCTAAGAGAAAAACGAGTTGATGCCGAGTACTAACCTCTTCCCTTCCAAGAACCTCCTCCGCGCCTCCCCCACAGGCCCTTGGGGCTTAATTGTGGCTGGAGAGGAGGGGCTTTCTGTTTGTTTTGCTTGATTTTTTTAGGATGCTGGGGCCTGGAGTTTGCCAGGCAAATGCTCTACCAGGAGGCTAATCCTCAGTCCCTGGGGAGCTTTTAAATATCCTGATGCCCAGGCCAGAGTCAGGCCAATTACATTAGGTTCTCTAAGGAATATCAGCACTTAAAAAAATATATATATATAATGAAAAACTACTCAGGTAACTTCGGTGTGTAGCCAAGTCTGAGACCCAGTGGGCTGATCTGAACAAGAGCGAGAAAGAATTAGCGTGGCAGCTGACAAGGAGATGAAGATGGACTCTTTCCACAGATACTTAGAAGACAATTGTTGAAAGGAAAAGAAAGAAAAGCAAAGGAAGGCGGACAAAGTTGCACGCTTGCTGTCTTTGTCTAAGTCTTCTGGAGTCTCCACCCACGTATTGTGGGTGCCCAGGTTTCTACCCGCAGCTCTGAAAAGGGCAAGGTTGGTCTCCGGGCCTAGGGGACTGGGCGGGGTGGGACGACTGCATGAAGCTACCCAGTGGCGCATCCATAACCCCAAGCGTGGGCCGCCTGCCCCCCAGGGAAGGCTGCGGCTGCGGAGTGTGAGAGCGATTTGGGGGCGCAAAAGGAAGCTGGCTCGGGCGCAGGTGGCGCTCGCAGCCCTAGCCCGCAGTTTAGCCAATCGCGGGCGCAAGCGCAGCCTGCTGGCGGCGGCGGTAACCCAGCGCCGGGCTCTGGCAGGAGTCAGCAGAGGCAAAGGCGGCGCCAACAGAGCTGCGCGCAGGCTGGAGACAACCAAGGCAAAGAGCGCTGGGCGCTGGGCTGTTTCCCCGCGGAGAGAGGCCAACTTAGAATGGGGAAGAAGTGGAGGGATGCCGCCGAAATGGAGCGGGGATGCTCGGACCGCGAGGACAGCGCGGAGAGCCGCAGGCGCAGCCGGAGCGCCAGCCGGGGCAGGTTTGCCGAGTCGTGGAAAAGGTTAAGTTCCAAGCAGGGGTCCACCAAGCGCTCGGGACTGCCATCGCAGCAGACGCCGGTGAGTGGCGGGGGGAGGGGGGGAGCAAGCCTGTGGAGTCTCTGTCCTTTCTCCCTCTGCGCGCGACTCGAGCTCTTTCCATGGTGCTGAACTTGCCTCCTTAGGCGCTCGATCCAGGAACTTGTGGAGCCGCTTCTGAGGAAACAATTGTTGGGGGCTGTGAGGAGGGGCAAGAAGGAACGCCTTTCCTTTCTTTAGCAAGGGGAGTCCCCTGACGTCTCTGGTGTCTCTGCAAAAATGGAAAACATGTTCGAGAGGAACAGGGTTCGCTGTCAGATCATTAGAGTTTTGCAATTAGCAGTGTGTGTGAGATGTTGTCGAGTGCATTGTTGTGACTCATGTGTACGTCCCTGAGGGTCTATCTGTGCCCCATGTTTGGAGGTACTTGGCATCAGCTGAATGAGGGCGGAATAGGAAGGGCATACCATATCTTTACTCAACACTTGCTCTTTCTATCTCACACCCCCACTATTTTAATGGGTGCGTTTAATTGTTTGCAGAATATCATTTGCATGCTGAGAATAGCAAGAACATCCCAGGTGCTTATAATCCTACTGTTTAACACATACAACATTCACCAAACAGTTTCCCATGTGTCAGCTCCTCTTCAATGTCTAATTGGTGCAATGAAAGCACTCAAGTGAAATTAATATCGGCATCTTGTGTGTAGAGAAGTACAGTTGATTAAAAAAACTTCAGCTGCGTTTGCATTTTTAGTATTTTAATATTATGTTTCGGAGAGAACTCTGTTCTAGAAGAGAGTTGCATAGCCCTCCTGTTGCTCATGGTGAAGGAGGGTATACCACTTTCAACTTCTGAAACATAATTTTGAATATCAGCTTATGTATCTGTACTTAGTTTTTTTACATCCTCAGAGGCTGACGCAGACATTGCATAGTGAAGAGAATTTGAATTAATTTAAAGAATGGATGGTACATAGCATTGTATACTATCTTATGAGCAATGTAATCCTGTTATGTTTTTAAGGGGTGGTTATTGAAGGATTAAAAATATCAAAAAGTAGGATGTTTAAACATTACTTTCACAGAATAAATATAAACACAATTTTAGCATATTGATTTTGTTTGGTTGTTTACAAAAACTAGCAGCAGAAAATATTATTAAGTTTGAGGAATTTTTCTCAAATATCTAATGTCTCTTGTGGGCAGGTTTTTCATTTAAATATGAATGTAGTATACTTAAAATGCAATTATTTGTATTTCAGGCATAGATATATTGTTTATTTAGAAAGGCAGACTTGAGAATGTCTTGAGAGGAGACTATTGATCTGAAGATGGGTTTTTCAAAAATAAATTTCATGTAAAATACAAAATTTACAACAGCTTTTTAAATCAATTATGTGAATTAAGAATTAATTTTATCCCCTTTTATATAAAAGTCCAAGTATTGGTCTAGGGAACTTCCCATGCTGCTTCTTTGATTCTATTCAACAGGTGTGTGAATACTTTGCATAAGGAACAGATTCAATTTTCATGTAACTATATTATAAGTTAGACTAAATAGCTTGCAAATTTGTTACCTGGAATATAAGTGTGTGAGGGCATAAGAGGATACCATGACAACCAGATACATCTGGAAAGTAGCTGTCTTCCTGCTTTTTAAGGGTGATGATGGTGCTGTATTTCTCTAGAGTGCTTGTTAAGTGAAACATCAGTAATTCAGTTAAGAACCAGTTATGACAGGGGCTGGGATTGTGGCTCAGCGGTAGAGCGCTTGCCTCGCATGCGTGAGGCCCTGGGTTCGATCCTCAGCACCACACACAAAGCAATAAAATAAAGACATTGTGTCCATCTACAACTAAGAAAAAATTAAAAAAAAAAAAGAACCAGTTATGACAAAGGCCTGTTCTTATTCTCATATTTCACCACCAGTTTGGTTATGATTATGTTCTAAAAATCCAAAAATACATCTCCTACCTATAATTTTAATGATCCATGTCTAAACGAGAACAGCGACAACAATGAAAACAACAAAAACCTGATGTTAATTAGATTTTGTAAATCTTAGACCTGGGATCATAGTTTATAGTCAGGGTTTGATTCCTTCAGTTGTCAACACAACTTTTGATGTCATTAGTAAATGAGACATCCAATCTGTTTTTACAAACAGGAGGAAGGGAATAATGATTGCAGTAGACAAGTTCATAAAAGTTATTAATCTTCAAGGTAAGAAGGTGAGCTGGTGCTTCTTTCAACTTTATTTGTATTTGATGTCAGGAAAGTAGATTAAACTTTAGAGATTAAAGTTGTCTAAATAATGTTGCCTTGGATTTGTTCTTATGGATAGATAAGATATTCTGTGATGTAGCTGTGCATCTTCTTCATTGTGTTATACTCAGAAATCCTGTGGCATCCATCCTGATAAAAATCACATGAAGATTTTACTCTTCCCTTTGAAAGCAAAATAGATAAATGTAGGGAAATTTGATTAATAATAAAATATGGGGGCTTTCTTACATCTTTCTCCTTTCTTTTGAGAACATAAAATGATTATGTAGTAGTTTTATTAAAGCAGTCTTTGTTTCTATGTTCTCTGCTTTAGTTAGAGTCTTGAAATCACTTCCAGTTAAAGTTATTCCCAGGGAATGATAAAGCCCATGGCACTTTCCCCAATGGGAATGATTGCATTATTTTTTCATTCTCACAACAGAACAAGCATACATGAGGGTAAATGGAAAGTATTTACTTCAGCAATGAGAGTTCTGCCACACTCTTGGCTATTCAGAGGACTGTTTTCTATGATTTGAGTTATTGTGTTTTGTATGTGAAATATAGGGGTGGTCTGTTTGGATCAACCTTGGTAATTAGATTTCCTACGTACTTAGGATGAGTCAGGATTTTCTTAGAGGTTGAGTGGCTCCCTGATTTGATGGCAATATTAGAATCAGAAGTTCCATTTCTGGCTATCTCTTTGGTGTTTAAAAAGTGGTCTTCTGTTCTTCAAGGAGTATGGTAGTGTGGTAGGACAATGTATGCCATCCTTGGCCAGAGCTCTCTGGGATCTGCTTCTATTCTGGTGCCAGGCAGAAGCAGCACTGCCTGGAGCAGTAGCTGGCGGAAGAGGCAGCAGCTGTTTTGAGTCTTTACAGTGGCATTTAAAGGGTGTGTTTTCAAGTGTGGGCCACAATTGTGGACATGCCTAACAAATCAATCTTTGTTGATTTGAAAAGATTTTTGCTGATTTTTGTAACTCACTTTTCTCTGTTATTTTTAGGATTCATGGAATCCTAGGGAAAGTATTATGAATTCATGTTGCTTTGATAGCCAAATTATACCCCAAATCATAAAACTCTGATATGGTGAGGTAGGATTGAATATTATTCTTTCCTTGGGAACTGTGCATCTTTGAGATTGGTCAGAGAATATTTTTTAAATCTATAAAGTAATTAAAAATATACATAAATGAATTTTATATTACATTTATTATCTTAGAAGAGTATGAAAGCTAAATATTTGAATTTTGGATTGCAAATTAAGTTTCTGGATATTGGTGTTTTAAATGATGTTTTGTTGAGTTTGTCAATAGACATAAAAATAATTTAAAACTTCTTTCTGCAAGATCTTGATTTCATATCTTCTAGTATTGTGTTTGTCATTCTTGTTATTTGTTTTGATTTTAGCTAAACAGAAATGTATGGAAAACTATTGAAGGTGATTCAGCAAATGCTGTCTAGTGTTACAAATATCAGATGCTTGCTCACTCTGAATTATGTATTTTTAATTTTAAAAGGTGGTTTCCTCTAGATTCACAACTATTTAAAGACTTGTTTTCAAATAGATGCAAATTTAATTTAATCTGAGGAAGCTTTGTATAAAAAGAAGAAACAGTTCCAAAGGAGTGAAATGATGGAGTAGCTGTAATTAGACTTGTTTTTCAACTGTAGATAGCATGTTTGCTTCCACTAATGCTATAATTACCCTTATCAGCAGATGCCAACTGTGGAGCGTCATACCTTGTACAGGCAAGTGGGCAACTAAGCATATAGAAACAGCAGTGAGTATATAAAATCAGCAGTGCTCCACAGTAGGCAGGTCCATCTCAGCTGGTTACCAAATCCACTCTTCCCCCACTATTTGAAATGCTGTGTGTGTGCAGGGGAGAACCCATGAATAAGCCTCATTCCATTTCTGACACCAAGTTGGCCTAGTACATGACTTCCAGTTCTTCCTGCAAAAAGGTGGATTCTTCAAGGTCTGAAAATGAATAAGAAAAAGCTGATTTCAACTCAGGGCTAAAGTCCGAAAACTCTTGTCAACCAAGTGCCTATTGGAAGATTGTGTGGATGGTAGGTTCCATGGTGACTGTGGTAGAACCAAGTGCAACTTGGTGAGAATAATCCTTGTTTCCCTTTTCAGTGTCTAACATGCTATTGCAGTGCCATTAAACCCTTAATAGTTTATTCTTGATATACAAAGGGCTTTCTTGGTGAAAGCAGAATCTCCTACAGTGCTAGTCTATTACTGAGTAAACCATTTCTTGACAGGTTGATTTTTTCTCACTGTGCTGAAAAAAATTTTAAAAGGAACAATATTGTCTTGCTCAGGAATACTGTTGGATTTTCTTGCTATCATGATTTTTTGTGTGAAGAAAAAAACATTTTCT
>CM053399.1:119928460-119942226 GCA_028644305.1 Xerus rutilus
AAAAAAAAAAAAAATACAGAAAAAAACATTTTCTGATAATCGTTCATTGTGTTTAGCATTTCTGAAATATCTTTCTAGTAAATTAATGCAATAACTAACAAGTTTTTTCTTAACATCACTATAGCAAAAACATTTAGTTTAGTTAATTAATTTCATCTTTAATTTGAGGTCCACGACTCTATTAGGAAACACATATTTCAAGCACTTTTAAGTTTGGAGAGTAAAATATCCTTGCATGGAAATAGTTTTAAATTTGTTTCTAATTATTCCAAAATATATTAGAACAGTTTCTCCTGCCATTATTTACTGAGATCTTTGAAAACAATCAAATCATTAAAAATATAAATAGCAAAAAAAAATAGTAATACTCATTTGGTTAGACCAGCTGTGATGGTCTCTGTGTTCATTTTACTTTTTATTTCTTTCATTTTCAGAGCCAAAGGAGGTCTAGTAGAGCAAAAGTAAAAGAATTAGAGAATGTTTGAAGAAACTTATTCTAACATTTTTGAGCACTTAGAAAATGTTAGGTACTATGGTAGGTATTGGACAGCTTCCTTAGTAGAAATGAGAGTTTAACTACAGAGTAAAGCATATGTGAAGCAACAAGAATTTCCTGGGGCTAGGTTTTATAAATCAGAGTACAGGAGCAAAGTTTAAGGTAGTCAGTGCTTCTTTAAAGGTGGTGATGGGAGATTTTGAAAAAAACTTCCTAGACATGATGCCTGATTCTCAGAAGACGAGGAAGAAAAAGTTTCTCGGATTTAGCAATTTAGAAAGAAGGCAATGATACCTTTTGGAGAGTCATCTGAAATGAGTCACAAAGCCAGATGCCTGAATACAGTGGATGGGAGGCAAAACAGATGGGACAGAGAGGTTAACAACAGAATGAGCAGACACTTACGAAGTGCTTACTGTGTGCCATGCACTCATCTAAGTACATCATATGTGTAATTGTCTATTTCCTGCCTTCCCATTAGGACTTCCATTATTACAGCTAGAATATAAGCCCCTCAGAGATAGAGATTCTGGTTTTGTTCACTAATACATCCAAGAACTTTGAACAGTACCTGTCACAAAGTAAGCTCTCAAATATTTGCTTAATAAATGAATTAATCTGTTAAGTGCAGTAATACAAACACTACTATCCAATTAATATAAGGTAGATTTCAGATTCTAGTGTATTAAGGGAAAAATAGAAGTAGACATACCCTTTTTTGCAAGCTAGGAGAGATTTGAAGATTTTTGATTTGCTAAGAAAACTTTTGCTTTTTTTGGTGGTACTGGGGATTGAACCCAGAGGCACTTAACCACTGAGCCACATCCCCAGCTGGAGAGGAACTTATTGAAAAGGGAATTTTAAATAAGTAGGAGAGATAATAGCAGTGAAAAATTTAGTCATTTGGCTTGGGGGAGGTGTGATTCTTTTTGTGGGAGAATTGAAGACCTGTTTTTTCTTGTCTTATATTCTAGTTTTGCCCTCTCTCTTTGTCTTCATACACTTGCCTGGTAGAAGTTGAACTTGATTATTGATTCTTTTGCAGGTTTTACTTAACACATATTTAGCTAATGTTAATATTAATATACTAATTTGCAAGTTATCATACAAGAAAATATATATTTCTATGGTTCCCCTTGTCAATAATTCAGAGATTGCTGGAATACCATTTTATATCTTTCTTTGATCTCTCCAAATATACCAAGGGATTTTGGAAATTCCCTAAACTTCAGTAAGGTGGTAAATCTCTTGGTTTAGATCTGTACTATCTCACAAACTCATGTGTTAGTATTCTTTTATTTGTTCTATGCTGAGGAATCAAGACACAGTGCCTCATGCATGCCTGGCAAGTGTTCTATCACTGACTTACACCCCAGAACCCCCTACTCTCAAATGTTAAAGGCTCAGTCCCCCATGCAGCAATGTCCAGTGGTGTGGCATTTGGGAAGTGATTGGATCATGAGGGCTCCAACATCATCAGTGGATTAATCCATTTGATGTATTAATAATTTGGATGGACTACTGAGAGGTGGTGGCTGAAACTGTAAGAAAGTGGGGCATGGCTGAAGGAAGCTGGTAACTAGGGTTGTGCACTTGTCCTCGACCCCTTCCTTGCACACATATTCTGTTTCCTGGCTGCCTTGAGCTTAAAAACTTTCATGTGCAATACCCTTCTACCATTATGTTCTGCCTCACCTCAGGCCCAAAACAATGGAACAAGCTGTCCATGGAATGAGACTTCTGAAACCGTGAACCAAAATAAATCTTTTCCCCAGCTAAGTTATTTGTGTCGGGTACTTTGGTCACAGTGATGAAAAACTAAAACACAACAGATGTCTCTCACCATTTCTATTAGGATACTCCTTCCTTTCCTACTGAATTTAAGATTCACTCAGGATTCCTTTTATGTAAAGGAAAAATATTTATAGCAGTTATTTTTATTTAAAGTTTAGTCTCCAATATACAAACATTATAGAAAATGCTATGAAGAGAGTTATCATAATCCTAACACATATTCAATAAAAGTTTAAAATTTGCTATCTTTTCTTCATATCTTTTAAAAAGAAAAAAAACATTATAAATACATCTTAGCTGTCTCCCTTCCATTCTCTTGATATTTTTCCTTAAAAGTAAGAAATACTCTGAAATCAAGGTTTATTCTTCTCAATTAAAAATATACATATTTATGTACTATTATGTAATTATATACTCATAAAGATGTGTAACTATTATGAAAATATGTGGGTAAAATAAATTGTTTTGTTTAGTATGTGTTCTTTGCAATTTTACCATTCAACATTGGGCTTTTTGAGGTATATCAAGAGGTTATGTGTAGATGCAGCATATTTTCCAATATATGTGTATACCACATATAGTATATTCATTTTGTTCCCTTGGTGACAAAATTTATTTTAACTAATTAGCTAATTAATTAATTAATTAATTATGCCATTATAGACCATATATTCAGTGAACATACTTTTACTTGATTCTTAACTTGCAAATACTTTTGAAAGCATATAAACTCAGGAACTAATGTTGTTTTTTGGAAGAAACAAAGACCAGGGGTTTCTCCTTCTTTAGACTTTTTTTTTTAACACTAAACTTGTGCAGACATAACCTCTAAATTGAGACAAAATTTTACAAGGGGAAAAAATGCAGTGGTGCTGGTCTTCCAATTTAAGACTCTATAAACATTCGAATTAGATAGCATTGATTTCCAGTCTGACTCTGTTCATTCATTAGTTTTGCAACTTAATCTTTCTGTGTCTTAGTTCTTTCATCATAAAATGAGGACGGAAATACCTGCTCCCAAGATGAAGTATGAATGACAAGTATATTATATGCATAGCTAGTTCATTAAATGGAAGCAGTTACCTAAGTTACTCTTAGAGTTAACTGGAGATATTATGACAAATATCTAAAGCAGCAGTTGCTGGTATTTGACAGGGAAATGTTATTTGTGATCTTTAATTCTTCTGAAATTAGAAAGTTGTTGGGTAAAGGCGAAATGAAATATAATGCTAATGATTGTATTGGACTTGTGGTTTTGAAAGTGCTTTAAAAAATAAAATCAGCTTGTCTTCTCATAGACAGTTACTTTCCATAGAAAATCTTGTTATTTGAAATGTCTACTCATATGTTTTTACTGAAGATAAATTTATTGACATTTTGGAACTAAAATGTGAAATTCACAGATATTGAGATACAGCATACTTTTTGCTTTTGGCATTTTTATTATTGGTTCCTTTATGCTTTGAGATAAATTGTGGTTATAAAATTATTCTCTTTTGAAGCTGAAATACTTTCAGAAAGAATGCCTGTTAAAATATTTTTATTATGGAAAATTTCAAACATGCAAAAGTAGAGGAAATAGTATAATAAGCCTATAACTTGCTTCAATTTATATACTGTTTTTTAATTTATTTCTTCCCTATGAGATAATTTGTAAGATAATCTCACTTTATCTAAAAACATTTGAAAGATAAGGGCTCTGTACTTTTTATTTATTTGGGTGCTGGAGATTGAACACAGGGACTTGCACATGCTAAGAACAAGATCTACCACTGAGTTACATCCCTATACCCCTAAGGGCCCCTTTTCAAAAAAAGAACTGTAATACTATTTTGAAATTAAAATAAATGAATTTCTTAATGCCCATAAGAAATTAGGATTACATTTTTTAATTTTGTCATAATTTTATTTTTTTCCCTCAGTTTGTTTGAATCAGAATCCAACTTTAAATGACAAATGATAGTGGCCCTTTTCAATCTATAGGTTTCCTATTCCAACCTCTTTTTCCTTTTAAAATTACTTGTCAGAGAAAATATATTTATCCTGTAGAGTTTCTCCCATGTTATAATTCGTTAATATTCCCCAGTAGTGTTGTCTCACATGTTCCTCTGTTATTGTATTTCCCATGAATGGATAGTTTAACCAGGGACCTTGATCAGTTTTAATTTGTTTGGTAAGAAAACTTCCCAGGCATTCTGGTTGCCTCTCATTTTGGGCATTAGCTACCATTGATTATTGCTTAGAGCAGGTTTTGGCAAACGTTTTCTGTAAAGGGCTACATAGTAAATATTTAAAGTTTTATGTGCCATAAGGTCTCTTAGAACTAGTCAGTTCCACTGTTACAGGGCAAAAGCAGCCATCGACATTATAGAAATAAATGGGCATCATGGTGTTCTAATGAAGTATTATTTGTAAGTACTAAAGTTTGAATTTCATATAGTTTTTACATGCCATGAAATATTCTTCTTCTTTTGATTTTTCTCAATATTTATCACTATAGACATCACTCATACCTTCTAGGCAAAGAAAAGCCAGCAATGAACAGGATGACCCTTGGCTGATTGCTGACCAGGATCCATTATTTCACCAGGGACTGCAAAATGGTGATACAGAGAATTATATCACCACAGACCTTTCCTTTTTCAATTATTAGCTGAAATATTTAAAAAAAAAACCAGAAGCTCTCTTCATGAACTATTTACTTATACCAAGTTACAATTCATACAGTAAACTTAAGATAAATCCTTGGGAGATGGTTTTTAAAAAGTAGAATTAGTACTAATAGGAGCTGTGTGGTAGCACTGGCATGCTAGTATACTGTCAGACCTGAGATTTTAATTAGGTCATTGTGTTCATTTCACTGGCAGAAAATATTTGGCCATTTAATTGTGGAGGTCAGTTAAAAATCTCATTAAGAAGTGGAATATGTAAAACCATATTGTCAAATTATTTCTGTATTAAAGTGTTTGCTTTCAGAATTAAAAAAAATGTTGGGCATTGTGTGAATTTTCTCCTGCTGCCATGAAATTAGTATAAACAGTGGCGAAAAGCAACATGAATTTATTATCTTACAACTTTGTAGTTTACAAGTCTGATATGGTTTTCCCTGGACCAAAAGTGAAAGAGCCAGCAGGGCTGCTTTCTTTTCTGTAGTGCCAGGTGAAAATCCATCAACTTGCCTTTTACAGCTTCCAGAATCCACCTATATCCCTTGGTTCCAGAGCTTTCCTCTCTATCCCTTCCAGTCTCCATCATATTGCTTTTTCTGACCCTTTCTTCTGCCTCTCTCAAACACATTTAAGGACCATCCTGATTGCATTGAGCTCACCCCAATAAACCAGAATAATTTACTTTAAAGTTAGATTATTAAAAACCTTAATGTCATGTATTTCCTTAATTCCCCTTTGCCATGAAGAGTAACATATCCACAGATTTTGGAAATTGGAAGTGGGCCTTCTTTGGGAGGCCATTATTCTGCCAGACAAGGTTACAATGTTGGTGATGAAAGGGTCTTTGTTTCTTATAATTTTGGGGCCTGAGATGTCCATGGTCAAGGCTCCTCTGGGTTCAATGACTGGTGGAACCTTCCTCCTAGGCAGCCATCCTTATGCTATAAACTCCTATGGTTTCATGTGAGGGGTGAGAGATCTCTCTGGGTCCTCTTATAATAGCACCAACCCTCTTCTCTGAGGTATCTTTAACTGCGTGATGAATACTCGTCTCTTTGGGATGAGCTTTTGCTGGCAGACAACACAACAAAATAATGAGAACTCTGTATTAAAGTGAGGGCCCTCTTGTTTTCTGAGTGCTGGATTCATAGCAGTAGCTGTAGAAGTGCAAACTTTCTTTGCTAGTGGACCCTTAGTAAATGTGGATATATGAATGTTGTTTTGACTTGCATTTTCAAAAGCAGCCACTCTGTACAAGGTAAAGCCTCAGATACTACAGGAGAAAAAAAATGTGAAAAAGATTTCTGAAATACTTCTTTTCTTTTCTATAGAGGGAAAAATAAAACTATAATTTTGTATATAACATGAGATAATATAAGCACATTAGATAACAATATACATATATTTTGACTATATTACTCATACTATAAATATACTAAACTTGTATGAATTATATTATTAGTATGCTTAAATGTTGGTAAGACTTGTCAACCAATTGATTCGACTCATAAACAAATGTTGTGATTTTCAGTTTTTGATTAACTGACTCAAAACTATCCAGAAAAAATAATACTTTTGGTATTTTCTACATACATGTTGCAAAATGAAATTTTTACCAGTTTGTTAAAGATTTTGCTTTTTTCTTCTCAGTAAATGAAAATAACCCTTAACTTGAAATCTTGAATCAGAACTACTTTTTAAAAAGAGCTCTTACTGTTGTTTCCTATTATGTGATGACAGATGATAAAAATTACAACAATAGATACTCATTATAAGTCACTGTTAGGAGGAAAGAAAGAAGGGTGAAAACTTAGCACTAAATGAGGATCTAGCAATGGATTGCCTTCAATGCTAATGTCAAATGAGGTGAGAAGTTGAGACTCTCATTTTTTCAAAAACTGTGCCATTTCAAGGAAGTGTGGTTTGTGAAGAAGTTTGGAAAACTCAGGCCCTGGAAACAAAATACTGGAAATACAACTGAAGAAATATTTACCCCTAAAGAAGTATATCTTTGAAACAAGAGTTGATAATAATTTTCTAGGGTAACAGACTCCGATTGCCTCGACCATAGCACACAGGCAATGAAAACCACTGAACTATAAAACTTCAGAAAGTAGGTTGTTTTCCCCAGAGTGTCTGTCATGGTGTTTTAGTCTGGTTTGGGCTTTTATTATAAAATACTGTGGGCTGGGAGGTTTATGAACTGTAAGAAACAAATGTACTTCTGGCCCAGATCAAGGTGCCCCTAGATTTGGTGGCTGATGAGGGAAACATTCTAGGCAGAAGTGTTTTCACTGTAGCCTCACAGGGTTTCATGTGAGGGGTGGGGATCCCTTCAGATTCTCCTTTATAAGGTCATCAGTCCTATTTATAAGGGCTTCACAATCATCACCTCATCAGCTGCCAAAGACCACACCTCCAAATATACTTACATTGGGGGTTAGCTTTCAACATACAGATTTTGGGGAAACACATTCACTCTATAGCACATTGATATTCTGTGATGAATTTCAGGAAAGTTCCAAAGTCTTCAGATTGGGAAAGCAAAGAATTAGGTGATGTTTGGCACCCTGATCTGGAGCTGCTATTGTCCTGTTGAAAGTCAGGGAGAGAGAGAATACCCTTTGTCTATAGCATTTGTAGCAGACATGCTTAGGTGTATATCTGTAACAGTCATTTGTGCATTTGGGGAAGTTTTTGAACTTGAAATCTTGGTGCTTGTTCAGAATTAGGGAAAAATAAAGAGAAGTATTTGTAAAAACACAACTGATAAATACTCTATGCAGGTGATTAGTTACGAAGACTCAGAAATCCTGTAGTTGGTTACTAGCAAAGAAGTACCAGTGAAGCATGGAGCAGGAACTAGAGAAAGCTGAAAACTGTGTTCAGAGCAAGGCCACAGAACCAAATTGAAGATAGGATCTGGACCTGGACTCAAGACAGAAACATTTCTCTTTATCATTCCTGGGTAGGAGTTTTGCTGTGTCTATAGGGATTGATGATGATGATGATGATGATGATGATGATGATGATATCTTATATGTGACTGAGTTTAAGATAATTGGTGAGTAGACTGTATTCATTGATTCATCATATTTTTTCTCTCTCTTTTCTTCTTGTTCTTGTTCTTTATATTTAATTTTTTCAATGCTAGAGATGAAACCAGGGCCTAATACGTGCAGGGCAAGTGCTTTACCACTGAACTACTGTAGAGCCCAGCATTGCGTTTCTTTTTTTTTTTGTGTTGTGGTATTTATAAAAACTTTCATGAAGCTCTTCAAGAATTACTGAAAGCAAGTAGTAGAATTGGTCCAAGCATTTGTTGTCTCCAACCCATTACCCAGAGTGGGTACCAGTTTCAGAATAAGATCTATTCCCATTTGCTCTGGTTTCATATGGCAATCATCTCTCCATATAAAGATGCATTTCAAACAAAAAGATAAGCTTTACAAATATTTTATTTTAAATTATTGGCAGTCATTTCGTGAGAAAAATATGAATTTTTAAGCACATAAAGATATTTGACACCCCAGCACTAAATGAAATTAGTTTTTCTTATAAGATAAATAATGATGATTCAAATTACCAGGACCTGGGACAATGTGGGAATGATTTGGATTACAGCTACTAAAAGAACCCATTATTTAAAAGACTCATCAAGTTATTGGATGTAACTGTAGAATGCAGTGGTAACGGTAACTAAAACAACAGCTTAATTCATGTTAGTAAGACCAAACATTCCAAATGAATAGACTATGAAAAACGAATGCAGAAGGAACCAGAGAAGAGCAATGGCTAAGTCCTACTTTTGTCCCATTATTCATTAAATGCAGTTTGGGGAGGAAGAACATTCTGAATTCATCCTGTATCTTGTGTAACTGGTGCCTTTTGGTGCCTTGATGGAGACAGACAACTGAGCAAGTAGGATAACATCACAGTTCTGCTCTGATCTGAGCAGTGAGGTAATTCACAGGGTATTGAATTACAGCATAGTTTGTGAATCATACATATTGTAGAAGGCTGGGCATTATTTCTTTTTTTGGGAAAATATCTGATTGACAAACAAAATCATATGTAGCTAGAGTATTATCTGGTCCTTTGGTTTAGGAGCTTCTTCAGGAAAGAGTATACTTTCATTATCAGAGTATCCCCACATCTTACTTAGTGCCTGACATGTTGTGGAAACTCGGTGACTATGTGAGAAGTAAATGACAGAGGACAATGAAACTGCTCTAAATATAGGTGTTCATGTCCTGGACAGAGAGGATTGGGGTGGGGATGAACATAATTTTGGCATTTCTAAATACATGGCATTTTCAAGGATCTCTTCTATAACCTTGCCAACATTCTATGAAAGTTTTATTTGGATGTCCAAATTTTAGATGAAAACACTAAATTTCAGAGAAGTGAAGTCTGTTCTAATCAAAGTCAAATCAGAAATGGTAGCCATGCTATTCAAATGTAATGGCCTTTTTTTTTTTTTTTTCGGTACTCTGTTGACTTGTGAGTTACGGCTAAGATGTTTAGAAGAACACCAAGTTTATGTGCACCTTTTCCCTTAGAAAGATGATTTGCACTTGACGGTGGCTTAAGGGTTACTATAGCTAGTGAGACCACGTTAGGGCAGTGTTTAATAATGAAAGCAATGAAAATATATTGTTAGCAATCTTGTGAATTATTGATACTTCATTATAATTATTAGGTGAGAATAGGGCAATATAATTTGAGTTATGTGAATTAAGTATCTTAAAAATTACTTTTAGTATGCTGAATCACCGTTCAAACTTTAAATAATATTGCTCATTTAACACTGGTTATTTCTCTGTGATGTTAATAACAAACTAAAAAACTTTAAATTTATCAAGTGAAACAATACAGCACTCTTGTAAAATAGGTTGTATTTCTGTGAAATATCTACTGTTAAAAATATGACAAACAAGAGACAATTAAGAGCCTCACTAGTTTAATTGGAGAAAATAATCACCTTGGTTTGTCTCCAGGTTAAAATAGAGTCAGGCCAATAATCTGTATCTTCAGTATCTTCAATTATATCAAAGGAAAATTGATGTCCATAATAATGACCCCCAACCAATATACTATGCTCGGTCATAAGATAAAGCTGGATTTATGTTCCACATTTTCTACTTACCAAAGAGAGAAACTGCATTATGATCAGAGAGAGATATGTTTTACAGCAGTGGGTGAAATAAAATCAGTTGATTAACTAGAAAAATCACTTACTCAAAAGAATTCCTTTTCACAAGCATTCCTATTTAATCTCACTGTGAGGGTTCATAAGAAGTATATTTCTACATCTTTACAACCGAGTACTTAAAAAATCTAATTAAAGCTGGGCGTGGTGCTGCACGCCTGTAATCCCTGCACTTTGGGAGGCTGAGACAGGAGAATCGCGAGTTCAAAGCCAGCCTCAGCAATGGCGAGGCGCTAAGCAACTCAGTGAGACCCTGTCTCTACATAAAACACAAAATAGGGCTGGGGATGTGGCTCAGTGGTCGAGTGCCCCTGAGTTCAATCTCCAGTACAAAAAAAAAAAAAAATCAAATTAAAATCTGGCGATTTCTACTATTGATCTAAGTAGTGACCATAAAATTAAAGAGTTAACCATTGATTCTTCTGCAGTCTCTGGGACCCTGATTGTGGGTATGTCATTGGTGGTAGGGATATAGGAGAAGCAAAACATACCTACCCTCTTCCTTTCTTATGAGAAGAGGGATAAAATAAACATTTGCTGCATGTTCAGAAATTTCTCAAATTTTCCTTTTCTATTGGGGTGGAGGGTACCAGGGCTTGAGTTCAGGGGCAATCAACCACTGAGCCACATCCCCAGCCCTTTTTGGTTTATATATTTTATTTAGAGAGAGGGTCTCACTGAGTTGCTTAGTGCCTTAGCATTGCTGAGGCTGGCTTTGAACTCGTGATCCTCCTGCCTCAGCCTCCCAAGCAACTGGGATAACAGGCGTGTGCCACTGCACCCTGCTCAAGTTTTTGATTTATATTTTCAAAGTTTTTACTATTTTATTCATTATCTCATTCATTGTGTACAACACACTGGTTAAGCAACTGTCATTTCAATTTTTTACTGAATTCTAACCCTTGTGGAGCTTATATTTCAGTATGGACTGGCTGAATATACACAGGCCAGTAAATAAGTACATAATGAACTGTCTTGTGATTCTGAATGCCACAAGGAAGCATAAAGCAAGGCAGACAAAGTAGAGAATGAGAGGGGTCATTATCTTAGCTGGAGGGAAAGGTTCTCTGGTTCTGTTAGGCTGATGCCCGAATGAAGTATGGGAACAAATCATGGAGACACCAACCCAGAGGAAGTGCAGTCAAGGCAGAAACCACAGCAGGCACAAGTGCCCTGTGGCAGAGGAGCATTTGGCAAGTTTGAGGAATAGAAGAAGGCCAAAGAGACTGGAGGAGAGTGAGCCTAGAGGAGAGAGACAGATTTGAACTAGGTTTATCTGAATCCAAAACTATGTGCTCCTCTTAGGCCATGAACTATGGAAGCAGTGTAGCAACTAGAGAATGATACAGGACACCAAAAACAGCCCTAGGTTTTGCAATAGACTATAAGTGTTGTAGATAATCAAGACCAGGATTGTTTTTTTGGAGGCAGGATAGCATGATTTGGATTGAGAATTCTGAAATCTGTGTCTTTGCAGAATCAAGCTGTAAAGAGCAGATTGAAAAGAACAAGTGACAGGATTGCTGATAATAGTCACACCTATTGAACACCATGTGTCAGAAACTGTTCTGGATATGTATATGGAATCATCTATTCTTTGCAGCAATCTCTTTGTACCTATTTTACATATAAGGAAATCAAGGCAGACAGGTATTGTCTAATGTAATATTTTTTTGGTTTGAAACCAGGCTGCCTGGTTCCACATTCTGTACTCTTAAAAAGTAGAGAGAATTGAAGAAAATTTATTTATTTATACAGTTTTAATTTTTAACCATCACTTTTCTGAAATATGGAGCAAAGGCTAACAGATGAGCTCTCAGGAAAGATATTTACTCTTATTTCTCTGAAGAATAGAGAAGAATGTCATGGAGGAATGAGTTGAGAAGGATGGTAGAAATAAACGTTTGAGACCAAAACAGAAGGATCACAAATTTGAGGCCAGCTTCAGCAACTTTTATTTTTTTCAAAATAAAAAATAAAAAGGACTGGGGATGTGGATCACTGATAAAGCACCCCTGGGTTCAATTTCCAATTAAAAAAAAACAAAGCACTTTTAGTCAGTCTTTTCTTATTTCAGTTTCTTTTCTGGCCAATGACCAGGACAAAAAAGGAACTGACAAATGAGGAACAGTGTCATGCAAACATTGGTTCCTCACTAACGGGTTCTTTAAACCTGATTTGAAAGGTTCTTTCTATTAAATGAAGCCAAGCAGTCCGTTCTTGTAACCTGGGGCAACTTGCTAAGTATAAGGTATTCAATATGTGCTCAAGGGTTAAAAGGAGCCAGGTGAGCATATAAATTTGTGTGTTATTGTTATCAGTAGATTTTTTGTTTGTGTTTTTAATTGATAGAGGCTTTTAGGCTGGTATCACTTGCAAATTGGCTGATGAAACATGCAAAAAACATCATAAGAAGTATGTGTGGATCAAATTTGTCAAGCTCTGTAGAGATTCATCAGAGAAAAACACCCACACAAACACAACACAACTACAACAACAAATACACCTATCCAATAATTCTTGATAAAATAGTAAAACTTTTCATCAATATATCTAACTGATTTCAAATAGGCACTTCATTGGAGAAGGGCTTCTAAACCTATGGGCTCTTTGAATCACCTGGGACTGTTTAAAAATGCAGACTCCTTGGATGAACCATGACATATCTTTGGACTTTCTATCTCTATGGCAGGGCTGGGAAAACTAGAGTGCTATAAGATCCCCAGGTGACTTAGATGATAACCCAAATTTGAATACTATTTTAATGAGTTTTCTCTATCATGGTGGTTCTCAGTGTTAGCAATTATCAGAATCATTTGGAGGGCTTGTTAAAACACAGGTTGCTGGGCTCCACCCTCTCGATTTCCTAAATAAATAACCAGAGGACTGGTCTGAGAATTTACATTTTTAGCAAGTTCCTAGGGGGTGCTGGGTGTCACGCTTTGGAAACTCTAGCTTATAAGAACTTCGGCATGATTTGACAAAATACAGCACCCTTTTATGTTCAAAACACTAGAAAAACTAGAGATAGTAGGAACATACCTCAACTTTGTAAAAGCTATCTATGCTAAACCCAAGGGCAACATCATCCTAAATGGAGAAAAATTAGAAGCATTCCCTCTAAAAATGGGAACAAGACAGAGATGCCCTCTTTCACCACTGCTATTCAGCATAGGCCTTGAAACATTAGCCAGAGCAATTAGACAGATGAAAGAAATTAAAGGGATACAAATAGGAAAAGAATTCAAACTATCATTATTTGCCAATGACATGATTCTATACTTAGAGGATCCAAAAAATTCCATAGGAAAACTTGTAGAATTAATAAATGAATTCAGCAAAGTAGCAGGATATAAAATCAACACCCATAAATCAATTGTATTTCTATACATCAGTGAAGAATCCTCTGAAAGAGAAATTAGGAAAACAACCCCATTCACAATAACCTCAAAAAATAAAATACTTGGAAATCAATTTAACAAAAGAGGTGAAAGACCTCCACAATGAAAACTACAGGACACTAAAGAAAGAAATTGTACAAGACCTTAGAAGATGGAAAAATCTCCCATGCTCCTGGATAGGCAGAATCAATATT
>CM053399.1:119942326-119955086 GCA_028644305.1 Xerus rutilus
AGAAGAAAAAGTAGGCCCAAATCTTCATCATGTCAGATTAGGACCTTACTTCCTTAACATACTTCCTATAGCCTAAGAAGTAAAATCAAGAATCAATAAATGGGATGAATTCAAACTAAAAAGCTGCTTTTCAGCAAAAGAAACAATCAATGATGTGAACAGAGAGCCTACATTCTGGGAACAAATTTTTGCCACACACACATCAGATAGAGCACTAATTTCCAGGATACATAAAGAACTCAAAAAACTTAACACCAAGAAAACAAACAACCCAATCAATAAATGGGCTACGGAGCTGAACGGATACTTCTCAGAAGATATACAATCAATCAACAGACATATGAAAAAATGTTCAACATCTCTAGCAATCAGAGAAATGCAAATTAAAACTACTCTAAGATTTCATTTCATGCCAGTCAGAATGGCAATTATCAAGAATACAAACAACAATAAATGTTGGCGAGGTTGTGGGGAAAAATGCACGCTCGTGCGTTGCTGGTGGGACTGCAAATTGGTACAACCAATCTGGAAAGCAGTATGGAGATTCCTTAGAAAACTTGAAATGGAACCACCATTTGACCCAGGTATCCCACTCCTCGGGGATATATATACCTGAGGAGTCTATACCCAAAAGACTTAAAAACAGCATACTACAGTGACACAGCCACTTCAATGTTTATAGCAGCTCAATTCACAATAGCTAAACAGTGGAACCAACCTAGATGCCCTTTGATAGACGAATGGACAAGGAAACTGTGGGATATATACACAATGGAATATTACTCAGTATTAAAAGAGAATAAAATTATGGCATTCGCAGGTAAATGGATGGAGTTGGAGAATATCATGCTAAGTGAGGTAAGCCAATCCCAAAAAAACAAAGGCAGAATGTTCTTTCTGATAAGTGGATGGTGATTCATAATGGGAGGGGGCATGGGAAGAATGGAGGAACTTTGATTGGGCAAAGGGGAGGGAAGGGGAGAAAAGGTATGGGGGCAGGAAAGATGGTGGAATGAGATGGACATCATTACCCTAGGTACATGTGTGACTGCACTTATGGTGCAACACTACATCATGTACATCCAGAGAAATGAAAAGTTGTGCTCCATTTGTGTATAAGGAACAAAAATGCATTCTGCTATCATGTATACCTAAGTAGAATAAATAAATAAAAAGATTAAAAAAAAAAGAACTTCTGCATGAAACTTGGGAGGCTACAGGACAGATGAATATCACTGCCTTCACTAACAACCATCTGGAGGACTCCAGGGTATTGGATAGAATCACTGACTACTGAAGAAAAAATTACAGTAAGGCAATGTTATTTCTCTAAGGTGTAATTAATCAATTTAGTTGTTTGTGTTTTTAGTGGGTTTGTGAACAATAGGCTAACCAGGGGCAATACCACATTATACAAACGTTTTGTTGAGTATCTATGAACTTTTAAAATAATCTAGTTTTATGGGAATGGAAAGAATGGAGGTGGGGAGGTAATCTTTTATTCGAGGATGAGAAAAGATTTAATGACAGGCATAAAAAGAAGATAGCAGACATTTCTCAAGACAGAGAAAAAGAAATACTGAATTACCCCTGGGATTAGGTCTGGAAATGTTTTCTTTACATTTTGGTGAATGCTTTGCAACTGGGAGTATGGTGGTAAATCATTTAGTGTACTTAAATCCTAAATTCTCCCAAGAAAGAAAATGCCAGGCTGATATAATGAAGTTTAGGAAGTGCTTCACAATAAAACCTGTGAAATAGCTACAAAATTTGTGGGGCCCAGTGCAAAATGAAAATGCAAAGTCCCACATCGAGGCATTAATAATTTCAAGGTGGCAGCAACAAAACAAAGTATGAGGACTCTGCACCTAAAAGGGGCTCAATGCCCAGGACCCCTCCCTGACTGTAATCAAAACAGCTTTGAGGTGCACACCTGTAATCTCAGTGGCTCAGGAGGCTGAGGCAAGAGGATCACGAGTTCAAAGCCAGCCTCAGCAACTTAGCGAGGCCCTAAGTAACTCAGTGAGACACTCTCTCTAAATAAAATACAAAAAAGGGCTGGGGATGTGTCTCAGTGATTAAGTACCCCTGGATTCCATCCCTGGTACCAAAAAAGGAAAGATCTGGAGTTTGAGCTAGTTTTGAATTCCATCCCTGACATTCTGCATCATCCCAAGAAACCTACTTTACCTCATTTCTTCTCTTGATATGTACAGTTTGGAGAATAATTTTTGCCTTCAATATTTGGAAAAAACAAGTTAGAAAATATGTGAACATCTGAATCGTAGAGCATGACGTGGCAGATAATAAAAAGAAAAACCTTTAAGAACCCTAAATGAGGAAAGGGTTAGTAGAACTGGAGAGATTGTGGATTTTCCCATTATGGGTAGTATTTCTTATATTCTTATAAAGTTGACTAAACCATTAAACAAATATCTGTTTCATGCCTATAATGTGCCAAGCAGTGTTCTAGACACTGGCCCACTGCCGACCTTGTGCAGACCAGTCCAGTAAGCGAACAGATGAAAATATAATTGTGAAGAACTGGCAGAAGGGGTATGATTTCAGAGGGAAGCTAGAGAAAACCTCTCTGAATAGGTGACATTGAAGCTGTTACAATATAATGAAGGAGGAAAATCTAGTTATAGGAAGCATATTTAGGGCAGAGAGAATCGCAAATGCAGAAGTCTTTTAAGCAGGAAAGGCATTCACCTGTTGGAGGAACTGAATGAAAATCAGTAGGCTGGAGCCAGAGTGTAAGTTGGAAAGTGGCAGCAGATGAATTTAAGGAGAAACAAAGGCCCAGATGCTGCTGCTTTTTGTAATATCCATTTCTAGACCTCATTCCAGAAATACTTTTGGAGGTGAAATAAGTCTGGATTTTCTTCTAAGCATGACTGGAATCAATTGAAGAATTTTCAGCAGGACAATGTCAGCTGAGAAATACTCTTGATGTCTCTAGGTACTTGGTGGAGAACAGTTGAAAGAGGAGAAAGGATTATTATGGAGGGAGAAAAACTGGTGGGATGCAATGAAGGTCTGGATCAGATTGGTGACTGTAGAGATGGGAAGAAATGAAACAATTTTCCTAATGTGTTTTGGCAGTAGGAACAATTGGGTTTGCAGTTAGGGTGCCTGTGAGTGTTGAGAGATGAATTGAGAATGGACCAGAAGTTTCTGGCATGGGCGACTGGGTAGATGGGAATACTCACAGAAATCATGAAGATCTGAGGACAAACTGACCTTGGAGGAAGGTCAAAAGCCCAATATTACACATGTCCATTTTAAAGTAATAGTATCAAGTTGGTTATTTGAATCTATGTGACTGGAGCCCAAAGAGATGTCAGAGTTAGAGATGATCTGGTTATTATCAATTTATCTACAAACTAGGAGTAAATGAGGTTAATTAAGATGATGTTACACAGACATGATGAAGGGTTGACCTCTTCCATAGAGAGGCCATCCAAGGAAACAAAACAACCAGAAACATGTCCAGGTAATTGTCACACAGATCAAGAGAGGAGGGACTTTCTAGAAAGGCAAAGTTAGCAAGAGCGTTAAATGCTACTGAGATAAGAGAGATGAAGATATAAGGAAGCCCATTAATTTGGCAATTTGGATCATTTATGAAATTTTCAAGAGCAATTAGTTGATAGTGATTGGGACACAGGCCATATTGGAGTAGGCTGAAAAATGAATGACAGGTGTGGGCATGGAGATAATGAGTGCATTCAATCTATTGAGAATATACCAGAGAACAGAAAATGAGCTGGGTAGCTGGGAGGGCATATGCAGTCAAAGTACATTGATGCTAATACCAAGATATGTTTGTGTGCTGAAAGAATATCATAGGGAGAGAATGATGGTGGAAGAGAGAAGGGACACTTACTAAATGCGAGCTCTTAGAGGGCCAGAGAGGATGGGTCCCGTATAAAACAAAATTACACAAAAAGCAAAATGACTCACTGGAAAGAGAACCAGGGTAAACTTATTGTCAATAATGCTTGACACTAACTACATCGTGCCTTATTGCTTGTATTTACATTTTATCTGCCCTGTATATTTCTTTTCTTTACTCTTTAACTTGCCAGAGAGAAGAACTTCTCCAATTTATATGCACGTAACTGCTGACATCTAACACAGTGTCTTGGCCATGTGTGTGGTCAATGAGTATATCAAAATGTTTCAGGAAAAAGGAATTTGAACCTAGATCTCTTTTTTTAAAAGTTGGTAGAAAAACTACCATAGGATTGTTTGCCATAAGGTGCCAAAAGACAGTTTCTTACCAATATACGAATATAAATGCAACTTGAAATCTAGGATTGCTGGATTTGGGTATAAGCAATAAAGAAATGGTCTTCACAGAAAACCAACTGGTTTGAATTCTGTGTATGGAAGTTTGATTTTGCAATGTTGAAGGTAGTCTATAAGGCATCCTTAAAAATTGGGACAAGATGGACTTTGGGTGGAAACCAAAGACAGACCCTGGTATGTTGGAAAACTATGGAGCTGTGCTTGCTTCAGTTAGGAGCAGTCAAAATCTAGAAGCTCAGGTGGCTTGAAATCACTGAGCCACTTTTGTCAACTCATCACTGACATGGCAGAGCCATTGCTGAACTTGGAGAAAAGCAGATGAACAAAGTAGGTAGTTACACCAAGGCTTGGTTGGCATTTTAATAATTTTATCTTCATTAAGAAAATATTGCTTCTCTGTTATGAAATTAGGAGCTGTTATGAAATTAGGAAGAAATAAACTGTTAGAAATAGCAGAGATTTTCTTAAATAGATTAGACAAAACTATTACCTCACTATTGGGTTAATATCCTCAATTGCCCTTTTAGATTTCTTGAAATGTATGTACTTCTTAAATTTCATAGCCTTCAAAAAGCATAATAGAAATTATTTTGATTTTATTTCTAGAAAAGCATAAATAATGTTTTCTATCTGCAAAGATTCAGTAATGAGTATAAAATATTGAGAGAAAACAAATTGCTTTCGTGGTGTTAAGCTTTAGTTCTGGAAGACTTTTGTAGAAAATGGTGACAGTAAATTACTCTCAGAAAACAAAGGAATGGTTGCTCAGAAAGCCAACTTTCTTCACTGCTTAAATGGGGTGTTTGCATCTCTTGTTATGCAGGTCACATGACAACAGGTTCTTAAAAAGGATGAACCTTGAAAACAAAAATAGTGAAATTTGACTTTTCTTAAAGAGCAATTCATAAAAAGTTCCTGTTGATGGATTTTCTGGCCTTCAGTGGTTCTTTCCTGTTTATTTCCTAAAATGTTTTCAGTTTAAATTTGTCTCTCAAAATCAAACTCTGCTGTGAACCTGAGAAGTGATTTAATGTTAGTGAAAGCAACTTACTGCAGGGAATGGAGTTTCTCTCCAGGTTTTTTTGCTTTGGGAGCTGAACAATGTTGGATTGAAATGGAAGTGCTATACTGTTCATTGAAAGTGCATATAAAGATGTTTAATATGAAGAATGTAATCTGCTTATAATTTTGTGCAAAGTTAGAAAAATTATGATTGTAACAATTTTTTTCTATTTGCCTCAACAAATGTTTTCAGTGAATAATGTGTACAGCTTCTGATAATTTGTTTTTTTCTGTTATGTTTGCCAACATGTATTCAAATGCAACTTTTGGGAAAAAAAATAAAATAATAAAAAAAAAAAAAGAAATGGAAGTGCTGGGAACTGAACAAAACTCTTAATAACGAGCTCACAGAGGATGGTCATAGAATACCATCTTTACTGGGCTCAGGTTTAGACCAAGCAGGTTTTGCTTTGTAGATCCACATTGCTTTGAGAGCAATGTGGTAATGAGTGTCTTAAAGATTGCCTATCCTCCTGATAAAGGTTGAGAAATCATTTTTGTATCACCGCTGAGCAAAATGGTATCTGGCTAGTTGTCTTAAAGGTTCAGAGATACTGGAAAATATCAAATAATGTGTCTTTTAATTATCAGCCGAATAATTTTCAAGACTGTTTCTAAGAAACCAAGCCTAGCAATGTGACATGGGTCAGCCGATGTGTCCCATTTGGGGTCCTTTTTTAATTTCATTGATTCTGGAAATGCTTTTAGCTCATTTGGAAGTCTTTTGATTTTACTACTAGATAGATCTGTCAAGTTTCTGTTATCTGTGAAGGATAAGGGGGCTGGGATTTTCAGACTATTTGGTGAGACCTCAAGTTTTCATAAAATGCATCTTGGGATTTAGGAAATTAGGCATGTGGTCAAGGGGTCATAATCCTTTGTCCTAACCCAGCAGCAAATAATGATTGAAAGTTCTCAAAGGGATGATCCTTTGAGTCAAAAGAGAAAACCATTGTCCTAAATAAAACATCCAGATAGTATTGCTGGCTGTATCTATTTATAACTGCATAAATAATTGTCACATTTTCTTTGGCATGTTCAACACTAATTACTTTTTCGTGTTTTATTTTAATGTGTTAGCATAGTCATATTATTGTACCTTATTATTTGCTGTTGTAGGGGAGGAAAAATAATTTTCTCTTTATCCTTGTAAGTTCTTATCTGACACTGCTGTAGCAAAAGACAGATTAATACGAGAACAAGCAGAAGTTTTTTAAAAATATATTTTTTTAGTTGTAGATGAACCTTTATTTATATGTGGTGCTGAGAATCGAACCTGGTACCTCACACATACTAGGCAAGCGCTCTGCCGCTGAGCCACATTCCCAGCCCCTAGAAGTTTATTGACATGTATATTTCACATATACATGGGAGAACTCAATGAGTAACTCTTAAGAGCCTGCTTTGGAACTCTTTTTTTAATATAGTTTTCATAATCATTTTTAAAATTTTATTTATTTTAAATGCATTTCAAGTTATAGTACATATATACAGCTCAATTTTCCATCTTTCTGGTTGCAAACAAGATAGAGTCACACCATTTGGGTCTTCATACATGTACCTAGGGTAGTGATGTCCATCTCATTCAACCCTTTTTTGCTACTCCCATTCCTCCCCACCCCGCCGCGTCCCATCCAAAGTTCCTACATTTCTCCCATCTGCTTTAGAACTCTTATACTGCATGTTCAACAAAGAACAATGCATTCTCAGAAAAATGATAAGACTAGGGGAAAGCACCTTGACTCTCTAGAATGGAAAATTGCATGTATGGAGAACTAATGGTAGATAAAGGCTGGGTACATAAGACAACTTCAGCAGAGTCGATGTCACATTCCCACAGCTTTTTCCTTGTCACCCTCCTCCATCCCAGCCTTACCATCCACAACACCACCTCTTGTGCTATCTCTGATCCCTTATTCTCTCCTTATCCAGACTAATACAACACAAGGAGAGTAGCTAGTGCTAAAGAGAGATGAAATATGAAAACTATGAGTCATTTCTTAGAATGAGGCATAGCAGAAAATTCTTAATGTAAATATAAAGTCAAATGGACAGTGACTGCTTGCCTATTAATAACATATTCATAGTTTGATTTAAAAGAATCAGAGTTTTCAAGATATCACTGAATAAATGTCAGAAGCTTTAATGTTCAGATCACCAGAATTATATCTGAAATATGTATCTCAATCACGGTAAGAGCATAGTTTTATCCTGACATTAATATAGACTATAAATCATTAGTTTTCCATATTATGGGAAGGAAATAAGATGAATTGGGATGATTTATATCAGAATACTTGGTAATAGTGTATTTCAAATTTTTAACTCTGAAAAATATGCTGAAATATGGACACCAAGAAAGTCATAATTTAGGATGATGCATACATTGTGATATGTACCTGTTTACAATTTTTATTGTAAATTTTTTGGGTTTTATGTTTTGCCATTTCCCCCTTCTGAAGGTTAAATTAAGAGAATCTAAGATTTATGGCCCAAAGAAATTAACTGACGAGATACCTAATTTTTCATCTTGCTCAGGAATACATTACCTCAGAACTCCATTCCTCAGGCAAAGAGACACCTACTGATTTGCAAATAAAGCTACTAGAAAATATAGTCTCTTCTAAATGTTGGAATAAATTTCTCATTCTTCAAATATTTGAGCAGCCATTTGTTTTCTTGGTTCTTTTGCGGAGGGGAACATGCCTTTTATGTGAAAAAAACGATCTTCAGAAATAAACCACATTATTCACACATTACTACTATGATAATTGTGCTGCATTAAATCCTAACTCTGAAGCTTTTCCTATTTATTCGTCCTTTAAGTTATTTTGAGAGAAAAATTGTTTTAGAAATTAGATGTTATATTAGAGTGAGCAAAACCCATAAAGGCTCCAACTGTTTACATCTTGTGATGGCTTTTCAGTTTTATTTTCCTCAGATTTGCATACTGTTTTCAAACTTCCCTTTTAAAGTCATACCACATGAACTTAAGTTCATGTGTTGGGTGCCTTATGGCTTTCAAAGTGCTGTGTGTGTGTAATTCAGTGGAGTTTTATAGATCATGATAATTTAGTTTCCCTGAGGTCATTAGTGGAGACTGATTATTTTCTGACTGCTCAGGATCTTTCCCCTTTCTGACAATACACTAATACCCTCTCCCTGATATAGCCTCTCTAGGACTATCATGTGGTACCCCCAGATTCTAGTCCTGGAGGTAGTGATAAGACCCTAAGCATAGGCATTAGAGGATCCCTTGTAGGAGACTGCTAGAGGTCAGTTCCACTCCATGGAGATCTGTTGAACTACCAGCTTCCTTTGTTCAGAGTTCCTTGGTTCTTGTCTTTCCCAGATTCTTGAACCTCCTAGAGGTTATGTGAGTTCCTGATATCCTCTTAGAAAATTCCCTGTTGGTGTAGTTTGCCAGGATTTTTCTGTTCCTTGCCATCCCAAAACAAGATATTGCTATTGTCAGAGTGGTGGAAATTGGTGCCTGGACCCAGACTTTCCAGGACTCATTATGGTCTATCAGACTGCTAACAGATATTGATTGGTTCTTTTAAAACACACTTATTAAAGCTGAATTATAAGCAATAGTTGCTCCTCTTGTTTAAAAAATGATTTCCCTGTTTTTCTTATGTCCTTCTCTTGAAGGATTTTTTTAATCTTAAAACTTAAAGAATCAAGTTAAATTTTTTTTCTGTTGGGTATTTTCTACTGACAGAACATGACAAAGAAGAATGGTTAATCAAGGACATAATCATTTGTTTTAAGAGAATAAACAGTTTTTGTGGAAGGTATAAATGGTTAGATAAAAATACATTGAAATTGTTTGACATTTGGCTTACAGAATAATCATGTCTCAAAGTAATTTTCTTAGAAAATAGTATTTCTAGTTTAGGAGTTTGTGTGAAATAATATAGTCCCAGATTAATATACACTCTAATATTTCCATCTTGCTGGCAGTTTACTTTTTTATACCCTCCTCGGGTATCTGTTTTCAATAATTCTTTTTTGCTACATCTTAGTCTATTAAATTAGATTAGGGCACTGATTTCATAGGATTATGACATAACATTTTGAAATACCAACAGGAATTAATTCAGTTAATATTGGGGTAGGCACTGTGCTAGGATGTGGATAGATATTTTTCAATAAAATAGATAGTAATTGTTCCCTCAGAAGATATGAATGGGAACTTAATAAAAAATATATGGTCAGTAAGCACATGAAAACCGTTCAGTATCATTAATACCAGAAAGAAATGCAAATCAAAATAATAATTATATAATTATACTAGGTTCCCAATGGCTTGACTATAATTAAAAAGATGAAAAATGTCAATATTGGCAAGAATGTGGAGAGATTGAAATTCAGGTCTGTTGATAGTGAGACCCTACACAGGTGCAATACTCCAGAACATGTAAGAAAATAGCTTGAAAGTTTTTCATAAGATTTTGCATACATTTAACTTATGGCCCTGTGACTTCCAAGAAAATTTTATGACACAGACTATCATGTGAATGTTCATAGCTACTTTATTTGTAAGAGCCCCAAGCTAGAAATAACTCAAATGTCCATTAATATATAAATAATAAATTGTGGTATCACTATACAATGAAATACTCAGTAATTAAAAGTAATGAATTACTGATATGCAACTATACATTTAAATCTTTTTTTTTTAAAGCTCTGGCATTAAACCCAGGACTTTGCATTTGATAGGCAAGTGCTATACTACAGAGCTACTATCTTAGCTCCTACATGGTTCAATCTTAAAAATATGCTGAGTGAGAGAAAACACAGAAGTACTTAATTCATGATTCTATTTATATGAAACTCCAGAAGAGAGCAGTTTCATCTCGAATGACAGTAGGTAAATGATTATGTATGGCTTGGGGTGGGAGTTAAATTGTGTGGGAAGGAGCAAAAACCTTTTGAGTGTGGTAGCAATATTCTATATCATGTAGTCCTTTAAAGTCTGTATAATTTTGGTAAAGCTCTTTGATTTGTACATTAAAAATTACATCTTATTCTATGTAAGTTATTCCTCAATAAAGTTACAAAAAACAGAGGTGAACACTGTCCTCTCCACCCTTTGAGTTTTAAATGTGACTACAATTAAAACGGAAACATCATAGTGCACTGGCTAGTTATATTTTTAAAGAGTATGGTTCTCTTTAGAAAAATATAAACATAAATTTGTATATCAACAATGAGATAGGATGAAGAAATTATTCAGTAAACAAAATATATTTTCTACTTATGATAAGCAATATTTTGATTGTGGAACAAGAGTTAGCCAACCCTCATGTTTTTAAGCAACTTGTGCTATGAGTTTTGGAGAAATGTTAAAACAGCAAAAATCCTCTTACGTAATAAATTGTCAACCAATAGAAACAACTTTATCAAATATAAAAAATTGTAATTTTAAATATTCATTTAATACTTGATTATGAATCTAGTAAAATTTATAGAAAAAATCACACTAATATATTAACTTTTCTCCTGCTTTCTTAGATACATGCTCTACATTAGTAAATCTTTTCCTTTGATCTACAACTTTTAACAGTTGCCAAATAGATCCTGAAAAATCCTGTGTTGTCATTCATAATAATCCTAAGAGTTGAGTTTTCTCTACTTTGAGTTAGTATCTTGTCTCTCATAAGACATCAAGGATCTTATTTATTTATTTATTTATTGGTACTGGAGATTAAACTCAGGGGCACTCAACCACTGAGCCATATCCCCAGCCCTATTTTGTGTTTTATGTAGAGACAGAGTCTCACTGAGTTGCTTAGCGCCTCGCCGTTGCTGAGGCTGGCTTTGAACTCGCGATTCTCCTGTTTCAGCCTCCCTAAGTGCTGGGATTACAGGCTTGCGACACCCCGTGCCCGGCTATACAAGACCTATATGCATTGTTATACCATATGCAACCTGAGAATTTACCTCACGGTACTCATTTAAAACACTGTTAAACTGTTGTTAACCAACGTATAGTTCCACGTTATATTTGTGACTCAGTAAAAGCAATGACTATATACAGATCATAGGGCAGAATAGATCTTTTAATAGTACTTATTCAAGAAAATAATGGCATTTTTTTTCAAGCTGGTTCTTTATATCTTCCACTTCTGTTTTCCCTTTGTGAAAGGAAGTGAAGATAATCAATGAATAAGCCGTTAAGAGTGGCGATATGAAGTATGTTTTATAACATCAAATTATGACAAGCTATTGTTATGATGAACTGATTCTTGTAATAAGGCATTGATGTAGCAGAAATAAGATCCATCATATTAAAATTTCATTTTCATGGCCTCACTTAGATGCTGGCTTCTGCCCTCAAAAGGTATCATTTTTTTTCATCTTAATAGTCTCTTTCAGCTTTGTAGACCACAGAACATGCAGCTGGCATGTGACAGGTTAGAGCTTCCATATACATTATGAAGAATGACAATACAATGGTGCAGATTAAATTTTATCTTTACACAACACAGTGAAAAGGCTATGGTTTGTTCTAGCTTTGTGAATATTACAAAGTAAAAGGTCACGCTTGGAAAGCCATTTCAGAATAATGTCAGTGGATACAGTATGAGCCCATCAGAAAGATGCTCAGTGTCTTAGTCTCTTTTGTGCTGCTATAACAGAATATCTGAGGCTGGGTAATATGTAGGCAAAAGAAACTTATTTCTCAGTGTCAAGGGCTAGGAAGCCCAAGATCAGGACATTGATAGGCTAGGGCTCTATTTGCTTCTAACAGGGTGCTCTGAGCACTGAGGGGAAAAATGTCCTCACTTGGGAATAGAACATGAGAGGCGAGCACACTACTGCAAGCACTGTTATAAGGACACTGATCCATTCCTAGTGAGTGGAGCCCTCACAGCCTAAATATTCCAAAGCATATGTGCTAACACTGTGCAGTGTGGGTTAAGTTTCCAACATGAATTTTGGAGGAGCCATCAGACCATAACCCTCAGCAAGCACATACCAAGAATGTATGTATGAATACATACCAAGAAACTCCATAAGAGATTTGTTAAGGGTGTAGTTTTGGGGACCTGACCGCCTGTGTATAAATCCCATTATCACTAGATACTAATTTTATGATCTTGGGAAAATTGAATAATTTCAGCTTGCAAAGTATGTTTTTTTTTAACTTACTGAAAAGGGAGACAATTATAGAAATTGTAACTTTGAAGCTAAATTAGATGAAGTGTATCAAGTACTTAGGACTGTACATATTCACTGCTCAATAAATACGGGTTGTTAAGGATTTTTGAATTCTGAGCTGAATACAGGACATGAAAAACAAATAGGAGAAAATAGCCAGTTTGGCATATTTAAGGCATATCTTCCATACAAATTAATATGCAGGTCATATTCA
>CM053399.1:119955586-120013065 GCA_028644305.1 Xerus rutilus
GGAATAAAGGGAATGGAAGGGCAATAGGAACAGTTGGAATGAATAGACATAATAGACAGTGGAATGAATCTGACATAATTTTCCTATGTATGTATATGAATACAACACAGTGAATCGCCACAACATGTACATCCACAAGACTGGGATCCTAACTCAAATAATTATATACTCCATGTTTGTATAACTATGTCAAAATAGACACTACTATTATGTACTAAAGAACAAATAAAAATTTAAATTGTTTTGACAAATAAAAATGAATTAGATATCTAAAATAGCTTTGCTTTTCAATTTATTTTTAGCCTAAGAAAGTAGCAAAGTGCTAGCCTAGTAAACTTGCATGCCGATTCTAATTTGTGATAAATAATTGACAATTTGACCTTGTTGGCTGAAAGGTGGCACAAACAAAGTTGCTATGAAGACCAACCATCACTGTTAGCACTTTGGTCATGTGTAGTGTGCTTTTCAGAACTCTCTTCAATAACTTGTGAGAGTGATTTGTTAATTTTTGGAATTTTAGTTTTTGCCTGTACTTGAAGGCTGTTCAGCTGGATAAATCATTTATGTTGAAAGAATTCCTAAATTATTCAATGGTCCATCATCAGGTTTGAGGATTGACTTTACCTTGACGTAGCCTTAGAAATTTTCAAATCTGGTGTCTTTTGAAATGACAGATGCTTTGCCTTCCTCCCTGTCCTAGTTATCACTGTTCAGGTTCAGCCCTTCTACGCCCCCGCCTCATAGTTTGCCTCACATCCCTCAATTACTCGTCTCCAACCACCTTGCATATGAAGTTTCTTAAAACACTACTTTCAGAATATCGTTGTTTTTTTTGAACATACAATGAATCCTCATATTTCTCATCAGTAGCAAACTTTGCAAATTGGCTTTTTTTAGACTTCTAAAACATAACACCGTTCTGTCTATTTGGAACATGCAATTGCTTTTATTAATGATATTTAGAATGTCTTTGAGTATAGACACTCAAAATATTATAAAGTTACTTATTCCATTTTATCAAAGCCTCTGGATTATGGAATTGCTTAAAATAAGAACTAGTAAAATGTATTGCCTTATGTTTAAAAATAGGACCAAACCATTTTCTTTTTGCACAGTATTAATATTTTAAATGAAATTTTAATTCTTTACCAGAAATGGTAAACTATGAGAGCTCCTTGGTTAAGAATTAGCGATGATTTCAAAAAAATCAGTTCTGAAAGTTGGACAAGTTACAATTAAAAAATTAAAATGTAAAAAGTTAAAGAATAAAAATACTTTTTATTCATCTTAAAGTACTTTAACCATGATTTCTCTTTTATCTCCTATGCTACTTTTTTCACTCAGTGAAGGAGAGAACAGGGTGAACAACACTGAAGAAAGTTAAGTAGGAAATAAGTAACAAAAATCTCCAGATCATCCTAGTGAATATTGAAGTAAATTTTGTGTATAATGTAAAAATATCTCAATTGTTTTTATTAGAGTCAAATACTTGTTGTTAGCCCCAGAAAGAATTGAAAACTCTAGTATTCATAAAATATGTATCAGCATATGTCCAAAACCAGAGTTAGATTTACATGATTCTGTCATCGTGGTTGATCTTCCTCGTAACTATGTAGCACTGTAGATTCTGAGTTCATGCTTCCATCAGATTTTAAAAGGACATTAAATGGTTATCCAACACATATTGAAGCCCAGAATTTATATCCTGTACAGGAGAAATAATAAATCATGTCCAGTAAAACATGTTTAGTAAAAAAAGAAAAAAATGCTGGAAAATAGAAGAAAGTATAGAGATTGAAATTAACATCTATTTTCTAATTATCCTAAGATAACTTGTTCTCGTTTCATACATGTCTTTGTAGCCTTTTATTTGAATGTTAGTACATTATGTAATTTAACTGTATCTACTATAACCAAACAAAATCTAGTTTTCTATGTAGTTCTTTCCACTTGGACTCTAAGCTCCATGAAGTAAGGACTTGGTCTGCTTACTGTACATTTTGCCTCTAATGTCTTGAATATTCTCTGGTTTGTGCTGGACATCAACAGGAACAATCAACTGTGCTTATTCTTCCTGTTGGTCTTCTAATTCATGTTTTTAAATGGCTATGTTATAATACATCTTATAGTTTACTATGTCAGTTCAAACATTCCCCTAATTTTGCACCATTTGGTTCTGCCATGTTTTTCGCAACAATTTTCCTATGAAGATTCTGGAACAAAAATCTTTTATGATGTATTTTATTGGGTTTTTAAAAAGATGAGTTTAGGATTAATGGAGCAAAGGGGATAGCTAAAACTATTAAAATTATTTATAGGCTCAAAGTATTTCCCTTTTAATCACTGTAATAACATTGTGGGAGAAATAGTAGTGTGTGAACCCTATTCTGTATTTGAAGAGAAATGTAAAAAGTTGTTACTTGCTCATGGTAATGGGCTGACAAAATAGAACTGGTGCCAGAACTGCACTTTTCACTATTTGCCTAAGGATTTTTTCTTGACACTGCTCTAGCTTAAAACAAAGAAAAAGCTCTTTCCAGAAGAGATCCTTGAATTTGTAGGATGAAGGAGAAACTAAAACTACACAGGGATAGCAGGCATAATTAAATTGATTTAAAGTGCAGCTTATCATGGAGCAACCAATGTCACCAGGTCATTAGTGCTTTTATTAGTAATTTTTCTATTATGAAACTTACCTGATGCTGGCTAATGTATTAAGCAAAGAGATTTACCTCAGTTTTGGAGGTTGAATGTCAAGATTGGACATTCCCATTTTTCACTCTGAGATCCTCATTGGCAATGGCATCACAGTCTTGGGAGGTGGTATGAAAGAGATAAGAAGAGAAAAGGAATTAAGAGAGATTCAGGGGCCAGAATCACTCTTTAGAATATGTACTCTTTCCAGAACTAACTAGGATTCCTGGAGAACTGTTAATCCCTTGAGGGCTATACCCTCAATGACCTAATTACTTTGTAGTAAGTCCCCATTTTTAAAAGTCCCACTACCTCCATACTAACACACTGCGAATCAAGCTTCCAGCACTTGAATCACTAAGGGATACACTGAGACCATAGCAGCGCTATTCTGGTACCTGACACAGGCTAGGGATCAAGGCATTGTTGCTCAGGTAATGCATGACACAACTTAAACAGGATAACTAGGATAAAGTTGCTTGGAAAACACATGCTATGATGAAAAACTCAGAATATTTGGGTCAGTATTTGACTTGGAAAGGAGTCTATTCTATTAGGCAAGGCTTAGATCTATATTTCAAAGCAATTTCTGTCAACTTTAAGGTTTTCTCTAATATGAATCCAATGAGGTTTGAACTCACTCAGTATTCTGGAATACATAATGTAGATTCTCCATCTTCCCCTTTCTCAGTCTCTCTATGGTAGAAGAATGAGACTTCTGAATAAATGTGTTGTAACATTAGACTCATGGGAGTTTAGGTCACCACATTCAAATTTCATTTTCTCATCTGTAATTGGATTTCAAGCTCCTTTGACTTAGGTGATTAGGGTATTAATGCCAGAATTTAAATTCTTTGTCATTCCTTCTGCTTTGAAAAGAATGTATATAAAGAAAGCCATGCAAGGGGAAAATGCCCAAATGTTCCCTTGGTGAGGTTTGCATTATTTTAGGTTTAATCCCATGAACACTCTGTCACTGTGATGTAGTATTTAATATTCACAGAACTTAGAGTGTCAAGAATCAGTTATTCAGATATGGTTTCAGGTTATCTGATTTCAGCCATTATATTTTTGTGGGTGAAAATGAAAAGCAAAGATTGACAAGTGTGATTCTGCTTAAAGGCATTGGAAAACAGGTATTAGAATAGTATTAGAAACTAGAGGGTTGTGGTTTTATCCTGACTGCCACCTGTGCCATTTTTATTTAGAATTATCTACATTAATATTGCTAAATTAATTGTGTGTTGAAATATGTTATCTTCTTTTGTGACATGAGATTATTTTTTCAATTTCACAAATTAGCATGTTTAGGTATAAAGATAAACATTGCCCCATCTCCAAAGAAATGCTTGTGTATAGTTTCCTTCAACTATATATAAAGTTTGATCCCCCCTCCCCCAATTCAGGTATTTTGTTAAAAAGATTGACTTTAATTTTCCAGACTTGGTTCTTCGAAGTGTCATTCTCCTGAACAGATATTCCCATGGTTGAAATTTCTCCACTAGGAGTGTAATAATATGACTCTTATCTAAAGATGTGGCCTTTTTTTAAATATTCCATTTAATTGTCACTATCATATAAAATAAGAATTAAAAGTTTCCAAAAACTGTAATTCCTTTATAGTCTTTAAAACTGTCATTCTTTGTATTTTTAAAAGTAGTTTGTTCAATAAAGATGTGCTTTGATAATTATTACTGATGCATAACCCTTTGTATATCAAGAATGTTTTTGAACAATATTTCTTAAAAGCAAAGTTTGCAAACTTGAATTTAGAAAACACAATTTTGCTGAGTAACCCATGATTACTTCTAAATATCAAGCCAGAACAGAACACAATTTATAAAATTGCTTGTTACCTGCATGGTTGAATCCTTCTTGTAGTCTCAGTAGCTTTTTACACTGGCCATGGAATTAAATCTAAATGGAATTAAATCTAAATTGCCAAATTCTTCTTCAAAGTAGATCTCTCATTTTCCTGGTCTCATTTTTCTCTACCTTTTCTAGATGGCTTTCATGAACTTTGTCTTCCCTTGACTTTTGACCCACTCTTCCCTAATGCATTGCCCAAATTTACATCTCATGGAAACTGTCCTGATTACAGAACATCAACTTCTAAAATTTTAGATTTTGTAATTCCATCTCTTACCTTTCTGATGAAAGAAGGGCATTTTCCCCTTCAACCATACTTTTTCTGTGGCATGCAATTTCTTCTTTGTTTCTTGTTTTGCTTTGCTTCAAACCTCTTTCTCCCTGACCCTATCATTTTAGCCTCATAAAATTAACTTCAGTGCTTTATTTCTGCATATGATGAAATTTTATTTTATTCACTTGATGGAAAACTACTAAATGATAGACTTTAGGTCACTTTTAATTGATATGAAACTTGCCCAGCACAGTTACTGTACCAGTTAGTGCTTTTGATTATGATGATAAAGAATTAACTAAGCTGGAGTTTAAGACCTTAGTCAACATTTTGGTGTCTAATCAAAATATTGATGTAAGATTCCATTAATTATTAATAGGTATAAAAATATAAAGAAAATGTTTTAATGATGTTTGGTCCTTCACTTTTGCACCAATATTCCTTGAGTACAATACTGCTGCTATCTGTTACACCACTAAAATTATTCCATAAGGCATGTGATTATTGCTTTCAAAAAGCATTCTCTCCAGAAAGTGAGGTAGTTTTGTGCTATCTGACCTTTCCCTATATAATCTATTGATTGATTTAGATAGTCCTTAGAATTTCCTAGATGAAATTTCCTAGTATTATAATTCTAGATGCTTCAGGAGTCCACAGTTCTATTGAGGAAGGCAAAGGATGTACATATAAAGCTGATAAATTCTTTTAGAAGAAATCACATAATTAAGTACTGAATTGAGTACAAGAGATTTCTATGTAGATAAGGGAAGTGCTGAAGTGTTTTGTGGAGAGGTCCGTGGAGGTCATGGATTTTGACTTGAGCCCTGTAGTAAAGGGCATGATGGGAAGAGCACTGGTAAAGTTCAGTGATTCTCAGCAGAGGTGTTCTGGGCATTGTGGTAGTACAGGAGTTCATTATGAGGGTGCTGAGCATTACAGAATGTTTAGCATCCCTGGCCTCAATGACAGCAGTATCTCCCAATTGTAGTAGAGATCAAACTCGACACAGTTCTAAAATACTTGCACTGCCCAAAGTTGGGAGTCATATTTGGGACATGCCACTTTCTTGATTTGAGACCTTCCCAGGCAGAGTGAATTATGCTGTATAGTAGGAGGTAAAATATTTATTGATAATGTAACATGTTATAGAAGAATACATTGACTTGAGTGCTTTTAAAGGACAGGTTGGATTTTTCACTTGAAATTATTTCTCAATCTAAATTTTTCAGTTAACCAGGAGAAACTATTAAACTATTGTGGATTAATGAAAAAAAAATCTTGGAAATAGCTAGATCATATGTCATCAGAAAGACTGAGCTGTGTGAGGACAGCATTAGGCAATAAAATATAACATTCAAATTGGTGAGTTTCCAGAAAAATTTGTTAATGAGCCATTTGGGGCTGGAGAAAATACTTGCACAATTAGTGCAATTTTCTCCCTATGGAGAAAATACTTGCACTATTAGTCTTGGAAACCTGTAGTCTCCATGCATATTTATAAACTATGTATAATTATACTGTTAATCCAATATGCTCATTTATATAAAAATTTGGAGAATACCAAATATTTTGAAAAAGACACTAAAAATTCAACAATGAGGGATTCTTCTTCAAAATGTATTTTCTATGGTTGAAATCATGCTATGCAAACAATTTAGTTTCCTATTTTCTTTATTTAAAATTATGAAAATATTTTATAAATATACTGAAAATTCTTTACTATTTACAATGCATCAATAATGAAACATTTAGTGTAAATGATTGAGTCAGTTGTAATATATTCTTCATTTATCAGTTCTATGAATTTTTTTTCTATTTTCAATGCCAGAGGATCAAACCCAGGTCTTACACATTCTGGGCAAGTGCTCCACCACTGAGCTTTACCTCCAGCCTTTTGTGAAACATTTTATGTTAAATCAACTCTATGCATAGGCATTGCTAATTTTCTTTTTCTTTTAATAGTAGTTACTAATCTCTTGCATTCCTGCATCTCTTTGAGGGTCTAGGAAAATCAGTGGCCTGCTTCTCAGGAAAAGGCATACATACACATACACACATTTTTTTTTTTCAGTATTATAAGGCAGTTTCTAGACCTCCTGAAGAGTATGGATCCCTTAAGGGAATATAGATCCTATATTATGAATTCCTATTGTTCAGTGTGAATTTTCTTTGAGCTATGGGGAAAGTCAGGGGAAGAATTAATGGTAGAATTGAGACATGTGTCATTGGTCTCTGCAACTTGATGATCTGAGTGTGCTGGGTGGTATACTGCTGCCAACTATTTGGCACTCTGAGGCCATCTTTATAGTTGTTTTTTCCAGGCCATTGTACCAGAACCTTTCTATTGATGGAATTGCTGTGTGGCTTTGGAACTGTATGAAGAGTTGTTCAGTTATTAACTTGGGTAGACATTTTCAGGGTCTGGTGACAATTCTCTCTATGGACTCTGCTGGCTTGGTGCTCAATTAAAAAGTATCAAAAGATTTCTTCTTATCATTCAGTTACTTTCCTCCTTCTAATTGATATTCCACTCCAAAATGAAGCTTTACCAGACTTTCCCCACAAGCACTCTTAAATAGCACTTACCAGCATTTCCGTGGTCTTTTCATGCCCTGTCATTGTCTCAGCTATTTTGTTCTTTTGAGCCTAGGTCAGGAACTCTCCTGGGACATGAGAAAAGACACAAATATTGTTTTCACAATACATGGTGCTTCTCATATTGTAGTATGCCATTCAAAATCTGTGGAAGCACTGTGATCATTCTCAAACCTCAATTCTATACATTTCCTTGACTGTTTAACTGCAATGGAAACTGGAGGCTATTATACTAAGCCGGTCCCTGCAAAACCAAAAGACAAATGTTCTCTGATATGTGGATGCTAACACAAAATGGGGAGTGAAGGTGGAGAATAGAAGTTCATTGGATTAGACAAAGGGGAGTGAAGGGAAGGGAGGAGGATGGGATTAGGAAAGAGGAGAATGAATCAGATATAACTTTCCTATGTTCATATGTGAATTTTCACTACCAGTGAAATTCTACATTGAATAGATCTAAAATTCAATTCACTTTTTCCACTTTTCTTACTTTATTGGTCTGAATCACCCTTTTTTCCTTCTACATCACTCCTATCTCTCCAGACTTAAAGCTACCCAGTCATGTCTTCATCTCACTGGTCAGTTAGAACCTGGTATCTAATTCTTCCTAGAAAACACATCTGCTATGATTCATTTCTTCTTTTAATTCATATTACTGTAGGGCAGTAATTTGTGACTTAGATTTGTTGCCTTTCTATATTGTTCCATCTTCCTACCAAATAACCTTCTAAAACATTATTTGGATCACATTATACATGTACTCTAAAACATTTAATGGTTCTCCATTTCCTGGAGGGTAAAGTGCTCTCAGTTGAATAAGATTCAACTAACGTACTTCAAATGCCATTCTCCATGCTCTAGAGGGTACAAGTGTGGTTTAGATGTGGTCTCTTAAACTCACAGCATAGTAGGAAAATCAAGGTGCACACAGTTAACTATAGTGTGAAATAGAAGGTTCTTTAAGTCTTGAGAGATACACAGAAAGTTCTTTTGAATTTGAGAGGACAGAGTGACGATAATTCCTTCTGAATAAAAAACATCGGGAAGGCTTGGTGGAAGATACAGCATTAAAGACACATCTCAAAGAAAAAGAATTTAGATGATGAGAGAAATAGGGCAAATGGCTTGAAAGTGCAGAGGTTAATATGAAAAGCGACCCATACTGAGTCAAGGCACATTTGGGCAATGTTAAGTTGTTCAGTTCAAACTTGCTAGTCTTATGTTCAGGGACATCCAGACAGGCCTAGCTTGCTTTCTGGATGTCTATCTCCTAGCCACACTGATCTATGCCTCCCATCTGACAGGCCTTGGTTTCTTTCTCTATGCCTTTCCTTTGCCTTTCTATTAGTGGCCTCTCAATTTTCACTTTAACTGAAGTTCATAGATGTAAGTCTGATGTTCCAGTTCAGAAGATGTATTTTTTTTCAGTAGTACAATGTTTGCTTTTAAATTAGATTTCAGTGCCTGAATGTGGGACATATACTCTCTAGTCCACCACTTTCCCTCTATCTTTAAACTTTTTTGTTATGGAACTCTTTTAATTGCCTTTGTAGTTCCTACCCAAGTCTTGTCAACATTTGAATTTGCAATCACTCTTGCGCAGAGTGAGATAAGGATCTAGTTTCAGTCTTTTACATATGTTAAATTGTTGAAGAGACTGTCTTTCTCTAGTGTTAAGTTTTTGTCACTTTTGTCAAGAATCAGATAACTGCAGCTGTATGGTTTTTGTTTCTGTTTTCTCTCCCATTCTACTGGTCTATAAGTCTATTTTTATAATTGAAGTTCTAGATTTGTGATGCCTCCAGTTTTACTCTTCTTGCTCAAAATTACTCTGGTTTTTATGAGTCTTTTGTCATAAAGTTTTAGGATTTTTAAATATAGTTCTGAGAAGATTATCATTAGTATTTTTATGTGGACTGCATTGAATCTATAGATCATTTTGGTAGTATGGCTATTTTAATAATATTCTGTCTATCCATGAACATGGATGTCTTTCCACCTTCTGGTATCTTCTTTGATATATTTTTGTAATTTTCCTTATAGAGATCTTTCATACCTTTGGTTAGATTTATACCTAAGTGTATTATTTTTTGAAGCTATTTTGAATGGAATTGTTTTCCAGATCTCTTAGCATATTCAGTATTGGTGCAAAGAAATGCTACCAATTTTTGTGTGTTGATTTTGTATCCTGCTACTTTGCTGAATTTGTTTAACAGCTCTACAAGTCTTAGTATTCTCTTAGTACAGGATCGTATCATCTACAAACAAGGACAATTTGACTTTTTCCTTTACTGTTTGTATCTCTTTTTCTTCTCTTTCCTAATTGCTCTGGCTAAAGTTTCGAGGACTGTATTGAATAGCAGTGGCAAGAGTGATCCTGATTTTAGAGGAAATGCTTTTTCTCCATTCAGTATGATGTTAGTTTTGTGTTTGTCATATATGGCCTTTGTAATGTTAAGCAAAGTTCCTTCTGTCCCTCATTTCTTCAAGGTTTTTTATCATGAGTAGGTGTCGAATTTTGTCAAAGGCTTTTTCTGCATCTATTGCAATGATCATGTGATTTTTGTCCTCTATTCTTTTTATATGTCATATTAGGTTTATTGATTTGCATTTGTTGAACCATCCATACATCTATGAAATGAATTTAATTTGATCATGATGTAAAATCTTAATGGTTGTTGAATTTCATTTGCTAATATTAAAGGTTTTTACATTTATGTTCATCAGGGATATTAGTCTGCAGTTTTCTTTCCTCTAATTGTCTTTATCTGGTTTTGATATGAGGGTAATACTGGTGTCATAGAATAAATTTGGAAGTGTTCTCTCCCTTCTTATTTCACGGAATAATTTGAGGAGCATTGGCATTGGTTCTTTAAAGGTCTGGTAGAATACAGCTGACAATTCATCTGATCCTGGTGTTTTCTTTGTTGGAAGGTCATTTATTACTGCTTTAGTCTCATTGCTTGTTATTGATCTTTTTAGGTTTTCTACTTCCTCTTGGTTCAATTTTAGTACACCATATGTGTCCAGAAATTATGTATGTCTTGACTCCCCCCCCCATTTCCCCTGTAGCTGATGGAAGTGACTTTTGCCTTCTCTTGAAGTTCTTCTCTAATTATTTTTTTTTTATGGCCATCAGCTGGAAATTATGTATGGTTTGAAATATCTCTATATTGAGTAATTAAATTCCTTAAATGTTTTAACTGTCATGCCTTGTCTCTTCAGCAAGGTAAGGAGCTACACACATTTAATAACCTTATGTTCAGCATCAGTGCAGCAAATATATTGAACTATATAAAAAAACTTACCACTTTGGTTTGTCCAATGATTTAATGTCAGCAATTTTAAATGATTTGACATAATAGTCAAAATTATTTTTTCTAATTTGGAAACCTATGAAACTTCCCCCAATTTTTTTTATTCTATGACTTCGCACTAACTTATTTAGTATCCTTCACATGGAAAAATTCAAATAATATTTAATAGAGCTTGATTATTATATCTGTAAAATAGAATTTGAAAGTCATTTTAATCTAGGAACAATAAACATTAACTATAATTAGAGAGTAACTTTTTTTTGAGAAAAGATAGTACCTTTAAAATTCTCTTTACATATTTTACCAATAATCTCTTTTTTTCCCCCAAGACATAAAGAGAAGTAGAAAATTATAGATGCTTGAGTGTCATTGTATTGTCAGCTATTTGAACTTGAGTTCTAGTTCGAGACAAGTCGCTTCATCTTTTTAGTTTGCTTCTTGTGTAAAATAGAAATAAAGGCAATACTCTTCTCACATGTCTGTTGGGCAGATCAAATGAGATAACTCATACGAAGACACCAAAGATGGTGCCTAGTACATAAAATACAATCATGTTCATTTCTCTCCTTTTTTAAAAATTTGTTCAAGCAAGGATGGTCTTATGGAGAATGTTAGTGAAAAATGAGAGTAATTTGCAATCAAGGCTATAGAGAAGTTCATGTTTGTTACACTTGTTCTATTCCTTTGAATTTGCTTAATAACTATCTCTGGCCTTGTGTCTCAACACCTTTGCCTCTTCATTCTCTTGTTACTTCTTTTATTCTAGCTAACTTCAAGTCTTTTTTTAATCTTTGTTTGAGCTTTAATTTCCCTTGCACTCACTAGGACATATCTCTTGAAAGTATTGGGTAATACTTTCTCCTTTACAGCATTTTTAACAATTGCAATGTAAAAGTCATCATGCAGTTTAATGCTTTCATATCTCCTCCTTTGCTGGATTTAAAACTCCAATACACTGATCATGCTGGTTTTATTCACTACTGCATCTGCAGAACCAAGCTTAGAACCTGGGCCATACAAATGAAGTATCTAATAAGTATTTGCAGGATCAGTAGCTGACTGACCTACAGAATTTCTAGATAGAGACCTAGAGTGGTGGATGAACAATTAGGATGGAGTAGGGATCTGTTAAATCATCACAAGGTAATTTTATAGCTATACATTTTCTAAAAAGGGCATTATTGCTTCTGGTTGTGGAGTTGGTAGAAAAGAGAAACCTGTCTTTAGCCAAACTGAGGATATGAACTCTGCATTCACATTCAGAATGATCAGAGTATAAAGATTTGCAAGTAACTTAAGCTGAAGTTTGGAGAACTCCTAGAAACACAAGTGCTCTTCAGAGCCAAGTTCAATTGTTGACTCACATAAGCAGAGTCAGAGATTTAGTTATGATGGTTCTATTAAGTTTCCCTTGTATATGTGCATAACAAACTTGACACAATGAAGTTCTTCTTCTTCTCCCCTCTTTCTCTTTTCTTTCTTTAAATGAATGAATTCCTAATATCTTTGCCTTCAGTTTTGTTCTGTGTGCCAGTGAAATTGATCTATTGATCCATTTATCAGTCTATTGATATCTTTATCTATATGTATGTTTCTCACATGTGGATGTACATAGATATGTATGGGTGTATGTAATTGTATATATGTTTATCTATATATGTATTTTGTCAATTTCACTTTGTCCAAAATGTTTTGTGATTTCTATATGGGTTAATTTCAGGTGGAGATGAGATTTTTCTGTTATTTTTATCATATAACACGTTGTGCTTTGTTCTTTGCTGTAAGAAGCTATTGCTTTGCTATAATTCTTACAGCAGGATCTGATACTTTTCCGTGGCCAGACCTGTTCACATTATTTTAAATCTCCAGATTTCTCATTTGGATTTCTGAAAAACAGTGGACTCTGTTGATCCCTAGGCTCTAGACTGCAAATGTGCATTTCCTCAAATCGTTAGGGTAATCACTCCTGGGGAACAAAAGCCACATTAGGGAAATCAAAGACAAAAAATCTTTTCTGTTGTCAAGATTTAAATGACTTCACTCTGAAGCTAAATTCTCCCTTGGCTGATATATGTAGAGCTGTTTAAAAATTTAGAAGCCAGTAAAAGGTGCTTATAGGCCCTAACATACTGTATCAACTCTTCTCAAGGCTGAAGTAGGTAGACATATAGGAACATGAATTAATTCTGCTTCACCATTAATGACTTGCATTTTTCTTCTGGGATTTTTCCATATTGTTACTGACTTTCCTTTGTACATCCAATATTATGAGTCTGAGATAATACTGCAAATTCCATGCACGTACTCTAGAGCTCTATCTCAGAAATTTTATGAAGGATTGTGGTAAAATTTTCTCTTTTCAATTTTTATTTTAAGTGCTTCTCATAGTCTAGGCTTAATTCAGCTCCCTCAGACAAAAGTGATTAGTAGTCAGATTTTGTACTTTTGAAAAAAGAAATGATGCTTTTCGACTTTTTATTCTCTTAAACTTTGTGTGCCTCTGTGTTTACATATGAGGTTGTGGAAAGCATGAAAGGTGAACCCAAAGTAACTGGTGGCTCCTCCTTCTTCAACTACATACAGTGAGAGCTGCCAAGATCTTCCTGACAGTGGAACAGAAACCCCAGACTAACAAGCTTTTGATTACTGTGGTTTATTTGAAGATGGGGAAAAAACCCTTCAACTTCTTAGAAACAGAACTGTCCAAAGAATATTATTTGGCAATGGAAAAGTTATTGGAGAATGTAAATGAGTATATTTTGATGTGGAAATATATTTTCAACATAGATTTGAGTGGAGAAGATGTTATATCATAATTTGTCAAGTATGATCTTACTTTTACCCAGAGGGGAGTTATATATCTTATATCTGTGTGCCAGTTTTAATGTATCTCTCTGTGTTAATGAATATGCATTTTTTATTTTTTTAATTTATTTATTCTACTTAGGTATACATGACAGTAGGATGCATTTTGATTCATTGTACACAGATGGAGCACAACTTTTCATTTCTCTGGTGTATGTGATGTAGAATCACATCATATATGTAGTCATACATAAAGCTTGGGCTATGATGTCCATCTCATTCCACCATCTTTGATGCTAATAGTGGTCATCTCTGGAGATGGTATTTTGGTTTCTGATGTTTCTGGAAAAAAAAAATTATAGTGAAGGGCTGGGGTTATGGCTCAGTGGTAGAATGCTTGCTTAGCACGCGTGAGGCACTGGGTTTGATCCTCAGCACCACATAAAAATAAAGATATTCTGTCTACCTACAACTAAAAAATAAATATTTTTAAAAAATTATAGTGAAAGCAGGGTTCTATGTGTTATGCATTGTTAAGGCCTTATCTGAATTATTTCTTTTCTCACATGATTTAAGATTATACATATTTAAATAAGTAATATTTGATCAAAACAATGAAAAACATTATTTTAAAAGAATGGTGCTTTTTTCTTTTACTTTGCCAATTACACTGAAAGCAAGGTATATAAACAACAGGTATTTGAGAAATTGTGGCATTAATATTCCTTTTTTCATGAAATTGTCTTTTTTTGTATTCTTGGATTTTAAGAAATCTCTTCATAGACTCAATTTATAGATGCAAAATACTATGGCTCCTGGTTTATATTAAGATGTGATATTTAGGGTCCTGTCACTTTTGACCATCTGTGCATCTGCCCACACAAGCTCCCTCCCTGAGAGATAGCCTGCAGATAATTTCCTGCTATCAAATATAAATCAGCTTCTGAGACCTGGTTTTATTAGACCATAAGGATTTAGAACTCAGAAATCATGATGTTTGACAGCCTGTAGCTCTGGTGTCCTGAGGCTGTTGAGGAAACTTCTTACCTGCTTACTTTCCATCCACGATGGAGGAAACATTGCCCTAATATGCGATCCGAATTTGAAGTCAGGACTGATTTGTCTCCTTATAAACTTGTAGATCATCGAGCTGTTTGTATTCAGTTTTTCTCCTGAAAAATTTTGACCTAACTTCTACTGCTGTGTTAGAGAACTTCACCGCGTGCTGAGTGGGTGCCGTCTACAGGAGAAGCAGCGCATCAGCATGTCTCCTAGCATCCTGACTGTTGCTCAGCATTTGCTCTCTGTGCCAATGGAAAGTCACATACCAGGAAAGGATAAATGTTTGTATTTGTGTACATGTCTGTCAGCCAGCCACATGATAAACTCAGACTCAAACTAATTTTTATAGAACATTGTCATTTTCTTCAGTAATTTTATAATATATTCATAGCAAATAATATAGAAGATTATTTGCTATGAATTTGCATTTTGAGGCCTGATCCATGGATTAAGATACTGGCCAAATATATAATGGCTGATCTAGTATTACTAATACACTAAACAGTATTATATAGTCTTCTTTTTCTCAGCATTACTAGTATGAAAATTAATGTATGTTGGTTATATACACACTCAATGTCCAGTTGACGATCAGACATACCAATACCTTAGTATTGCACAGATACTACAAAGCCAACTTTTCTGTATTTATTCTCATCAGTTCTCTTACGTTAGCCCTTCTGAATGTATTTCCTTCACATATTCCCTTAGAGAATAGCATGCCACTCTTCATCTCTTTTCTCAACTAAGTCAGAAATCTTGCACTCATTCTTAATTCCATTCTTTTCATTGCAAATTCCATACCATAACAAACCAATCACTATTTCTTGATGATTCTATGCCTAAATATATTAAGTATATCCGGGTACAGTGGTGCATGCCTGTGATCACAGCAACTTGAGAGGCTGAGGCAGGAGGATGGCAAGTTTGAGGATAGCCTCAGCAATTTAGAGACTCTCAGTAATTTAGTAATACCCAGTCTCAAAATTAAAACAAAAAGAAAAGAAAGAAAAATATGGCCTGGGGATAGCTCGGTGGTACCAATACCAAAAAACTTAAAAAAAATTAAAAATCATTTTAAAATAACAGATAATCTGAATGTCAATGTAGTTAGTGACAGGTACATTTGTATTTTAGATGAAGGCTAGTTTTAAAAATGAATGACTGTTATGGTCTGCTTGTAACATGATTGGCAATGGTAAGGACTATGAAAAACTGAAGAATAGACATATGGAAGTTTAATCTGATTGTTTTTAGGTCTTCCAATATTTTATGAGAGGTTAAATATCTGGATCTTTGTGTCAACTTCTGATTTTTAAAAGTAAACTTCTAATTCAGGTAAAGATATACCAGGCCAATTAAGATATATATCTGATATATCAAATTTACTAGTAGGCTGTTAATTTTTGATTTGGGTATATAAATCAAGTTTGACAAGTTTCATGTACATTTAAACTGTTTCTTTTTATAAGCATTTATTAAGGAAATAACTTATCTCTCAGAAATTCATTTTCTAGATTATTTGAGAGTACTGAAGAGATAAACATAATATTCTACCTCATATTCTGGGAATATTTTCTGGAACCTCAAGAACAAACCTCTGTAATCCAGACTTAGGGCTCCCTGTATTCTGCTCAAAGCTTTAGAACTTTATCCTCCCTTTATCAAGGGATGAGTTTCTTTTCATTCCCCAAATGGGATTTTGTAACTGTCTCCACTGAGTTATCTCAAAAGACAACATTTTGTAATATTTTGGTTACAACCAGAAGGGACAGACTTAAATTCCTAACATTAATCTTTTTCTCTTTTATTTGAAAGATTTTACTTAACTGTGGAATGCCTTTTATGACTTGATTGTTTTAAAATGACATTAGAAATCTTTGATTTTAAACTCTTGAGAGTACATAAACAATTTTAAGGATCACCTAGGATTCTATTAAAATAAATTATTCCTGATATTGCGTTCATTGCACAGGATTTGATGAACAATATAAACTGTTACATTTAGGTATAAAGCACAAAGAATTTTGTTTTGTTTTCTGACAGTGCCTAAAAGCCCTAAGATTGTGAAGGGTTAGGAAAATCACAGCTGAAATTTCAGTGGTATCTATGGGAGCCTCAAGGAATAGAAAGGCTAGTGACTGGCAGTTTCCATGACAACAACGGAATTTTCAGGCTAGAAAGATGTGTAGGTTACACCATCAAATGTGCCAGAGATTGGTCTCCATGACGACAGCAGTGTGAACGGGGAAATGTATGCTCATGAGATTTTGTTTTATAAGCCTATTGGGTTATTTTAGAAGTAAATCCTTGCCAAATCAGTATCTTTTCAATTGTTTTACTTTTCATTTTTTCTAAACATATAGTCAAAATAAGAGATTTCATTTGTTCTGCTCTTTTAGAGAAAGTAAGGTTCCTTAATATTTGTTTTACAAAAGAGGTATTGATTTGCAAATAACTCCTGTGGCAGGATTTGAAATAAAGAACCCAAAGATTGCAGATTTTTCAAATGTATTGACTTAGAAATTTAAACATTTATTTCAGAGAGCAGTATCTCCAAATATAAAAATAACTACAGTGTTATTTAAACTTTCTTATGTTTCTGAAGATAAATCAACAACCTGAATGCATAAAATACCGAAACCTACTTCTTTTGCATCAGGAAGACAGGATCTATTACAGCATTCATAGAAGAGAAGAATACTTAAAACTAATACTTAAGTTCTTCCTATGTTTGTTTGTCATAGCTTTTAGTGAATTTTTCTTCTTGATATCTTTTGAAAACCCTAACTTAAACGTAAGGTAATGGACTTGACTTATAGTATGTTGTATCCATATTTAATGATAGATAGATGACATTAGTGAAAGATCTACTCAGTCCCAGAAATAAATGCCTAAGGGTTAAAACACTTCATGAGGCCAGGTGCAATGGAGCATGCCTGTAATCCTAGCAGTTTAGGATGCTAAGACAGGAGGATCGTGAGTTCAAAGCCAGCCTCAGCAAAAGTGAGGTACTGAACAATTCAGTGAGACCCTGTCTCTAAATAAAATAGAACATAGGGCTGGGATGTGGCTCAGTGGTCAAGTGCCCCTGAGTTCAATCCCCGGCATCTTCCCCATCCAAAATAAAATAAAATAAAATAACAACACTTAGTGAACATGTTTTGATTTGGTTTCATGGGCAGATGCTTGTGTAATTTTTTTTTTAAATTTTCTTGGTAAGTTTGATTTGTTTTTGCTAGTGAGGAAATGTTAAATTTAGAAAACTGTGAGTAGAGTTAGGAAAAGCAGAGGAGGCCGGCCTGGGCTAGTACTGGCTGGGAGCAGTTAGAACTCCTTGGTCAGAAGGGACAGTGGGACAGAGGCCATCCCAAAACTTGGAATAGCTATGGGAAAAGGCCACCTGACAAGAGCTGGCACTTTTCATTGAGGGGCCCAGAAACTAACTTGGAGCAGTCATTGAAGAAGCTGGGAGCAAACCATTCTCTGTCCTCTCAGTCTCCTGAGCCATAGGGCAAAGACACAAATAGAGGGAGTCCATAAAGGTTAGTCCAGAAGGGCACAGAGAAGGAAAGGAAAGGTGAAAAATGACTCTGGAAGAGCAAACACAACGTGCAGCACACCAGAATGACATATTTCAAAGTGTCAAGAATGAAAACGAAGCTGGGTGCAGTGGAGCATTCCTGTAATCCCAGCAGCTTGGGAGGCTGAGGCAGGAAGATTGTGGGTTCAAAGCCAGCCTCAGCAAAAGTGAGGTGCTAAGCAACTCAGTGAGACCCTGTCTCTAAATAAAATACAAAAAATAGGGCTGAGGATGTAGCACAGGGGTCAAGTGCCCCTGAGTTCAATCCCTGGCACTCGGCCACCCTCCAAAAAAGAATGAAAATGTCATACATATACACATCTACATAAATGTGTGTGTTTGTAAATTAGAATGAGTTGAGTGATATGAATACTGACAAACATAGAGAAATAATTTCCTTTGTGCTCTGTCAAAAATATAAAAAAGGAAAATTAAATGTTATTAATGTGGAATATTGATTAAAATCTTTTTAAAGTAATGGGTTCCATTCCTTATTATTGATAATCATTTATCCAATGTCCACTTGACACTATATAATGCTGTTTGGGGCTTATGCCAAGTAAGTAAATAATAATGCCCCTTTGAACAATACTGGAAACGATTACTAAAATAATAGTGGGCATTATTTTAATGTGTATTCTTTGCCTTCAGAAAAGGTATTACAGATGGTCTTGGTGAGTGGTCAGTGACTGTAATACCCTGTCTCCAAGTAAGGGTAAAGAAGTATAAAGATGAGGAACATGGAGAGAATATCTAATAATCCCCTTGTCCAGAACTAAAGCCATCTCAATATTAGAGAAAGCAGTGTTGCATAGTGAATTTATGGGCTGTGTGATAGTCATACATTCAAATATTAATTTGCTTTCTTGTTGAGCAAATTTAACTTTTGAACCCCCATTTGCTTCCCTGTGAGCATGGCCAATAGTGGCTTTGTTGTTATGTTGGTAGCACATATATACTGCCAAATACTAACATTCAAAACATGGTAGCTAGTAATCAGAACAGTTTCATGCTGATTTTCAATCCAACTGCAGGTACCTTTTCACCTTTGAACTTGGCAGTTGCCTGGAGTTCCACTTCATTGTTGCTGGAAAGTATTAAATGACCCAAAGGCCCAGTCATTGAATTGACCACATCCTGACTTGACCATATGCGGGGAGCCTTATTTTCCTCTTCACTTTGGTCCACAGGCTGTACCACCTGCTATTTACTACCTCTGTGATTTTGATTATATTCATCCTCTATCTGGGATAAATCCTCTTTTGTTTGTTCTCCCAATCTGAATGTCTTTAGTTTTTAAGATTTAATTCTAATATTGCTTCTTCTCCCTCAAACTTCCCTATTATGTAGCACTTTGGTTGGCTATTGTAGGTTCTGTCATATACAATGTAACTGCTTAGGCTGCCTGAGGGCATCTGATGTTACTCTATTTGAGTGACGCTTAAGGGCAGTGATGATGTCCTATAGTAAGTAGGGACTTGGCTGGCCCTTACCTCACTCTGTTCATCTCGATGTGTGCATAATAGCCTTCTGATGGGTTGAGAGTAGTTCCAGCCCTTCATTTTTACACCTTCTTTCCTTATTATCTGGCCAAGCTGCAAATTTCTTCTGTTAAGTTGTAAGTACCTCTGGGTCAGGATGCTGAGTGCTTCTGAGGCCTTGGCCAAAGGTCATGGGACTGCTCTTTCCCTGCCTAGATCCTAAGTTGCCAAGTAGGTTTTATGATATAATGAGTGAACGATTTAGAAACTAAAGAGAAAGCTCAAGGGAAATGAACCTTTCAAGTAAAGTCACTTGTATTTTCTATGTAAGATAATATTAAATAATAACCAGATATTAGTCATAACTCTGTAGTCTGCTGATAGTTTCTTTCCTGGGAAGATCTGTCTACTTCATGAAGAATGGATTAGAGGGGTAAGTCCATGGCCCAGCTCTGTGGACCTGAGTGAGTTACTGCTTCTCCAGGACCAGGATGACCTGTCACTCTGAATAGTCAGTAACATGATTAGCAAAAATGAGAACAGATTTACATTTTTCCATTTTCAGTCATGGTGCTTGAGAGTTGGGTTAACTCATCCTATAATTGGCAATATTACAAATTCACAAACATGAGTGATTTCTTAGAATATAGGGAGAGATTTAAAGCATTTGCGAGTTATTTTATTTCCTCTTTGTTGTATACCTTGTATACATTCTAGTTTGGTCCATACTTGCTATATCAAGCTCCAAAGAATATCAACGACATTTTAGCAGCCTCTCATTTTCTAGGGAGAATTTCCTTAAGCAAATAGCCCAGAAGACTACTGCACATCAAAGAAAAACTAGAGTTCTTCCTAATATGGGGAATGGTCAACCCTAATAATTTCAAATTACTTTTTGATAGGCAAGTACACATATAATCTCAGAAATACATTGATAGAATCTGCCTTGCCTCTCCTTAGCTTAAAGTTAGAAGAAAATAGAACCAGGGATCAAGGAATGAATGCATGGCAATGCATAGTGGTTAGTAAGAGAACCTTAGACATACCTGGGATTACTGGAATCTGCTGTAGAAGTGAATGACATGCTGATGCTGTGGCTTCTCTTGATACATTTTCTAAGACCAGTACCAGAAGTTGGACTCCTTCCCTGTTAGATTCTAAAGTCATTAGGGTCAAGGCATGTTTGATTTCTAATGAATATATAATCTTATGCCTTTCAACAAATAGTCTGACCAAGTATTTCTTTGGATTTAAAAAATGAACTCTGGAAAAGAAAGAACATTCTGTAGATCAGTGATTTACAACCATGAGTGTGAGAATCATCTGCAAAGCTGTTGCATCACCCAGGGCTCACACCAAGTCAATTAGTTTATTTTAGGTATTTTTTATAAACATCCCCAAGTGATTCAAATTTGTTGTCAAAATTAAGTCATTACTCTGACAGTGGTATCAACATTTATTTCTTACCATAATGGAAACTCAAACTGATCAGAAATGTCTGGTTTATCTCACCAATCAAAAAATACTGAGAAACTCTGGGAGTTTTGGTACTTTTAAAATCACATAAATTACTTATTAGATATTTAACCTTTAGTGTATCCAAGTTTAATAGGACACATATCAATAATAATGTAAGCCGAAAAATAGGACAGGTACTATTTTTAAAACATTGATTTTTTTTAATGAGTAAATATTGAATGGTGGGAAAAGATTCCATGATGTGTAATTGTTGAATAAGCTTCCTAAAAATGAGATTGAGAAATATGAAGAAAATTCTCTTGCAAAGTGTTATAGAAATATTGAAATGGAAGAATATTGTAGCATGAGAGAGATTTTGAGAGAATGTGCTATATTTCTTAGTGGGAATTTCTTCAGAATAAGTTTCAAATGATTGACTGCTTGGATTCACTATATGATTTGAATTATATAGAATCAAATATCCATATATTTGATTAGTTAAAATTAAACTCATAGCTTTCCAGTAAATACTTTCCAAATAGCTTTCCAATAAATGCTGATTTGAATTATAATTGGATATCAAATTAATACCTGAAAAAGAGTTGCCATTTATGTACACTGAGTGTGAGTAGTATGTAAGGGATGACATGCAAAAATAAGAAAGCAGATCATATGTATATTATATTCTACACATACTAAATTTCCAAGTAACAGTTGTGGTATTACTCTGTTACATGTAGTTGGGAGGGGAGTTGGTTTGGAGGAAGGAAAGGGAGGAATGAAGTTTTACAAAACCTTTTGTATCAATGAATTTTTAAAATTATATTCTAATTAACCTAATAATTTAGTATCTTTTAAAATGCAACAATATATTGTTTAACATAAATAGAGACACTAGGTTAAATATAATTGGTTCTCTTTAAGATTAAGGGTTTTATTAAATGTTAAAGTCTGAGCAACAATTCAACTCACCATACTTATTGCTTTTTTTTTTTTTTTTGGAGAGAAGGGTGGAGGGGGGACGAAATCCAGGACTTCCTGCCTGTGATGCATGTGCTTTACCTGTGCAAACCCTCAACCCACCATATTTTTAACACTCTCCTTCAGCCTAACCTTTAAATCCTGCTGCCTAGAGTTGGAAAGCAACAGAGCTTGGGATCTGACCTCATTGCATGGATAAAACTTAGGGTTTTATTTTTCAAAATTTAATGTAGAATAGAATTTGTATTTATTGATTCTTTAGAAAACCTTATTAATGAAAAAAATTATACTCTATTCAATCTAGTGCTTCATGTGTTATTAAATTACACTATTTCAGTCATTTTGAACACCCTTATTGAATAACACTTACTAATCATTGTCTTACGTGGTTACTTCCAAAGACCTTGCAGGGAAATAACTTGAAACAATTTCCAGAAGAAAGAATATGTTCTACAGGCAGAGAGCATCCTGTAACCAGCCAGTCATAAAATCCAACATCTTTTGTCTTTTGGCTGACTTTCTTTGACTGTAATTATCTTTGCTAGTTGGCTATTGTGGGCAGGGATTATGGTGGTAACCTTCTTCACTGTACAATTACTGTTGGACACTGAGCAAGTGGTAAATACCATATCTAAAAGCATAATTTGAAATAGATGTTCCCATTATAGGTGTTTTTGGTGAGAGAATTGAATGCAAATAAATGCCAGTTAGTTGATTGACTATGTTGAAGGTTTGTGAAAGCAGTGAAAATTAATGTATGCTTTCACAGGCTGAGCAACCATTATCTTGTTCTAGAAAAATTGATATGATTTAAAGTATTGTTGCAAATAATGATCTCCAGTATTTTATATCTGCATAAGACCTACTCAAACAATGCAAGTCTATTCCATCATGTTCTACACATATAATGAAGCATTGATATGTTTCTAATATCACAAATTTGCCTCTTGATATTTTGTGCTTACCTAAAGTTGAAATGAGATTAAGTATCATACAAAAAGGAAACAAACATCTGATTTCCAGTCAAGATAATTATAGTCATAAATATCTGTGATGCAATATACTCTATCTAAAATACAGACAATACTGATCTTTTTTGCTACTTAATTTGTGCTTTTTAGTATTTACATCTTCAAACTCATAGCATATATCAATTCTAATTTTACTATTGCTAGCACTTTAAGGAGGAAGATTAAAAAATCTAAATTATATCACTGTGTTTTAGAGATAATTGTACACATTGTGTATTGAATGGGATCATATAGATGTATATGTATTATATGGAATAGGCTTTGTATATTCAATAACATAATGAATATGAATAATTTGTAATTATTCAATAATATGTGTTTTAATGGTATCTAATATAAAGGTTGGGCTTACTTGGGTTCTCGACAAGCAAATGTATTTTTTACTTAGCAAACAATTAACTATAAAGAAATTTTACTTGTGATATTTGAAGACATTAACTCAGAAAGGTATTCTTAAAATTACATCTAATATCTTGATAATTTGATGACATAGAAACATCCCAAGGGGCTTCAAAGGGCATCATGATGAAGAATCTTTGAAAATGCAAAGAACTAAGTGGGAGTCCTTTGTCTCATCAAACCTGGGGCTTCTGTAAGTGACTATTGATTTAATAGCACATTTCTTTTGTCAGAAACAGGAAAATTATGGCAAAAGGCTCCATTCCCTTAGAATGGCTCTAACAACTACATTATCAGATGAGAAATATTATATGTATGTTATACATGAATAAAAACTTGGACTAGTCACACTTAGAAGAAAATAAGGTATAAAGACAAACATTTTAAGATAAAAAGCCCTGGGCATGGTGATTTACTACAGGACTTGCTCAGAGTGAGTTGGTTCTGAGTAAGGGACATATTATTTGCCTATCAAATACAAGCTATTTAATTGAGCCAATTATGATATTTCATATTAAGCCTAAACTTGAGATTTGGTCTAAAGAAACATAGATGTGAACCTCCATGTGGCTGATCCCTTCTTAAAATGATTCAAATGATTGTTCTTGGAAGAGAATGAATACTTTCTTAAGGGGTTTTAAATGCCCATATATTCCAGATTTGTTATAATGATCTGTTATCAAAGTATCTTTGGTTAATAGGCATTGTTAAAGATCATTTAGGTTGAAACTTTTTATCCATAAAAGGCAATCTAGCGTGGCGGTGGGAACTAACAATTTGACATCTCCAAAAAGTTATTTGTACAGTTTTGCCATTTATCAACTTTTGGGTTTTGTAAATTCTTTACTTTGAGAGCATTTCTTATTTGTAACTACTATAGTAACACTTCCATATCTAGTAACTATATGAAAATTGGTATCTATGATTAGTATCAATACATTCTTTGTAGCCTTTTGAATTCCACATTCTCTTCTTTGAGAGAATTTAAAGTGAAGTGACAGATAAAAATAAATTGCATGATTAATATAAAAAAACAGAAAACACTTTAAAATTTAACTTAAATATTAGGAAGAAATACAAGCATTTTACTTATAATCTATGCTTCACTTTGCTTTCATGAAGAGAAACACCACTTCCAAATTTTCTGTTCCCTTAATGTGCTCTTGTAGAATTCAGTATAAATTGTATTATGTATTCTGATGTAAAGAACTCAGATGTATACGTTTGACTTGGAGTACAGGAATTGTGATTCCAATGATCAAGATGATGATGATACAATATGCAATAAATAGCAAACCCTTACCGTGTCCAGACACAGCTGTTTGTTCTGCATACTTTCCCTATTCAATCCTAGCAACTGCACAAAATAAAATACTTATGTTCCCATTATACTAACTAGAAAAGAAAGAAGTTAAGACATCATTTTAAACATGCTATAAATGTACAACTCTTAGAAAATTATCTGTTATTTATTCATTTACTGATAATGATGAAACACAATGAATTAGATTTAAAATAAAATCCTATTAATAAATATGCAAATCACTTGCAAGGGGAATATGGTTATTAGAGTTATAAGAGTTAGCCTTAAAATTTGTAAAGCTGCATCATAATTCGCTCTCCCTTACTCTTAAGTAAAAATCATGAAATATAAATGTCCTTTTCTCAAATCCTCTTTGATTAATTCAGCAGAATTTGAACTATCAATTCTACCTCCTTACTACCGATATTAAAAATTATAGTCTGTGTGCTTGAGAAGATATTAAAAATTAGTATGCTTGGAGAAAGAGATTCTAGTCCTGTCAGGGAATTTCTATTTGCATTGTCTGATATTTTTCCCCTAAAGAAATATTTTATTGCAGTAGAATACATACAAAGAAGTATACACATTATTACTGTAGAAAATGATACTCAAACCTCTTTATAACCCTGGAATTTATGACCATTGCCCACAAATCAGAAACCCACTCTAGCCTCTTCCCAGCTACCACTCACCTAGATATGAAGCTATGGCTTTTTCATTTTCCTAAATTTGATTTATTAAAATGTATTCCATTTCATTTATATTGATTGTATTGGTATAGTTTTTCAAAATCTTATTTTTTACAGAATATCCCTTCTTGATTTCTTGGTATTAGATTAGCATTTCCCCTTTTCCCTTTTAACCAGCATTATTAGGAAATAATTTTATTCTCAGGTAAACAATTTCATTGATAATTTCTCTGATTATATAATTCTGTGGCATTCATCTCTGTTCTAGTTTTCTTTGCCTTTTTCCTCCTACTCTTTGGGGTTTAATTTGTGGGTCTTTAAGTAAATTCTTGAGATAGTTTATTGATTTTATTCTTAAAAAATTTTTTAAGGATATTCTTTTTGCAGCATATGTATTTAAGACTATCTCTGCTAAGCAGGGCTTTTTCAGTATCCTACATGTTTATGTCTTATATTTTAATTCACTTTTTTTCTAATTTCCTTTTTTGATTTCTTTTTGGATTTGTGTCATTTTGGGGGATTTTTCTATGTGTTACAAATGAAATATTAAATGAAAATGCAATACATAACAAATAGAAAATCTCCAAAATAACACATAAATCAAAAAAGAAATCACAAAGGAACATTTTATTAATTCAATAGCTGTTTTCTGGTGGTTTTGTTAGTTTGCCAGTTAGTTGGTTAGCCAGATAATGCCTACTTGCTACAGCTACTCAATATAATCTAGTAGTAGCCAGAGAATGATAATCTATACAACCATACTTATAACCGTATCCTTATCTATATTAAGTTTTTTTTCAATTTCTAAAGTCCATTATTTTAGGTTATATATTTCTTCTGTTAAGAATCATAAAGATTGGTTTTTTCATAAATGGAACCAAAACATTTCTTTATTACCTAAGCTTAGTTGTAAGAACAAACATTTCAGCCTAGTAAATCACTAAAACGTTTGTGCACAATTATTTTAAGGCCAGAGATACTTTTAAAGCAAAAATATTATTTATAAGTAATACTACATGTTAAATCTTACCCTATCTTGATTTATTGTTCTAAAATATTCATAATCCATACATACTCAATAATAGAAAATAAAGCATATTTTAGCCTGACATTGAAACTATTTGATTGTTGATTACTTGGAGATTATTTGGAGCTCTCCTAGAAGTGTTAAGTACAATTTATAGGTGATGAGAAGGGAATTTTTCCCATGTTTTGAGGTTTAGAAAGACATAGGTAAAATTAATAGATATGCAGTCTTAAAACTGCTATTTAAATTCTACTAATCAAGTGAAACTTTTGGCTCCAAAAGGCAAAAATAATGAATATTACATTGAATTCTCTTGGAGCAATATGATAGTAATTCATGATTCATAATCCCATATTTCTACATATTAAAGGATGGTTTAATAATTTTTAAATATAGTAAAATTAACCTCCATTTTAGATAAGAAAAATCTTATTAATTTTTACTGGATTGGATTTATTTTATTTAATTTTAATTTGGATTGCTTTAATCCAAATTTTTGACTCAAAACCTGATGTTATTGTATATTTTCACATAAAACAGATAATACCTATAATGAAGATTAACCACATTGTTAGGCAGAAAAATCAGTTTACTTTGCAATAGGGTAAAGGGATCAGAATTTGAAAATTCCTACATATTGGTAGCAATTTATATATTCATAAAATTATGTGATATATTTTATACTTTCCTTTGAGAAATTTGTGAATATTCTTAAAGCAATGCTCTAAGTATATGGGATAATAAAGCACATGGGACTTTTAAAGTTACCATTCAAATATTTTTTAAAAAATGTAATTAACGTTTATTTGTGCTTCAGTACTCAAACTGAATCTGTTTTTAGAATTTCTGATAATTATGTCTTTATTGTTTTTCCTTGGTTTGAAATTATAAATGTAACTCTTGGATATAGTTTATTAAAGGCACTTATCTATATGGTGGTATGGTGGTGGTGGTGGAGGGAGGTGGGAAGGGAGTAATCTGTAACAATGAGAGATTCCACGAAAAGAATGAAAATCTTCATTGAAATAGAACTCTTTGGCTAGACTAGGTATTTATGACATGGGGCTACTTTACTACTCTGATACTGCTGCCTTTTCCAAAGCACTTCTCAGGTGTTATCAGCAACTATGACCATACCCTATTGTGCTATGATGGGTTGTTTGCTCCTGATGAAATGGCTTCAGTTAGTGAGCAAGTTGAACTTGTGATTGTTAAGCCTCTTTGAGCTTTAAATAATCTTTCATTCTAAGATCCTAAGATTTAAAAGATAAAAATCCAGTTCTGTCCTGACCATCTGATTTCACTCTTTAAATGGACAATGGATTATTGGTAAACATTACCTAAGTTTAAAATATGCAAATTAAACTATGTAAGTGAAGATATGGTTATAAATATAGTTTAGATTATCATTTCCTAGCTACTACTAGATTGTATTAAGTGGCTGCTTCAAACAAGCATCATCTGGCTAACCAATTAACTGTCAAACTAGAAAATCAACCAGTAAAGTTAGTTATTTAATGGATAGGCTTTTTTTTTTTCTTTTCAAGCAAAAAAGGAAAAGGAAAGTGAAAAGTGAGCTACATCAAGAATGTAGCTTAATCCAACTAGCTCACTTGAATTAAGAAAAAAAAAACCAACCTATCCATTAAATAGCTAACTTTACTGGTTGATTTTCTAGCTTGACAGTTAATTGGTTAAGTGAGATAGTTGGATCAAGAATGTAGCTTAAGGGGCTGGGGCTGTAGCTCAGTGGTAGAGCTCTGGCCTAGCATGCACGAGGCACTGGGTTCGATCCTTAGCACCACATAAAAATAAACAAGTAAAATAAAGACATTCTGTCCACCTACAACTGCAAAAAAAAATTTAAAAAAGAATGTAGCTTAAAGTACACAGGCTATATGTTTACCTTATTTCATGACACCTCTGAATGAATATATGTGCTAAAGATGTGACCATATTCTATATTGCAGTGTGGCAATGTTTGTAGTAGGGTACAAACAATATGTGATATGATGAATGTTCTTCAGAAAACGCCAGGACACATGGAATAACTTACAGCTTTATTGAAAGTTGTAGAAAAATCCTGATTTCTGTTTCTAAATTTCATGGAACAAGTCATAACATAAATAATGTTAAACACAATCATACATTATTTTTGGATGTGAGACCTTTGCCAAAACATTCCTCTGCCTTCCTTCCTGCTTTCCGTTAGCTTGGACTCAACTTATGAATATTCCCCTGAATATCCATTCTTTACAGAGTAGAGCCTCTTGTTTCATTGCTGGTCCTTTTGTTCATTTAACATTTTTAAAGCACACCATTATGTGCTAGCCCTTCTGCTTCCTCCTGGGCAAAGAGGATTGAATAAGGAGACTTGATCCTTGCTCTCCGGGTACTTTCCATCCACTGGATAGGGCCCTGCCCTCCTCCCTTAGTTAAAACAAGAAATCCATTGGCAGAACTTTTTCCCCTTTAGTTCTTGGGAGAAAGTTTCTTTGCTGTCACTAGGATTCACATGGAAGTTCATTTCATGCCTGGAGTCTGGCAGGTTGCCAGAGAATTTTCCAATCACTCCAGTTTGTTTGTCAGCAAAAGGTTCTGTGTAGCTGTAGCTCCCTTAAGCTAATGGATAAACTCTGCAGCTGTCAAATAAGTAATCAGATGATCCAAATCAGCTTCTGCAATTTTGCTCGCACTCAGAGGAAACAGCACCATTGGGAATCTCATCACAATTTACTGGAGAAAGAATTTATTTTAAGGTCACTGTAATACCTCTAAAATCATGGTCCTTTTCCAAAGATTTAAGTGCAACCCTGTTTACTGACATGTCTTCAGTCAATAAACCTAAATACATATTGTATGTGTGTGTAGATATATGAATGTGTATTATCTTACAAAGATACAGATAGCAAGTTGAAAGACCAACTATATAAGAAATTTGAAGTAAGAGAAAGTATCTACCAAGAAGATAGCAAAAAAGTGACATCTGACTATCCTAAGAGTAATTAAACATTTGCCCAGGGACAGCGCACACAATAACTTCATTTGTTCCCCAGGGGAATCGTCACTTCCCCATGAAATTTCTGGCAATACTATAGCATCATGGGAAAATTGCCAGTTTCTCATGCCTTGTCCTCTTGGGTTTACAGAGCATTTTTGCCTCTTATTAGGTTGTGTTGGTCAGCTTGGAACTGCAGTGGGTATTTTTGAATGAGAAAATAGGTTTTAAGAAATGGATTTGAAGAGGTGAACCCATAACTAGAGCTTAGGGCTTCCCCCCTCACTTCCTGTAACTATTCAAAAGAATATATGCTGCACAGCTTTATTCCTAATCAAAAGAAAATTTTTAGAAAGCTGCACAAAATGCTATTTACAAATTTGACATTTACTGGTGAATTTCAGCACACTTAACTTTAGCAAATGTACATTTCCCTGTTTATAAATTGGAGATAGTAATAAAACATTCTTCATCAAGTTCTTCTGAGGATAAATGGCTTTGTCCCACTCATCTGGGTAGAGGCACACTGCAGGGTGGTCTACTGTTCTTATGCAAGCCTTCCCAAAACATTGTGTATGCATGGACTGTTTCGATTATTCATATGTAGTCTTCTCAAAATGTACTTTTTGCCTGGGGGAAGGCATTGCCAATATCTTCAGATTTTTCCAAGTATTGTTTTAAGGAAGGAAATTGGATTTTAAGATTGCATTGAGTGTTTTTCTCAGAGTGATTTTGTTTTTTTTATTTTCTTGTTGGAATAAGACAGTTCTAAAAAAACTAAGACTCTTTATTAATTCTATTCATCATATACAAGTTAGTGCCTCTGCCTGACACTTCAAGGTCATCGATTAAACAGAATCATTTGCCCTATGAAGATTTTCAATTTTTCTGTTGGTAGAATCTTATCTGTAATAAATCTATTTGAATTAATAATGATCTTTCAAAATTATGAATGTCTGAATTCACCACTGCCAAATTATTTCTCTTAGAGATTAATCTGCCTTGAAATTACTGAATTCATTTGGGGTAGATCTCCTATGTAACAAAAAAAATTTTTAACATAAAAAAAATATCTTCTCATGACCCATTGCCCTATGAAACAGATAATTAGGAGAATGCTCTCTTGGAGAGATGCAGTAAGACAGCAATTTAGTGTATCTTTAAGATACAAAGAATTTTGTAGTGGCAGTACAATGTAAGTCTTAAGCAAATTGGTTATGCAAGTATCTTAGGTGTGGAGATGATGGTTCGTTCTCTCTATACCACCTGACCTCTCTTCACTTGTGCAGTAAGACCCAGCTTGGGAAGAGCTGCTCAGAGCCCAACATGGTTCCTCCACCCCCAAGTTAGCCAACACGTGTCCCAAGCCTCTCTACCTCTGAGGACCACACCCCAAGGCCATCACAAAATCTTATTCCTCTGTCCTCTTTAACTCCATTTTTGCTTTATTCCAAGAAAACCATACAAGATAAAGCCAGCCCATGACAAGGTGCTAGGATGTTCTTCTACAGGTAACCACAGGCTTGTATTTTAATATTTTGTCCTTAATGATAAAGAAATGAACTCACAGAATCATGTGACAACTCATATTTTGGAGTGCTTACTATATGCTAAGCAATTGTCCTACTAGACCTTAAGATCAATCTTTGCAAAGCTCATTTTAGTCACATTTCAAGTCAGGTATAACCTCAGACCTTCCCATTTAACATAGTGCCCATTCATTATCTCAATTTCAATCCATTTTGTTTCATATCACTTATCACACTGACATTATATAAAATATTTGCATATTTTCTGCTTTATCAATTAAAATGGTAGCCTCATAGGAGCCTAAGCTTCATTTTATTTGCCAGTGTATCCCTCATACGTAGACAATAGGTGCAACATATTATTTGTTGAATGAAGTGGGGTATTATCCCCATTAGTTAAGAAAGCTGGGATAGGAAGTAAAGTGATGAGCTCAAACCACCTAGGTAGAAAATATGGAAGTGGATGAGATGAGAATCCATGCTTGTTTAGCTCCAACTCTATTTCTCAGGGAACTTTTCCCAGCCCCAATATAACAAGGAGATCCTAATTATAGATATGGATTGTAACACAACTCTTCAAGTGACAGTTTTTTGTGAAGTCACTCACCCTTCAGGATTCCTAAAATCATACTCTACAGGTTGCTGTCTATTCTACCTGTATAGTTAGTCCAGTTAAGTTGCTATTTGGAAATTTTCAGAATTTAAGATAAAGCAATATCTTGAATAAAATCAGCTTATAGGGAACATTATTATACAGTGAGAGAAACACTATGAAGATCAGTTCAGTATGTGACCTGACTATTGGAAAATGGTAAAAATAAAGAGAATTATTTTGGGGGAGTTTACTGGGGATTGAACTCAGGGACACTTGACCACTGAGCCACATCCCCAGCCCTATTTTGTGTTTTATTTAGAGACAGGGTATCACTGAGTTGCTTAGTGCCTGGCTTTTGCTGAGGCTGGCTGTGAACTCGCAATCCTCCTGGCTCAGCCTCCCGAGCTGCTGGGATTACAGGCGTAAATCACCACACCCAGCTGAGAAATAATTCTTGATTATAATCTTCATACGAGGCCTGAGTTATCTTAGTAGGAAGACAACTCACCAAAAGCATGCTATTATATAATTTGATATAAAAAACAATTCAATATAAACCAGCGGCAGTGGGTAGGTAAATTCCATTTGCTCATTTATTCCCTAGAGTCAGAGAATGGTAGAGGAAGTGGGGACTTTGCCTGTCATCTCCCTTGAGCTAAAGGAGAAATGAGTTCTGTTGCTCTAAAGTCCCTTGTTAGCTTATTTCCTTCTGTAGCTTTCTTTTTTCTTTTTCTCCTTCCTGACTTGGTGTCAATAATACTGGGCCTTTTGATCCATAGTTCTACATTGTTAAAATGAGCAGATTCTAGTGAGAAACAAGATTGTATCTTATTATTTTATTTTACTTCCCTCCAAAAAAGAATATATTTTCCCCCCAAGGCAAATGCTTATGAACATTCATGTGATTATTCAGTTAAAAAGAAAAGGGATGTATTCTTGTGTCTGAGTTAATCTTTAGTGATTCACATTTACTGCTTTGCTTAATTGTGGACTTCTATATCGTCATGGGTCAGTAATTTCCCAGGATGATAAAAGACATTTTATTTAATGAGACATACTACTTTCAAGCTGATAGGTATAAATATTCTTTTATTTTGTCTATGGGATTCCTACCACCTCTGCCTCCTAGGGTTGAAGATTTTAAAATCACTTTGTCTCGGTTTAGCTCTGAACCTCATGTTAAACTCTAAGAGGATTTATAATCCTTTAAGTCATTTGGAATGACCAGTTGGGTTCTGTGATAAGCAAACAAATTAGCCAACCTTCTTCTAATGACTCTTCCTGACGTTGCTGAAGGCAGATGTGTTAAGGTAATCTGCCCAGCACACGCATATTTTACCCTGGTCAATTAGTGGTTGAAAATGTCCAGGAGACTATCCCATTTAATTAGGCATACACAAACAGTGACTGCATGTGCCTCATGTTATCTTTGAATGTCCTGGTGTCCTTAAATGGTTCAAGAATTAGCTTCCAAATTTTTTTTTTTGAACTGGTATATTCTAAGAGCAATGAATAAAAGCGTTAAGGCTGCCCCAAGAATGACAATTTTATTTTTTTTGTACCTGGAATTGAACTCAGGGGTACTGGACCACTGAGCCACATCCCCAGCCCTATTTTGTGTTTTATGTAGAGACAGGGTCTCACTGAGTTGCTCAGTGCCTCGCCCTTGCTGAGGCTGGCTTTGAACTCGAAATTCTCCTGTTTCACCCTCCCTAAGTGCTGGGATTACGGGCCTGTGCCGCTGCACCCGGCATAACAATGTTTTGTTTTGTTTTTGTGTGAGCCTCACTCAATTTTTGTTGTCATATTCCATATTCTTATTTGCTTTCCTTTTTTTTTTTTTTTCAAGTATAGCTGTCTCATTATGAGACAGCCCCAAATCACATTTCTAGTCCTATTATTTCTCCTGGTAGGCATTAATAAAATAGTTTTCAAAAGCCAAATGATCTTAAATGCCTTAAGTTTAAACTTAAAGTTTAGTATATTCCATCTATCTTATTTTTGTGTAGTTATTATGTGCTAGGCCTGGGGACACGGTGAGGTCTAAGCTAGGATCAGAGTCTGTCCTTACAGAATTTATAAACTGGTGGGGTGGCAGACCTCAGCAAAAAACTGAAATCTAAAAGTATGTGCTATGGCCTATGGAAATATGTACCTGAGGCCTCCCAGCCAGAAGGAAGAGAAATTCTCAGAGGAAGTGAAATGTTAAGCTGAGATTAGGTGGGTGAGAACAAGTTACCTAATGTTTTGTTCTTGCTTTTTTTACAAAGCATATTTTTACATCTAAGGGACTATGAGCTTCTAGATACATTTGGTGAAGATGACTAGGTACAGAAAAGTTATTTCAAACAAAAAACAACTTGTTGAGTAGAAAATAAAATTTTATGTATAGTTCAAACCATGTGGTACAGTATGGTGACATGTCACTGGAATGATGTTGGAATGACTGGGGATAAGGTTTAAATGTCATCTCTGCTGTTTAAGAACTGTGTGTCCTTGGACATATGACTTAACTGTGGCAGTCTTTGGTCTCCTCTATCAAGATTTCATTACAGATTAAATGACATATAAAGTAACCTGTATAAATGGTATCATTATGTTACTGATTCAGGACACTTAAAACAGTATCTGAAAGCCATCCATCACATTATCCATTAACAGTCCACTGAGCAAGTTAGCCTACTGAATGACATTTGAATTGAGTGATAGATTTTGCTCCCTTATTGATGACATAGCATGAGTACCTTTTCAAAACCAGATTACCCCAAGCCAGGAAAGATGTGGTGATCATTGCAATTTTATTGCAACTAGCAGTGAATCCAAATGAAGTTAGTTTTACATATTTTATATATTTTTATGGACTCAAGAACCTATCTTTTTTTTAATACTCCTCTATTATTATGATTTTTCTAGAGTATGCTTTTGGAGTTCTATGTTTAACTTGTTTATTTTATAAAAACAAAGTTGGTGGAACTGAGTATTTAACAATTTCAATCCATATTCTATGGAAAACACTTCTATGGAAAATCATATTTAAGCAACATGTGTATGGAAAGCAGTCACTGTGGAGGTTGGGAATGTAGACCTCAGCTATCCTATGTTCTGGTTCTACCATATACTAACCTGGACAAGGTAATACCTCCAAGCCTTTATTTTCCCATCTTTGCAATGGGAACAATAATAGTCTCAGTACAGAGATTTCCTGTCAGTTATAATAATATAAAACCTATACTACATGCTAAGAATAGGGCAATGGCTCAGTTAATGGTAACTATAATATCTCAATTTGGCTTGGGAAAGAATGCTACAATTCCAAATCTATTGGCAGGCAGACTACTTATTTATTTGACTATAGAGATGGGACTTGAGAATAATGATTCTATTTCCACACCAGGAAATGATGGCAGATTGGTTGTTATTAACCTGAAAATAATAGTTTCCTGGAAATAATAGTTAGTGTCTTCTTATTTTGCTGGCCATTGCTATTAATATTTGGTTAACTATTTAATAGTAAATTTGGGGGTTCCACTGGAACAAATGTAAAGAAATTTTGCCATATGAAAATTGTGTCAAAATGATCTTTCAGTACTAGTATAGGTGGTAAAATGAGTACAGTGAGCATTTGATTTCTCAGCCTTAGCCTTAGCAAGGTTTCTTGTTTTCCAAGACTTGATCTGAAAATGATTTTGCTTTTTGTTTGCTTGTTTTAAATGAAAGATTCATTCTTTATGTTCTTAAGCAATCCCAGTGAAATGCCACTGCGATTTCCCAAACCCATGCCTACTAAGCTTAATTCTAACGTGGTTATTTTTATTTTTTTATCTTTAAAAGTTTTAAACTAAATTACATGTACTCATTAGAGCTGTACCTGTTTCTAAGCATCTTATTAGTAGCTACAGATATTGTTTAATTTGAAACTTTAGATCTAATTCATTATGGTAGAAGAAAATGTATTTAATGAAAAGTTATAAGACTTGTAATCTGTTTTGCTCAGAAGGTTTATCTGTAGTCATAGAGACAGGAGTATTGTTAAATACAGGAGATTTTTCTGACTATAGGTAGTTTGAAACTTTAATTCAAATTCTCATATATTTTAAAGTGCTGAGTACACTGGCTTCCTTGTTGAATTTTGCTGGAACAGACAACAATGTAAGCATTCAGGGCTGGTTGCATAGGAAATACACAGGAGCTAGAGTTTTTCTTGTATTCACTAACAGCTTCTGGTACCATGACCCTCCTTGCTGTTCTGAAGGTCAGCATCCTTATTGTTCTGAAGGTTAGATATGGCATAATGATTCTCACGTTGCTCTCCTTGAGGTCAGTATTCTTGGGTCTGGGCTACTGATGGCTATAGGTACACCCTCACTTAGTGCATTGGCTTAGTAATTAACTAATCCTGAGTAAGAAAAGTTTAAACTTCTGCAATGAGAGATGTTCAGGTCATGTGCACAGACCTTGATGGAGGATGGAGGAACCTTGTCTAAAGTCCCTTCATACCCCATATATATGTGAATGTGGCCTTTCCAGGACATCTGTGGGCATGATGAAAGCAGCAGAGAGGGAGCTAGCTAACAGTTAGTTATTTCAAGGTTCCATCCTATTGTGGCATTAAGTGATGGGTGATCTTACAGTAAATCACCTCCTTGCTGAACCTTGTTTCTGTCTCTAGAATGAAGAGGCTTTGACTTGAGCATTTTGTGATTCTATAATCTGTTTCATTTCTTTTTTGCACACTTTCTTCCATTGGGCTGCAAGTTTTTTCTTTTTTTTTAAGGACAAGATTTTATTTTTCAAGTATATTTAAAACTGGTTAGGGAAAAATGTCTTCCAATTCTATAATAAATCCAGTTTAATTAGCATCAGCTTCTTAGTGCAAGTGTCTAGGCTCTAAAAGTCTAGAGTAATTTCATATGGAATAATACATAGGCACTAGAAACAATGAAAGCCATTTTTATGTGCCAGAAGTTTCTCCATTGCTGTGATAGTGCTATGGGGAGATCACTGATAAACATGTAGTCAAGTCAAAAAAGGGAGCTTTGATATAAACACAGATGCAAGAGAACACACTCTGCCTCTTCCAGCCAGCTGGCCATACCTGAAGCCTTCCTATGTAAAATTCCTTTAGCTACTATGATCTGTTCAAGAACATTGGCTGTGGTCAGCCATGAAGACAAAGTATGAATCAAATCTGTACCATCAAATAATTCCACCTTGGGAGCCAATTATTCCAGTCCCCTTTGCTTTATTCTTTTTATTTTGCCCACCTATGTTCATTTAATTTTCCCAAAGCTCTTTCAGAGTTAAGTTTTATTCTTATGCTATGATCTCTCAATAATTAGAATGCACTTATTGAAAAAATAAATATAGATGTGTTAGTGGAATAGACCAAGCAGATAGGGGAGGGAGCAGGGGAGGGAGAAGGAAGGTACAGAGGGATGAGATTAATTATGTGGATGTACAGATATGGCATAATGATTCCCACTATTATGTATATTTATAATTCTCCAATAAAACAAGCATAGGGACATTTAGTGTACTGACACATTATGTTTTAGAATTGCAAATGCCATTACTGAACAAGACAGTTAAGCTTTGTCAATGTCTTACTTTTAAGAGTATGAAAAATTTCTAATATACAAAAAGAGAATAATATAAACCACTCTATATCTATTATCTAGCTTCTGCAATTCAACACTGGCAATCTTCTTGACGTTTTGGAGAGTCTTTATGCAAATTATACCATATACTTAATACAAACTATTACCTTGATGATATGGTGCTGTACTCTGGCTATTAAACTTCAGTAAAATTTAGTTGACTACAGAGAACTATGAATAGGTTCTTTTATCTGAATCCAAAGAGATGATGCTATGCAACCAGTCTGTAAGAGCTGGTGTGTGAATCATCTCCTTGACTGTAAACCCATGAGAGTAGCACTTTTTAGTTTAATTCATTTCATATCTGTGCTATTGTTAATTTGGAGATTAAAATAATTTAGAAATTGAATCTTTGTTACCAATTTAATCTCAACTGTAGGATGTCACCCAGTGCTTTATAATCAAATATGATTTATTTTAAACCTAATTTCAGTAAAATTAATATAACCTTTTGAAATTCTTAATACTTTCATCTATTGTTTAGTTCTCATGATCTTTGTACTTAGAATGGTATTATAAATGTCATAATTTTGTCATTAGTGATTCTATCAGCTCATTAACTGAGTTAATTAATGAAATAGTAAAATGATTTGTCCAACTTTGAATAATTGTACTTGGTGGGGTTAGAATGGAACTCCTGACTTCTAGGCCAGGACATTTCCTGTCATTTCACACTGCTTTCTAATATCCAAGAGAAACTTAGAAATTAAATGGATTCTTTGAGGTCACACAATTGGGAAGTAAAAATTAGGATGCTAATGAATGAAAAAGATAAAAATAATAATCAGTAATACTTATTGTAGCTGGGTGCCAGCTACTATCATACCAGCACTGCTTATTCTTTCCTCTTCATGTAATGTTTTTATAAAATTCCCACCAAGTGCCAGGTATTCTCTTTGCTGATGGGATAATAAGCAATAAGCAAGTATTTGCTAGCAATAAGCAAAACCTCAAATTCCCACTGTCATGCACCATATCTTAGTGTTTTCTATAGATCATCCCATTCTTTGAATCTACACAACCACTTCAAGAATAGTTACTCTTATTTTATGATTGGTGAAACTGATTCATGGAAAGTTTAAGTTTCTTAAACCCAAGGACACATAGGTAGGATGTGAAACCCAGAATTTGAATCCAGATGGTCTGGTTTCAGACACCATATCCTAAACACAATGCTGTTCTGTTTCAACATCCAACTCCAAAGCTTATATTAACCATACTGCTGTGCTGTGCTCCATTCTGTATTTCTTGTTGAATTTATTGGTTTTGTCATTAAAGTGAAACCACAAATCTCAAAACATGTCATGTAGACATATGCTTCAGCTCATTTCCAGGGAACTTCTGACAGAGGCCGAGGGATCCGTATGTCCCCATGTAGTCACTGGTATGTTAACATCCAGTTGTGAGTGATTTTTGGATGGCAACACAGAGTGCTGGCTCATGATGAAAAGTGATCAGCTTTGTTTCTTTTGATTGCTCTTTGAGCTATTCACTTGATGGGTCCTAAGATATCCAATAAAAAAAAAGATTTAGAGGAAACAAATGGATTTTTAAATTGTATCAAAAATAAAGGTAGGCACTTTGACTTTTATTTTATTTTATTTTTTTAAAATATTTTTTTAGTTGTAGATGGACAACAATATATTTATTTATTTATTTTTATGTGGTGCTGAGGATCGAACCCAGAGCCTCATGCATGCAAGGCAAGTGCTTTACCACTGAGCTACAATCCAAGCCCCGACTTTTATTTTTTAAAAATAGCTTTCCTATGGGAGGAAAAAGTAGGCTATGGGACACAATTCAGCACATCCCTTGTTCCAAATGACTAAGAATACCTTTGGATATAACATGTACAGGTAGCAACCACAGAAATTGACTAAAGCAAGCAGAAATTGACAACATGAAAATTTGCAAGTTGTTTTTAACAACAAATGTTGTCCTCAAGAGTTCCATAAAAAACATGCCAACTGATCAGATGTTTGAGTTCAAATGTAAAACAAAGGCATGCAGAAATCTAAAGTTAGGTTCACTTTTCCTTTTAAAGGTTCACACAGTGTGAGTATCATTTCTTTCCTTAGTTGTTAGCTACTAAATCTGAGTGTTATGGATGTTATAAAATTGGGTCTCAAAGGCCCTAAATTGCAAAGACTTCTATGAAAAAATTAATCTGTAGAACAACCATGAAAAGCTCTGAAATGAATTGAAGACAGTAAGACATTGTAGGCATTTGTGACCAAAATCTACCATGATGCTTAATTGTTAGCCCCAGCCCAGATCATTCTGGCACTCTTGTTTGAGAATCAAGAAGTATTACCTGTGTGACCATTCATTATCCAGAGTCCTGAAAACAGTGATGTTTTTAACGTAAAGTGAATCTCCAAGAACATTTTAAAATCTTTGAAAACACGAGCCCAAGAAGGAAATTTAAAATAGGGCATACTAAGAGCTATGGGAGGTTAACCATAATATTTGCCATTAGCAATTAAACTAAAAAACTTATGCAGTGAATTTAAATTTATTCATGTTTTAGAATAATAAAGGGCAGTGTGAGTCTTAAGGGATCAGTTTAAATTATGTTTAAGATTAATTTGGGATGCATTAAGTCAACTTGAGGCATTTGCATAGACATATTTAAAATTTTCCTGTCAGTGTTTCAGTAATTTTCATTCAAAATTTCCCTTTTTTTTCAAATGGCTTTCTCCTAAATGAGTTTTAAGTTTTAGCTTATTTTTAATTGACACATACTTACTTATACATATTTATGGAGTACAATATGATTTTTTTTAACACATGTGTACATTCCAACACATGTATACACATGTTGTCATGTAATGATCAAATCAAGATAATTAGCAGATCCACTACCTTAATCACTGATCATTGATTTGTAAGAACATTCAAAATACTTTCTTGTAGGTATTAGGTATTTTGGAATATATGTGGCATTGTGAGCTAGTGACCTCAGTAGGCAATAGAACCACAGAGTTTATTCCTCTCATCAAACTGGAACTTTGCACCTGTTGACCAGCTTCTCCTTCCTCCTTCCTGGCTCCACTTCTAGAAGCCACCATTCAACTCTGTGCTTCTGTGAGGTCTAGTTATAAATTACACATATGAGAGAGATCATGCACTATTCCCCCATCTCACTCCAAATAGCAAAATCCTATCATTTGCAACAACATGGATGAACTTGGAGAACATTATGTTGAGGAACATTTCCTTTCTTCATGGAAGTGGCCATACTTGATCATCTCAAATATGCTACAAAAAAGAAAGCTCATTTTCCCTTTTATCTTACTAATACTTCACACTTCACCAAATGAATTGAGCTAATTTTTAAAATTTATTCTGGTTAGGTTTACATGACAGCAGAATGCATTTTGATTCATTGTACATAAATGGAGCATACATTTTCACTTGTCTGGATTCGGCTAATTTTAACAGATTCATTGTCTCACATTTAAGCCTCAAGTCTCTTCTTTTATATATTGATTCCTATCCCCTTATTCTCTCTCTTTGGATGCTACAGTTACTCAACCCCAAATCCTAGTTCTTAATCCTTAGATAAATGATACCTAGTTTTTGTTTCAAGAAATTCAACAGGGCACCATAGTATCAAAAGATGTATGATTGAATTATTGACTCTATTTGAATTTATTTTGGTGTTTGAAAGGCCATATATTATTTTTAGAAATATTTAGTTCATAAGGTATGATGGTAGCTTGCAGAAAGTTTAGGGATTCTAGGTTTGTCGATAACATCTATGTGTTGCAAGGTCTGATATCCAGCTGGGATAAAGCTACATTGTTGGAACCATCAGTTTTATTTCTCTATATTAAGGTACTTGGTGGTAGAAGACACATGCACATCCCAGCTTCAAAACTTCTGCCCACTCCTCTTACCTTGCCATATTTGTTATTCTTAGTATTTTTGTTTATGCCCTATTTTATATTCCTTCTCTTTCTACCACTTTTTATATCCAGGGTTTAAAATGTGAAAAAAAGTCTTATTACAGGACTTGTCAATAGATAATGAAGCACTTAGACTTAGGCCCATTTAATTTGAAGAGAATGGAAAGCTTGAGCAAATAGATATCCTTGCAGCTCTTGATTTTGGAGATTATATCGTAACTAATCAGTAGGGTAAACTGTTAGTTGTTTTCCCCATATTGTGATTGTATTCATCTACCTGTATATTTTATTTAGCACTGACAAATAACACTCATTTTCCAATAGCTTTTCTAAAGATTATAAGTCTGTGATTTTGAAATTGATGTAGAATCAACAGATCCATGTGGTAATTGAGCCTATAACCTTGGCTTCATTAAAAGCTACCAATGAGTGCATTGTTTACAGATAAAGCCAAAAAGAAAAAGAAAACAACAAACCACTACTGAGAATGATAATGTTTAGAAACAAAGGAAGTTGCTATTCTGATAGTTTTTAAATTTTCAGACTGTTTTGCCAAAAACGAGATTTGAACCCAAACTTACAAATTTACTGACAGGTTCCTTTGAGGAAATGTTGTACTCTTTTACATAGTAAAAGAATAGTAAAAGAAATTTTATACAGCAAAAAATTTACTCCCACTATATTCTCATTTCTTCACTTTCTGTATTCCCTGAGGTCATGGTTGCATTAAAACCTGGAATGAAAATACGGAGTGAGTAATTTAGACCATTTTGACAAGTTGTAATTTGTTTGAAACATAGAATATCATCTTTCACATTGCTTTGTAAGTGCTTTTGGAACCACTAGCCTTTATAACAGATTCATAGGAAAAATTGTACAACTGAACAGTTTTTTTGGCTCTGAATTTCTCTGATTAAGAAAAAAAGTGGGAATAAAGAAAAAGGTACATTTCCTTTGAAGATAGCATATCACTTGGGTATGAGGCAGGTAGGCCCACTTAGGGCATAGCTGCAGTGAGTAGGGGCATGATTTGTATTGCAGAGAGAGCCTGTTAATTTTGGTGTGTGACATGACTGCAGACAGTGTTCTCAATTCCTGCAAAACATCTGGCTAATACATACTGTTGTTAATTAGATGCTGGACCAGAAATTGTTGATGGATACGGATTGATGCCAATGTGAGAGGACAGTAGTGCTATCTTTGTGCTCAGGAGGATTGCTGTGAATTTAGTACAGTACAACATGTCTGCTTATGCTTGAGCTTTGGTTCCTTGTCAAGTTATACATCTCTCACTCTTTGAGACAATGGCACTTGAAGAATGTGAACGTGCTTTTTAGGAACCATGACCATTTTGGTTTGATGAAAAATGACATGAAATTGTGTCTTCACACATAGTCCCTTTTGCTTCTTTGGAAATAAGACGACACAGGAAATATTGATTCTGTGAGAAATAAAGCTTGCAATGTTTAAAGATAGAGGAGATAAATTGTAACTGAGTTCTATGTCGTTTTAAAAAAATATTTTTTCGTTATACATGGACACAGTATCTTTATTTTTTTGACTTAGTTTTTTTAATGTGGTGCTGAGGATCGAACCAAGTGCCTCACATGTGTAAGGCAAGCATTTTGCCACTAAGCCACAACCTCAGGCTTGTATGTCCATTTTTTAAGAAATTTTCTCCCAGAGTGAACACACATAGTAGTGGGGGAGACCCTCAGTGCCAGGCCTGCAGGAGAGTGGGCTCCCTCAATTACACCCTGCTGTCCTTTTTCACCATTTTGTTTTTCATGGATCTCATCAAGCTGATATCATGATTTGGCAAGAGCTGCCACTTACTCTAATCATGTTGTGGTCTCTGCTTTCTTACTGACCTCTCTGGGGTTCAGAGATGGGATACAAAAGTGGGTAAAAAGATTCAAAACCAAATATAGATAATATTAAGAAAATGGTAGAACTCTCCCAGTTTTGTGCTACTATGTCAGAAGTTGTTATAGTGTTCATACTAAATAATAATTGCTACCATTGATTGAAATTTGCTGGGTGCCAGACACCAACCCAAGTGATTCCCATGAATTCTCATTTAATTTCTACAGCAACCTAATGAAATTACTACCCTTATTTTTATTGTCATGAAACTTCATGACAACGAAGTCATGAAGATTTAGCCTAATAAACTAGCATGTTCATACAGGTGGGAAGAAGCTGAGATTTGAACTCAAGCTCATCCTCCTAACCACTTCTCTATTTTGCCATTCTATAACGCAGAGACACTAACTTAGAAGTTTTCACAGACTTCATACAGAAATGGTTCAGTTAAAAACACAGGCCATAGTTGATGTATCTGTTTCCATTGGCTAAATGGCGTCACCATGTAGGATTGATTGTATACACTGGTTATTCACTGTAAGTTTCATGATTCAGGTTTTTCTTCAGAAATGAGAATACAGTTAAATCTAATAAGCCACTAGATGGAAGATTTTTTCTTGAACTTTTGGTTTTTCTTAAGTGCAGTAGTTCAGATCATTTGGACTTTAACATAAGTTTTAGTTGTCTATTAAAAATTCTTAAAATTTGTCAGCATATTGTATCCTTTTAGGGGCTATAATAGCAATGTAGCCTTGAGGGGAAAATAATAAGTCTTTGCTTTACCAAGGTAAAAAAAATCCAAATATTAGTGTTTTGTAACACCAGAGGTTTCAATCTAGATCATGTAATATGTCCACATCCGTTGTACATTGTTAGAAATCCAAGCCAGAGGTAAAGAGGTTTGGAGGGTCTCCCATTGGAAGTTAATTGCTCTTGACTGCAATAATTTTATGTGTGTTACATGTTTTTTATATTAGAGAGAAAAAGTCACATGGCCCCAAATACTACAAGGGGATCACATTAGTTTCAATGGGCTACTGTAACAAAGAACCACAAACTAGGTAGCTTCAAACAACAAAAACTTAATCTCTCAAATTGAATTATCAATCTGAGATCCACGTGCTGCAATGTTTGGGTCCTTCTGGAAGTCTGAGTGAGAATCTACTCTTATTTTCTAGTGGTAGCTACCAATCCATGGAATTTTTTTGCTATACAAACATTATTGCAATCTCGGCCTCTGTCTTTACATGGTCTCCTTTGTGTGGGTCTGGTCCCAAATTTCTCTCTTTTAAGGAAATTAGGTATTGGATGAGTGCTCACCCTAAACTCTTCATTTTAACTTATATACTTACAAAGACCCTTTCACCAAACCTGTTCACATCAGCAGGTATTAGGGGTTAGGAATTGATCACATCTCTTTAGACAGCACAATTCAACGAATATCACGAAATTGGGAGGTACAGACATGGAAACAGGTGACAGAGGCTTCAAAGACTACCACATTCTCTTGAAATTTGAAACTGAGACACATCTGAAAAGAAGTTGTTAGGACTTTAAGAAAGATTAGCAGCTTAAAGAATTAAGACAGACATGACAACAAATATAAAACAAATAGTTTAGCCTGAATAGCAGAGATACTATTTGGGAAAAGAGCCACAAATGATATTTATGGTTTCAGTGAATCAAGGTTTCTACTTATTTCTACCACATCATGGGAAAATGAAACAGGATTTTTGAGAACACAGGAACAGAAATACAAACCAAGGCCTGCTACTTAATGGGAGAATTTTGTATAGGTTATAAGTATCCTCTTGGTGGTAATTGTGACAGGGGATAAGTTAGTTCTAAGTAGGATAAGACATTTTAGTTCTAAGGCCATCTCAAGATGAATGATATAGTATTATAAAGTATATCTGTATAAGTTGATGATTAAAAAATGAGATTAATTAAAAAGTTGATAATCCATCTCTTTTGGTTAGCTATTACTCAAGTATATTTTGAAATAAAATTTCTTTGTTTTAAAAAAGTCTGTTTAAGGATAAATTATATTTGGATAAATGAGTTGTGGAAAATGCTTAGTTATAACTGTCTCAGACGTTAAGAAGCAGGCCTCATCAGAAGATTGTTTAAAGCGTCCACAGTGAGCTTGGAGTCATGAATTTAATATAAAGGATGGCTCTGGATCCATAAATCAAAGCAAAGGCAACATCAAAAGAAAATGGCATACCTTATGCATATGTGGGTCGTTGGAATGCAGGGAGTATGGGTATTGTCTGCCAACTGGCAAAATACAGGAGTTGACAGGGTGACATCTGCAAACAACCTTTACCAAGGGTCCTCTCTGGTTGCAGGATGAGTTGTCTCGTAGCTAACTTCTGCATGGCCTATTACAACTTGGCTGTGTTCTTCTTCATTGCCTGTACCCTGGAGTTAGGGACAGTGGGTGGTGTTGGTAGGAGTTTGCATGCATCACAATCTCAAATGTCAGCAAAAAGTGAAAAAATATTTCAGGACTGGAGACAGTAAAACATGTGGATAAAACAAAGAAGGACTACAGCTACCACAGATGATAAGTGGCCCTGAAGGAAATTGCAAGTTACTATAGAGGAGAGGCCAGGAGTTGTAGAAACACTTGGAAACAGAAGAGCTGGGTTTGGGGTCAACTTTGTCATCAACCTTGGTGGCTTAGGCAAATCACTCTTTTAATTTATTTTTAACATTGAACCTAGTATTTCCTAAGTTTCTTTCTAGCTGGAAACTACCATGATTGAGGGCATTTGCAACTTTGTATTCATCAATATATAGTTGATGATTCATGCAGATGGGCAATCCTCAACATTGAGGACTTCATTTCAAAAAACTGTCAAATGTTTATAAAGAAGTAACTTGGTTTTGAGTTTAGAATTGGATACAGTGGATCATAATAAATAATACAGGTATTTATCAAGTATAAAAATAAACACTTACTGCAGCAGATACACTATTCAAAGTGCTCTCCATTTAATCTTCAAACAATCCTGGACGAGAAACAGAACCATGTGTGGTTGAAATAACTTTCCAAACACAATATGACCAGTGATACAAAGGCCCTACCATGGGCCTTTGCCCTTAACCCTGGCACTGTAAAGCTTGCCATAGAGAAATATGTGGATAGTAGGTGGGAAGGAAAAGCTAGGGCACAGCTATGACCTTGCATCTCTCTCAAATTTATGCGCTTACTCATTTATTCATAGTTATTTATTGTGCACTTGCTAAATGTCAGATATAGTTCCAAACACTAAAGACATAACTTATCAAGAGAAGTATAGGTCCTGCCTTCAACGGTTTTCAGTATGTTAGAACACAGTTAAACAACATTTAAAATATAGTGTGAAAAATACTGAGATAGGCAGGTGTAGTAAGAACACCTGTGTGTGGTAGAGCAGAGTGGGGCATCCTAGAGGTAGCATTTGAGCTGTAAATTGAAGGATGAACATGAAGGGAATGTGAGAAGAAAGAAACATATTTCTAGAAGAAAAACAAGTGCTAAGAACCTAGAGCCAGATTTATGCTTTGGATTGGTGTCCCTCTGGCTGCTTAAGTATCAGTTGAGATTCCGCTTTGGGCGGTTAAGTGATGGGCCTGATATTCACACTATGAACAAAGTGGTTTTGATGCGGGGCTGGTTTGACTCCAGGAGACCTGTAGGGAGGCAGGCGATCCTGAGGCCCAGCTTGGAAATTCCACTGGAAGGGGTCAGAAAAGGGATTTTTGTAGATAGGAAAGATTAGGACCTTCACAGGAGCTCCCAGCTCTGGGGAGATTTTGGTGCTGTCTGAGGCAAAGTCTAGATCTTCTGGGACAGTCTAGGAGCACATGGGTCAGATGGGAGCCCACAAGTTGGAGGAGACATGACAGGACATATTTCCTCGCTTTTTGAAGAAAAAAATATTTTAGGAAATGTTTCAATCTCAAGGACTTCTGACTGGCTTGCATCTCAGGATGAGTAATGCTCAATTAAATGCCTTCTTCCAATGTAAACATGAGATCAACTGCCTGTTAATGTGACACCATTGCTAAGTATTTTGCATTAACTTCACAGGTCAAATACTATGGTAGCATATCCTATTTTTACCAGTAAATCACCACCAAAAGAATATAATCAGGAAATAGAATTTTCAGTTGTCTCAGTGATAGCTCTATGCTATTTCCAGGTTTTTTAAAAAAGTTCATTGTTCCTTACAATGAATATCTGAAGTTATAGTGTATGAAGAGTTGCTTTTGGAGTACTTATAATAGATATTTTAAAGGAGATTTCCTTTATAATAATCTTACAACTGTTTTCTGTATTTTGAAATTTTTTAATATATAAAATGGCAAAATGAACAATGTGCATCTGTATGCACAGTATTCACCCTAAAAACTTCCCAATTCCATATCTCTCTCCTTCCTTTTCATACCACCTTTCCTATAATCCTCATTGTTGATATGTTTCTTTAGGGCATTTAAGCATATCTTTCTATGCAAGTGTGTAACTCTAAAAATATATTGTAATTTGGATTTTTAAAATGTTAAATCACAGCTTCCTGAATATATATTTTCGTAAGCTTTTTCTTGCTCAACATTTTATTTTGAATATCTACTTTTACATACATATATAAATCACTTATTTTTGCCACATTATATTTTCCTGTCTAAAACAGCATGATTTATTCTTTCTCCTATAGGTTTTTAAATTAGAAACAACCTAATGTCATGTTTTTACTTAGCACATATACAGGTTAATCTTTGTCATTTATAGTTACTTTTTTCATCTTCAAATGATTATCTTAGGGTTAGAACCATTGTTTCAGAAAGAAAAAGGAAAATAAAGACAATCTAGCAATGAACACAAAATTTGTTCATGTGGATCCAATTATAGCTTGAACACTGCATACCTAATCTAATGATTTGCACTAAGGGTGACTTTTTCTAAGTGGAAATAGCTGGTTAGTTATAATAAATCCAAAGTTCTGATTGTATTCCATTGTTCAATACTTCCTAGTTCTAGTGATCTTATATAAAGGGGCCAAATAAATTGGCTACACAAAAAATAGTTTCATATTAACTTTAGGACTGATCAGCAGGTTCACCTTTCAAAGGATTACTTATTGAAAGAAAAGGTCACCCAATCAGATCCTGTCACACTCTTGGCCTTTTCAACCTTGAATTCTGAATCAAAACAAACAAGCAAAATCCTTTAGTCATTCCTAATTTTTAGAAAGTCTTAGAGATATTTGCTTTATGTGTATGGAGGTAGTCATCATTATGGCCTGATCATGAGTATGTATATAAAATCATCATCCCCTCCCAACATATCTTCCTCATCAGTTATCGTTGAAGTTTCAAATGTTCTCACCAGAAGGCACATCTTTTGTGCTATCTGATTAAAGACAATGCTTATTCAATTTAGGGGGTGACATAAATCTTGACAAGTGACTTGAAGTTAGATGACAGAGTAGGTAACTTCATATGACATAAGACTGAAAATAAAACCCCCACAAATCAGCAAAATAAATTGAATTAGCATGAATGGAAAAATTCAAAATTCAATGAAAAAGCATTGGACTGGATCAATATTTGACAAGTGTTCATGTGAAAAATGTGAGGAAAAATGATGACAATTTTTAATGTGAATCAGCAGTTTAATAATTCTGTCAAATTAAAAAGGCAAACTTAAGGCCCCATAACTATTCTTATGTGCAAGGAAAATTTCAAACGAAGTGGTAATCACCCTACTATATTCAGGGACTTATCTGACAACACCTGAAAAATTTGTTTGCAGTTCTAGAATTTGTACTGTTCTTGGAACTTTACTAAACTAGGGATCCAGTGATCACAGTATTGGAAAGTTTGGAAATGGAGCCACTGAAGTTTTGCAAAACTAATTATCTTGTAATTACCTGCAATCTTCATGTTATGATTGATCAGCAATTGACATAGAATAATTTAACAAATTGAATGGAAGCAGTGTGCAAATTATTACTTTTCTTTTTCATAGACTATATAAGCTATTTGCTCATTTGTGGACATATCTCATCATGATTTCTCCAGATAGGACAAAGCATAAATAGGAAGATGAAAAACAAACTCAATTTGATATGTTTTTCAAACTATGGATAGACAGTAGATATGAGTACCAGAGAGTAAATTTTGAAGCTTCCATGCAGGGTATTTTTGAGGCTCATATATATGTGCTATATAGTACAAATGCTGTATGTATATGGTGATGGATCCCTAGTTCTCAGGCTCATTTTCCTACTTTCAGAGGCAAACAGGAATGTAGTAGTGGGTAGCCTTTCTGAGGGGAGTTGAACACGTCCTCACTCTGTAGCAATATAAAAATCATGTAGGAGAGACATTCCACAACATTGATAGATAGCTACCTTCCAAACACATTCTCACATTAGTCAAAATACATAGAAATAAATTTTTATTGTGATCTTATGTTTAAATGAACCTATGAAAGAACATTATAGATTTTGATTTATGTTGTTTTGTTTCTGGTGGATTCACAAAGTCAATATACTATAGTGATGTAGAATGTTTTAGGCTTTAAAAATCTAAAGCCAGGTTCCATTAAATATCATTTTCCAAACACCATGCTGAAATCTCCTTAATGTAATTTCTCTTCCTTGGCATTCTTGACTGTGAATTGCTCCATGAGTCTTTTACTTTGCTCAGCTTTGGGGAAGGCTTAGAAATGTATATTTCCATGGTGTTTTAAGGGAGAGTTCCCTCTCTCTGTCTACCAACATTTATTCTATTGAGACTTCAACACAGTATAAGGTCCTAGTATTAAAGACATACTTTTTAAATTTTCCTCAGTCAGAAATGTTGGTATGAGTTTGATCTGGATTCTCAGAGATAATTTCAGAGCCATCATGATATTGATCTAATATATCTTTCTGGATTTACATAATTTCTATCTTATTTTCTCACTATTAGAAAAGCCAATCTTCAAAGAAAATAAGCACTTTTCTGAAGTATATAATATATCTAATGTTCTCAAATATATTATGCACATAAAGTCTGGGAAGCTGGGATTGAAAGCATAGGATATTTTAGCTGTTTCAATTCCCATGTTGGTTAACATAATTATTCTTCAATAGCTTTATTTAGGAAATATCAGAGAAATAGATTCAGTAGCTGTTCTAGGAATGGTGAACATTCTTATCTGTCAAAAATAATTATTTTCAGCAAATTCAACTATCAAAGTGAATAACTGAAGAATTTTTTAAAGTTTCTCTATCTGTAAAAATGAAAAAGGTAACATTTTTCTTTCTGAATTATTTTGAGAATTAAATGAATTATGCTTGTGAAGTGCTTAGCACAGTAACAACTACCTGAGAATATATAGACAAATAATAGAATTTTATGTTTTAAGATAATCACAAAAAGCAAATAATAATAATAATAATAATTGTCTAATAGACGTGGCAATTGTTAAAATATGGTAATGATTTCCTAACAAGCCACACAACTTTTTTCTGTGTAATCTTTGAATAATCATTAATATTTGAATGAGTTATTACCACCAGTGCTCACTGAAGTGTATGTGTTTGTGTAATTCTTTTTTTTTTTAATATTTTTTTTTTAGTTGTAGATGGACACAATGTCTTTATTTTTTTGCTTTGTATGTGGTGCTGAGGATCGAACCCAGTGCCTCACGCATGCGAGGCAAGCGCTCTACCACTGAGCTACAATCCCAGCCCCAATTATTAAGTTCTTAAACATAAAGGCAATTAAAAATTAAAGATTAAAAAGTAATTTTTCTTTTAAGGACCTAAAATTTGAAACTCTTTGTCAATAATCAGACAGTGGCCAATTATATTTTTCGAATTAATTAACACTTTTCTATGAAAGAAAATATTCCTTAAACTCATGAGGGTCATTTATTTTAACATTTTCTTCATCCAAAGGAGAACATACTAGTGTGTGTGTGTGTGTGTGTGTGTGCGCGCATGCATGTGCACACACACGCACATGCATGTGTATATCCTTTTTAACTTTTCAAGAAATGAGAAATCAAGTCAAATAATTGTTAAATTTAACATATTAAAACATAACATTTATTTTTAATTTTGGGCCTAATTAATTTTCTTTAAAAGTTATGTTAAGCTGCAGTTGAATTTATTGTCTATTGTATAAAAATTAAGCTATTTAATCCAAAATGTTTTATAAATTTAAAACTCTATAACCGTGGTATCCATAAAAAAATTTTGAAAATCCACCATTCTCTCCTATTCCTGATAATGGTGCACTTCAATAATACTAAGTAAATTAACTAAAAAATAAATAAAAATGAACAGACTTAAGTAAAAGCCATGGACAAAGACTCCCTAGTGTCCAGACAGAAAACAAAAGAGGAAAGTGCCAACTCTGGAAGAAAAAATGCAGATGCTTACAGGGCTTTAATGAGAAAAAAAAATTCCAAGGAGAGTTACAGAAGCAACTGACACTAACTGAATTCCTATTTTATATCAGACATTTGTACATCATCATGGTAAACCTTCCTAGCAACATTATGCTTGCATGGCCATATAACTTATTGTCCAAGTGGGTATTTCATTTAACCACCAACATGCTAAAGCAGGTATGATATTGAACAATAGGAATTCATTGGAGCTGTCTTCTGAAAAGCAGAATATAAAGTTATCACATTATTTTTTCTTTTATGGGGACCCATTCTCCCTACATCTTTAGGGATTTGCTTAATAACTAGGCTTCCCAATATATAAGAAATGTCATATTTCAAATGTTGGAGTTAGTTCATGGTTTGTGCCACATTTCTTTGCCAAGTGGTGGGAGCAAAATTATATACTAACCGTCCATGCACCGAAAATTAGAAAACAGATTCCGTATCTTCATAGCACCTTCCCTATTGATGCAGTTCTCCTAAAACAGACAGGTACTCTACCCTCACTCTGATCCCTTGTGCACACTATTGGTGTTTGTCCCTTTCACTCTTTTTCAATCCAGATGTCAAGATGGAGATGGCCTTGGTCCTTCATCTTAACTTTCACAACTTCCATTATTACTGTATCGGAGACCAACCCCATTTTCCTGTGATCTCCTCTCTGCTTCATTTGGCTCATATCCAGTGACTCCTCTCCTTTTATCTTAATTAGAATTTTTTTTAGGGGGGGGGTGCTGGGATTGAACCAAGGGCCTTGTGCTTGCAAGGCAAGCACTCTACCAACTGAGCTACATCCCCAGCCCTAGAATTTTTTTCTTATTCTTCGAGTGCACAATGGCTGATAGTGACACTAGTTCCTTCAGAGTTTGAGCTCCCTGTAGGTAATTAGATATGGGTTTGTATGCTGCTGATGTAGGCTAATTAGGCCCTATGCCAAATTAAGTGCTTGTTGTATTTCTTAAAGTTAGCTCATAAAAAGGTAGAAGCAACAGGCACTCCTTTTCTTGGTAAAAATTCCTAGATCTCTAGAGACAGAGATGCAAAAAGTATAGTAAAGAGTTGACATTTGTTTTTTAAATTAAAAAAAAATTGGTGTTTAATTTGCATGCAACAAAGTGCACAGATTTTAAGTGTACAACTGGATATGTTGGAGATTCATTTTTGCTTTATGTATCAATAATTTGTTCCTTTTTGTTGATGAATAATAGTCCATTATATGAGCTTCATCATTTGTGTATCTGTTGATAGGCATTGTTTCCAATTTGGGGATATTATAAGCAAAACTGCTATGAACATTTTTATGCAACTCTTTTTAAGGCCATATATTATAATTTCTTTTGAGAATATACTTAAGTATGCAGTTAAGTTTTAATAAGCAAATGTTTTAAGAAAAATGCACTGAACAATTCTCCAAAGTATACTGAAAAAGTTGAGTTCCAGTTGTTCCACATCTTGCCATCTTTTTATCTTATCAATCTTTTCAGTGTGAGCCATTCTTGTGAGTGTGTGGTGCAATTCATGATTTTAATCTTCATTTCCCTTCATAACTTATAATCTTCAGCATTTTTTATGTAATTTTCATATATTCATACATCTTCTTTTGGGATGTTTATTCACATCTTGTCATTTTTAAACTTGTGTTTTCACTTTCTTGTTAGTGAATCACAGTTCTTTATATATTTGGTTATAAATAATTTGTCAGATATGTTGATGGTGAATATTTTCTCCCAGTCTATGGCATGCCTTTATATTTTCTTAGTAGTTTTTGTCATGAACATCGGTTCTTAATTTTGATTAAACCTAGTTTACAATTTAGGTTGGTGTATTTTGAATCCTATAAGATCTTTCAATCACAGTGGTAATGATACTGTTTTCTTCTAAAAGTTTTATAGTTTTAGCTTTTTTATTTCTCTACTAATATAGCTACTGCTTTCCCTTGCAATTAATAAGCAATCTGTAAAAGACGTGTAAAGGTCATGCTAATATTGTTTTTCATCCTTTTTTAATTTGGTAGATTTAATGTCCATTCATATTTCTTGCCCCAATTAATTTTTTCTTTGATACTTTAAAAGTGACAGACTTCCAACTGTTCTGGTTTGGATATAAGGTGTCCCCAAAATCTCACATGAGACATTGCAAGCAGGTTTGGAGGAGAAATGATTGGGTTATAGCTTTAGCTGAATCAATGAATTAATCCCTGATGGGATGAACTAAAGTGGTAGGGGGTGGCTGGAAAAGGTGGGATTTGGGATGTGGTTTTGGTGTATATATCTTTTTATCTGGAGAGCGGAGCCTCTCTCTGCTTCCAGATCACCGTGATGTGAGCTGCTTCCCTCTGCTACATTCTCCCACAATGAGGTTCAACCTCACCCTGAGCCCTGAGGAATGGAGCCGGCCTTCTATGGACTAAGACCTCTGAAACTGTGAGCTCTCAAATAAACTTTTCCTCCTCTATAGTTGTTCTGGTCAGATTCTTTAGTCACAGCAGCAAAAAAGCTGACTAAAACACCAAGTCTACCAAATTTAAAAATTATTATGTGTAAGAAGAATCCGTTCACTCTATCTAATCAATATGGAACAGTACATTTCTGTTTTATAGGTCATAATAAGTGGTTTTCATTTATTTTGATTATCAAATTGTCCCAGGTGTTCTCAGTGAGTGAAAATTCATGCTAAGTCCTCATTCCTTTTGAAATACCTCCATAAATTTTTGGAACAGCTCCTTTACTCTCTAGAATAAAAAGTGGCATAATCAGGGTGCCGTGGCTCATTCCTGTGATAACAGCAACTTGGGAGGCTAAGGCAGGAGGATCACAAGTTCAAGGCCAGCCTCAACAACTTAGCAAGGCTGTGTCTCAAAAATAAAACAATAAAAAGAGCTGGGGATGTGGCTTAGTGGCTAAGTGCCCCTGGGTTCGATCTCCATCATCAAAAAGAAAAACTTGGCACAAGCTCTTGTATTTCTGCAATGTCAGCATTGGAATCTTCCATTTCTTCAAAGATTCCTGGGTCCTTGGTCCCCTCAAAAGGGAAATACCATGTTAGGAATCTAATTTCTGGATGTCAAGGGTGCTCATTGCCACTGGGATAGTATTAGTCGGAGGCTTATTATAGAGAAGAGATGGAATATGAATCTCACCAGGTTCTTCTGTACTTTCCTCCATTCCATATTTTTATCTTCCTGCTTCCTTGTGAGTGTCCTACAAATATTTTTTCTTAACTTACCAATTGAATTTTGACTTTGTTCATGGTATATTTTTTTAATACAGAAGAGATGCAGAATTAATATAATGTTCATATATCCTTTTCTCAGTTTTCATTTAATAACATCTTATATAACCATATAAAAATTACCAAGGCTAAGAAATTAACATTGGTGTATACTATTAACTAAACTGTAGGTTTCATTCAAATTTTACTGTTTTTTTTTCCACTAGTGTCTGTTCTCTCCTCCAGGATTCAACCTAGGATTTCACATTGCATCAAATTACGATGTCTCCCTTGTCTTCTCCAATGTGGTAGTTCAATGCCTTTCCTAACCTTGGCAATTTTTAAGAGTATCAGTCACTTCTTTTGTGGAATGTTTCTCAATTTGGGATTATCTGATACTTTCTAGTGAGTAGGTTGAGGCTGTGCATTACTGCCTAACACACAACAGAGGCGATGTGCTCTTCTTAGTGACATATCATAGAGTACGTGATGATACCGTGCCAGGTTACTAGCACTCTTAACTTTGATGGGTTAAACTGATGTCTACCAGGTTTCTCCACTATGAAATCACCAATTTTCCTGTTGTAATTATAAGAAGCCTCGGTTCATTTTGTTGGAAAATGGTCATTAGAAATAAAGATCTCGTTGCTAAGTGTACTTCATTGCTTCTGAGTTAACACTGCTTTTAGTATCCTCTCAACATGGATGTAAACCAACTCACATTCTTACACACTACTCATTTGTATAGATATGTATATAATAAAACTGAGTCCATGGTAGTACCTCTCACTCTAGCCCAAAGCTTTGGGTTTATTCTAGTCTTCTCCATTTCTTTAGGTGTAATTTCTTTTTCTGCCAATGATATATCTGGCTCTCATTATCTACAATGTGTTCATACATTTATTTAACCCTAGTATGCATATATACATATGTATACAATATGTTTGTGTGTATCATAATTAAAGAAATACTAAACCATAACATTGAAAGATTTACCAACTGAGAATGGTGTTGTGTGGAACCCTTTTTGTCTTTAGTCTTATAGTGTTCAGTTAAAACGTTGTCTCAAAGATGCTTTAGTCACTTTCCCTATTTTCTTCTGTGTGATTATGTGATTGATTTATAATTCAGTTAGTCAGTCTGAATTTCATCTTTCTCTATGACCTGTTTTTGTTTTAATTCACATATACAGAAAAATCTATGTGTTATATACTTGTGTGATGCTTTGAATGCCCTGTATCCACTATCAGTTTATGCAAAACAGTCCCATTACCCAGAATGCATCTTGCCACCACTTTAGAGTCAGTTCCTTGCCCCATCACTCCACCTCTGGCAACCAAAGCTCTCTAATCTAACCCTATAGCTTTGCTTTTCTAAAGTATCAGATAAATGGAATCATACAATATTTATAGTTTTGAATCCAGTTAACACAGTTGGTTAAGATTCACTTTTGTTACTGTGAATCAATAGTTTGTTACTTCTTATTGTTGAATAATGTTTCATTTTATGGATGTACCTGTTTGTTCAGTGGCTAAATCACTTTTGGGTTGTATCCAATTTTTGGTTTTTGATTAAGTCTGCTATTAAAAATTTAGAGGGGAGTGAAGAAGAGGAAGAGCAGGAGGTATTTGGGCAGGAAGGATAGTAGAATAAATCAGATATTATTACCCTATGTACATATATGATGATACAACTGGTGGAATTCCACATCATGTACAATCAGAAGAATGGGAAATTATACTCCATTTATGTATGATGTATTGAAGTACCTTCTACTGTCATGTATAATTAATTAGAATAAAATTGAAAAAGAAAAATTTACATACAGATTTATGATAAATTTTCATTTTTCTTATGTCAAAACCTAGAGCTGGCATTGCTACATCATGATATATTTCTCCTTTGATATAAAACTGCCACACCATTTCTAGACTAGCTTTGCCATTTTGCATTCACATCATCAGTGTTGCATTTACCTCATTTTCTTGCTAGCAACTAACTTAGTATTGCTCTCTTCCTCTTCTTCCTCTTCCTTCTCCTTCTCTGCCTCTTCCTTTGACCATAATAATGGAAAAAGACTGTTAACTCTTTTGCCCATTTTTATTCATTTATTTTCATATTGATTTTGAGCATTCTGTATATATTCTGGACATATGTTCTTTTTTAGACATGTGATTAGCAAGTATTTCCTCCCAGTGGATGGGCAATCTTTTCATTTTGTTAATATAGTATTTTTGTTCACACTAAATATTTTATCTGCACATAATCAGTTACTATAAATAATTTTATTGAATATGGATTTGTTGTCATATTTGAAAGACATATCCTGCACTGAGATTATAAAAGAATTCACTCATTTTTTTCCTTCTAGTGTTTACATAGCTTCATTTTAAAAATTTGTATCTCATGCATTTTGAGTTTATTCTAGTATATTGCATGAGCAGTAGATCTAATATTATCTTTTCTCCAGATGGCTGTACAAATTATCCCCACATTATTGAAGAGGGTATCTTTGCCCCAGCAGTTTGAGATGTCACCTTTATTATGTTAAATTTCCATAAGTTGTTGGGTCTATTTCAGGGCTTCTTACTGTTTTCTATTGACTTGTCTATTCATATGTCAGTATCCATACTTTTTAAATTTAGTATTATATTAAAGGGGGCTTTGTATTTTAGATATCAGGTAGAGGTATATTTCCCACATGGTTC